>ML661900.1:4428389-5002719 GCA_007570785.1 Antilocapra americana | reverse complement strand
ACTGACAGCCCTAGCACTCACTAGGTTCTTTGAGACGCAGCTGGATGGCAGGGCTGTCACTCTTGTCTCGCTTGATGCCCAGCACTTCCCGTTCCCACTCTCTTTCTCGGTTTTCTTCTTCAATTTGCCGTTCAGCTTGGGAACAAATCCGCAGCAGCCTCAGGCAGAGTATCTGGTGTAGCCGCATAAAGATATACCAGTTATTATTAACATAGAAGAGGTTGTACACTTCATCCATCCCTCTTAACTTCTGAGCTGCTGTGTTACTAAAGAGTAGCTTGGACTTAGGGGGACTGCCCCCAACACCATTGTGCTTCTTAGCTGCCCCTGTGGCATCATCTACATCCATCTCTTCTTCTTCCTCTTCCTCCACATCTGAGAGATCACCTCTCTGAGCAAAGAGCAGATCTGGAATAAAATGATGCATGATTTGCTTGATTTTATATTTGTCTTCCTTCTGAATGCCTGTCTGCCTCTTCACGTGGTGGATAATCAGAGCGGCAGCATCTTCCAGAATCTGTTTGTCTTCATAGGCAAGTGAGAGGTGTGGGCCAACAGGTACACCAGCATTTTCTTCCGTAGCCTGTTCTTGCCTCTACCAGGAGAGAGAGAGAGACAAAGTATTATGTGACAGTTACAAAAGCAACAAACAGACCTACGAGATTACGCCAGCAGTACATTCTATTAACCATAATGGCCATTATTTTCCAATCGAAAACTTCCAGAAACAAAAAGATAATGTGCAAGATGTGGTTTGATACTAAAATGACTGGAGGTACCATGACTGGTACCTCCCAGACACTGAGACTTTTAAAACACAGTTGGACAGAAAAGGGACCATCTTCTAAAATTTTACATTAGTACTTATGGAGGATATGATATGAGGTCTAAAATTTCCTTTAAAATACTTCCGGGAGTGAGGAAGGTGGCAGATATAACAAAACTGGCAAGACAGAAGGGAAATTAAATTTACGTCAGTTCATTTTACTGTTCTCTCCCTTTTCATGTATGCCTGATATTTTCATAATAAAGTTTAAAATTAAAGATCACACCACTTCCAGAAATTCTCAATCATACTCTTATTTGTTTCTCTCCATCTCCTAAGACTGTGAGCTCAAAGAAAGAAGGATTTATTTTTTTGTTTATCTTTGTATCCTAGCTCCCAGTAGTCTACATAATCCTGAAGGATGCCGAATAAACAAGGATTAGAAAGAATCTGGGGGCAATTCTCTGGTGGTCCAGTGATTAAGACTCCACGCTCTTGGTGCCAAAGGTCTGGGACCAGTCCCTAGTGGGGGAACTGAAATCCCACAAGCCATACAGCGTGGTCAAAATCAGAGAGAGAAAGAAAGAGTGTGGGGATCAAAGACAGTATTTTAAGTTGTGGAAAGTTGAGTCAGGCTACAAGAAGGAATATAAGGTACTGTTGGAAGGAAATATGGAGAGAAGTGGAAGAGGGTGGCAGTAGGCATGAACTATAAACAGGATGGAAAACTGGAAAACCAGTACAACAGCTTAGTGAGCCTTAGATTTAAAATGGTAGAAGAATTGGGAATAGAAGTCTATCCTATAAAGCAACAATAACTAAACCTTGGAGGGTCTCACGCTCATATAACAAAGGTAATTTGCAGGAGTCAAAGCTATGCTGAGCATACAGACTGGAGACTTCTCACAAATGTTGAGACCCCCGACTCACCTCATCATAGATACTCTCAATCTCGTTGAGTAAGCTCTTGGACCTCAGGACCTTGGTGTCATTTTGTTTAAAGTTGATGCCTTGGTGGTCCAGAGATTTCAAGTAGTATTTCTCATTTTGCTCTCTCCATACCTTGTTAAAGCCTCTCTGAGCTTCTCGCCATTCTTCCTCTTTCATCTTCAATCTAGTGGGGTGGAGGGTGGAAAAAGAAAGACGAGTCCAGAGGAGGGAATTTTAAGGCAAGGAGTCATCTTAGAATTGCAGACCGGAATCCTGACTCTGCCACATTAGCCATGTAAGACTGCTTTCCTTATCCGTAAAAAGGAGATAATAGCACCTCATCTCACAAGGGTTTAGAAGTAACAAATATGTCAGGTTTACTTTATTTCAAAGGTCAAAAGGTATAGCAGATCTGTCAAACCTGTTGGCAACTTTGGGGTAAATTTACTCAAACTAGTCTTGAACTCTGCTACATGATAAAACTACTCATTCAGGACTTACTATGGGGAAGTAATTTAATCCCAAAGTCAGAAATCTTGCCAAGAACAGTTATTTCTCAAACAATATTCCACAGAATACCCTAGGAAAGTAGATTCTCTTCCTTGGTTAGCTAAAACAAAGTGAAACAAGTTTCTTTGCTACAGCACTTCTGAGAATGTTTATATGCTAATGTAAATTCAAATGTTCACGAGCCGAGAACTTGCACAACAATGCTCCTCTGGACAGAGCTTGGAAGTTCCAATGAAAATAACTGACTCTGATCCTCTGGAAGAGAGGAGAAAATCAAAACCAGCACTAGAACTGAAGGATATCCTCTACTTCGAAGACAAAAATTAAATGCTACTGGCAGGAAGACAAACACCTTCTGCCAGCTCTTGAGAGGAAGACTGGGGAGAAGCAAGAAAATCTGGGCACGTGAGAATTGTGCAGTAGATAAGCTTTCACCAGGTGATACAGAGTAAGGACCAGATTTATAGTAGAGCCCAGAGCGCCATGGTCTTCGAGGGGCCTGGGGCTCAGCCCTGCCTCCTCGATACCTACAGCCTTATTTAGGTGGATTCAACGGCCCCTCTATACGTTGGCTTGAAGGTTGGTTAGAAGAAAGAAGACATTCTTGGGTTTTTATGGGATACAAAGGCTTTTTAAGTAATATATCAATTTTATAAAGACAAAGTGATTTTTCTTATTAAAAAACAAAGGATGTGAACATTGGTTAGTACTGAGTGGCAGGAAGGTGGGTGGCTGTTTTCTTCTTTGTTCTCTATTTTAAAATATCCCCCTAAACACACAGAGCATTCCAGTATAGACTGGAAAGGTTTGTTTTCTGCTGTTGGTGACACAGAACCCCATCAAGAAGCCACTATCCCACACTATCCACCAGACTTCCTACAGCCGAGGTTGGGGAGAAATAGGGGTCTCATGGAATAACTGGGCTGAAAAGGAGAACCTTATTTAATGGGACACTAAATATGTTGAGAAGCACACTAAAGCATGAAGGGCATATGCACTCAGGTACCTTTTAAGGACAATAGGGACGGCAATGGAAGGGTTCTTCCTCAGACCATCAATGATGTCAGCTGCTTTGTCAGCATATATCCTTTGGAGTGCTTTTCGGTGGATGACTTCCGATGTGCCCCCGAGGGTGTTGTCCAAACGAAATTTGGCTTGTTCTTCAGCAGACAAGCGGGAAAGTTTCTTCTGTATTGCTTC
Source organism: Antilocapra americana (assembly GCA_007570785.1). Taxonomy (NCBI): domain Eukaryota; kingdom Metazoa; phylum Chordata; class Mammalia; order Artiodactyla; family Antilocapridae; genus Antilocapra; species Antilocapra americana. The sequence goes on along the minus strand of ML661900.1, from coordinate 4,999,313 downwards.
CAGAACCCGGATAGTTGCCAGGTTGGTCTCTAAAACTACATCAAGCTAAAAAAAGAAAAAGGACAAAGTGTGCTCAAGACCCAAACCAGAACAGAATAGCTGTCGGGAGCAGAAGGTGGAAGTCAGACTCCCTGGATTTGAATCTGGGCTCTGCCATACCATAACTGTTAGCTTATGAGTAAAACAGGAATACTATCACCTAGTCTCACAAGGTTGTGTTCTGCATTTAACAATACAACCCACATAAAGGATTTAGCACAATACCAGGCACATAGCAAACATCCAAATCCTGAATATTCATTGAAAGGACTGATGATGAAGCTGAAACTCTAAAACTTTGGCCATCTGATGTGAAGAGCTGATTCACTGGAAAAGACTCTGATGCTAGGAAACATTGTCACCCCCTTTCTCCTCCTGCTCTCAGAGAATGAGATGGTTGGATGGCATCACCGACTCAACGGACATGAATTTGAGCAAATTCAGGGAGGTAAATGAAGGACAGGGGAGCCTGGTTTGCTGCAGTCCATGGGGTTGCAAAGAGTCATCTTAGCAATGGAACAACAACAACAAAGTAGTAGCTAATACTTCTAGCACCACCAGTGTGGGTTATTGAGGACTGCTGGCCTCACAGCAGAGGGACCTAAGAGGAGGCAACCTTACTGATACTTTTCCCTGAACTTTTGTCAATTACTCAGATCTGTTACAAACAGTAACAACCACTACCACCAAATCCCAAAAATATCATTCAAGATAGTAAATCAATCTCATGAGTAAAGTTTTTCAGAGTAACTTGAAATGTTTAAATGTTTAATGTCTTGTTCCACATCTACTAATAATAAGAGCATCCTTAAGGGCTTCAACGTTGTATCTGTGGGTAACCATTTAAATTCTCACTGGATATTCCTGACACTTAATTTTCTGGCAAGGGCCAACCCTAACCTGATTAAAGACATGACTAGAAACGTTGAGTTAACTTTTTTCCAAAGCTTAACACAAAATTTTCTAGATGAGAAACAGAAAATAAAGGAAATGAGCAGTCTCAAGGGTCTATGACTCTGTATAAATGTTTCCTAATTTTCTAGTTTGAGGACTATAGAAGTCATTTTGTCAAAAATTTTAATGCCCCCTTTCCCCAGTTATGGATAAATGATGGCTTAGACTTCCTGGCTGCCTTGAGATTAGCTAGGGCCATGTAACTAGTTCTGGCCTATGAGCTATTAACAGGTGAGTCAAAGTAATATCCATTACTTCTAGACTAGAGCATTTAAGGGTGCAAGATCCATCTGGGCTTTTCCCCTACAGTCACTGGTACTGTTCATGATGGTAGCACTCTGCCAGCCCAGGTCCCCAGGCAATTCTGATGAGTGGAATCTTCGCTGAACATCAATGCACATGCAGTATGACGAGGAAATAAATCTGTCTTTTTCAAGTCATTGGGATTTAGGGGTTGACTGTATAACAGGAATATTAACCAATCTTGATATATAAAGGATTCAAATTAGTCTATCCTATCCAGTCCTCAGAATGTACATGTGCATACACACACACATTTCTTTCATCTTCACTACTGCAATAACAAGCAGGAAATGAGGCTGATGCCTCTCCTCTGCAGGCATACTAGCTGAGAATAAGAATATGTTGTCAAAAAACAGGCGTCAATCTCTGCTAGCACATCATTGAAACTGACTAAACATAGGTTAAAAAAAAGAAATGCTTTCTTCAGCTTGATAAAACTTTGCATAGAAGTTAACGTCTGTCATGACTGAGTTTTCTGCAAATGGTTGAAACTCCTCATAAACACTGGGGCCCAGTGGACCAACCAACATGTGGCTCTTCATTCAAAACATGCCAGAAACGGGGGAAGCAAGGGGGATAACTGGCAGAGAGCTAAATCAGTACGGGTTAAAAAAGGAGCAAAACATCTCCCATCCATAGGAAGAGCAGAGATAGTTGGTTTTATATAATAAATATATTAAAAAGGAGGCATGTAATTTTCCTTCACTAGACACATTTAACATTCCCTTTTTGTTGATATCAGTGAACCAGACATTTAAACACAATGGGAATTGAGTTTGTTTCTAGTACTCCCACTCCTGGTATCAGGGCTCTTGACCAGCTCATTTCTTCACTCCAGCTCTTCCCTTCCCAACTATTTTAAAATGAAGTCCCTAACTCAACTTTCTTTCAAAAGGAGACAAATCAACATCAGAAATATGACAGAAGAGTTCCAGTTCTCACAGGAGAGCTGGCTTGCTAACCATGTTGGTAAGATACCTGCTAAAAATAATATACACTTAAGTAATTTAAAACAGCTGCAAGAAAGCCCACTAGGTCTTAAGATACTGATTTTAAATACTACATAGAACACAATAACCTTTAAAATGCCATTAAAAATTCAAAGGAGTATTATTCAGCCATCAATGGATAATTTCAGTTAAAAGGGCTAAAATGGCCTAGATAAGTCACATTTGTCATGAAAATATTACTAATATATCTGACAAAGTCATAAAATATGGTAAATACAACAAGCATTTACCACAGAAGAATATGAGCCTCTTGCTCTTTGGTCTTAAAAGCCAGTCCTCTCAGGTAGGTATTTAAGATATCCTCTCTTTCTGAATCTCTCACTTCCCCAAACTTCAAATGATAAAGGAGCTTGTACCTCAAAACGTTCGTCTTCACAACGATAGATATGTTCTTCATACTGAGTTTTCTTGGAACTAACAAAAGTGGAGTCCTCAGACCAGGAGGGGAAGGAAACCCAGGTATCATTTAAAACCTTTGGGTAAAAGAAGAGAAATTGAAACAAAAGTGTAACAAAGTTTTCTGGTGACTAAGCTTTCTCAATTGAAAAAGACAAAACTTTAGGGGAGGGAAGAACAGTTAACATTACAAGTTTCATCTGTAGCAAGTTTAAAAAGATAGTTAGAAAAAGGTTCTCAATGTAAGTACAAGACATTGTCTTTTGAAAAAAGACAGAAAAGGATTTTGATTTCCTCATTCATATAAATTCTCCATTCCGGGTACCACTCCCTTCTGGAGGAAGCTGAGGACTCAGGGCTGATACTTTCCCTGGAAGGCCTTACCTCTTTACAGAGAGGAGTCCGTCCTGTACACTTGGGCTGCTGGTAGCTCTTTGGTAGGGCTCGATAGCTGGAGCCCAACCGTTTACAAGAGGCATAATCTATCTCCATGGCAATGCCCTCGGTGGCCCGTTCCTTTGGAAAGGTTTCCAGATGTACAGACTCCTTATAGCCCAGAAAGTTTTTAAACCAATTAAACAATTCTGGGAATTTCCTAAAGAATCAAACCAAAAACTGGTGAGCAATTAGAAGCATTATGCAGTAATGCTGAGGCGTGACTACCACTATTTGATGTAGAGTCAGAACTCTGCTATCACTGGACAAATTCCAGTGACAATTATTACTTCTTGCCTAAGAAGTACTGCTTTTGAATACCTGGCTTCTCCTTTTCTTACAGAGTGCTCTGAGATCACTTAAGGTGGTGATGCAAGAACTGTACTGAAACAAGGCAATAACTAGCCATTCTTCTAATCAAGAATATTGTTTCAAAGTTCAGATAATTCTTTGGTTGTCAAAGTCAAGATTCTAGAACTCTGGAAGAGACTGGTCTATATAAAACATCCAACATTGGTCAGGGGATCAGGAGACCACTAGTCTTGGCCAATGTGCCCTCAATTTTTCATTTCCAAAGTTGAACTAGAAGACTTCACAGAAGACTCTCTTAGCACTAACATTTTATGAGTCAACTGACCTACCACAATCAAATTAATTTTGTCTATCATATACTCCCACAAACTAAGTTTTGTTTCACCTCCATATCACGCATCAGGGCCAAGCTCCTGACCCCACTTACCCCAGGAATGGAGAGACTAACTGCACAAGCTCCGCCCGAGAGATCACCTCCTGGTTAAAGATAACAAGACAGCGCAGGAAATTTTCATAGGCCTCTGCACTCCGCAGAGCCTTTCGGACCTTATGGAGACAACCGAAAGAAAAATAATTCAGCGAGAAATCAAGAGATCCTGGATCGCTTTGAAAAGACTGGGGAAACTTGAACTGTTATTTGATGATATTAAGAATCAATTTTGTTTTTTATAGATGTGTTAATGCTTATGTTTGACAAAAGGAGTCATTTAAAAAGAAACAGGGACTTCCCTGGTGGTCCAGCCGCTAAGACGCTGTGCTCCCAATGAAGGAAGATCAGGTTCGATTCCTGATCAGGGAACTAGATCCCGCATGCCACAACTAAGACCAGGCACAGCCAAATAAACAAATATTAAAAAAAAGAAAACTTAGTAAAGTACTTCTGTGTGAAATAATATATTATCTGAGACTTGTCTCCAAATAATCTGGGGTAGGTGAGTTCACATGAAACAAGCACACCAGCTAGGAGCTGAGACCCGCTGAGGCCGGATGACGGGTGCCTGCGGTGTCATTTTACCGTTCTCTTTAATTCCACATGTTTAAAAATGCCTATAATAAAAATTCTGAAAAAAGAGATCCTGGACACTTACTTCTCATGAGCCTGATTCTCTGAACCATGAGTATTGCCCAAGCTTTTGTTGCTTTGCCTAACACATGTTTACAGAATCTTTTCAACACTCTTTTCAAACTCTGGTAATCCTGACTAATAACCTCTTAAAATAAGGTACTTTTGTCCTCTGACTTGATCTGTTTCCTTTCTCCATTTCTGCTTTCTTTACAGTGCTGAGAATTTTAATAACCCAAAACACTAATCATTTCCCTGAAATATCGAGCGAACTCCAGACTTTTTTAGTATGTCTAGGAAATAAGTACCTCGCAAACAACAACAAACACCATCAGTATTTTAAAAATTAACTTGTTCAGTCCTCCTCCCTCACCCTTTTCTTGCCATCTCTTCGCTGTGACCTGGACTTTTACGCTTGCCTCAAAAGCACCAAGTGCCCAGGCAGCCCTCAGAAACGGTCCAGAGCAGAGCCGCGGACTCAAGAGGCGCCCACTGTGGAGATGCTAAACGATGCGCCCTTGTGCAAACCCGGAGGGGCAGGACTCTCCCGGGGGCTCGGAGGTAAAGACTTGCCCGGCAGCGCAGGAAACACGGCTCGGTTCGTAGTCTGGGAAGACCCCATACGCCTCGAAGAAACTAAGCCTGCAGGCCACAACTACTCAGCCCGCACACTCTGGGGCTAGTGCTCCAAAACAAGAGAAGCCACGGCAGTGAGAAGCCCATGAACTGCAACTAGAGAGTAGCCCCCGCTCATAATTAAAGAAAAGTCCTCATGATAACAGACCCAGCAAAACCAAAACTTAAAAAAAATCACCTGGGGGGCTTTGACAACATACAGTTAAATCAGAATCCCCATGACCCAATATTTAATACCACAAATAAATTTCACAAGCAATCAGAAGGTCACAAGTCATTTTAAGTCCTCAACAATTGGTGCACTGACATGCCTCATTATATACACCTGGGTATTTATAATAGGAGCGCAATAGTTTGAGACAGTAACATCATGCACTTCTTTTAAAGCTTTTTTCCACAAGGCAAATGCTATATTTTGCTGCAAACTATTTCACAAAATTAAAGCAAACAGTGCTACCATTTCTCTAGTTGTGCTAACAGTTCTCAAAGATGGCAAGGACCTACAATGTGAAATCTATGTTAGAAAGTAGAAAGTCCTAACCAGCTTGATGCCTCTAAACCAAAATCTTCTTGGGGACAAGGTGATTTTCTTTGGGCATTAGTAGCTAATATTAGGGGTCTTCCAATCTGACGCACTGTGATGCAGGGCTTCCCTGGCGGTGCTAGTGGTAAACAACCCACCTGCCAATGCAGGAGACATAAGAAACACGGGTTCAATCAAATCCAGTTCATTTTTTACTCACCTTATCAAAAAATAAGGATTCTGTTCCTACACCATGCTTGCTGGCATCTGCCATAGAAGAATCTTTGAGGCTGAGCAGTTTGGGTTTCTTCTGTAAAAAAAGAAAAACATAAATATGTAAGATTCAAAGAGAGGGTTTCTCTGGGCTTTATGCTCTTTTCTGTTTTTGTTGTTTTGGCCGTGCCCCACAGTGGGATCTTTGTTCCTCGACCAGAGATTGAACCTGGGCTTCCGGCAGTGAGAGGGCTGAATCCTAACCACTCAACTGCCAGGGAATCCCCTGAGTTTTATTATCATCTCTGTTCTAAGGTTCCATCACTGACCACCACTGATTAATAATCTGCAACAAATGAGAGAATTCAAGTCACTAACTTGCTATATACCTTAAAAGATTTCCACTCATCTTCCCTATTTTTCAGATTGCCTGTCATTTCCCCCCAGAGGTTCACAGGTCATTCTACTTGCCAAGAACTCTTTCCATAAATGGCCACAGCATTACTGTGATGTTAGAATTAATATCCTTACTTTTTTCCATGGGCTAAAAATAACTTTATTAGGAACCAAATGCTATTGCTTTACCTTCCTAGGTGTGGAGGCAGAAGAGGCTATAAAAATATCTGGAATACACAGAAATCAATCTTTAACCTTTACCTTTAAATAGTTCAACTGAAAAAATCATGAAGAAAAAAAAAAGTTTATTTTCCTAACAGAAGGAATAACTACCAACCTTGTCAGTAATATCCACTCAGACCAATTTAAGATTGCCCTTTTAAAGCAAATGAAGGGTCATACATAACTCCAGGCAGAAAACTTACTATAGAGAAATCAGCTCTCTGCCTATGGAGAAATGCAGTCTGGGAGAAGGAGCACATTTACCTTTGCCACTATGGACTGCATTCTCTTAGAAGCCACAGCCTCTGCCTATACTGCCTGAGGAAAAGGCAGAAGGGAATCCGAACCTCCCAGTATAGGATTTCTACCTGCGGGTAATCAAGTGTGGGAGGAGACCAAGACTGGCGCCTATCCGCTGACCTGATTCTTGCTACTCTATTACTAAAACTCCTTACTAAAGTGAGAAACATACACGATTACTATGTTCAGCTGGCTTTCAAAAGGAAATAGTTCAACGGTCCTTCAAAAGTGTCAACACCTTACAGGTCAGTCTGTAAGGTGGTTATTTGCTTATTTACCAGTTACTTCTTACCATAAGATATTCCACTAGCTTTCGTTATTCTTTAAATTCTGAAGACACGTCTATCACTTCAACATCATCTACAGCTTCAGAATTCACTGAAACAACATTCAATACATACAGAGCCCACTCCCTAACACTGCTGCCCGTCAGCGAGGGAGAGAGTGGGCTCAGCTTTCTGCAGGCAAGGAGCACCATGATAAGTCACTAACAGGAGTTTAAAGACCGCCCTCTGCCGCACCCCCAAGGTCCTTCCTTGGACATTAAGATGATGCAGATAAGATCTGGCAACCCAACAAAGAACCTTGGGCAGGACAGGCCTCTAGACCAAAGAGATCCCACAAAGCATTTGCACTTTACTCACAAGAGGACCTCAGAGACCACCGACTTATTTTGGAAACAATTATCAATTTAATCAGCTTCTTTCTTAGCACAAGGCAGGAAAAATTAAGTCTTAGAAACCCTTGGCAGGAAATAAAGAAATACATGAGAGCTAATAGCAAAGAAGGGAGAAACTATAAAGAAAACCTGTAAGAACTCAAAGTAATCGGAGCAATTAGTATTCTAACATTCCTTCGCAAAGCCAGATAAAAAGCTTTGCACTGAGTTTCTGTGACATACACCAACCAACTTCAAATATCCAGGATCCAAGTGTCAGCCTTGCGCACTGTCTGCTACTAGCATTCCTGAAAGTCACAACGAGCAGTTGTGCCCTCCTCACCTTCACTGGAGGGGTGGCCCCCGTTCCAGAGTGCCTGCGAATCTGGCAGCCATTCTGGCTGGGCCTCTGCGGCTTGTTGTTCAGCTGAGGTTTCTTCACAGTGCCTCCGTGGTCATTTCTCACAGAATCGACCTTCTCAGCAGTTGTTTTGCTTAAAAGCTAATTAAGAACACATGGAGAGATGAGTGCTCTTATTTAAGCAAGTTATCATTTCAAAAAAGCCTCCTTCTGAGTCCAGCTTCCTAACTTATCACAACCATTCTCAGTTGTGTAGTTCTTCTAAATAACTTACCACAGAGCTGTTGGCATCTGGTAGGAACTGCCCAAACTCTGACAACAGATCTTCCTGATTTTTAAAAAGACGAGCCACCTGGGCATACACCTCCTGCTCAGTCAACGCTGGAGTGTAGTTTCCTCCAGCTTCCTTGGCATTTCGCTGCTCTTTCTGATAGGAAATTGCAAATGGGAAGAGATCATATTAAAGGGGCACTGTTTTGAATGACTCGCTTTTGCACATTTTCTGAGATGTCTGGTAGGGGCTTTCTATGTTATCTATTTGGACTGCAATTAAGAGGAAAGTCTATGTTCTTAGCACCTGTTTTGGGCTTCAAGCTTTGAAGTTGAGAAAGCAGTGGAAAACAGTGGCTGACAATTCCTTTTGAAAACCAGGGCAGTATATGTTAATGCTTAGGGGACCACTACCGACTGATAAAACATAAACTATTAGAGAAATTTCTCCTTCTATTGTACTTTAACTATATTACACAAATCATTCTTTAAACTTCCAGATAAATAGCACTGTTTCACAGAGCAGTGACTTTAAAAATCCTTACTGGCTGCTACAAGGCAATTAAAGGCAGGTAAATCAAACTGGCTTTACAAACACATCACAATTTCTAACTGGTTAATTACCAGTAAGAATTAGTGGACACAACTGTTCCCCAATAACTAGTTCTTTTCAGACTAGTTGTCCCCAGAAGGCAACCTGGTTAAGACAGGCTGAAAGGACAACTAACTGTCTTACCTGATATGTGTGCAAAATCTCCAGGAACGCTTTGTAGATGTCTGGTTGGCCCTGGAACCTGTTCTTGATCTTATTAACATAGTTGATGGCATGGTTAAACTCCACAGGCTGATTGTTCTGCAAGGGCGGGGCTGTTCCCAACGAGATTGTCACTGGTGTATGAGGCTGGACAGGTGGAGAACGTGGGGACGCGTATGGTGGGAGTGGGGGAGTCTGCTGACTGGCTGGAGTATGTGCTTGTAGTTGGGAAGGCTAAAAAGAAAAAAGTCTTTATTCTCCTCAGGAATATAGATGGTTTAACACAGGAAAGAAAGTTCAAAGTAAAGAGAAACAAGGTGTCTGATTAACATATATACTTTATTCACTCTGGCTAGGCCATCTTAGCACAGCTCAAATCACACTGAGCAGGGGTGGCAAGAGCAGAAGGTTCACACATTCTAATACAAAAATTCCAGCCTTAAATTTTCTAAACACAATCTTAAGAGTGGGCGACGTCTCCAATTACAGCGAAGAATTTTCATGTGCAATTTTTAAGCTTACTTGCTCAACAGGTGTGAACAGAATAGGAAAAAACCTTATTCTACATAGATCTTTAATGTCAAAAAAGACAATTCAATTGCTGCAATTAACGCTGCATAAAAAGTCTTCTAAACCAACTCTGCCCAACAGAGTCTCTGAGGTGAGGGAAATGTTATTTGCATTATTCTGCACAATAGCCACTAGCCACAAGAAACCAGTGAGCACTTGAAATGTAGTTGGTGCAACTGAAAAACTAAATTTATTTTATTTAAATTTAAATATAGCCATGTGTGACTAATGGCTACTGTATCAGTAGAGTTCTGTACTAAGAACACCTCATCATCATCACTATCATCACCAAGATCTTCTGCTTAGCTTGATATGGCCTAATCTGGTAAACAGAGTAACTTTTCTAAAATGATGACCATGCAGAAAACAGTGTCATCTGATCATAAGCTGACCACTTCTGCTTGTGTTATCAGTACTATTACACAAAGCTGTCACTTCTCGGGATGCTCATGGGTTCAAACAGCAGAAGTTGGGGCCAAGAGAGTCCATGTAGGTTGCCGATGTGTAGACTTAACAGATATATAACTATGTGGTGTGTAAATGTGAGCCACTTTATAGGAATGTGACTTGCATCTATCTATCTAAGCCTTATATACGAAGGGAAAATGTCAAAGGAGGGTGCTTTCTAGGGATGCATTTCACATGGTGCAGAGTTTTCCAAGTGCTCACCTTGCTGACTTTGGCAGGTGGGGGCTGAGGAGCTGGCTGGGCAGGTGCTGGGGCTGACTGAGCTGAAGGCTGGGAAGGATGTTGGGGTGGTGGCTGAGGCTGGGGCTGGATGCCATGGGTTGGGATCTGATGAACCTGGCCAGGAGTTGTCACATTCACCATGTCATTGGTTTGCACCTCAATCTTGTAGCCAGGGGGCAAGAAGGTATTGAAGCCCATGATCAGGTCAGGGTGGCCTTTGAACAGCTGGGACACACGACTAATGACTCCTGGAGTGTCGATGCTGATTTAAAAAAAAGAAAAAAAACACACACACACACAAATATTAAAGTGGCAAGCTTGACAAAACACCCTGGCAAGACAAAATTCACATTCCACTAGGTTCTCTATACAGGAAAATAAAATCAACCTGAATGTCACAAAATTAACCACACCCAAAGACCTCTGAAATTCAAAGCCATTTATCTTCATAACCAAAGAGGCTTGGTCACAATTTTAAACAGAATAGACATTCAAGCAGGATAACAGTCCTATCAAACAGATACTCAGGCAGTAAGTCTTCAACTCCAATCCCATGCAAAATCCAACCCCTGATACACCAGTGTAAATCATGTATCTATATACACTGTTCAGATGAGTTTCTCTTTTATAATAGTGAACCATGCCAGAATATTAGGGTATCTTAAGTCAATCCAAAAAGCAAGTAGCCTAATCATTACCAGTTTACTTCCCTGACTGAGATTACATACTAAGAAAAATTTATCAATATGCAGAAAATAAAGGTGTAGGGCCTTCAATTTTTATACAATATATAAAGCAAAAACATGACCCATGGAAATAAAAGCACAACCCCCTCCAAAGAGCCCTTTATCGTTCAGCAGATGAGAATAAGCTATATCCTCCTTCCAGAACCAACATAACAAGCAAAATTTTCGAATACAACCACATGTATATTTTACCTCTGAGATTTAAACTCCTTCATGATGTCAAGGAAGTCATTGTAGACCTGAGGCTGACTACCAAACTGCAGCTTCACTTGGTCAAGGTAGGATAATGCATCCTCCACCTGAGGCAGGGACAAATGTCAAGGTTATTAAGAGAAAAGCCAGCCAAGAATTACTTCTAAAAGAGTGATTTATACCTAAATAAAATCATCATATTAAATGAAATAGAACATATAGTAAACATACATTAAAAACACTAAAAATTAATATGGGTACCAGTAATATAACTCAAGCTTAAAATAAAAATTAACTAATAAAATCTGTAACCTTGCTTTGAATAATTTTACATAGAATTATTAGTGAAGAATAATCAAATCCATAAGTCATTCACTTATTCATTTATTCATTTCACAAATATTTACTAAGAAGCAACAACATGCTAGGCCAGGCCCAACGTGAAGTCCCAAGGAATTAATGAGAAATAAGCCATGGTATGCTCTGATGTACAGAAGTTCATTCCACATCCAGTTGGGAGTCATAACACAGTGGGAGAGTGGGCAATCACCAAATGCCCAGAGAGCAAAAGGGAAGGGCACCCCTCCACACACAAGAAAATCAACCAACCAACCAACCTACGGGGACATACTGAAGGGTTTCTTAAAGAAATGGTGTCTAAACTGAGTCCTGTGGATGAGTACAAGTTAGCAAAAATGAAGACCCATAAAGAAAGTCAGAGGAAGCAGCATGGGCAAAACTGTAGACGGGACACCACCTGGTATATGTGGAAATGTGAAAACAGTTTAGTTTGGCTAGAGGATCTGTGGTGAAAAGAAGAAATGGTGGTAGGAAGAGTGATAAGATACCACACAGGAGAAGATGCAAGATCCAGATCCTGAAAGGATCTTGTTAGAAAGCAATTCAGATTTTTATCATCTGCATTTTAGTCTATCAATTTGGCTAGTGTTGAGAACGAGTTGGTGCAGGAAAAATAGATGATGAAGAGGAGGTAGGAAAACCAGTCATGCTATAAGGCTAACTTATATGTGAACAGGAGTGGCATAAATTATAGTACTGACCAAACAAAAAGAGAGAACTGGACAGATTCAAAAGCACTTTAGGAGACAAAAGTGATACAGTTTGGGGGCTGACTGACTGGACATGGGAGATAAGGCTTAGAGGGCATTCACTAAATTATACACCATGTGGGCATTTACAAAGAGGAACATGTGTGAAGGGCTAGAAAGTTACAAGTGTGACTAGGACACTTGTTACAAGTGTGATCTAGGACAACTTAAGTTTTAGTTACTCAGGAGATATCTAAGGGAACTGCTCACTAAGTATATCCTACATACTCTAGGATTAGTTTTAATTATATATAACATCAAGTTTAGGAAAGTTTCACAAGTAAACATCTGATTTGACAAGCACTACTCTCGTGACATAATGTGAAACAGAACCTTTATGATCAAATAAGCCATTAAAGAGTAATAGCTCAAGAGCTGCCCAAACTTCCACTGTAGCCGTGGCTGACGAGAGCGTCTGTGTTGCCAGAGCACAGTGCATGTACCTGGTCAATACTAACTCACTGGAGGTTGGTCTTTTGGTACTTTATAAATACCACGCCAATTTTTGTTGAAATTCAACATTCAGAATTTTCCATATTGAAATGTTTCATTAGTGACCAAATTGATGGAACCTAAAACTCAGTAAGTTTGCAGAAGGGAAAGACTTTGGAAGATATTTAAGAATAGTATTCACAGTCACAACAGAAGAGTTATCAAAAATAAACATATAAAAAATTAGAAACAAAAAAAGGAACTCTACAGTGTAACATAATAAATACATAGAGAGAAAAAGTGCTGAAACCTGAAGGAGGAAAGTATATGTGATGTATGTGCATCTGGAAGAAAAGATGCAGGTCATAATGAACCACTGTTTAAAAATTATTATAGTACAACTCTTTTATCAAAGCATGTATACAGTTCTAGAAACCATTACTTAGAAGAACACAACTTGGAACGAATCATTTGAAAGCTACAGGTTTAAGGAGGCATGTGGGGAGGATCTTAGATTCTGCTGATGCATCTTCCTGGCTCACTTCAACAGGCATTTATTTACTAGCAAGGTCCCCAACCTCCTGAAGTTCACAATCTTGTTGGGGAGACAAGCAAACAACTATAAAGAGAACTTGCTAAATATGTGCCAAATTTGTATGCCGCTGGCATTCAACAAACAACTAAATCACACCAAACGTGTCTCAAATTATTCAAATCTTCCTTGTCATCAATCTGCCAAAGACAAAGAAGAAAGTAGCCAATGTTGATGCATGAAATAAGCTAAGAGTTCTCACTGAACACTTCCTTATTACAGAAAGTAAATGGTTTATTGAAGTTGGTTCAAATGCTTGTAAAACATTTTAAGACTGATCCAAAAATGTCAAGTGATGTGAGAATATTAAATGAAATTACACAGAGGCACAAGAAACCATTTTACCTCTCCCTGTTAGAAAGGAAATTCAACAAATTATTATGTCCAGGAATCACATTCAAGAGCTTGTAACTAAGAGAACAGAGCAAGAAAACCTAACTCGACCTGTGACTCACTCTATAATCCCAACTCTAAAGCCCTTTCTTGCTTCCTTGACAACACCTATAAAACATACAAAACACACACTATATACTTATAACCAAGTGAGAAGAGAGAATCAAATAGGTGCTATGCTTTGGCAGGGTTGACTGGAAAAAGGATATAGAGATAAATATATACTTTTTGTTAGTTTAAAGAGTAAGTTATAAGTGCTTTTGCAACATTAAGGTATCAACTGCTGAATACAGTATTAGTATGGAATTTAGTCACACCAAACCAACTTAAAAATTTCTTTCAGGACTCGGTGAAGTGCTAAGTTTGTAACAATAATACATTGTGGTATACAGCCACCACTCTACAAACAGAGAGTAAAAATGTTTTAAGGAAAACACTGATATAGCTTACAAATATTTTCCCAAAGACAGAGCCCAGAGTAAAGTTTCAGGCCCAAATAATTTCTATTCTCTTTAGGACTACGTTTATGCGTAGCCAACTCGTAATGACTTAAGCTAATATACAGAGTAAATTTTACAAAATCCCTCTACATAGCTTAGCTTTGGTGTGCTTTTATTTATGTAACATTTAATTTCTTTAGGCCAATATTAAAGTTCTTGAGAACCCAAACAATGAAGGCAGGAATCAGAGAGAACTAGATTAAGTACCAAAAACAGAGAGAGATGAAATATCTGCTACACATAGATGTGTCCTTTAAGGATACATTGTTCATTCCTACTTGCAAGCTACTTGATATAATTACAATTGTACGATCAAATAAAGATCTTATCTCTTTATAGGTCTTTAGTTTTATACTTCTTGCACTTGATTTCAAATTTTATATAAAAAACTAGGGGAAAAAAAAGAAATCTGGAAAACTTACTACCATAATCACACAATTGGAAAAGTAACATTCAACTCAACAGAGAGAGAAGGTTAGCTGGAAATGAAAGTTTCATTTCTCCACGGATGCCTCATGAATTTCAAAGTGTTGAAAACCTACAGCATACACTCAGTAGATCAGATGAAAACAGACTTTTTATTCACAGTGATAGCCTTTTCCAAACTTCAGAAAGGTTCCCCCAAAGGAGCATGTGATTTACTAAGGATGGACTTAATGATGCTAGCCAATTCAGCTAGTTATAAAGAATAAGAAGATTAAACCATAATACTTGGGTCTATTTACCATACAGGACTGTAGTCAACCATGTGTATGTTAATAAAACCATATTCCATGCTAAGAACTACAGAGTTCAAAATCAGGCATCCAAAAAACGGACTTTATTTCATATGAAAATAGCTCCTCAATCCTGGAACCTTTGAACACCACACATTCATTCCAAAAACATCTCCTGAATGTATTCTCTGGATCAGGGACAAGGTGCTAAGAGAGGAAATCTAAATAGGTTTCAAAACAAAAACAAAGTAAGACTTCTTGTCATTCACTCCTCAGCCTACTGTAACAGCTGCAACACCACTAGCAACAAGCTGAAGCCAACGTTGCCTGCTAAGAAAGAAATGGAAGGGGCGGGATACCACCTTGAGTCTCTGAAACTGCTGCTGCCCCTGCACTGGTGCAACTGGTGGAGCTGGATGAGCGTGACTCTGGACCACCTGGCCTCCGTGGGGCTGCACGGCTGCGGGGTGGTGGTGGCTGCCATGCACCGCTGCGATGGTGGGCCCATGACTGCTGGAGCTCTGCGGCACTGCTGAAACCTGGAATGGACAGAGCACTGGTGAGAAGCTGCAAGGCTTGTGCACTCTTCCCCAAACGCCTCTAAAGAACACACACACAGGAAAGACGACCAGAAACCCACATTTCCCACAAAAGGGAATTGGTGAAATAAATTCTAGCTCACCCATCTTACAGCAGAATTCTACAGCTATTAAGAATTATATAGCTCAAACTATCTGTGGTGAAGGACCAGGTTTTCTTGCTTCTTAAGTTCTGATCCTTCATGGACTACTACTTTTATGAAATACAATAAAAACGAATTACTATATATAATGTGAGATAAAAATACATAAGCCTCTGTTTTTTATTACAAGGTTTTACAGACATAAAATTACAATGTCCAATTGCTAAAGAAGTTTCTAAACACTCCATTTCTGTACTTATCTCATTACAGACTAGTATGAAAGTATTCACATCAGCCATCTGTGGACCACAGTTTGAACAGCACTGATAGAGAGGCAAATATTTTAACACTTAAAAATGTTCACAATCCATAAACTGAATGTATTCATGTGTTGCATATGGATTTAAACTTTTAAATAATTTTTTAAAGCACATTACACAAAGCAGTATATATAATACACTAAGGATAAATTAGGAGTTTGGAATTAACATATACATATACTATATATATAAATCAGATAACCAACAAAGACCTCCTGTACAGCACAGGGAACTATACTCAGGATCTGGTAATAAACTGTAATGGAAAAAAATCCTATACACACACACACTGTGCTGTACATCTGAAACCAACACAACACTGCAAATCAATTATACTAGAATTTAAAAAACTGACATTCAGAAAAAAAACACAATAAAATGTTAAATCCTAGACAATAAATATATAGTAAAATGTGACCATTTTATTTTGTGACAGCAGGGTTAGAGAATATTTTACTTTGTTCTATTTATTCTGTATATTCTTATTTGTTCCTGGAGTGAAAGCTCTAAGTCTCTAGCCACTGGACTAGGACTCAGGGAATTCCCCTTATTAACTACTTTTAAAATAAAAAACTTTAAAATTTTCCAAACTGTTGGCGGTCTAACATGAAACATTTCTTATCTATTCTCTCTTGTCCTCTTAAAAGTTTAGGGCTAAAATAGAAGTACAAGCCTTTTTCCTTCTATTTCTATTGCCAAGAACTGTTATATAAAATTTCCAAAGCTTTAAAAATTTTCCTATTTCAGAACTTTAATCACTACAGAAAACAACTAAGGACAATACATCTGATATGCCACATCTCCAAGGTAAGCGACTAAATAACACGACACTTCAAAACAATGTAAACTAAGTACTACAACTTAAGAATTTTTCTCCCCAAGTCCCCACAGATTTACAAAGATTATCCTGGGCAGAGCAGAAGGTGGGAAACAGAGCGACAATTTACAAATCCACAGAAACAATAAACATAAGGAGTAAAAAGAAACTGTTCAGACGATTCGAAAAGCTCTAACACTTGTAAGAAGAGTTATGTGTTTCTGAGCTTTTTATATTACAACATGCATATACTGAACAGGTTTTTGTAAGACTTAACTAGCATTTACAAATACTTGTGATGGCTGGTTTTATAAGAGCATATTATAGTTTCTGGTATAGGAATAAATGTGATTATCCCAGGTGTAGGAGTAAGTTGTGAACTAGTTCAGACAAAAGTAATCACCCAAGGAAAACACACCACCTTTCTTTCCTCCAAGTCCTAATCTAACAATGTGATCTGTAGCAGTCCTCAGACTGCCCCACCCGGCCCCATAGGAAGGCACTATAATGCTGGAAGGTGAGATCCAGTGGAGGAGTGACAGCTAAGAAATTACCATTTCCTACTTCATCCAGGTTTCCCTCTTCCTTGATTGTTTCTTATAATAAATTCCTAGATATGGAATTTCTAGCTAAAAAAGTAACAACTCTGATACAAACTATCAAATCACTCTCAAGGAAGATTAAACCAATTTATATTACCAGTATCAGCCAAACTTTATTTTTTCATTTTTACTTCATTTTTTTTCTGGCTGCACCACACGGCTTGTAGGGGCTCAGTTCCTTGACCATGGACTGAACCTGTGGCACAACAGTGAAAACCCAGAATTCTAACCACCAGGCTACCAGGGAACTCCTATGCCAGCCCAACCTGTGCCTGCCTCTCTAGACTAGTTACATAAGTTATGGTTCTGACTGACCTGGAATGGAATATTATATTTTTTAAAAAATCACTTGGGATGTGCACTGGTGGTCCAGTGGCTAAGACTCCAAGCTCCCAATGCAGGGGGCCCGAGCTCAATCTCTGGTCAGAGAACTAGATCCCACATGCCACAACTAAGAGTTCACATACCACACTAAAGATCCCGCATGCTCTAAGACCTGGGGCAGACGAGTAAATAAATATATACATATATTTGTTAATTACTTGGATCTATACATATATTCAGGTGGAAAGCTGTCCACTACATATTAAGTGAAAAGAAATAACAGAACAGTATACACTGTATGGCCTAAATTATGTAGAGTGAAGTGCATCTAGATAATCAGCAAGGTAAATAAACATGTCTGCATATGCAGAGACAGAGAAGGCAATGGCACCCCACTCCAGTACTCTTGCCTGGAAGATCCCATGGACGGAGGAGCCTGGCAGGCTGCAGTCCATTGGGTTACGAAGAGTCGGACACGACTGAGCGACTTCACTTTCACTTTTCACTTTCATGCATTGGAGAAGGAAATGGCAACCCACTCCAGTGTTCTTGCCTGGAGAATCCCAGGGACGGGGGAGCCTGGTGGGCTGCCGTTCTATGGGGTCACACAGAGTCAGACACGACTGAAGCGACTTAGCAGCATATGCAGAGAAAACTCTGAATACCCGAGAAATGCACACAGTGGGGTTAAGTCTGAGGGCTGAGAGGAACAAGTCACATTATATCATTTTTTTTAAAACAGTGACATTTACTTTCATAATTAAAAAGGGCAAAACACAAATTTCTTATATTTTTACAAAAAAGAGTGAACAGACAAGAGATGAATGATCAGTATTGATCAGGATATGCAATGACAGGAATATACAGTGCTGCAGTAAACAGAAATAAACTGGGACAGCTTTGAAAAACAATTTGACGTTACCTGCTAAAGGTGAAGATGTATGCACCCTATGGCCCAGCAAACCCTCTCCTAGACACTTAAACTTCCTACTGTGCCCTCAGATCTGCAGTTCAGTTCAGTTCAATTCAGTCGCCCAGTCGTGTCCGACTCCTTGCGACCCCCTGAACCGCAGCACACCAGGCCTCCCTGTCCTTCACCAACTGCCAGAGTCCACCCAAACCCATGTCCATTGAGTCGGTGATGCCATCCAAGCATCTCATTCTCTGTCGTCCCCTTCTCCTCCTGGCCTCAATCTTTCCCAACGTCAGAGTCTTTTCCAATGAGTCAGCTCTTCGCATGCGGTGGCCAAAGTTTTGGAGTTTCAGCTTCAACGTCAGTCCTTCCAATGAACACCCAGAACTGATCCCCTTTAGGATGGACTGGTTGGATCTCCTTGAAGTCCAAGGGACTCTCAAGAGTCTTCTCCAACACCACAGTCCAAAAGCATCAATTCTTCGGCACTCAGCTTTCTTTATAGTCCAACTCTCACATCCATACATGACCACTGGAAAAACCATAGCCTTGACTAGATGGACTTTTGTTGGCAAAGTAATGTCTCTGCTTTTTAACATACTGTCTAGGTTGGTCATAACTTTCCTTCCAAGGAGTAAGCATCTTTTAATTTCATGGCTGCAATCACCGTCTGCAGTGATTTTGGAGCCCCAAAGAAATAAAGTCTGACACTGTTTCCCCATCTGTTTCCATGAAATGATGGGACCGGATTCCATGATCTTAAGTTTTCTGAATGATGAGCTTTAAGCCAACTTTTCCACTCTCCTCTTTCACTTTCATCAAGAGGCTCTTTAGTTCCTCTTCACTTTCTGCCATAAGGGTGGTGTTATCTGCATTTCTGAGGTTATTGATATTTCCCTCAGCAATCCTGATTCCAGCTTGTGCTTTCTCCAGCCCAGAGCTTCTCATGATGTACTCTGCATATAAGTTAAATAAGCAGACCTGCAGAATGGTCCGCAAAAATAAGCAGCTTGCACCAGAATGCAAACCAACTACTTCACTAATAAACATGCTGTTTAATTCCACTGCCTTATTTTTTTTTTTCCATAGCAAGACCATCTTGATAAAATATGTAGTGCACCAACTCATAGTCCGGTGCAAGCTTATCTTGCCAGGGATTGCCACTGTGAGCACCACTGCACTAGGAAAACCTGTGAACACTCACTGCAGCTCCTGTCTAACAGGAAAAGTCTGGAAACAGCTTGATACTCTATCAACAGAAGAATGGATAAATTAATTGAATATATTCATGTAATTCATAACCGAGTGAAAATTCTACTTAATTGGTCACATACATAAAAATGGATAAGTCTTTTATGTATGTTCCATACATAAAAATGGAACCACACTGAATGGGTTAAAAAAATGAGTCAAAGAAGAAAATATACATTTTTACTTTAGATACAAGTTCAAAAATACCCAAACTAAACAACTTTATTGTCTATAGGTATAAATAAAATGGTTTCATATAACACAGGGAATTCTAGTCAATACTCTGTATTGGCCTGCATGGGGAAAGAATCTAAACAAGAGTGGATATATGAATATGTAAAACTGATTTACTGAGCTGTATAGCAGAAACTAACACAACACTGTTAAATTAACTATACTTCAATCAATGAGAAAAAAGATTTTAAAACACAAAAGAAAGTCATGGAAATAATAAATACAGTTTAGATTAGTGGCTACCACTAAAGGAACAAAATGGCAAAAGGGAACACAGAACGACATGATGAACTTCAAAGGCTACAACAGCACTCTTTAAAAAAAAAATGTGTGTGGTAAATACACAAGTGTACATTGTTTACACTATTTTTTATACCTTACATATATCCCATAATTAGATTTTTAATACCTGAATGTTTAATAAAAACTAACTGGATGAATCTCCAGTGTTCCTCCTTCACCCTAGTCCCTTGCTGGGCTCCAGCTTACCTGATAACTGGGTGTCACAGAGTACTGAATCCCTGTGGCTGACTGCATGGTCTCAGACACCGCTTCATACACGGGAGGGGCAGGGGCAAGCACCCGGTGCTGGTGAGGAAAAGCCTCTGCGCTACCAGGAATCCGACGCTGCTGGGCCGCATACACCGGTGACTCCTGGTCATCCAAACGTCGCTTCATTCTGTGCTCATGCTCAGGGATGCACTACAAAACCTGCAGAAACCAAAAGCAACCACATGCAGACCAATTCACACTCCATTGTAACATGTACGACCAGTTACCCACAAGTTCAACTCCTGGGGTCAATGACTATCTACTGCATCAGAGATGATCACTGGGTAGTTTAAGTGCATATGGGACCACACACTCCCAACAGCGGACAGATTATCATAACTGAGAGACAAAAATGGAAATAATAACCCAGTTTGAATCACCTTGGTACTGCAGAGTTAAAAAAGAGCCTCCAATTTAGAAACACACAAATACATCTTTCTTTATTCTCTGGTTTGTTCAAGTGCCATCATCCCTAAAATTAATTATATTATTCACTGGCTATAAAAACATTCAAGTGTTTCTTCCTCACTCCTCTCAAAAGCTAGTACTATAATTGTGTTCTAATTTAAAGTATGAAATGTTTCAACAATTAAATGGTACCATAGAAAGAATACTAGGCCAACAGTAAGAGGACAATGGTCGTACACTTGCCAATTTAAGAAACTATGTACATCCTGATAAGCTCCTACTTCCATGTAAATTTACTTCTCCAAAAATAAAACAAGGTTGAAACAGACCATTAATAAGGTTTCTTCTTATAGTCTCAAATTCTAAAGTGATTCCAGAACCCCCCAGTTTAATAATTCCCCTGTACGGGAACACTTCCTTTTCCACAGCACACAGAGTCTAGTAACACTCTGGCCAGGAATCCAGATGGGTCTTTTCGGAGCTTTTCCAACATTGTTATCATTAATATAAGCGTATCAGTAAGAAAGAGAGCTCTAGTCAGCCAAAGACAAAATGGGGCCAAGCCCTACCACTTTTTTGGTCACAAAAAATAGCTTAAGAAAGACACCACTGCTGTGGTGAGAAGATTAAAAATACAGTAATAGACTTCACAAGTCACTCCCCTTTTGTCTAAAGCAAGATTCTTTTTAAAACTGGGGGGTAGTGGGTTACCTACTTTCTAAACACACCCAAATTTCTTTTCCTCATTTCCTGGGAGCGTGCATGCTCTAAGGGGAAGCAATCCTCACGAGGACTCCTCGAGGCTGCTTCACCTCTTCTCCAGCCTCATCATCATCTTCAGCACGCCTGTCACTCAGGTGCTCAGCCCTGAAAGAGCATCTTGGGTTGTTGTCACACTCTCACAAACCTAAGTTAGACTCTGACACAGGAACACAACTGTTTCATCTGCAAGCCAGCCATTTTCAATATTATCTTTCTATAAATCTCAAGCCATATTACTCTTTCTGCTGATTATACTGTATTTTTTGCTGTGAGGGATATGAAATCTTAGTCCCCCTACCAGGGATTGAACCCAAACCCCCTGCATAGAAAGCATGGAGTCTTAACTAGTGAATCGCCAGAAGTTCCTATTGACTATGAATTTAGATCAAAGGACTGTCTCCCAAATTTATATGATAATATGCTGAATTCAGTTAACTGGAGTTGAAAACATACTGCTGATGGCTGCCGAGGGGAAATAATTTAAAATGCCTTAACTGATTATGTCTTCCTAGGCTTTTCGAGTATGAGGTAGCATATTTAGCTCAGTATTTCAAAAATTTTCAGACATATTAAGAAGTTAGAAATATAGATTTAACATGCCATTTGATACTTAAGAACTACCAGTCAATTGACTATGAACACTCAATCTCAACCTATTTGGGAGTAAGTCTAATAAATGGACAGAGTGAAAAGTCTTAACTTTCCGGCTGTTACTGCTATGTAAACCCATGATCTAGATCATGGACTTCTACTGGACTGGAACCTAGATGCTTAAACACACCCAAGATTAATCCCTGGGACCAAAAGCCAGGCAATAGCTTATAAACGGAAAACCAAATTTAGATCAGAAGATGACGGCACAGACTGTGGAAAAAAGACTAGAGCACCTGTCAAGACCTGAGTTCTAGTCTGAACGGACTTGGTCCTGCTTCCTTATTTGCCAAAGGACATCATTAGACTATTCTGTGTGCATGCATGCTAGTCATGCCCAACTCTTTGCCATCCCACGGACTGTAGCCCGCCTAGCTCCCCTCTGTCCATAGAATTCTCCAGGCAAGAATACTGGACAGGGCTGCCATTTCCTTCTTCAGAGGCCCTTTCTGACTCAGAAATTGAACCTGGGTCACCTGTCAGGCAGTTTCTTTACCACTGCCCGACCCGGGAAGCTACTCTAGTGATTCCCAAATGCTGGTCT
Source organism: Antilocapra americana (assembly GCA_007570785.1). Classification (NCBI taxonomy): domain Eukaryota; kingdom Metazoa; phylum Chordata; class Mammalia; order Artiodactyla; family Antilocapridae; genus Antilocapra; species Antilocapra americana. Next base: position 4,976,468 of record ML661900.1, on the reverse strand, counting down.
ACAGAGAAGTCTATAGGAAGATGAAAAAGAAGGGGGAGGAGGCTGCAGTGAGTTTTCCAAAGGTTAAGTATCAGAGAATATGCTTTATTCTGAGATCATGTCCTATCTTTTAGCTATTAAAATATCATTTCCTTTATAAAATGCGTGTGATTCTATAAAGTAGTTAACTTAATTTGCCTCTAGAGTTTGCCTTCCAGACCATCTCTATGATACTGAAGAGGCTGCCCAAGGTCTGTCCTTTCTGTGAACTGCTCTTTACTTCTTTAACAATTACCACTCTTAATTCGATTCCTAAATGATTCTCAAATCAATTGCTTCTCCCCTAGTCATACAGGCAACTCCTCATTTTGGGACATCATCCTTCATTACCCCTTCCAGCCTTTCTCCCATCCAGTCTACACTGCTTTTAAAATGGTTGGCCTCAAATGCAAATTCAATCCAGTTGTAAATCCAACTTAAGAAAACAATCCAGGATTTCCCCGGTAGTCCAGTAGTTAGGACTCGGCACTCTCACTGCTGAGGGGCCTGGGTTCAATCCCTGGTTGGGTAACTAAAATCCCACATGTCACATCGTGCAGCCAAAGAAAAATTCCAAATTCCTTAAGTTAGCCTTCAAAATTCTCTCTCACTGACTGTGGGGACAATTTAACTCACCAATTATATTCTTTCAATCCCACCCTATCATCCAGGTTGTCAAAATGTCTTTCCACTCCCCTAAAGAAGCCTGAAGTCTGTAAGCGTCTTCAAGATAAGAGTCCTTTTCAACTTTGTCTGCATTTCTCACCTTCCAGACACTCATCACAGATGCTCAAATATTGCATATGCAGAAGGGAAAGATAATAATTAACATAACAGCAGCATATATTGAATGTCAAGAACCATTCTACATAATTTACCAGTAATAATTTAATCCATTTAACAACCCTATAGGCAAGGTGCTACTAATCTCTATTTTATAAATAAGGAAACTGAAACACAAAGATTAAGTAAATTGCCCAATGTTGCACAGCTAGTCGGCAAAACTGGGATATGAATCCACGAAACCTGCTTCCAGAGCCTGGACTCTTAACCACCTCACTATCTTACCTCACACAGAAGAGGAGAAGACAAACAGTAAAGAGTTCCTTAACTAATTTCACACACACACACACACACACACACACACACACACACAGCAACTTCTGCTCTCTTTGACTTCTCACACACTCATCTCGTTCATTCTTTCTTCAGCCTTACCCAACAGCAGGAGTGCGCTGGCACTCATTCATTCCTTTAGCAAATATATAGATATGAAGGCGGTAGATGACTTCAGTCGTTGCCCTAGAAAAGTCTGAAAACTAGTTGGAGGGACTTTCCTGATGGTCCAATGGTTAATTAAGACTCTGTGCTGCCAATGTGGGTGGATGCTGGGGGTGGGTTCGATCCCTGGTCCCAGAATTAAGATCCCAGCTGCCGTGAGATGTGACAGAAAGAATAAAAACAAAACGCTAGCTGGAAAGACCATATACAGCCTCACTAGTAATATAAAGTAAAACGATTACCCAACGGAACTAGCAAAAATTAAAAAGAGAATGATGATATTCAGTGTAGGTGAGAGTACAAGGAGACACTACTGGTGGTAACTGGTAAAGACTATTTGGTTGGCAACTTCCAGGCTTTTATTAAATTTTTAAATCAAATTGAAAATCTGCATACCCTTTAACCACCTAACAATTCCACTTCTAGGTCTCTATCCTATACATCTGCCAAGTATATTTACTGCAGCAAAGTATGAAAATTTCAAATGTCTATCAATAGCTAAGTAAACTGGATCCATCCATATTAGAAAACTATGTAGTAATTAGAAAGGGGTTCATCAACAGGGAAAGGCAGAATAGTGAAAAAAATGAGCTACAGAATATATACAGTGTACTCTTTTAAGATTTCTGCATTTCATTGTGTGTAAATTCTAGAAACAAGTATTGAACTCTCGATAAGGAGATGCATGCTCAACCACAAGTATAGGGAATTCCCTGGAGGTCCAGTGATTAGGACTCTGCACTTTCACTGCCGAGGGCCCCCCAACAGAGTGTACCAATGTCTGAAATATACTTAGAATATCACCAAGAAATTAGTTTGGATTAATAGATGATGGAATGGAAAGATGGATATATAATAAAACAAGTACTGTAAAACCAGAAATGGTAAGATCCAGGTAGTGTGTGTATGTGGGTGTCAACTATAAAACTATATCAAATCGTGGGAGGAAGAGTTAATAATACAAACTAGTTCACAAGTGATACAAATAAGCACTGTCAACTGGGAAGGGAGTAGAAGCGTGTACACTGAGAAAGATCCTATATGGAGAAAGTAACAGCTGTATTTTGAAAATTAGGGATGAATTAAAATAATAACTTGGACTTATAGGCAGTATATAGGTATATAAAATTTTTGTCAGTTTATCCATCCTACAAATAGTTTCCGAGTGCCAAGCCCTGTGCTTAGGGTGGGGGCCCCAGCACTGAAAAGGACACTCCCTGCTCCACAACAGCCAAGTCCTGCGTATCTGATTGCTACCAGCTCCTCACAACACTTCTGTCGACTGAACACACTCAGAAGTCTTCTATCTGGAGGGAAACTGATAATCAAAGAAATTAAGTGACTTATTCAAGGTCACATAGCTGGTTCAAGGGACAAAAGGGTAGATACTCTTTCTCCTTGGAATACATGACATATCTGGAGTAGAAATTCCTGGACAGACCAGGGGATCCTCCTCACAGAGAGGTACAGTATAATTCGAAACCATAAAGTATTTGAATGCCAGATGATGGAGCCGCAAGAATTAGAAAACTACTTTCAAGCTCCAATTCACTTGACATGACTTTCATCTGCGACTATGGTCTCCAACTGTTTCAGATTTGGAGGTTACCCTGTTATCAAAACTCTAAGGCAGAATTTAAAAAGGGAAAAAAAAAAAAGCACTCTGAGGGATAGAAACTAGTAAAGAAAGCCTAATGTGAACAAACAATAGCACAGAACACTAAAAAGTCATCAGGTCATTCGTTATAATAAAAAGTGGGAATAGCTCCAAATCATCAGGCAAAGTAATCATAATTCCCAAATAAAGTAAGTAGAGCAGGATAATTCTGACATTGCAGGGGAGTCTTCTGGAGTAGGACAGAACAACTGAGGAGCAAATGAGACACATTTCAGACAGAAGGGCAGGGTAAAAGCTAACCCATTCAGAACAAGAAAAATAAAAACGAATTTTCTAGTTTTACAAACAAAATAGATCTCTTTAACCACAATAAAGTGTTGGCCTCCGAGAAATCCAAAAATTTCTCCATAATTACTAAAATCCAAATGGAAAAATCCAACTTTAAAAAATCTTTTCATTTAGATTAAATTTCACACATTGGCTTAAATGGAAATAGAATTTTTTCAGTCAAGATAAGCTCAAAGTAATAGTGTGCATGGAACATACCACCTTATTATGGAGGATTTTAACACACAATTTTCTTTTTGAAATCCATTTAACTTATGGCTGAACCTTTAGTGCCTCTTGCTTTTGTGTTGATCTTATCTTGAATTAGGCATACCTTAAAGATCTTTTATTTATATGGTAAAAGAAAAATCTGAAATTATTCTCTTACTACATCACATGAAATCACATAAAATGTGTCCTAGTCAGTTTTATTTCAGTGAATACTCTTGAAAAAATGGAAAGCTTCTCTTCAAAAGCAAAGAAATTTTTGTCAAAGCACAAGTGACTATAATTACTTCAACCCAGTAAAACTCCTGTCACAGTCTACTTCAAAATCTGTCCGAAAATCCACTTCTGGATTTAAATCTGCCAGGAAGTGAAAAAAATGTTTCCAGAATGAAAAAGTCAATACATTTAGATTTCCCATATTACTTAGAATAGTTGCTCAACAAAATTAACAACCCATTTTCCTTAGAATACCGCAAGATATGATACCCAAGCCTCCCCTGAAAAGTAGTTTCACATTATTCTCAAGAGGCAGTCCCCCAGTCTGGGGAGATTTTGCCCCCCCCCCCAAGGTGCATTTGGCAATGTTAGAAGACATTTTTGGTTGTCACAATCCCAGAAGAGGGGTGCTACTGTCATCTCACGAATGGAGATCACGGATGTCACCACACATACTGCAGGGTACAGGACAGCTCCCCAAGACAGAAAATGACTCAGGCCAAAATATTAACAGGGCCAAGGCTGAGAAACCGGGATTAATAGAATGACAATCTCATTTGACATATATCGTTTGTGAGCTTTCGTGAAATCACATCATACTACAGTGTGACAACAATTTTTTAAAAAGGTGATTCAGAACAATCATCTTGTATGTGCAGATGGTAACACTGCTTTCTTTACAACACGCGATTCATCTTTAACCCCAGTACACCAGAAAAACTTATCATTAAACATCTGAGCTAGAAACACCTTTATTAGAAATTTTAGTAAGAATTTAAGCTGCAAATCCAAATTTTTATTCCACATCTCCCTGATTTTGAAGGTATGTATAACCAAAATAAGCAATATCTTTTAAAATGTGACTAGTCATCAACTGTCATGCACAGACTTATCTCAAGTAAAGTTCCAGGTTATTGTTACTCTGGGGTTTTTATTGGTTTTTGCCCTCACATCATCAAACACAACTTTGGGCATCTATCCATTTATAAACTGTGTCAAGTAAGTTTTCTAGAAGAATATCATTGTACATCCTTTTAGCAAATTGGAATGGCTTACACTCTTGTTGAAAATACTGCATTCCTAAGTCCTTCTAGTTGAATGATTCCTGGATGAGGACATCATATTCCAGCCTGCACCCTACCCTCAGAAATATACTGTCCACTCATAAATTCTTCAGTTTGAGAAAATTCACCTAGGATATTATCATCTGAAGCCTCAGAGCCATCAGCTTGGCTTATACAATCAACCCTACCAACCCGTCAGTCACAGCCAAGAGCGTTGCTATCTGCTGCATTGCTATTGTTTACTCACTAAGTCATGTTCAACTCTTTTGCGGCCCCATAAACTGTGGCCCGCCAGGCTCCTCTGTCCACGGAATTTTCCAGGCAAGAATACTGGAGTTGCCATTTCCTTTTCAAGGGGATCTTCCAACCCAGGGATTGAACCCATATCTCCTGCATTGGCAGGCGGATTCTTTACCACCGACCCACCAGGGATGCCCATTACTTTCATCTATTAGTTCCTCTGATAACTGTGAAACGTCTTCCTGTTAGTTTTCCTCTCTTTGCCATTATTGGAGGAAAATAAAAGATTACAGCTTATGAAATATGTTGAATGAAAGTTTATAAAAAAATTGTAAAAATAGTAGCATAAAGAACTGTCATCTACTCTTCACTCAGATAACTCAATTGGTAACATCTTACATAATGTTTCATTCAGATGGCATCCCCCAACTTCTTTTATACTTTTTTGAAAGATGCTGTAATGCTTTGGGGAAAGCTGTAAGAAAACTGAAGTAATGATGACTTAAAATTTTACTATTGCATCACCCTTCTAGGGCTTCCTAGGTAGTATAGTGGTAAAGAATCCACCTGCAATGCAGGAGACGAAAGAAATACAGATTTGATCTCTGGGTCAGGGAAGATCCCCTCGAGTAGGAAGTGGCAATCCACTCCAGTACTCTTGCCTGGGAAATCCTGTGGACAGAGGAATCTGGTGGGCTGAAGTACACGGGGTCACAAAGAGTCAGACACAACTGAGTAGGCATGCATGCACACAACACATCCTTCTAGGCAATTCATCATTATTCCACTTATTTTAGGTTTGTTTTTTTTTAGCATAGTTGGGAATAATAATAAAGTAATTCCTAAGATGATAAAAGACCAAAATGCTTCAAGGTATAGGATAACTAAGATCAAGATCCTACAATGGAGGTCCGATGTATAAATGGTAAAAGCTAGAACCAGTTTATTCCATTAAAAAGAAAATAAGTAAATTTCCATTCTTTTGAAGACCTCTAGTAAAGAATAAAGTCACAAAATATAAATCTTTACAGGTAGTTAATACTGTTCAAAAAAGAAACTCAAAAACTAAAATTGGGTCTAACTGACACTGATGTTATAGACAAAAAATGGACAAGAAACTATTTAGATCAATTCAAAAGATACTAACAACTATATCAATATTCACCTTCTGATTTGATCATTGTATTGTAGCTTTATCTAAGATGCATTTGGAAGATCTGGGTGAAGGTTATATGGCAATTCTTTGTATTATTTTTGTAAGTTTTTTAAGCCTAATATTTCAAAATGTAAAGTTTAAAAAATTAAATGTTAACAGTAGAGGAATTTAAAAAAAAAAATCATCGTGTATCCCTCCTCTCAAGGACATTAACATTTACTTTGTGTGACAAGGTTTCTATAAATTAACTGACAAGTATAAAACAACAGACTAAGTATAACAGAAGTTATGTTAGCTGCAGCTTTAAAGAAAGTATTATAAAGAACAGAACTCAAGGTGGTTCTGTGGACGATAGATGTGCCATTCACCTCATATTCCCTCTATTCTATTAGCTATATTTCTGCCCCCACACAGACATGGGCACACAAACCTTTAAACATTTTTGTATCCTCTACCGTGCTTAGGATAGTGTTTTGCTGTGATGGAAACCAAATCATTCATTCACGCATGTATGCATCCTCTAATATTTAGTAAGCACATACTATGTGCCGGGCATTGTTCTGGGAGCCAGAAATATAGATGTGAACAAATAAAACAAACTTTTCCTTCCTCAGGAAGTTTACATGTTTAAAAACATATATTTATTTATTTACTTGCCTGCGTCAGGTCTTACTTGCAGCAGGCAGGATTCTTAATTGTGGCATTCGAGCTCTCCACTGCAGCATATGCGATTCAGTTACCGGACAAGGGATCAAACCCAGACCCTCCCACTGGACCACCAGCGAAGTAAGTCACTGAAGTTTACATTTTAATGGGAGAAATAAACAAGATAATAAACAGTGTTCAAAATCTTAGACAGTGACATAGGCTAAGAAGAAAAAGCAGAGGAGAATTTTTGAAATTTTAGGTAATAATGACCAAAGAATATCTCACTAATAATTAACCTGAGTAAATGAAGTAAGGCGCTGGCCACGTGGGGATCAGCAGAAGCAGCATTACCGGCAGAGGGGACAGCAAATGCAGACTCGGATGTACATATGTGCTAGGCGTTTTCCAAGAAAAGGGCAAAAGCCATGTAGTTGGAGCAGAATGGAAGAAAGATAAACTAGTAGGAAATGAAGTCAGAAAGGTAATGGAGTTGGAGGTAATAGGTAGAGAGTACACGTTTGTTCTCATAGGTCATGATAAAGACTCAGACTGAAATGGGAAGCCATTGGAGGGTTTTAAGCAGAGAATCACTTGGGTTGCTGTGTTAAAAACAGACTGAAGAGTGGCAATACCAAAACAGAGAGAACAGTTACGGTAGGACTGAAATAATCCAAGCTAAAAACAGAGATGTTAATGACATTCACTGCTGTAGCTGGGGGCAGGGGGTAGAATTAAGTGGTCAAATTCTGGATAGTTTTTTGAATATAGAGCAAACAGTATTTATTTGCTGTGACTTAAGAAAGAAGTCAAAGATGCCTATTAGCCATCCAAGAGGAAGTATGAAATGGGCAACTGGATTTGTTCCTCTATAGTGGAGAGGAGAGGTTTCCAGTGATAGAAATTTGAGTTATCAGTATTGCTTAGACTTTGGAAAGGCATATGGTGCATAGTGTAGCTCTCCACGATCAAGCACATTCGCATTTCTGTACCAAGTGGGACAGCTTAGATCAGGTTGTGCCTCTGAATTCCTTATGGAGCCAAACTTACCAGAACAAACAAACAAAAATACTTGTATTTCAGAGCTGCAAATAAGGGATTGTGTCTCTGTATATCCTTCAACAGCCTGAGTCAGCAAGCCTAGCCCTGGAGGCTATCAAAAGAACTGAGGAAACATTCACCACCACGATTTTGGGAAATATAACTGACATGCAGGCACTCACACAGAATAGTGGGTGAGGACAACAAAAGCAAAAGAAGGGAGGAGCAAAAAGGAGATGGATCAGTTAGAAACTCCTACCAATAAAAGCCTAACTAACTTTGAAGCCAATTGCCAACTAAACAGAGGTACCTTCTAGTTGTTCAGTTGCTAAGCTGCATCTCACTCTTTGCAATCCAATGGGCCACAGCACGCTAGGCTTTCCTGTCCTCCACTATCTCCCAGAGTCTGCTCAAACTCACGTCCATTAAGTCAGTGATGCCATCCAACCATCTCATCCTCTGTTACCCCCTTCTTCTCTTGCCCTCTATCTTTCCCAGCATCAGGGTTTTTTCCAATGACTCGGCACTTTGCATCAGGTGGCCAAAGCACTGGAGCTTCAGCTTCAGTTCTTTCAATGAATATTCAGGGTTGATTTCCTTTAGGACTGACTGGTTTGATCTCCTTGCAGACCAAGGGACCCTCAGTCTTCTCTAGCACCACAATTCGAAAGCATCAATCCTTTGGTGCTTAGCCTTCTTTATGGTCCAGTTCTCACATCTGTACATGACTACTGGAAAAAATCATAGCTCTGACTAGATGGACCTTTGTTGGCAAACTGATGTCACTACTTTTAATACACTAGGTTTATCAGAGCTTTTCTTCCAAGGAGCAAGTGTCTTTTAATTTTATGGCTGCAGTCACCATCCGTAGTGATTTTGGAGCCCCCAAAAATAAATCTGCCACTGTTTCCATTTTTTCCCCCATCTATTTGCCATGAGGGTTTCCTTGATAGCTAAGTTGGTAAAGAATCCACCTGCAATGCAGGAGACCTAGCTTCAATCCCTGGGTTGGGAAGATCACCTGGAGAAGGGAAAGGCTACCCACTCATTGCCAAATTCAGACTGAAATTGAAGAAAGTAGGGAAAACCACTAGACCATTCAGGTATGACTTAAATCAAATCCCTTGTAATTATACAGTAGAAGTGAGAAATAACTAGATCTGATAGACAGAGTGCCTGATGAACTATGGACAGGACATTGTACAGGAGACAGGGATTAAGACCACCCCCAAGAAAAAGAAATGTAAAAAAGCAAAATGGCTGTCTGAGGAGGGCTTACAAATAGCTGTGAAAAGAAGAGAAGCGAAAAGCAAAGGAGAAAAGGAAAGAGATTACCATCTGAATGCAGAATTCCAAAGAATAGCAAGGAAAGATAAGAAACCCTTCCTTAGCGATCAATGCAAAGAAATAGAGGAAAACAACAGAATGGGAAAGACCAGAGATCTCTTCAAGAAAATTAGAGATACCAAGGGAACATTTCATGCCAAGATGGGCTCGATAAAGGACAGAAATGGTATGGACCTAACAGAAGCAGAAGGTATTAAGAAGAGGTGGCAAGAATACACAGAAGAACTTTACAAACAAGATCTACATGACTTAGATAATCACGATGGTGTGATCACTCACACTCAGCTAGAGCCAGACATCCTGGAAGGTGAAGTCAAGCGGGCCTTAGAAAGCATCACTACAAACAAAGCTAGTGGAGGTGATGGAATTCCAGTTGAGCTATTTCAAATCCTAAAAGATGATGCTGTGAAAGTGCTGCACTCAATATGCCAGCAAATTTGGAAAACTCAGCAATGGCCACAGGACTGGAAAAGGTCAGTTTACATTCCTATCCCAAAGAAATGCAATGCCAAAGAATGCTCAAACTACCGCACAATTACACTCATTTCACATGCTAGTGAAGTAATGCTCAAAAGTCTCCAAGCGAGGCTTCAGCAATACATGAACCGTGAACTTCCAGATGTTCAAGCTGGTTTTAGAAAAGGCAGAGGAACCAGAGATCAAATTTCCAACATCTGCTGGATTATCGAAAAAGCAAAAGAGTTCCAGAAAAACATCTATTTCTGCTTTACTGACTATGCCAAAGCCTTTGACTGTGTGGATCACAATAAACTGTGGAAAACTCTGAAAGAGATGGGAATACCAGACATCTGACCTGTCTCTTGAGAAACCTGTATGCAGGTCAGGAAGCAACAGTTAGAACTGGATATGAAACAACAGACTGGTTCCAAACAGGAAAAGGAGTACGACAAGGCTGTATATCGTCACCCTGCTTATTTAACTTATATGCAGAATACATCATGAGAAACGCTGGGCTGGATGAAGCACAAGCTGGAATCAAGATTGCCGGGAGAAATATCAATAACCTCAGATACGCAGACGACACCACCCTATGGCAGAAAGTGAAGAACTAAAGAGCCTCTTGATGAAAGTGAAAGAGGAGAGTGGAAAAGTTGGCTTAAGGCTCAACATTCAGAAAACTAAGATCATGGCATCTGATCCCATCACTTCATGGAAAATAGATGGGGAAACAGTGGAAAAAGTGTCAGACTTTATTTTTCTGGGCTCCAAAATCACTGCAGATGGTGACTGCAGCCATGAAATCAAAAGACGCCAACTCCTTGGAAGGAAAGTTATGGCCAACCTGGATAGCATATTGAAAAGCAGAGACATTACTTTGCCAACAAACGTTAGTCTAGTCAAGGCTATGGTTTTTCCAGTAGTCATGTATGGATGTGAGAGTTTGACAGTGAAAAAGGCTGAGCGCCAAAGAATTGATGCTTTTGAACTACGGTGTTGGAGAAGACTCTTCAGAGTCCCATGGACTGCAAGGAGATCCTACCAGTCCATCCTAAAGGAGATCAGTCTTGGGTGTTCATTGGAAGAACTGATGTTGAAGCTGAAACTCCAATACTTTGGCTACCGCATGCGAAGAGCTGACTCATTGGAAAAGACCCTGATGCTGGGAAGAATTGGGGGCAGGAGGAGAGAGGACGACAGAGGATGAGATGGCTGGATCGCATCACCGACTCGATGGACATGGGTTTGGGTGGACTCCGGGACTTGGTGAAGGACAGGGAGGCCTGGTGTGCTGCAGTTCATGGGGTCGCAAAGAGTCAGACATGACTGAGAGACTGAACTGATACTGATACCCACTCCAGTATTCTGGCCTAGAGAATTCCATGGACTGTATAGTCCACGGGGTCACAAAGAGTTGGACATAACTGAGCAACTTTCACGCATTTGCCATGAAGTGATGGGACCGGATGCCAAGATCTTAATTTTTTGAATGTTGAGTTTTAAGCCAGCTTTTACACTCTCCTCTTTCACTCTCATCAAGAGGGTCTTTTGTTTCTCTTTGCTTTCTGCCCTAAGGGTGGTGTCTTCTGCATACTTGAGATTATTGATATTTCTCCCGGAAATCTTGATTCCAGACTGTGCTTCATCCAGCCTGGTATCTTTCATGACGTACTCTGCATATAAGTTAAATAAGCAGGGTGATAATACACAACCATGACATACTCCTTTGAAAATTTTGAACCAGGTCATTGTTCCATGTCTAGTTTTAACCGTTGCTTCTCGACCTGAATACAAGTTTCTCAGGAGGAAGGTAAGATGGTCTGGTATTCCCATCTCTCTAAGAATTTTCCACAGTTTGTTGTGATCCAATCAAAGGCTTTAGCATAGTCAATGAAGCAGTAGATGTTTGTTTGGAATTCCCTAGCTTTCTACTATGATCCAATGGATGTTGGCAATTTGACCTCCAGCTCCTCTGTCTTTTCTAAACCCAGCCTGTACACCTAGAACTTTTTGGTTCATGTACAGTTGAAGTCTAACTTGAAGTATTTTGACCATTACCTTGGTAGCATGTGAAATGTGTGCAACTGTGTGGTAGTTTGAACATTCTTTGGGACTGGAATGAAAACTGACCTTTCCCAGTCCTGTGGCCACTGCTGAGTTTTCCAAATTTATTGACATATTGAGTGCAGCACTTTCAGTTCAGTTCAGTCGCTCAGTTGTGTCCAAATCTTTGTGACCCCAAGAACTGCAGCATGCCAGGCTTCCCTGTCCATCACCAACTCCCAAAGCTTACTCAAACTCATGTTCATCAAGTCAGTGATGCTATGCAACCATCTCACTTTAACAGCATCATTTTTAGGATTTGAAATAGCTTAGCTGGAACTCCATCACCTTCACCAGCTTTGTTCATAGTAGTGCTTCCTAAGGCCCACTTGACTTCACACTCCAGGATGTTCTCTAGTTATCAAACTATAAAATGTCATTAGAATTCAGTGTGTAAACTACTTATCTATGACCTATTGTATGCCAGGACTGTCCTAGACACTGAGGCTATAGGGAAAATAAAGTCCCAATCTAGATGAACTGTGAGCTGCTGGTGCAGCTCTCCTTGAGGAAAATCAGTATCAGGCTGCTGTCCTGCAAATATACAAAGACAAAAAAAAATCTGCATTTGGTTATATTTGACAGCAAATCCCACAGGGCATGTCTTTTGGGACTTTGGGGGGAGAAGGGCTTGCCTTTTGAAGAGACAGACCCCAAAAGAAAATTCCATAACTGAAGAGAAGTCAAAGGTTTTTAATGTGTTATTAAAAGACAATTGGACAGATAACTGTATAAAGACAATTCAAATTCAAATTTAAAAAGATGTCTGCCAGAAAAACAAAACTCCTTGAAATATTTAGAAAGAATATAACGTAATAATGGCAAAATCCTGACTCGACTACCCAAGTATGCTGCTGGATGCATCACATTATTTGACTTTAATCTCAACAAAAAACAAAAACCAGAAATTATTTAAACTGTAACAAGAAAATATTAAAATACTAAGATATTACTTTAACTACTCACTTATTAAAGTAACAGAAACAGGAAGGTAGGTGGAGGAAAAGAAGTATCAGTAAATAATAAATGACCATATTAATAAAATATCTTGAGCTTAACAGAGTAACAAGAAATTACCCCAAGTTCAAAATTTCTTCCCTGTGCTTCTTAACTACCTCCCTAAGCAGGGGAAGCAGTCACATCTGCCAACTGAAGAGGAAAGGATTCACAAAGTCTGGAAGACAGACAATCCATGTGCCATTTTCAATACAATGCCACCCTTTCTAACACTCCAAAGCATTCTCTGGGGGTATTTTGAGAGACATCTAACAACTCCCTTAAACTGGCTCTGATTTCAGACTCCTCCCTCCTGTTTCTTATTCAGTGTCCCTTCTTCCTCTTCCCACCAAAAGCTAGGCTCTCTGCTGCATTCCTTACAGCTCTCTGTACCTGACTCTTACACATTCAACCCATACTGGCGTGTAGTAAAAATCACATTATACGTTTATCTACCTTTCCTTTTAAGAATGTAAAATTTTCAGGGAAAAGAACTCTTCCTGGATCAATCCAGAGCTATTTAGGAAGATGCTCAATAACCTTAAAAAATATTGCGAATCATTGTGTTGTACACCTGAAATTTATATAATACTGTACATCAACTATACCTCAACTTAAAAAAGGTGGTCAACAATGCATGTTGACTCATTTTTCCTTTAGAATCTAAAGCTCAATCTTCTCCCTCAAACATGCCTTCAAAAGCACATTGCTGCTTCTTCCAAAAATTAAACATAAAATTATCATATGACTTAGCAGTTCCACTTCCGAGTATATACCTAGAAGAATACAAAGTAGGTACTTGAAGAGGTATTTATCCATCTATGTTCACAGCAGCATAGGCAAGAAGTGGAATAGACAAGTGGAAACAACCAAACATCCATCATATGCATAGAAAAATGTGGAGGGAGGTGACGACTGCACAGTAATGTGCAAGCACTTAATGTCACTGAATCACACATTAAAAAACAGATAAAACTGTAAATTTTATATTATATGTTTTACTACAACTAGGAAAAAAAGAAAAAACACCACACTGCTCCTTCTCCATTTCCCATCCTTAGACCAGAGCAGCTGGAGTATAGCATTAAGAGCCTGGATTCTATAACCAGAAGGCCTGGGTTCAGATTCTGGATTAGCCATTTACCATGTCTACTTCTCTGTCCCATTGTTTCCTCATCTTTAAAACAGATTTCAGAGTACCTACTACACAGTGCTGTAGTGAGCAAGTTAAACATTAATAAATGTATACTTAAGTCAGTGCCTGGGGCATAGTAAAGGGCTCAGTAAGTGTTAAGTTCTTATTATTACTCAAGAAGAGAGACAAGAGTGTAGTCTGAAAAAGCATTTAACATTATCTTTATAAGACTCTACAGAAAATAAAGCTTAACAAACTCTTGATTGATAGAGTTATCCAGAAGAGTAAGAAAGCCTTTGAAAGCACTGCACTAGATTACTGAATGCCATGGATACAATCTTTTAATTCCAACTAAAATTCACAGCCATTAACATCTGCCTGGCAAAGCTCTTCAGCATCTTGTCTGCCCTTATGATGTAAACAGGACTATGTTTTGCCAGGAATCTTATCAAATTACTACATATCCCCTTCCTAAAAAAAAAAAAAAAAAAACACCTTTTTTTTTAACTCTTTAAGTGAAACCTTAATTAGGAAATGCAAATCTATCTAGGGTCTTTGACAAAAGTACAGATATTTGATATTAACTTTCTTAATACAGCATTATTTAGGCTCTTACTTTAATTCTTAAAGTCATGTGGGACTTCTGACCCTGGCTCACCAAAAGACCACACAGTCTTCAAGGGCATGAATTAGGTCTTCTATGTTTCTCAGCACATAGCATTACAAATAGTGGGAATTATGTGTTGACCAGACTTTCCTCAATGGAAATTCTCCGCTATTTTCACCAACTTTATCAGTTTATAGAAACAGGGAAAAATACCCAGGTTTCCTGTCTCCACACCAGTTCGACTACAGTTATCAGTAACCAAATTAAAGTTACTGTTGCCACTGCTACCTCTTTAGCTAAAAATGTGGGACTTAATCTCTTCACGTGAGTGCACAGGACACCAAGCTGTCAGTCCCAAATGAGCAAAGCACAAATCCAGAGTTGAACTTCAGTTCAGCTAATTAGCCAGAGGGCTTGATAAGATATTAAGGAATAAATAAACATATTCATTCCATGTTTATTTTCTGATGAAAAACGTCGAAAACACAAGTAATTTCTCTTAAGAAAAGAGAATGTCTTGGGCGCTCAGGGCGGGTGCACTGGGAAGACCCTGAGATGGGATGGGGAGGGAGGTGGGAGGGGGTTCAGGATGGGGGATACATGTATATCCATGGCTGGTTCAAGTCAATGTATGGCAAAACCCATTACAATACTGTAATGTAATTAGCCTCCAATTAAAATAAATTTTAAAAAAAGAGAATGTCTCAACTCTGAGCAAAATCCTCAATTAAAGTGGTTCATTAACCTTGAAATGTCCTAAGGCAATTTCCAAATACAGACCGCAGGGCAACAGTACATAAGTCACATACACAAGGCTCAATACACTAGCCTCAAATTCACCCTTCTCTAATAAAATAGGGCAAGAACATTATGCTTTATAAATATAAATAGAAAGTGGTCTAGATGTTCTAACAGAATTACATAAAAACAGATTTTTCAAGAATACCTAAAGTTACCTAAACTGCAACTTACTTATTTGTGAAATTAAGTAGCAGACCACCTGTACAATTCCCGCATTCAAAAAATGCAGGAGCTGAAGAAACTGGAATATTTTATTCAAAGTCTCAGAGTTTTTAATCACCATTTTTTATAAAAAATCATTTAGTAAAATGCAAATCTAACACTTCCTTTTCTAAATCTCAGTCTTGTGAAGAGAAGCTTTCACAGCCTTTCCTTGGCTAACTGGGTTTGAAGTTCTAAGGCAAAGAAACAGTGGCCAAGTCTAACTAACTACCCACCATCCCATTGGCTTAGAGGAAGCCCCGCCCCGTACAGCCCCGGTAACCCAACATCAAGGGAACTCCAGGAAAGGTTGTCCCCGGCCACATTTCTAGTCTCTGATGACTCTCCGTCCCTCGCCCCAACCAGCACCGCTGCGGAAGCACGGTCTCAGCACGAGCAGCCCTCGACCGCAGACTGCAGTGAAAGGACCTTGAGCACCTCGCCCCAAGAATTACAACCAAGAGGATCGTGAAGTGGACCACGCTCCCACTCTCCAGGCTGCAGAGTGCCATCCATGCTGCACCAAGTAAAGCAGAGACAGCAGCTCTGGCACCTGACTCTCGGGCCCCAGGCAAAAGGCTTGGCCGAGCCACAAGAGAAAGTCCTGACACCTCCACAGTTCGCATTCTGGGGGCTCCTCCCACCCCATGGAGACGTAGGGCGGGGCAGATCTAGGCGCCGCGACTCTCAGCCAGACAGGACAGCGGGCTTTCCCGAGCCCCGCCTCACTTGCCAAGGAGGCGGAAACCCGGGAAAGGGGGAGGACGGTCAGGGGGAGTGGCATCGCCGCTCCGTAAGGCCCCTCCGGCCAACCGGATCCCAGGAAGGCGGAGGAAGGCAGATTTCACGCCCCCTCCCTGCCGCGCCCCGAAGCCACAGGCGGGAGACCCCCCAGCCCGTCCCCCAACCCCAGCAGGACAGTGCTAGGCCGCCCAGCCGAGGCCCCGCCCAAGCGGGGAAGACTGGAGGGGTGGTCGGCGGCAAAGAGCACTCAGCACAGGGCCCGGCCCCGCCCCTTTCTCCACAATCGCACGCGCGCGCCGGCCCCGCCCCTGAGCGGCGGCGCGAGAGCCCGCCCCCTCCGCGCGCACCGGGACTACGCTTTCCTCCCCCTCCCGCAGCGAGAGCTACCCCGCTCCGCCCCCCACCCCCCTCACACATCCACACGCCTCCCGCCCTCCAGCTCTACGGGAAGCCGAGGAGGTCAGCCCCCCCCCCAATACACACCCTCGCTCCCGCGTTACCCGCCACCAGGCTCCCCGCCCGACCCCGGCCCGGCGTGCTCTCACCGCAAAGCTGCTTCGGCCGCTCCTCACTGCGTGTCCCTCTCGGCGTGAGCCTCTGGGGCAGGGAGGCCCCAAGAACCGCGCGGGGCACAGGCCCGCCAAAGCGGACTGGCAGCCGCCCCTCCGCTAACGGAGCGGTCACAGGCCCCAGTGCCCAGACTGGGAAGGAGGGAGGGAGGGAGGGAGGGAAACTCCGAGGGGGGAAGGGGAGGGGGGGAAGATGGAGAAACCGTCTCCGCCGCCTCTACCGCCGCGGCCGCTTCTCTGTTACCCGGGAAATCCCGCCCACTAGCCCGGCCCGCCCCGCAGAGGGAAGACTCAACTTCGCTCCGCACAGGCCGTACTATCCGCCCGTCAAAGATATAGCCAATCGCTGCGCTCTGCCTGCTGATGCCCGCCCCTTCCCCCCGGCTGGGCGGGGAGAGGGGGGAGCCACTCACCTTCTCCACGCCCCTATTGGCGGGGAGCTTCCCTAACTCAACCCCGCCTATTGGAGACGAATTGCTGAATCCCACCTCTAAGCCACGATACTATTGGAGGAAACAGGGAAGCTCTTCGCATCTCATTGGAGGACTCTACATGTCCCGCCCCGTGCCGTCTCAGCTACAGGCCCAAAAACTCCGCTCCCGCCCTCGCCGGTCACCGCATTGGAAGGCTATCCGTAGCTCCCCGGCTGCCCCAGGAAGGTAAGTAACCGATGTGGGGTAAAATGTCCGTGAGACAGGCCCCTCCTACAGCACTGCCGGGCCAGGCCCCGCCTCCAACTATCAGACTGGCTTTTTCGGCGCCGGTAGGAGCCCCTATTGGCCAAGATGCCCGTCTAGGAAGCAGCTGACTCCGCCCTGCGCGAGGAGGCTGAACCTTAGCAGTCCTTTTGTGGAATGTTTACACTAGAGACTGAAGCGCAGAGAGTTCCAGGGCCTGTAACAGGAGGTGGTGCGGAGCTCAGCAGCGGGAATCCGATGCCTTGGGATCTGAAAGGGAGAGGCAGCAGCATTGCCACCGTGGAGGACCCCCTTACAAAGAGGAAGAGAATCTCATCCTTCCTATCCAGTTCTCTACAATTTACATTTCTGCAAACTGCCTCCTTGTAGACACAAATACGCGGAGCAGCCGACAGCTCCTTTCAGTAAGTAGAATACAGAATTAAGGGCTAGAGATCAAAGTCGAGGAATAGCTGCATAGGTTCAGCCCGCAGCTAGGGGTGGCTGCATACTTTTAACACCGACACTCCCTAAACCTGAATATGCAGTCCTAAGAGGGAGGAGATAACCAAAATGAGGGCAGGGCCCTAACAGCCAACGCCCTGGCAAGCCTCTGAAAGGCGGAGCGTGAAGCGTACGGCAATTGCGATCTCCAGAGTAGATCTGGAGGTATCAGACGAACTGAGGAAGGAGACCAAACAGGCCTTGGCATAAATTAATCTTGCACCACACTTCAGAGAAATGATAAAAGTTCCAGAGTTGGAAACGGAATAAGAACAGCTGTTCCCTCCTCCTTGGTCAGCGAGTATTAATGACAGTTCCTAGGCTCTGTGTAGGTAATATGGCCTTGAACACAGACGAGGTGCTAGCGATATCTAGGTGGCTTTTATTTATTCACTAAATGGGCGAACTGACGCTGGCCTTGCTTTGGGGGGCGCTCACGGAGCGCCAGGAGAGGAGGGGGCGGGACTAGAGTTTTCCCGCTCTCTTCCGCAAAACGGCTACTCCCCTAAGAGAGGCGAGTCCGTATCCAAGAGGCAGGCTCCAGGTAGATCATTCCCAGGTCCTTTCTTGTCCTTCCTCCATAATCCGCCGGAGACCACAAGAAATGAGCGCTGGCAACAGGTGGGCCAGACTCCAAACCGCAAGGACAAGGCAGCGAACTGTGAACTTCATGAATAGCCGACAGATGGGAGCAATCTCCCCGGGAGCCAAACCTTGGCCCAGGACGGAGCTCAAAAAATATGTCGCACGGACGAAACAAACGAGACCCCCAGGCCAAACCTCTACGAGGTTAGGAAGAAGCGGCAAATATGCAGAACTGGGCCTTCCTCCGCTCCCTGCACTGGCTGCCACAGGGCGTTTCCACCTGGACATCAAGAGCCATTTGGAACTCTAGCAGAATTGGGCTGCCCTCGACTTCTCTGTCAGCAGGGGATGAGCTGCCCTGGATATTGTCTAAGGCATCCACGGCAATCCTAGGTTGCTCAGAAGTTTTGATAAAGCTTAGTAAGGACAGCGGCTGCCTTGTGCTGGAAAGAAAACACTGGCGGCGTCCGCAGCGTTCTGAAGCTTAGGCTTAGGGCGGTCTCCGGGAAGTTGAGTCGCGAGAAAAGCCAGGATGCAGGGTCAGAAATTTAGTACTTGGCGAGGAAGGACACCCCCCCCAAACCCTTGCAGAACCGCGAGAGCAAAGACCCCCAAAGCCACTCTACACCGTAAACCCCTACTTCAAAGCGAAGGCTACCAGATCTCGAGCCTTGGAGGAAACATCGTGTGCCTTCACTGCTCTCCCCGCCCCGTTTGCCAAGGGCTCCAAGCCCGGGACTTCCGGGCGGGAGGACGGTTCGAAGGAGCAAGGCGCGCCTCACACATGTGCTGAGCGCGCACACACGCTAGGGGAGGGGGCGGGGAACAGGGGTGGACTTCCCCCTCCAAGCTCGCTCCCCCGTAGGGGGCGGGACTATCCACCCCACCAATCAGAAGTAGGGGCGGACCCTTGCGCCTCACGTAAGCCGCTGGAATCCTCCCTCCGCCCTTCACGGAAAAAAATCCTAGCAACTTAAACTCCAGCCCGGCCTCCGATAGGCGGAGCTGGGAAGAATGTCATCCAATCAACAACCGAGCAGGAAAAAAGGGCGCCTCGCCCAGCCAGTGGAAAACAAGAGAAGGCGGGCCCTCCGAAGAAGCCCGAGACGGGTGGAAGAGAGAAGGAAAGGCCCCGCCCCTCAGCTCGCCTCCAGGCCGGTTGCACAAGCCGTCGCCGGAGTATAGTAAACAGGCTAGGCCAAGGAGTGGAAGCAGGGGTAGTCTGGCGCTCCAAGGGCCGGGCCCCTGCGCCTTCTCTCCTGGCGTCGCCCCGCCCGACCTCCGCGGCTCGCGCCGGGGCCCCGCCCCCCAGCCCGCGGCCGCCATCCCGGCTGACAGGCGCGCCCCCCGCGCCCCTCCCGCCCACTGATGCATTTCCTTTTCCCGATTCCGAGCGTGGAGACTGTTTGCCCAGTTTCCGACCTTCACTGCCCCTCTCAGGCTACCCCATCGTGGGCGCGCTCACTCGCCGGTGCCCCCGCCCGCGCCCCTTCCGCGGGCGAGCAGCGCGGCAGGGGGAGGGGAAAGGAGCCGCCGTCGCCGCCTCGGGGTGGGCGGGGAAGGAGGCAGCTCCATGTTTGCAAAGGGATCAGCTGGGGCTGCGGGTCGAAGCCGCCGAGTTCCTGGAGGCTTTCCACACCCCCGGGCCGGGTTCCGGCGCCGAACGCCGGCTCTGCTGCCGCGGCCCGGGAGTTCGGCGAGCCCCGACCGGCACACGGGTCTACTGCCGCGGCGCTGGGGCTCTTTCCGGTGGCCTCCCCCGCCCCCGACCGCCCCTCCCGCAAGTCCGGCGTTGCCCCCGCCCCCAGAGTCCATAACAACCGCGGGCCCGAGGAGCCCGCGCCTCTTCTGTGCGCGCCCACCGCCCCCTCCGACAAGTTTGCGGACAGAAACAAAACCCTTGGGCGGCTGCCTCCCTCGCCCAGCGTGGTTAGCGGGGAAAGCTGCGGGCCTGGGCTCGCTCGCTAACTCCAGCTCTCGACCAACTCCGGGCGGTTTGGTGGGCCCGGCCGGCTGAGCTCAGGCCGCCGCCCCCTGCCGAGCCCGCGCGCCGCGGCTCGGGCCCGGTTCCAGTCGGTGTACGGAATCTCCCCTTTTTTCTTCTTTACAATAATTTTTAAGGCATTCCAGGAGCGCGAGGGATCTCCTCCTGCCGGCCCCTTACCCAGCCCGCCGCCGAAACCTACCGAAACCGACCGCTCGGTGAAATACACTAGGCAGCACGGCCGGCACACTGGCGACCCCGGGTCGGGCAGACCCCCTCCCCGCGGATCCGGCCCGGCTTGGAAACACACTGGCGAGCGGGCGGCGCCAAGAGCTCTCCTTCCTGGCCTGCCCCTCGCCTCCCTCGGTCGCCGGACTCCAAGCCTCCCCTAGCTCTGTCCCAGGGCCCGCGGCGCCTGCACCATGGCTGACTGGTCAAAGGGACCGGCCGGCAAACAAGCCCCCCAAACGCCCGAGATTGGGGAGACCAAATTAAAAGCAGCTGTTTAACATACCTTCCGAGCCAGGCGAGGAGTCCTGAATGGGGGGGAACGCCCCCCACGGGCCATTGGCTCCCCGGTGCTCGCGTCAGTCATCCTGGGCCCGCCTCCTCCCCTTGCTCCACCTCTTCCCCTTCATTGAACGCCCCCTCCCTCCAAAAAATAGAAATAAATTAATTAAACTAGCTGTGAGTGGGAGGCGCAACCATGGCAGAGGGCCCCATCTCTACCGCACCGCCTCTTGGAGTTACTTGAGGCCCTTGGACTGGAAGGAGACCTCCTGGGACTCGAAGATTCGCTGGGTGAACCTGGAGGAGGAGCTACTGGGGCTACCCGGCCCCCACATCCTTCTTACACACACCCCATTTGGAGCTGGGCAGAGGGGGCGGGTAAGGATACCCTAGCGACTGACTGGAATGTCCCGACTCCCCTGGCTGTGTAACCTAACCGTGTCCGGCGCCTGCCTAAAAAATGAGCGTTGTAAGCGGGAAGTCCTGCCTTCGGGGTAACAGGCACTTGCCTGAGCACCTACAGGGGCGAGGCAGACACATTCATACCGCACCTGCTGCTTTTTGCCATTACAGAAACTGA
Source organism: Antilocapra americana (assembly GCA_007570785.1). Taxonomy (NCBI): domain Eukaryota; kingdom Metazoa; phylum Chordata; class Mammalia; order Artiodactyla; family Antilocapridae; genus Antilocapra; species Antilocapra americana. Next base: position 4,954,832 of record ML661900.1, on the reverse strand, counting down.
ATGAGATGCTCACTCTGTGCTCTCTTAGGGCTTCAGACCTAGCTGAAGAGAGGACACAGAAAGAGCTAAGGCTAGTTGGAAATGTATATAGACACCTCCAGAGGCTCAGAGCAGGGAGATTGTTCTAGCTGAGGAAAACTGGGTGAAATCTTCATGGAGGAGGTGGCACTCGGGCAGAAACGGAGAGGCAATTAACTCATTTTCAGCAAAGCACACAAAATGATAAGTGCAAAGCGGTATTAAAAGCTGCTTCAAGTGTGGCTATAGTAATGAAAACCGGAGTTGGAAAGATGGAATCAAAGAGCAGACTTTTCTACCATGTTAAAATTCTTAGACATAGCAGAATGTACAAGCAGCATGCTGGGTCACAGGACCACAGGCCCAGAACTACCGTTTAAGATGCTCAACATCCCAGCAGCTGGATGAATTCTGAGGGTGGGTTGAAAGAAGGGTGCCTACAAGCAGCAAGGTGAGGCAGAAAGGCTGTTATAATGACTGGTTTGAAGACTACAGAGGTACATCTTCTTGTGGCAGGGGTAGGTGGAGGGAGCCAAGATGTTTCTTGTCTCTCTCCTGGCCCCCAATCCAGAAACCCTTCCCTACTTTCAGTAGCCCGAAAGTCAAAATTCTGACTCAGATGCTTCCCTGGATCATTTGCAATTTGGGGGGGGGGGGGGGGGAGGAGATGGTGAGGCTACCCTACATGCCTGTGCTTAACAGAGCTGACCCTGGGGCCAGGTTACACAGTGAATGAGCAAGAAAGACCAGTTGAGATATTCAGGAAAGGAAGCTAGTGTGGATGAGGTGGGGTGTCAGAATGCGAAGGGCCTTTAAATCCTGTGGCAGAATAGGGTAGCCTGCTGCCAGTTAGGCTGTCCCAACAACTCTGGTGAGATGTAAGGAAGACTTGACTAGGGCAGTGGCAATGGGTAAGCAGGAATAAAAATGGAGAGATGTGTTTGAGAAAGACACAAGAGGACTGGGATGACTGATCATTGTGGGTTATGGAGGGAAAGGAGTTGTCAGTGGCTGATGGGTGAAGAGGCAGAAGAGTGGTCCTGCGGTCTGGGCAGCATGGCCAGTGATTTAGCAGTATCTCCTTAGGCAAGTCCCTTCCTCCCTCTGGGCCTGTTTTTCTTCTGCAAAAATAGGGGTGAAAGATAGGCTGTGAGGACCGTTCCCTCCCTCAGAGTCCATGGGGGTGGAGGGACTCTAATGGGGAGGGAAGTTTGCTACTAAGGAGAGCAGGTGGGAAGAAACACTGCTTTGGGAAGGGAAGTAGGTCATCTCAGGTGTAGGAGCTAGAATCTGGGTGGCAGCTTGGTTGGAATTATTGAAGGAAAAGGAGTAAAGAAGGAAAAACCAGGAGGTGAAGATTGTGTATCCAGTGCGAGGCCTAGCATCTGGCAGGGCCATGGAAGCTGAAGTACATTCTCAGCCTGGGGGGCCCTTAGACTAAAGACCAAGTTTTTCTATATCAGAACAGAGATCTCATGATGTCTGGAGCCTTATCTCAGATTTGGGCTTTATTTCCCAAGATGCTCTGCCCTAAATAAAAGCATAACAGATAGAGTGTGAATGTAAGATGAGAGAGAGTAATAGAGCAGAAAGAACATTTGTCTGGAAGTTGAGCCCCGTGGTTTCCACTTGGTCTTATTTCCTGTGGTTCAGCCTCCCATCCTGTACAAGAAGCTCACAGATCAGTCCATACCATTATGAAGATCACATATGATGATAAAAACGTGTTTTAATACACCTAGTGAGGTTCAGAACTTCTGTGGAGGCCAAAGGCCCAAGCATCTAACTCTAAGCCTTGACTACAGTGGGTGTACTGTAAATGAGGTTACTTATGGAGCATTTTCAAACTAGGACAGTTACTCCTGCTCAGAGAAGCAGACTTCACTGACACTCCTTACCCTCCTAAGTGCACCACCCTGATGGGAATCCCCTCTTGAACACCCCCTAGACTGAATTCCTCAAGGACAGTAACTCTAATTCACCCCTGAGCCCCCAGTGTTCCCAGCAGTCAGGCAAGGGGGCCCCTTGGAAGAGGTCCTATGATTGTTTCTGGCTTGGTACATTGATCCCTGCAGAACACTGCCACTCCCAGACTCTGGGAAATTAGTAAGCTTGATTTGGAGACACTGGCCCTCCAGCTTCACTAACAGTTGCATCCACCCCCACCTCACCTGTACTCTGATTGTCAGTGAGAACAAAAAGTGAATGAATCTGGGTGAAGGCCTTCCTTGGAGAAGTCACACAGGGAAGCCAGGTTCAGATTCCCAGGAGTCCTCTTTTGTGTTGAGTTGTATTTGTAGTTGAGCAAACTGAGGCTCACAGTACTAGAGTGACTTGCCCAAACCAAGCTGCCAAAGCGAGTCTGCCTGAGCTTTGTCCATTCCACCACATGCTGTCTCTAGACATACTAGGACCCATGATTCAAGTTGGGACTTCTGAGGAAAACGGCCCCTCTTGTCCCACACCTTCCCTTCCTGAATTCAAGAGCAGCGTGGGCCAGTTTGAAATGATTTCTGGCCCTTTCCAAAAAATTTTTTTCCAAAGAAGTAATTTGTCTCCCAATCACATACATAGATCCTCAACTCACAACATATAGACTCAACACTGTCACATCTTCTGACACCCTGCCTCCTAGGCATCACACACACACACCCTCAATCACAGTTTTTAGGGTGCTTACGGTAGGTGGTGATTGAGAGATATTTAGAGTTTGCACTTTAGTAGCTCTGCCAAAAGATGTCAGTGCTGGGGCCCTGCTGACACAATTTCTGCCAGCTAAGACCATTGGCAGTTTGGGAGTATCCAGGTGAGGGGCATTTAAGGCTTGCTTCCCACTCCCAACCCAAAGCGTCTGATAGGTTTAAGGGGAAAAGCTTAAAGTATTGGTCAGAATTCCAGTTTAGCCACTTCCTAGCTGGGCTGTCTTTAGCAAGTCATCAATCTGTTCAATTTCCTTATCTATAAACTAAGAATAGGGCTTCCCTGATTGCTCAGTGGTAAAGAATCCGCCTGCAATGCAGGAGACTTGGGTCCCATCCTTTCCTGGGTTGGGAAGATCCCCTGGAGAAGCAAACAGCAACCCACTTGAGTGTTCTTGCCCAAGAAACCCCATGGATGGAGGAGCCTGGCAGGCTACAGTCCATGGAGTCACAATGAGTCCAACATGACTTAGCAACTAAACACCACCAAACTAAGAATACCTACTGCAGTGGGTTATTATGAGATTAAAAATAAAGTATGCCTAGCACTCAAAGGTTGTCAGATCCTTTTTTCCTTTATTTTGTCAACACTCCCTCTTTTCCTGGCCATTCAAAGTCCCTGGTGTTCCAGTTTGAGAGATCAGGATAGGCTTAAAGGACCCCAAAATCCCACTGTATAAATTAGAAACCGCATTTCTCTGGCAGCCAGATGGCTTATATGGTAGTACATATGCCATATTTTGAGCATCTCTGACTCAATGGACATGAATTTGAGCAAACTCAGGGAGATAGTGAAAGATAGGGAAGCCTGACGTGCTGCAGTTTATGGGGTAGCAAAACGTCGGACATGATTTAGTGACTGAACAATGCCATGTTTTAGTTTCTAAGTGACTTTGAAAGCTTGGAATTTTTAAACTGGGTTTTAAGATGGCTGTTCAGTGCCTTGAAATGTCTTGCCTGGCCTGGCGTTGTTTACCCCTCTAGGTAACTTCAGCCCAAATCAAGAAAAAAGATGTAACATGTTCAGTTTACTCTGCTTTATGCTGTCAAACGGTTTGCTTTTGCATATTTGCTGTTGATGATTTTTTTTTTTAAGGTATCAGTTTCCTTTGTTTAAATGAAATCTTACTCAGAGGTCTAATATGTAAAAATGTGGGCCTTGCTTTGGTTGAAGTGGAGCTCAAGCACTATTCCTTTACTTCCCACTCCTTGTCTCCTCCTTGTCACCTCCTGCCTCAGGATCGCTAGTGAAGTTCCATTTCTGAATCCTGGTCATTCATCCCAGCCACTCCCCATCTCTCACCAGTGTGTGAGAAGACAGCCTGGTCTTGTCCTTGGTTACCTCTGCCTAATAATCAGAATCTTTCCCAGGCTTTTCTTTCTCCATCCTTCCCTAAATATTGGTGGCCCCCAAAGGTCACGCCTCTCTTCTTGCCCTCCTCCTTCTTCTTTGTTCTCATCCACTTCCAAGGCTCCTAGCTTCATCTAAACTAAGTCACCAATTGCTATCTCCAGACTAGCATCTGCTCTGAACATCCTACTCTGTAGTCCACTCTTTGCTGGCCACAGAATAGGTATCATTAAATGTCAAGGAGGTAAAACAGACTTCAGAGGATGAAATGGGTGAGCTGGACTCAGCTGTGCATATGGCCCGTTGTGAGGCTAAGACAACTACTGATATATTAGCTTAGAAAAGAACCAGGTCCTGATGCAAGGGGAAGGGCAGAGCCTGCCTAGAGGGGAAGAGGGTGCTGTGTCTTTTTTGACTGCTTTCTCTACATAACTCACTGTCTTGCTTTCCTACTTTCACCTTCATCTTAGTCCCCAAAACTATCAAGAACATATTACCATGTTAGGAAGAGCATATTATTACCCTAAGTTGTTGAGAAGGGATCATTGGCTCCCCCTTCCATCCAACACACTCTAGGTTTCTGGTTTAGTTAGCTTTGTCCATGTTGGGTTTAGCCAGAAAAAAAAATGAGAGTATTTAAGACTGCAGAACACCAGACTTAGCTTAAACAGATTTTATGAAAGCTATGGTGAGGTAAAAGAAGGCTAAACACTGCAACAGGTTTCTGAGAGTGCTAGATTTCTATTTAGGAAGCTGTTTTCTCTGCGGTCAGTTAAAAGCAGTGCAGTCGTAAAACACTTGATATTCACAACTGTCTGTGTGATGGCGACTGTAGAGTGGGTATCTCCCAAGACAAAATCTGATTCCCAAACTGGTGAATCTTTTAGCTCCTGTCCTTGGTAAGTTAATGACAGTGTGTGGATAGTAGTCTTGGTAGTAACCAAGGCTGGAGACAAACCTAAGACCTTGGTTGGGAGCTCTGGTAGCTCGGCTCTGAGTCACCCGGTCTGCCCCAGATGTAATTACACAAAAGCCTTAAAGGTCTATGAGTTGGCCCCCTTGGGAAGGGAACTGAGGGATTATAGGGAGGTGGATTCAACTTGAAAGAGGAGACTTTGAAAATAAACTAAAACTGGGGATTCCAAGTGGCAGCTGACCCAGCCAGAGAAGGGTCTGATGGTTCCTCTATAGGTATTTTGCACTGTCCAGACCCTTAGTGTTGGAGGGTCTGTAGTAGGATCATTTAATACAGCACCTTTATTTTTTTTTGTAAAAGCTAGGACCTGCCTTGAGTTGAGTGGTGAGACCTCAAAACTACCGAAGAGCTCAGTTACTCTAGGAAGACTTTTTTTACTTGGCCATACTTCCTGGCCCACCTCCCTGCAGTGGTCTGACTTGTGGGAGTTTCCATATGTGTCTGGTTGTCTCTAGAGATGGGACGATCATAAGGCCGGAGCCCCTCAAGGTATGATGCTGAACAGTCCAGTCTCATAAGAACCAGTCACATTCTGTCATTACCTGCACAAGACAAAGGTGAACCTTCCATGCTGAGGATGCTGGGGTACTCGTCACCTCAGGAATCCTCATCCTAGCTAACAGGGATGGGCAGGATGAAGGGACTAAGCCCAGAGGGAGTAAATTAAGTGGGGGAAAAAAAAAAAGCAATCAAAGCAGAAGCAAAAGCCTGAGTTCTGTACAATACTCTCTCCTTTAAGTACTTTCTTCATCGTATGTTCTCAACTGTGCAATACAGCATTTGATTGCGGGTTCTCTGGCTTTGTTCACCAGATCTCCTATGTTGGACAGCCTTGACTTCTGGACGGATTCAGGGCTCCTCCCGTGTCTTCCCCTTTCTTTACCTCCTTGTACACCTAACACAGTTAGGCTCACACTGAGTATTATCTCACGGGTAAAGGGCTACAAGTAGACTATAGCAGATGAAAGCCGTTGATCCTTTTCTCTCAGATTTATGTCAGGGGCATGAACAAGTAGTTCCACAAGCTTGCTCATCCTACCACTCACTCAACCACCTATTGGGTAGGACCCAGGAAACTGCATTTTTATGGAACCCTTGCAAGTGATAACTTTACCAATCCTTAGATGTGCAATGAGGAACTCAAGCATAACTAACTTCTGAGTTTACATAGCAATTGGGCTACAGTCTCTTCAAAGAAGTGACATTTCAAGGCTACCTCCTCCAAATCTTTTATCATTAATTCTGTTTCCTACATATTTCACCAAACCCCAACCACTCTGATTTCCCAGATTTCACATGTCTCTCTTTACCTATTATGCTTGCCTGCATCCAAAGAAAGGTTTGGCTTAATTTTTGCTGTATACTTTAGCTCTTGGTTAAGGTAAGAAACTCAAGGAAATTTTGTTGGAAGATTAGGAGATGGAACCTTGAAGGTCTGAGTTCTTGCTGTGGCAGATTAATTTTCCTGTGCCTCAGTTTTTCTCTTCTGTCAATACCAACCTCAAAAGTTTGGCTTGAGGGTGCATGAGATAATACCTAGAAAGCACTTTGGAAAGTACCTGGAACAGGGTTAACCACCCAGTAAATGTCTGCTGCTGTCACTTTTATTAAGAACACCCCAGGCCAGAATGGCTCCAACTGGGCAGGTATTACTGGTCGACAGGAAGTAACTACACAGCATGGGGAGTGGTCCTACATGGACAAAGCTTCTGGTTCTGCTCTAAGAGAGAGATGCAAATGACTCAAGATCTTTCCACAGAGGTACCAGTATATCCAAATGTATGGGGTATCCCTGAGAGACTGACCCCTCTGGTATGCTACAGACTTGAGGATCTACAACAGGAGGTCCTATCTGGGAGAATCAGTCACCAGCTCTGTCGGAAACCCTTCTAGTCTTCTACATACATCATGGGGCTCAAAATCAACTAGCTGGAACCTAAGAACTGTCCATACTTTGAAAAGAACATTTTAAAACTAATTTCCAAAGACAAAACATGCTGTAAAGAGGTCAAAGGCTTTGAGAGCAAACCAACTGGAGCTCCAGTTCTAGAGCTGGACCTGCTAATAAGCCTTACCTTCACTGTAACACTCTCTGTAACCCTTGGTACTTTACCTTCCTCATCAACACAGAAACAGAAGGGACGGAGAATAATATCTCAGTGGACTATTGTGAGGTTTAAATGAAGTATGGGTAGCGGGTGGGGAAAGCACCAAGCATGGAGACTGGAACTTGGCAAGCAGTCAACTGGTGCTGGTTCCCCTTGTCTGCCCAGAGCTGGGCCATGGCCTGGGGCAAGGTGGACGGCTCTCAGAATTGAAAGGCTCTGAGTCTTGGGTTGCTCCCTGCCTCCCCATCCCTCCCAGACCAGCTCTTGGAGCCCCTCCTCACCTTCCCAGCCCCAGACTGCTACTAAATTGATGAAGCTAAAAGGATTTGATCACGTCGGTATATTTATATGTAAATACAAAACTGTATCGCTGTAAGATATTGAATATGAACATTACAATTATTTTCTGAATCTGACTCAGTCCATTGACGTTAAATACAAAATGAAAAGATTGTAAAAATAAGAATATATACATTCAAAGAGCTTATTACAGTATAAAATTATTGAGGTCTGATCAGCTGCCAACCTCATCCTTGATGGGGGAAAATTTTTAGGGGCTCCTGGGGTTTTCTTGGGAATGTGGAATGCTGGGGACTCTTGGCCCCATCCCTGGCATATTTGGCTTGGTAGGCCGGGAGCAGACAGAGACAGATAGGGTGAATAGAGGGGACAACAGTGAGTGTAGGGGACTGCTTCACCCAGACAGGGGTTAAACTTTTTATTGACACAGAACCCAAGCTTGAGCTCCAGGGTCTGGCAGGCTAGTAGGCAGGAAAGGGATGGGCATCTGAGTGGACAGGGCCAAGCTGCATAAGAAAAAGAACCTTCCAGCAAGAGAGAAAGGGGCCCCAGCTCATTCTTTCGGGAGAGGGAGCCTCAGAGTGTGGAGTTTCCTTTCTGTCACACCTGGGCTCCCTCTCTTTCCTTCTAAGAATTTGTACTGATTGCTTTTGGCTCTTGCTGCTCAGTGAATTCATCTCTGCCCAGATCCCAATCCCTGAGGACGAGGGAGAGGAGACAGACAGTCTGGAATCACAGTGGAGGTCTACTCCCAAAATTGGCAAAGTAAACAGAGAAAACTCATTAGATAAGGGCAATCCAGGCTGAATTAAACCAGTGTCACCACAAGCTAGTATTCCTGTTCCAACAGGCAGCATCCTGGAGAGAGAGAAGTCATTATGTAAGGATGAGGGCCTGTGGCAGGAGCACGGAGAGTGGATGTGTGTGTCCTCCGCTTCCACCACTCTGTGGTGTGACAACAGGCGACATGATCCCCCAACCCCAGCTAGTCCAGGATAAACAGCAGAACCAAGAAGCAAGGAGTCCTGAACTGCAACAAGAGGCCCCAGGAACTTCTACAAAGGAGTATCTGTGTGTATATGTATTTATAGAATACGACCATATTATCACATACAATATATATTATATACACACGTACATATGGACTCATACACATAAGTGTACACACACACACACACACACACACACACACACACACAGAATGACAGAAAAGACTGGAATACACGCCCTAGGTATAAACGTGCTTGGCACTCGGGACATTCTCTAGATATGTAACTTGGTCAAGCTCTCTGGGAAGGAGGTGGATGCTCACCAAACCTCCCCATCAAATCCTAGCAAAGGGAAGGAATGGAAAGAGATCTTGAGAAGGATAATGGCATTGGGAAAGGGGGGAGGGAAGTTCCTTCCCCACTTACCTCAGGGCCCCTGGCAAATATCGATAGCCACAATTTGGTTTTAATAAGGCACAGTTCGATAGCAGGTGCTAGGAATTAAGAACACATTGCTGCTGGCCCTTTCTAGTGGCAATTTCACCACATATATCTAGCCAAAGGGAAAGGCTGCCTTGCGTGCACGCGTGCGCCGGGAGACACAAGAAAGAGGTTGGTCCATGGCTTCAGCGTAACTGATGGCAACCTATAGGCTCAGCGGTGTCCAGGGTAGTTTAAGGAAGGCTGGCCAGCAGACAGGAGGCTCGTGGGACAGTTACTGACCCTCCATGGCCAGGAGGTTGTGGCTGGGGGGCACCATGCCCTCCCTCTCTGCAAACTCCAGGATTGCCTTGTAGCAGAAATAGTACTGCTCAGGGGTCTGGATGCTGAAGGCCCTCTGGGTCCTCATGCGGGACACTGTCTGGAACACATTAAGGGTGCCAAGCTCTTCCAGCTGTGCCAGGCAGATGTCCAGTGAGCAGAAGGTACCTGAAGGAAGGAAGGAAGTGGTCACACCTGATCTACCTCTCTTCTTTTCCTCCCTCTACCAAATAACCCAGGCAGGGCTGGATGAATGAATTCAATGGCAAGGCGCCTCATGGCAGATGGCCAGTTGGCCTTAGGCCTGAAAGGACTCAAGGAGGAGTCACAGGGAGTGCTGAAGGCCAGAGAAATGAGAAGGCCTCTTGTCTCCCAGGCATCTCTGATGGTAATAGGATGAGTAGGTGGGAAGTAGAACTTATACTTCAATCCCAGACACAGAATGACAGCATTCCCACACCTGCCCTGCTTCCACATCTGGGCCCCAATTTGCAGACTCTACAACTTCTCTACAGAGACCTAACACAAACCTATGCTTCCTGACTTTCTCCCAAAGTAGCCTCTGAGCTAAAAGGCCAACAGTCCCTGCAATGTTCATCCCCTTAAGGCAAAAGCTGCTAACTGGCTCCAGAATGGAGAGCATGGCCCAGGGTGGGGACCTCGCCGGGCAGGGGTATGGGAAGAGAGCAACAGCCCAGATCAGCTCTCTGGGACACCCAGGTGACTGTGATGGGATCAGGAGATAATCATGTTGATGGGATGTATAAAGCATCAACTCCTAGATGACCTGGCTCTTGAACTGTACATTCTGGCCAGCACACCTAGCACTAGGGACACTAAAAGGACATTAAAAGGAATTCTTTTCATGGCAATTCACCACCAACGGATCAAAGACTCACATTCTGGCAACTAAGAGCATTGTTATTCCTCCCCCACCCTTAGCACCTTTGGATGCTCCAAGAGCTGCATCCGGTGCATTACCTGTCCGGCCAATGCCCGCACTGCAATGGACCACAATGGGTGGCTCAGGGCATTGCCCTTTGGTGCGAGCTCCCATGCTGCTGACGGCCAACCTCTGCTGGTTCCTGACGGCTCTCAAGAAATCAATGAGGGAAGCTGCTGAGGAAGGAACACCATAATCTGGCCAGCTCAGGAACTGAAAGTGGGTCACCTGGCGTTTCTGCCGTTCCTTGGATAGAGAAAGAAGCAAAAGTTAATGAGGTCATTGCTCTGTGCCCCTGACTACCTTTGGCTTTTCCAGATTCTCAGCCCTCTGGAGTTTCCTCCATTAAGGCTGCTAACACTCTCAACTTTCTCCACAGTTGCTTCTCTGCAAACCCAAAGGGAAGGTTAACTGTCTGGAGAGGGCAGAATTCCTATATTAAACGATCCAGATTTCTCATGTTATAAAAAGTCCATTCCTAAGTAATGCCACTATGTGTTGAGACAATATGGCTATTTTGGCTCTGAGCTGAAGATCCAAATCCTGCTTCCGGAAGAATGGAAGCCACTTCTAAGCTCTCTGGAATCCTGCCTACTCCCTTTGGAGATTTTCTTCATAGTAAAGGTTTTCCCCCAGTTTCAAGACAGTGAGAAAATAAAATGTACCTCTGTGTTGTGAATTTCTAGCGTTGTTTTCTTATAGTGGGTCATATTCTCCACGCCTAGATTGGTCACGGTGAGGAAGCCAAATCGGATCCGAGAGTCTTTTTCTAAAGGCCAGTATTGGCCACACTTTCTCCTGCCGCCCTCCTCAAAGCTGAAGACACACAGAGAAAAATAAGCCTCCATCCTTCTTCTCCACAGCAGTAACCCTGCTCGCCTGTGAACCCGCTGTACCCCTAGGCAGAAATGTCGTCTCTTGCACTGCTTCTGTCTATTTATCCCCTTGGTTCTTGGCAGAAAAAGAAAACCTTCCTTCTACTGCTGCTGCTGCTGCTGCTAAGTCGCTTCAGTTGTGTCCAGCTTTGTGGGACCCCATAGATGGCAGCCTACCAGGCTCTCCCCTGTCCCTGGGATTCTCCAGGCAAGAACACTGGAGTGGGTTGCCATTGCCTTCTCTGCCTTCCTTCTAAACAACAGCTACATTTTCCGCATGTACCCATTAAGCAAACATCCATTTGGTCCCTTTCCTGATAACTCTTGGTACTCCTCACATACCTGGCATAAATACTGGGTGGACAAAGAAAGACAGTAGAGAAAATATGGTGGGCCAGACTGAACTCTCTGCCCTATACCTCAGCTACTGTTCATTCTGCTCCACAGTGAGAGTCCTTGGCTGACTGGGGACTGGGAAAGGCATGGTTCCAGGGATGCCGACAGAAGGTTTATATAAAAGCCCAAAGTCCACCCTCGCTTCTCTTTAGCGGCTCCAAAGTCCCCCAAGGGGGCACTTCCTCCACTCTCCCCTCTCCAAGTCACAGGTGGCTTGTGACAGTGCCATGAGGAAGGGATCTGAGCAAACATTCTCATGAACTTTTTTCTCCTCATCCAAAATGGGTTATAATTATCATAATAATAATGATACTAATGAAATAGTAATTCCTGAATTTTGGCAGATATGTACAACAAAAGTTCAAAACTATTCCTTTCATCAAGAGCTTCCTGCAGACCTATTCTGTTTTACATCTCCTTTTGCCAAGTTCTCCTCTAGGTGCAAATATGAACCAGAAGAAAACTGGTCCCAAGTAGCAGGAAAAGGGAGAACTAAGGGGAACTGGTAATTCAGAAGCCAGGAAGACAGCTGACCTTTAGAAGTAGGAAGGAGGCTAGAAGTGGCCTGCCCCATGTGTTTCCCAGTGCTTCCTCTAGTAAGTAGTTAAGGCCAGGACCTAAGGATAGGCTGTACCTCTCACAAGGTCACCACAGCCAAGGATTAAAGCTCTGACACGTTAGATCTACCAACCTCCACTATGCCCTGGCTCTGCTATAGCTCTGGGTCAGCTGAGGAAAAAGCTAAGACATCTCAAATTCTTTGCCATGGCTTTCCTAAGCCTCCCTGTTTCTAAGAGCGAAACTCCCCACTATAATCACCCATGCTGGGGGGTTGGGGGTGGGTAGAAAAGAAGGGCAATCAGTAGGAAAGGGATGCACTCACCGGGTGGTCATGACAATCACCAAGACTTTTTGCTCCCACACCATAAGCCAGAAATCTCGGTAGGTATTCTCCAGAGGGCCTACAATGAAAGAACAAAACAAAGAACATAACCCTGGGAAGCACTTCTTTCCTCCTCAGGCTCTTCTGATTTTTCCCAGATACTAACTCCAAAGCACATATGCTGGCTCCCTGCCTTTTTGACTACATTCCTGCTATTCAGGGTGGGGCTTGGGCAAGCAGCACCAGCATCACGTGGGAGAGGGAGAGGGTCAGAAATGCACACTCTGCATTTGAACAAAATTCCCAGGTAAAGCTGTAGGTAGGCTACCGTTTAAGAAGCACTGCTATATAGCCTCATCGCCAGGGCTTCAGCTACCACATCCAGCCTGGCAGTGTCAGCTGTGCACGTCTCCAGCTTTTTCACCCCATCTAAGCCTTATAATCACCAGCTGCCTACCTAACCATTCCCCTTCCATGTGGCCTCATCTGATATCCTCAGACCCTGCATGTCTGCAATCTAGCCGCCTTCAAAGTTAGCTTTTTCTCTATACTTTCTCAACTCTGTTAACACTACTGGCATTGTTAAATCATTCGGTTTCAAAAAGTTGGAAATTTCAACTCTGACTCACTCACTTCTTTCATCTCCCAGAAGTAGCCACCAAGTCCTAGATTATTTTTGCCTTTGGAATTTTTTGATTTTTATCTTTTTGTCTTCCTAACGAAATTCACAGTGACAAAGACTACATCATTTTTTCTCTAAGTTTCTATAATATCATTTTGGTTTATTTTTCTCAATAGAAATTTCTCTTCCAGTCTATTCTGGATACCCCTGCCAGTTTTGCTTCATCACAATATAGACACATATGCTTACTTCTGCCTTTATTCTTTTGTTTATGCTCTCTGTTTCACCTCTACTGCCACTAACTTTCTACCCATTTTTTCTTTCCCCTTCTAGTTTTTTTGAGATATAGTCAGCATTCTGCACTGTGTAAGTTTAAGGTATAGGAAGCATAATGATTTGACTTAAGTATATCATGACATGATTACCACTGACAGTTTAGTAAACACCCATCATTTCACATAGATACAAAATTTAAAAAGAAAAAACCCCACTTTTTTCCTCATGAGAACTCAGGTTTTATTTTCTTAACTTTCAGGTATAACACACAACAGTGTTAATTATATTTATCACACTGCACATTGCACTCCCAGTACTTATTCAGCCTATACTGAATTTGTACCTTCTGACTGTCTTCATCCAATTTCCCCCTCCCCAAATCCCTGCCCCTATGAGTTTGTTTTGAAGTATAATTGGCCTACAACACTATGTTAGCTCCCAGTGCACAAGATGCTGATTCAATATTCCTATACGCTGCAAATGATCACTATGCCACCCATTTTCAAGTGCTGCATGCATGCATGCTAAGTCGCTTCAGTCGTGTCTGACTCTGTGCGACCCTATGGACTGTAGCCCGCCAGGCTCCCCTGTCCATGGGATGCTCCAGGCAAGAATACTGGAGTGGGTTGCCATGTCCTTCTCCATTCAAGTACTGCCTCTTCCCTAAATCTTTCAACATCACATTCTCTGTAGGGCTCCCTCTCTTCTCAGTTCTTGATGGCACAGCTGGATCAAAATAGCTTAACAATTTGATGTACATGGTCTTACATCAGGCATTTTACTTTGTGAGAAGCAGTCATATCTCAGCCAAACATGGTGCTGAGGGCAAGGGTGGTGTCATCAACTTCCCCTTTTAGAGTTAGAATCTGTACAGGACTGGGCACTCAGCAGGAACTTTGAAGATGCTTGTGAGCCAATAACTCCCTTTCAGTCAAGTGAGTAATGGCTCAGGATAATTCCTTATACTTTTCCAGTGCCTTTTCTGCCTTTGCTTTCAGGGAAGCAGAGCAGTGCCATGGGTTGATTTGGTCCTGGAAGTCTGCTAATTTCACTGCTATTTTTGCTAAAGTCTTTTAGGAAGCACTAACATTTTATGATACTAGAATTCCCTCTGTGCAGAAGGGGACACTGCCAGAAGCATGTGAAGTCTTGAAAACAAGCTAAATGTCTAATAAGAGAGGATGTTAAATTATGGCATACCCCAAATTTTAGCAGTCCATAAAGGTGATACTGTAAGATATGTATTTTTGCTATGGAAAGGTATTCTCAAGATAACTATCAAAAGAAAAAAAGAAATAACGTATAGAAAATGCCTGTTTTGTTAGGTATTTTATATGTCCACATCTATTTATATGCACAGAATGAGGTTTAGAAGGAGATACTGCAAAATGCCAGCACTTTCTCTGAGTCTCAGGGTTATGAGTCATTTTCATCTTCCTTTTCCACAACAGACATGGCATTACTATAGCATGCATGTCAAGAAGATAATAAAAACATCCTTTCCCTACCTCTGACTCTTAGCCTTGTTCGCATCTCACTATTCTGCGTCACAGTAGCTCTCATAGACTTTATTTTCCACATTGAAACCACTGGCAAACTGGTGTTGCCACACAGAACACCTGACAACACCACTCACGACTCAGGCTGGACAGGGAAGGGTCATAATCTCCTCAGAAGCATAAGAGAGGGATTTAGAAGGGAAAGTTATACTTCCCCGGATTAGATTCTTTAACAGTAGACATCTCTAAAGAAACAAAGTCAGCAGTTTATGCACACGTGGGTGAAACAATCCACTAACCTGGCTTGTCTGTTTGAATCAAGCAGACATGTGCTCAAATCCTGGCTCTGCTACTTACTAGCTGTGTGATCCAAGGTCACTTAACCTTTTTAGGCTTCAGATTGTTCATGGATTTACAAACCTTCCTTGCAGAGTCTCTATAATAATTAGATGGCAATTATATATCTAATATATTTAAAATAGATACTTTCATAAATAACAGTAGAACTATTATGAATAGAAATCAGAATACGGAATATAGCCAAGAAGGTTAACCAGATAAATCAAACCAACCCATTTTCCAGTCCTAACAGTACTGATCCCTTTTAAGTGATCAGTGCTTAACTCAAGAAATCTCTCTCATACTTCTGGATGAGTTTCCTTTCCCGGAAAGGGCCTTTAGAGCCAGCCTAAAGAATCCAATTCCTGCATAACTAACAACTCTGGGAAGTGCATTTGCCATCTAAACCAGAGAAAGGAGCACTCCGAGACCCCTAGAGCCAATCCTTACCCTCTAGAAGCCCACCCATGCCACAGACATCCTCAACAAAGACCTCTCCTTACTCCCAGGCAGATCACATCCCATTCTATACCTGCCAAAAATCTTTCCTGATAGTTCTCCTGTTTCTTCCTAAGGTCTTAAAGGATACTTTCTGGAGGTAGTAGTCCCCCTGAAGGAAAAATAAGCCTGTGACCATCAGACCAATTAACAATGTACCAAAAATCCAAAGGGCCCTTTCCTTTTTCTTCTCCCTCAATTTCTATTTTGAAAAATTTGAAACCTATAGAAAGTTGGAAAAAAAAAAAAAAAACAGCACAATGTATGCATACATTCTTTAGCTTAAAGGCTATCATTTTTATCTATTATTTTATAAAGCCTTCTCTATATATACACAACACAAATTTTCTTTTTTACTATTTAAAAATATGTTTCAGATATTATGACATTTCGCTCCTAAATACCTGAACATGTATTTAGAAGAACATTCTCCACAGAACAATATCATTATCACACTGCAGCAATTAAATATTAATACAATAATACTATCTAATATACATACAATTGTGCCTATGTTTTGTCCTTAAAAATTATTTTTCCAAATTGAGTTATGGATGACACACTGCCTTTGGTTAGCAATGTCTCTTTAGTCTCCTTTAATCCCTCCTCCCACCTTTTTTTTTTTTCCCATGGCATTAACTTGGGAAAGAATCTAAGCCAGTTCTCTAGCATGTTCCACAATCTGGATTTCTCAGGTTTGTTTCTTGTGATCCAATTCAGACCTAAAAACTGGCAACATACAACAAAGGTTACATTGTATAGTTCTCATTGTATCAGAATAGGAGGCATATATCTATTTCTCCATTATTGGTGATACTGTGATCACTTGGTTAAGGAGGTACCGGCTAGATCTCTTGCTGGCCATACTCCATAATGGTCAAAGGGCCTTAAATCCATATGATGGCCTCTCTTATCCTCCTCTGTTATGATTTCTTACCACCCTCTTTGAAGGAAACCTGGTGTTCTTGGATGGCAGAGAACAGGTCAGAAGTAATACTAGGGCCCACACGAGCATTAACAGAAATTCTATCTGAAATCCTCCTAGAGCCCAATACTTCACTGTCAGACATAGCAAAAACTATCCATGTTAGAGGCCACTGGTGTACTCTGTAATGGTACACAGACCAGCAAGAGTCTCTTAAGCCAGCAACACCCATTCACAGACTGAATTCAATCTCTGGGAAGTCCACTGCCATTCCTTTATGTCCTATTCAACATAAAGACAATCTCACTAGCCAGTCAATTCTGATGTCCATTCCCCTGGGTCGGCAACACTAAGACTCAACACAAAAATTTGTAGTAATGTTGTGTGTTCAAATCTCTAGTTTATCTCTATGCAGTGAGTTTCTAGGCACATCTGGTAAAGAAACTCTACACCTCTCATCTGCCTTCTTCAAGAACCCTCAATCTTTAAGAAAGACCAAGATCTAGAGAAGAGAAAGGCTACCCACTCCAGTATTCTGGCCTAGAGAATTCCATGGACTGTGTACTCCGTGGGGTCACAAAGGGTCGGACACGACTGAGCGACTTTCACTTTCACAAGATCTAGAGGCTGCAACATCACCTCAAGTTACCATTTCCTTTAAAAATTATGCTACCCCTGGTGCATACAATCACAGGTAGATGATACAAAATCAATCTGTGAATGGCAGACTAACTTACCTTGTGTACCAATGTAAGCATTCTTCTGCTTGTAGCCATCCATGAAACTGGCATTGATGTAATCTGTCTAATGATAAAAAGGAAATATCATTGCAGTTGTATGGAATATACCAATTGGGTAGGAAAATGATGTACTAGGTAAACAAAACTCAAGGTATAGATTTTCTCTTCTTGTCAGGCAATGAAGGAGTGAAAGGACCAATTCAAAACCTCACCTGCACAAATGTTACTGCAACAGCTGGATATCTACATGCAGAAAAATCAAGCCTACCCTCTTCTCACATCGTACACAAAAACCTAACTCCAGAGAATTCTCTGACAGTCCAGTGGTCAGAATTCTGAGCTTTCATTGCTGTGGACTTAGTTCAGTCCCTGGTCAGGGAATTAAGATTCTTCAGGCCACACAGCACAGCAGCCAAAAAAAAAAAACCCTAACTCCAAATGGATTGCAGACCTAATGTAAGAGCTAAAAGTATAAATCTCTTAGAAGAAAACATAGTAATAAATGTTTGTGACCTTGGGTTAGGAAAAGCCTCCTTAGATATGACATCAAAAGCACAAGCAACAAAAGAAAAAAAATAGATAAATCTAACTACAGTAAAATAGAAAATCTTTGTGCTTCAAAGGACACCATCAAGAAAGTGAAAAAACAACCCACAGAATGCACACATTTTATAAAGGATTTGTAGCTAGACTATATAAAGAATTCTCAAAAGTAAACAGTAAAAAGACTGAAGAATCAGAATAGCCATTTCTCCAGAGAATATACAAATGGCCAATGTGTACCTGAAAAGTTGCTCTACGTCATTAGTCATCAGAAAAATGCAAATCAAATCCACAATGAGATAACACTTCACACCCACTAGAATGGCTACAGGTAAAAGATAATAACGAATATTGGCAAAGATGTGAAGAAACTGGAATCCTTATACATCACTAGTGGTAACATAAAATGGTGCAGTCACTTTAGAAAACAGTCTGGCATTTCCTCAAAAGGTTAATACAGAGCTACCATATGACCTGGCAATTCTAATCCCTAGGGAAATGAAAACAGGTCTATATTAAAAAAAACTCATATACAAATATTCACAGCAGCATCATCCACAGTAGCTAAAAAATAGAAGCAACTCAATTATTTATCAGCTAATGGAATGAGTAAATAAAATGTGGTGTAGGGATTTCCCTGGTGGTCCAGTGGTTAAGAAGTCACCTGCCAATGTAGGGGACCATGGGTTCAATCCCTGGTCTGGAAAGCTCCCACACACCACGGGACAACTAAGCCCATGTGCCACAACCACTGAGCCCATGCTCCGCAGCAAGAGAAACCACTGCAATGAGAGGCCTGTGTGCTGCAACTAGAGAGCAGCCCCTGCTTGCTGAAACTAGAGAAAGCCTGAGTACAGCAACAAAGACCCAGCACAACCAAAAATAAACAAATGAATATTTTTAAAAATATGGTCTGTGTACATATGTATACACACACACACACACACACAATGGAATATTATTCAGTAATAAGAAAGTGAAATACTGATACATACTACAGTATGAATGAACCTTGAAAACGTGCTAAGTGAGAGAAACCAGACACAAAGGGTCATATGTTGTATGACTCTGTGTGAAATGTCCACAAAAGGCAAAAAGAGTACACAAAGAGTAGATGTGTTTGGGGGACATGGGGTGTGACCACCAAGGTGAGTTTCTTTTTCAGGTGATAAAAATGTGTTAAAGTTGATTGTGGTGATAGTTGCACAACTCTGAGAAGATATTAAAAAACCAATGACTTGTACACTTTAAAAGAGTGAACCAAAAAAAAAAAAGAGTGAACCGTATGGTGTGTGTATTATATCTCAGTAAAGCTGCTACTTAAAAAAAAAAAGTCCCTTAGGATGGCAGCACTGCAGCTCAGAACCAAACCCAGAAGGGAGGCAAGCCAAGCAACCTGAGCAGGAATGTCCTGTCCACGTGGTGACACGCAAAAGGCAAAGTGTGACTGGAGAAGGAAGAAAGTCACACCTCACACCTAGGACCGTCAACAGCATGGACCAGACACCCAGGCTCTGTTGCTGCCTACATTAACACAAAGCAAAAGCCACACACCTTCAGAAGAATCTCAACGAACAGCTGGTGATGCACTCTCTTCTGTGGACCTTCTCCCATCTCCCAATGTCCTCTGTCTATTTACATCATTAGCCATCAGGGAAATTAAACAGGCTTAAATTTTTATTGCTTTTATTCTACCTCCTCACAGGATCTCTGTCAACACTATTCAGTCCAAGCTGATAAAAAAGCCAAACGGATGCAGCTACAGCCTCAAGTCATAATATAACTAGTTGAGAGTATCTAACAGCTAGGATGGATGGATATTAGAGGACATGAAGGGTTACAGGGCCAAAGTAAAGATGTTTCAACAGGAAACTAGGGAAAACTCATACTCCACTCCAGTCTAGAGAAATCAAAACAACTCCCCATCAACCCTTTTGCCACTGGTTCCAACACATGGAGGACAGTCTGGACTGTCAGTACCCCCACAGCCACCCTCAGAAAACATCTCTGAGGAATTCCTTGGGTGGTCCAGTGATTGGGACCAAGGGCTTTCATTGATGTGAACCAGGTTCAATCCCTGATCAGGGAACTAAGATCATGCAAGCTGCATGGCTCAACCACAAAAAGAAAACATTTCCATCTCATGGTCAAACCCATGTTATTTGGATGCATGTCCTAGTCTACCAACTTATCCACCCACTGATTATTTAGTCACGGGTTTCCTGCTCTTTTATTCTCCCACAGCAACTGGTAGTGACCTCATACTATTAATACTAGTGCTCTACCCTGATTTGGACACCTTCACTAAGCTAATGGAACATATGCAGTGGACCCAGCAAGCTATAAGTCTCACTCATCCCAACCAGGCTTCTTAATCCAGGCCTCACCCACTGTCAGCCAAAGCCCACCCTCTGTTCTGCCTGGCACACTCAGATGGGACCCTAAAGGGCCCAGGTGAGAAGGCAGAGAAACGTACAAATGATTTAGGGGTACATGACAATCAACACTATTGTATAAGTCATATATAAGCTGTCACTCTTGGAGTAACCTTCATGCTTTGAAAAGAAATGGCACTTCTTTAAAGGAGACTTATTTCTTTATAACTAAGGATATCAGATTTTAGCATCCTTGTCTCTGAGAGCACTGGGAATTAAAACCAGCAATTTCAGAAGAATCATTAGATATTAAAAACTGAAAATGACCTCAGAGATAAAGTGCAGACTTGGGGGCAAACTGAAATAGCAGGAAGAACCAAAGCAGCACATACATTATGTTATGGGCCAGGTTTAATAGAAATATAATTCCAGGTATATATAAATCTGCTAAACAATTCACTAACAAACCTGAATCCTCTACTTGCTGTGGAAAAAAGCCTCTGCCAATATTTATAGTATGGAGAGGGAGTATTAACTCAAATGATGATCTTCAGATTAATTACATGATGACTAGAATAGTCTCTTGGTACACTGGGGTTCACTCATTCACTCACAAATAATTTACTGAATGTCTGATACATGACAGTCACTGTTCTAGGTCTTGGAGACAGAGCAGTCAACAAGAGACACATTCAGATATCTCTGACTCTAGAGCCTCAATTCAACTAAGACAAAACTCAGTAATACTGATGAATTTGCCTTCAATCAGGCAGACTCTCAGCTAATACCACTGCAGGAAAACCCTCTGTAAGGATCCTAGACAGGGTTATGAATTCAGTTTTTGAACTGAAACATAAGGTCAAAGAGATTAAAACCATGATCCCACAGTCCTGACTCATGTATCATCTATGCCCAAATATAAGGCAATGATTTTTCTAAGAATTATTCTCCAGAAAAAAGAGGAGGGCTATAACACGTCCTTATACTGTGTGTTACGTTGAGGGGCACTATTTAAACTCCTTTACTGTGAAAAGGAACCTCAATCAATGCTGTTTTTTGATGTGTGTAGAGGTCACCAGACAGAACTGTTGTATCAGAAGGAAAAAAGAAGAAATATAACACCTATTTAATTGCTGACCTCAAAATTCTAAGTTTTTGATGTCGCTGTAAACAAGTCATACTAAAGAGGACTTTAAAAAGAAGTAAATGATTATGCTGTAGAGGATGAATGAAATACAGGATGAAAGAAAAGAAATGAACTGTGCTAATGTTATAGATTTTTTCTGATTTAGGATAAATTTTCCAGTGACAACACACTTAAAATAGGAAATAAAAAGATGTGTTCTGGAAAACTGTGTTAGATTGACTCAAAAAGTAGCTCAAATAAGGACAAAAAGAAACAGATGTTAAAGATGTATGTGAAGAGTCTGAGTAACATTTTCATTAAATATCCCTATTAAATATATGCGATTTTTAATATGTACAGATATGACTGAATCAACACTAAATAATATAGGCATTTGACCAATTCATCTCTTTTGTGCTTAGTCACTCAGTCATGTCTAACTCTTTGTGACCCCATGAACTGCAGCCCACCAGGCTCCTCTGTCCATGGGGATTCTCTAGGCAACAATGCTGAAATGGGTTGCCATGCCCTCCTCTAGGGCATCTTCCCAACCCAGGGATGGAAGACAGGTCTCTCGCATTGTAGGCAGATTCTTTACCATCTGAGCCGCCAGGGAAGCCCATGCATACACTAGTTGTCTAAAATTTTTGTCAGATCTTCTAGATGGAAAAATCAGAGGTCACTTATAATGAGTCACCTGGTATTGACACATATACCCTCACCAATAAGGTAGATGACATGTCTATGACTTTATAGCTAAAGAGTAAAAGGAGGAATCATTTATCGAGTACCTATAGCAATATAACAGACTTTGGGCTATCAGCATGTACATAAAGTATTTCATTTAGTTCCACTTAGTACTGTGAGATGGGCACAAAAGGACTTTCATATGGTAACAGACCAGTATGTAGTCTCAAATTCAAACCTTCTCTCTCTGGCTTAGAGTTCATGTTCTTTCTACTACAGTATTAGTAAGCTTCACTTTGGAAGAGCCTTAGGTTTCCCCCAGTGCTCCTGAAAGATATTTATCTTTCTACCTGAGTGTGGCCACTTCTTTTCGTCAGCTTCACTCTAGTTTGGTCCAGGCAGGGTACATCTCCATAGCGGTTCTTCTCTAGGTTTCCTGGAGACCTGAAAGAGATGAAACAAACTGAAATAAAGAAACAACGGCAAAAGTTGAAAATGGATGGGTAAGACAGGAAACTGCTGTTTGTCATTTATTGCCTTTTTTCTTTGGTATTATTTGATTCTGAAAAAGTCATCTGCACATATATTAATTAAAAGCAAAAAAAAATTACAAAGACAACCCACATAAAAGTAATACTCTATATTATTTACAGGTATGAACGTATATGTAAGGGTATAAACATAATGATCTGGAAGGAAACATACCATATTCATACTAGTGACTGCTTCTGAGGAGTGAGAACTGATGGTGAGGATTATAAGGGATTTCAAATTTACAGTTAATTCTTTCTTTTAAATAAAAAGATGAAGCAAATACAACAAAATACTAAAAACTGCCAGTTATTAATTCTTGGTGGTAAGAAATAGTTGTTAGTCACGTTATATTCTTAGAGGAATCTTCCCACACAAACAAACCCAACTGATATTTTACAAAGTTCTAAGAACAATTCAACAGAAGAAAGGAATGCTCTTTCCGACCAAAGGTGCTAGAGCAATTAGATATCTATAGGGAAAAAATCTGAATACCAAACTAAACCTTACACAAAAAATTAATTCAAAATGGATCACAGATTTAATTAAATGTAAAACATAAACTATAAAAATTGTAGGGAAAGTAGTAGAAAAATCTTTGGATTCTAAGGTGAAGCAATGCATTCTTAGGCTTGACATCAAGAGCATGATCCATAAGAGGAAAAAATGATTAAAGGAAATTCATCAAAATAAACTTCTGCTTCACAAGAGAGCCAGAAGAGGATGAAAAGAAAAGCTACAAACTGGAAGAAAATATTTTCAAACTATGCATCCAACAAAGAACCAGTACCTAAAACATAAAGAACTCTCAAATCTCAAGAGTTAAAAAAAAAAAAATCCAAATAGAAAATGGGCAAAAGATATTTTTACAAAGAGGATATACAGATGGCAAATAAACACATGAAAAGATGTTCAATAACATTAACTAGTAGAAAAATGTAAATTAAGACCACAATTTTAATTTTAACTTAGGTATATCATTACATACCTATCAGAATGGCTAAAATTAAAAAAAAGTGACAACACTGAATACTGGTGAGCATGCAAAGAAAATGGACCATTCTTGGACTTTGCTGGTAGTCCAGCAGCTAAGATTCTGTGCTCCCAATGCAGGTGGCCCAGGTTTGGTCCCTGGTCAGGGATCTGAAGCCCACATGCTGCCACTAAGAATCCCATATGCCACAATGAAGATCAGAGACCCAGCAGAGTCAAAGAAAGAAATAATACATATTGTTAAAAGAGAAACAGCCCGTTCATATATTGCTGGGGGGAATGCAGAAGAACACAGCCACTCTGGAAAATAGCTGGACAGTTTTTCATAAAACTAAACACTTAGTTAACATATAACCTAGCAATTCCACCCTTAGCCATTTATCCCAGAGAAATAGAAACTTATTTTTACACAAAACCTAGACATGAATGTTCACAGCAGCTTTACTCGTAATAGCTAGAAACTGGAAACAACCCAGATGTCCTTCAACAAGTAAGTGGTTACCTGGTTAACAGTTTACACTGTGGATTATTCAGCAATAAAAAGGAACAAACTTGACACAAATAACAACTTGGGTGAAACTCTAGAGAATTTTACTGAGTGAAAAAAAGACAATCCCAAAAGTCTATATACAGTATGATTCCATCTATATAACATTCTTGAAATGACAAAATTATAGTAATGGAAAGTTGATTAGTAGTTAAAGGGGTTAGGGATGGAGAGGGATAGAATGGAGAGGTATGTGGTTATGGAATTCTGTACCTTGACTATGGTTCTGTATACACAAACCTACCTGAGTGATAAAAACTGCAAAGAACTAAATACACAAACACAAACAAAAACTGGGGAAATCTGAATAAGACTGGTGGACCTGCAATGTGGGAGACCTGGGTTTGATCCCTGGGTTGGGAAGATCTCCCGGAGAAGGGAATGGCTACCCACTCCAGTATTCTGGCCTGGAGAATACCACGGACTCTATGGTCCATGGGGTCACAAAGAGTCAGACACGACTGAGTAACTTTCACTTACTTACTTATCAATATCCCAGTTGTGATACTATACAAAGCTTCTGGAAGATGTTACCATAGGATAGCTATGGAAAGGGTATACATGATCTTTTAATCTACAATTTTCTCATAATAAAAATTAAATTTTATTTATTAAAAAATCCTTTACATAAAGTAACAAATAAAAAAATCTTTTGAAAGAATGATGTAGAGGGAAAAAAAGGTAAAGTCTCACAGTCCATGGGCATCCTGGACCACAGTGAATGCTCTGATACCTACTTCTTAACCTAGAATTCCAAGGAAAACAGTTTGTTCTGTGTAAGTAGTTCTACTGGAACTGGGTGTAAGACACAGGCCTGAAGATGTTGAAGATTCTGGTTTCTGGCTCCTGAAGTAGGACGTTTTCATTCATTCAATAAATAAAGATGGAAGATTGGGAATTCTCTCATAAGATTGGGATATAGTCTCTGATTATAACATAATAGCTGACTTGGATGATGCAAAGAGGACAACCCAAACACACTTTTTTAATGTGGTGAAGGGGAACCATGGTAGAAATGACACCTTATGGACCCCTCAGCAGAAGCACCAAAGTGGGGTCAGAATTCCCAGAACAAGGGTGCTTGCTCCCTTTGCTCTGGCTGGGAAAAAGACTGGACACATACAGGGGTCTAAACTGGTAGGGAAGAACACTTTCTCCACATGATACACGCTCTGCTTTCTCTCTTTTTCCCTTTTTCTTTGCATTCTTGTTTTGCTTATTTTTTTCTCAATTGCTTCTTCTCTCTAACCTTCCTTATCTGTTTCCTAACTCGTTATTTTTTTCTTTCTCTCTCTTTCCTCACTCTTTGCATACCTTTTCTATAGCACACTGACTAAGCTAGAGAGGAATTACAAGGGGAGAGAGGTACTCACAGATTTCTAAAACATTTAAGCTATAAAATAATCTGTGGATATCAATGAGTCTAACATATTACAAACAGGAAAACTGAGGTATAAAGTAGGGAAATAACTTGGGTAAGTCACAAAGGATATTTTTGGCTAAGCTGGAACTTGAGCCTGAGACTCACTGGAGACAGTTTCCTTAATTTTTAACAAACAGATTTCAAAACTTGGAGGAAAAGAAGTTTTTGCTGCAGCCAATGAAAACATGTTAGGGTAAATGACAGCAGCAGTAGGAGAAATGATCTGTGCTCTACTGCCAAAAATAGTTATCAAGTAGTTACAAACCAGTTATAGAATTTAGATAGAAGGAAAATCCTATAAGCTAAATTCCTAAGAGGCAACTCTTCTCTCTTACTGACTGTGGGTTATTTTAAATGGACCAGTACTCCTAAGAAAGTAATGTAACACTATAAATGCTCTAGGCAGAAGCTGCCCAAAAGCAAGGACAGAGATCACACTCAAAACAAGAATCAACAGCCTACCTTTTGGGCCTCTACTTTTTTTTTTTCCCTAAAAGCACTTGCATATCAGGAGAACATCAAAAAATGCATCCTTTAGTATACAGTTTCTCTATCATTACCAAAGACCTTCAGAAACTTCACAGCATATGCTGTTGGCAACAAGCGCCAAGAGATGCCTCTTTCTGGATGAGAGAAACCATGATCTAAGTGAAAGTGGTGCTCCTTAACCTAGGGAAGAGCCTCTCTTAAGAAGTGAGGTGTGGAAGGTGTACCAATGCGTGTCACAAGCATCTTGGGAAGTGATCACTGGCCCAAACCTTCCCTACTTACATGGAACAGTGGAAAGTACCAACTGGGTTCTCACGACGGATATCTTCATACTCCTCGTATATCCCTCGCTTCTGCCTGGTGCTAACATAGTCCATCAACTCCTGGATGGTCATGGCATGGGAGTCTGGAACATGCACTGAGTCCCAGTCTAAGGCCGGAGGGAGGGAGAACAGGATGATCTCATCGAAGGGATCTGGGTGACCGTTCATCTGAGATAGAAACTGGAAATTCCAAGTGGCAAGGTCAATTTTGACATATCCACCCAGGTTTTCCGGGAGGCACTCTCTGGGCAGGTGCTGGGTAACCTCAGACGTCTTCAGTATCTGAATCTAGAAGGTCAGAGAGAACCATGTGAGTCTGTGTGGAGGGAGGGGCATACAGACAGTGAAGGTAAAGTGCCAAAGTACTTCGGAGAATGAGATGAGATTGGCTTGAAACACCTGGTATACTTAGAAAAGACGTAAATGCAATTTCATCTGTTTAACATTGAAATCCTAGGAATTTCTCAGGAAAGGTTTGATTTCCCACAGTGTATATCAAATTCATTCCTGGAATTAAGGGCCCTGTTATAAATATAAAGGTAGGTATAGAGAACCAAGGCTTTACACTATATACAAGGCCTTCCAGTTCCATCTCATGTGGGTCCTGGCCTTTTTGACTACTAAGAGTGCACAGGAAGTGGTTGTTTTTGTCAACCCCATGCTAAGGTAACCAATTCTAAGCCTGTTAGCTTGTCCTTTACTCACAGCTTGGTATGGATGTTCTCAAAAATAGATCTCTAAATGAAAGCAAGACAAGACCAGCCACCCAGAGGCAGGGAAGCCCAGGAAAAATGCTAGAGAGTAATTGTAAGACTCAGTTCCTCTCTTTGCTGCCATAGTGGACACAGCCATATTGGACCAAATTAGCCTAGTTGGTTCTTTTTGAAATCTGTGTGGAATGGGATGTTTGCCTTGCTTGCTGCTGCTTCTTCCTAGAATGCCTTCTTTTACACACTTGTATAAAATTCAAGCATTAAGAACCTGCCCAAGGAGTCCTCTCAAAGAGTCACCTGAGAGAGTACCTCTCCTACTCTGGGGTCACTAAGTCCCTAAACTTCTACAAAACCAAATGTCTTTAGTTTTTTCCCTCCAACCCAAGTTGCCTCAGCTACAAAGATCTGTATTGTTAGTATTCATATCATCTTATTTAAAAAAAAAATACTCTGATAATATTTTACATTATTATCTTATTCTAATATATCCTTTCTTTTAAGGGTGAGAAATGAATAAGTGGATGGCTGAAACCATAATCTTTCTGTCATAGAATATTTGGGGAATGATAATAGAATTAAGATGATGTTAGACAACACTTTTGAAGTTAGGAAGCAACAAGCTGTTTTAAGAGAAAATGCCGAGAGGAAAAAGAGTCTGAGATTCTCCTTCACCACCCTGGTGGTCAAAGGGACTGAGTGATACTTTCAGTTGAACAAAATCAAATACCAGCTCAACTGATGTAATTATATTAGAAGCTGTACAAGTCTAAATTTGGGAAGTGGTAGCTATCTCTAAGTTACTCATGGGACACATTTCTTTGATACTAGCTGCATGCAAGGTACTATATAGAGGAGAAGTGCCTAAATTATGTCCAGGTCCAAACTTGTAATACAGTCAAAAAGGCAGCCTGTACTGAGCTGAGTAAAGAATAAAGCAGAAAATGTAAGTGAACACACTAACAGAAGCACAAGCCAGGAAGGCTTTTGAAGGTACAGAAATAATTGGCAAGTTTCAACAGCAGAGATGGAACTGTACCTATCCTACCTCCAAATAAAATAAAATGATTTTGCCTTACCCTCTCCCGAACTTTATCCTTCAGAAGGAGGCTGATGATGGAATAGGGCACTCGGAACCATATGGGTGCTCCCACAATCAGCACTTTCTTCAAACGAGCTGGAAAAGCTCCCTGTGGAGAACACACGTGTGTTAGTCACTCAGTCATGTCTGACTCTTTGTGACCTCATGGACTGCAGCCCGCCAGGCTCCTCTGTCCATAGAATTCTCTCAGCAAAAATACTGGAGTGGGTTGCCATTCCCTTCTCCAGGGGATCTTCCTGACCCAGGGATCGAACCTGGGTCTCTTGCATTGCAGGCAGATTCTGTACCATCTGACCCACCAGGGAAACCCTGTGGAGAGCACATACAAGGATTTAAATAAACCAATTAGGGCACTTCAACAGTGCCTAGTGGGTCCTTTGATTGTTTAAATCCAAAATTTTGGTTTCCTGCTCTTTTCACCCTTCTTACCCAGCAGGGGGAGTCTACAGCTTAATTCAGATTTCTCTTAGTGGCTAGAGAAAAAGTAGTTAAAAAGAAAGAAATGAAAGCAACCTAAAAGTCCATCAACAGAGGAATGGATAAAGATGTGGTACATATATACAATGGAATAATACTCAGCCATTAATAAGAATAAAATAATGCCATCTGCAGCAACATGGATAGACCAAGAGATTCTCATACTGAGTGAAGTCAGACACAAATACAAATATGTCACTTATATGTGGAATCGTAAAAAAAGAGGGTGCAAATGAACTTATTCACAAAACAGAGTAAAGCCACGGATATAGAAAACGAACTTACAGTTACTAAGGGATAAGGGTGGGGAAGGGATAAACTCGGAAATTGGATTGACACAAACACAATACTATATATAAAACATGTAACTTATTCACTTTGCTGTACACCTGAAACTAACACAGCATTATAAATCAACTACAGTTCAATAAAGTTTAAAAAAAGAATTAAAAGCTGATTTACCGTTCAAAGTAATTATATTATGAAGACATAGATGGGAGCAAAAGTTCAGCCTGGGATACCTAAGAATTATAGGTGAATATGCTGGAATCCACACATTGAAATGCATGGGCTTGGAGTTATTTGAACTGGATCCATTTCATGACTGAGAACGACTTCAGAACTTCTGGTTACATTAGTAAATGAGATATACCCTAAAGATTCTCAAGTCTCCCTGCAGATCTGAAAGAGGAATCTCAAAGGAAACAGATGGGTATCTCCTTACCTTTTTTTTCTGTGATTATATTTCCCTGATCACGTGAGTTCTCTATGATTTTTATTGTCAGTACAACACCATATTTTCAAAGAAACTCTTATTTGTGAAACAAATAAAAAAGTAACAATATTATGTTCTTGTCAATAAAAGCTTTATAGATCAAAACTATTCTGACTTTTCTTGTCGGCATACAGGTATGTATCCTTACGTTCTAATTATTAAAACTTTAAGGAACAATTAGATCACAAATAAAATGAACATGAAACATTTCTCATAATTTTTCCTTTATATTGATATCTGTGTGTTTATAATCATTTTCCACTCATCTCTTCATCTATTTATATATTCATTCACTCAGTCAATCAATATGATCTCCTGGGCATGAGGACAAATGAGGTCTAAAAGAAAGGAGACACCCTGATCTGCACAAGGCATAAGAATTAAAAATTATTTCTTTTTAAGCCACAGCTCTTTGTTTCATTTAGTTTCTCAACATTCCAGTCCTGCTCATAGGCAGGGATAATGAGTAATACTGTCCTTCTACTGGGAAGAAATTATTCCCAGCTATATAATAGTATTTTAAAGTATTGTAATAGCATTTTAAAATATGAAAGATAAATATGAGAAAATCAGCCACCCTATAAATAATAATCACCATAAAAGTATAACAGTAAAAAGCCTCTGGTTTATAATAGCATTTGTACACAAAAGCACCATCTCTTTCCCTGTAGGATACTGGTCTTACAAAAAAAGATGATTTATCCCTAGAGTTTACTATGTTTATACATATATGCATGTACATTTTTTACCCTAAGAATATACATCATAAGAAACATGTAAGACATGTAGTTTTAAAATTTTATTGAAAGACATAACAAAAGACTTTAAAAAATCCATAAAACAAAGCATTCTTGGACAGATGAAGATGAGGCTGTAAAGTCAATTCTCCTTAAATTAATTCATTATACCCAAATTAAATCCCAAAGTGTTTTATCTACCAGAACTTGACTGAATGACCCTGCTGCCGCTGCTGCTAAGTCACTTCAGTTATGTCCGACTCTGTGCGACCCCACAGATGGTAGCCCACCAGGCTCCGCCGTCCCTGGATTCTCCAGGCAAGAACACTGGAGTGGGTTGCCATTTCCTTCTCCAAATGTTCATATAATCAAAAGATGATGAGTTTTTAAAAGCATTTTCTCAACAGATTTCTAATTTTGAAAAAGTGATTACCTCTATGAAATAGCACTGGGGTGTGTGAGTGAGCGAGGGAGTGAAGTCGCTCAGTCGTCTCTGACTCTTTGCCACCCCATGGACTGCAGCCTACCAGGCTCCTCCGTCCATGGGATTTTCCAGGCAAGAGTACTGGAGTGGGTTGCCATAGAAGGAGGGGTTAGAGTCTTTTCCTTGAATTACCTTTTTTGTTTGTTTTTATATTTAAAAAAAGCTATAGCCCCCGCCAGCCGGAGCGCTCTGCATCCGTGGGAACAAGGCGCTGCGGGCGGTGCGGAGCATGGTGGATAGATTTTTAAAAAGCAACTTTTAGCAAAAGAAACTACTTGTAACAATGTTTCCTGAAGAAAATACCCCTTAACTTTCTAATGACTTAAACACTGTGCACCTTTTCCGCAGCATCCTATGATTTTTAGGCTAGGCTCCAGTTATAATATTCAGAATTCCTCAAATTATCTCTGGTAAAACTAATTACAGAAACTATGTAATTCAAGGATAACATGGTTATCTTAAAACCTTCTTTGGCACTGTAACTTGCTTACAGCTGTCCTTGGATTTGCGTCAAAATGATCTTCCCACTAGAAATAACTGCCAGTGGAGAAAAGTTTGTTAGCTGTATAGTGTCCAATGAAGAATATTACTATCTTAATTTTGCAATATATGTGTTTGCTGGTGCTATTTTTATACAGTGAAGCAACAGCCTTGCAGGAGAATAAACAATTCAATAATAAAACAGTCAACTTCTTAATAAATAAATAAATAAAGCAAGCTATAAAGTTTGTTTTTAGTATGCATGTTATATACCAATACAAATTTAAATAAAAGCACACAAAGTGCATGTAAAAGAATAAAAGTGTAAAAATAGTCAAAACAATTTTTAGAAATAAAAGAATATAGGTAAGCTTATCCTATAAAATGTTAAACTTCATTATAAGGCTACAATAAATTAAAAAAGTGAATATGTTGGTCTGGATGCCTAGATCAATGGAACAGGGAGTCCAGAAATAGACATACTTACCATATGGAAACTTAGTATAAGATAAAGGTGTTACTGGAAGTAGGTATGGAAAAAGTGTATTAGTTAACAAATGTCACCAAGACAGCTATTTGAAAATAAATTATTTTGTCCATAATACTATGTACTATGCATATTATTAAATATAAAATATGTAATACAGTATATTAAAACTATAATGAAAAATTAAGAAAGCATAGTACTATGACAAGACACTGTCATGTTGAGCAAATTATAAACTGCAAAAATGCTGGTAGCACATACTTAATAATACACCAAATATTCTTAAAAACAAATCTTGTAAATCAATGAGACAAACACTTCAACAGAAAAATGGGAAGAATATATAAGCAGAAAAATTTTTTTAAAGAAATACTGATATTAAATGTGAAAATAAGTTAAAGTTCATCAATAATAAAAAAACACCAAATAAAGATATGAATATGATTAAAATCCAAATAATAAATGATGATGAGAATCTAGCAAACAAGGATGTTGGTGGGAGTGTAAATCTGAACTAAGTTTTTAGAGGACTATTTGGCAATATTTATCTAATTTTAAATGTGCCTACATTTTGACCATAAATATCTGCTTACAGAAATTTATCCTGAGGAAATAATTGACCAAATATACAAAAATAGATGTAAAACGATATTCACTGAAGCCTTTATAACAACACAAAAAAATAGAATAAACTTCATTTTTTCTGCTTGGTATATCAACAACAGGATCACTTTTTCCAAGGGACTTCTCTGGTGTTCCCAGTGGTTAAGAATCTGCCTGACAATGCAGCGGTGCTGCCAAGTCACTTCAGTCATGTCTGACTCTTCGTGACCCCACGGACTGTAGTCCACCAACCTCCTCTATCCATGAGATTCTCCAGGCAAGAATACTGGAGTAGGTTGCCATGCCCTCGTCCAGGGGATCTTTCCAACCCAGGGATCAAACTGATGTCTCATTATGTCTCCTGCATGAGCAACCGGGTTCTTTACCACTAGCGCCATCTGGGAAGCCGGCCAATGAAGGGGGACGTGGGTTCAATCCCTGGTCCGGGAAGATCCCACATTCTGGGGAGCAGTTAAGCCTAGGTGTCACAACTAATGAGCCTGTGTGCTGCAAATACTGAAGCCCCCCAGGCCCTAGAGCCTGTGCTCTGCAACAAGAGAAGTCACAGCAATGAGAAGCCCGCACATCACAACAAAGAGTAGCCCCCACTTGCTGCAACTAGAGAAGCCCATGCAGCAACGGAGACCCAGCACGGAAAACAAAAACTGCAGCCATTAAAAAAAGTGAGGGGAAAAAATGAGCTAAGAACTGTATGTATTGACACATAAAGATGACAAAGATACACTGTTAAGTAAAAAAGTGACAGATTACAATTGCTGAATATAGTATGCCATACTTGTAAAGAAAAAAAAAATTATCCTTATCCCACATGTATGTATACCTACATACACATGTACACATTTTAAAAGCTTGGACACGTATACTCTAAGTTCTTTATACTGATCATTTTCAAGGGGTGGAATTATAAGTAATAGCTCTGTACCTATTAGTTGTATTACCTTCAGCAAGTTCTTGCATTTTCTAGGCCTAAGTTTCTAGACCTATAAAATGGGTACAATAATAGTAATGGCCATCACAGCTCATGGGAATGATATCAGGATTAATTGAGGATTAATGACATCAGGATTAATTAATTTAAAGCATGAAGTTAGAACTGTATTCAAAACATTCAGTGTTACCAAATATTACTTTATAAGTGTCTGCATTAATAAATTTTCTGAAAATTAATGTACTTTTAGTCATGTGTTTCTCTTTTTTTAAAACTCATTTATTTATTTTTACTTTTGGCTGCACCTGATCTTCTTTGCTGTAGCATGTGGGCTTTCTCTAGTTGCAGCAAGTAGGGACTACTCTCTAGTTGTGGTGAACAGGGTCTAGGGCGCTGGCTCAGGAGTCGTGGTGCATGGGCTTAGTTTCCCCACAGCATGTGGGATCCTCCTGAACCAGGGATTGAACCTGTGTCCCCTGCATTGGCAGCAGACTCTTAACCACTGGACCACCAGGGAAGTCCCAGTCATATATTTCATAATCAGAAAAATAAACATTTATTCTTTGGGCTAGACAAATTCCACATTGTCTAGTAAAGGTAAATTTCACACTGCATGGTTTAAATAGTTCATCTAAAACAATAGTTAAGAGTCTATATGATGGCAACTAAAATAGGTTATGACATTTTAAAACTTAAAACAAGAATTACTCCTAAGAAAGTTACCAAGATGGGGAAATTTATTCAGAGCAACTTAGGAAATCAAAGATTATTTATACTTTTATTCTAGTGTCATATTTTCATCTAAATCCTCACCACAGTAACTCCTGGAAATTAATTCACACTGAATAGAAATCTAAAGTGTGAGACTGTACATTAAAGATAAACTTCTATTTATAACTTTCATAAGAATGAGGATGGTAGGGGACTGTATTTAAAATTTTATCTATTCCCAATGATGGAACAAGAAGTCACTAAAGAGAACATATAGATACACGGATTTTAAGGCAACCAAAGTTTTATTTCATTCTCTTTGAATATATATAACAAAACATCTACAGTATTTTCATTATTTTGCAGCAAATAAAGGAGGACATATAAACAGCAAAAGAACATGTGAAGAAAAGATATAATGTTTTTAAGGAGTTCAAACAACAAAAAAAGGATACTATTGTTTTAAAATTCTATATTCATAAAAGGAGAAAAATTATAGAATGCAGTACTGGGATAGTTAAACGAAACAGATACTCTTATTTGTTGGTGACAATGTAAATTTCTTTTCCACTTTTATTGAGGGTAACCTAGTGATGTGTAAGAGAGACACAAGAATATTCATAATCTTTAGCCAAATAATCCAACTCTCAAAATAGCTTCTTAAAATAATTTAAGAGAAAGAGCGAAAATAATCATAATAGTATTATTTAAGCCTGAAAATAATCTGAATAATACAGAAAGATGGTTAGATAGTTAAACTGTCTATGATATATTAACTTACCAAGTTATTATGACTGTTAAAACTGACAAGTAAAAGGCCTATGTTGTGGAAAGGAGAGGCTATTAAGTATGCAAAACTGGAAAAAAAAAAAGCTATCCATATGGAAAAAATGTCAGATTCCTACACCTCATACCATATTCAAAAATCAACTCCAGGTGGATTAAGGTATTAAATGACAAAAACAAAATTTTAAACTTTTAAAAGAAAATAGCTCCTCAAAAAGTTAAATGTAGAATCATCATATGACCTAACAATTCCACGTGTAGGCATACACACCAAAGATG
Source organism: Antilocapra americana (assembly GCA_007570785.1). Lineage (NCBI taxonomy): Eukaryota > Metazoa > Chordata > Mammalia > Artiodactyla > Antilocapridae > Antilocapra > Antilocapra americana. Next base: position 4,920,016 of record ML661900.1, on the reverse strand, counting down.
TGAAAGCAAGGACTCAAACAGATGCTGTACCACCAATGTCCATAGCAGCAGCATTCACAATAGCCAAAACGTGGAAACAACCCAACTGTCCTTCGACAGATGAATGGAACACATGGTATATACATATGATAGAATATTATTCAGCCTTAAGAAGGAATGAAATTGATACATGCTACAATACAGATGAATCTTAAAAATATTAGGCTAAGTGAAATAAAACAGACACAAAGGACAAATATTGCATGAGTCCACTTACATGAGGACCTAGAATAGGCAAATTCATAGAGACAGGAAGTAGAAGACTGTGGGGCAGAGTGGGGATATACTGTTTAACGAGCACTGAGTTTCTGTGTGGGATGATGAACAGTTTGGAAAATGGACAGTGGTAATGGGTTGCACTGTGAATGTGCTTACTGCTACCGAACTGGACACTCAACATTGTTACAACAGCAACCACAAGATTGTGTATAAGTATATATTTTATCACAATAAAAAATTAATTAAAAAATTAATACACATGGTGGAATCAGTGGTGGAGCAGTAAAAAATAAATACTTAATATTATTTTTCTGATTTTGGAATAGGGAAGGACTTATGATGCAAAAGTTATTTAGCAGAAGTTAAACACAGACACATTTAACCATATTAAAATGAAGAACTTCTGTTAGTCAAAAAGTGAAAAAGCAAGCTATGAACTGAGTATATGTATGTATACATATACAGATGTGTACGTTTGTCCATACATACAAGTGTGTGTGTGCGTTAGTTGCTCAGTCGTGTCTGACTCTTAGTGACCCTATGGACTGTAGTCCACCAGGCTCCTCTATTCACGAGATTCTCCAGGCAAGGATACTGGAGTGGGTTGTCATGTCCTCGTCCAGAGCATGTTTCCGACCCAGGGATTAAATCCGGGTATCCTGCATTGCAGGCAGATTCTTTACCCTCTGAGCTACCAGGGAAGCCTGACATACATACAAAGAGATTAGTGCTAATACATAAACAACTACATAAATGGATGATAGGACAATGAGTAAAAGTCATCAATAGGCACAGTGCAGAAGGAAACATAAATGGCCAATAGATATATGAAGAGATACTTAATCTCACTAATAAAAGAGATTTTGAGTTATATCACAAAACACCATTTTATACCTGTTGATTGGGAGAAATTAAGAAGTGTGACATTATCATGTATTGGAGAGGATGTGGAAAATTTACACATGGCAGGTAGGAAAAACCATTTTGGAAAACAATTAAACACTATCTTATAAAACTGAATCTTCCCAGACCTTATGACCCAGTAATTCTACTCCTAGATGTATACTCTAGAACATTTTCAGTGGGTGTGCTATCACCCCCAGAGGGTAAAATTAGTTCTGAGAAGACAGAGTGGGAAAAACAGTCCAACCATACATGCTCTCTCTGCACATAAAGCATAGACATACATTCTTCCTTAGAGATATTCTTCCACACATGCACCAGAAGACATGTATAAGAATGTTCACAGCAGCACTGTTCATAATATTAATAGCAAAGATCAGAAAACCACCCAAGGAGCTAAACAAAATGGTATATTCACCAGTGGATGGGGAATTAAAAGGCATGAATCCTTCAACCATCAATTAAAAAGGAATGAATATCAGCTACAAACCAAACTAGCAATTTCAGCAATGCAGTGATGAGTGTAAAAATGCAAGTCCCAGTGAACAACAAGCAATATAATATTCTCTTTATATAATTTCTGCTGTAAAGCTGTAGTAGTAAACAAACACTTCTAAACATCCAGTTCTACAGTACTCCCAAGTGAGGTACTAGAACAAAGACTACACAGACTCCTAGATGAATGTTTTTCCCACTGCAGGTTGTCACGCAGCAGGTCCTGAAATCAATTTAGTAAGTCATGACTAACACTTTAAAAATATGATATAGAATAGAATAATCCAAATGACTATACAGAGTAAAGGTAGAGTTTGTTTTATGAAACATTTTTAATTTTGTTTTATAAATATGTACACAAAGATCTATACACCTATATTCTTGGATTCTAATATCTAAACATCTCTGAAACCACTGATTTCTATTGTTAGTTTGGTGCAAAAATCCATGTGATAGCAAACTCTGACCTGAAATTTCATAGGCTATTTATAACCTTTGTTCTTCTCCACTCATTATGAATAATACATTTAATTGCAGAAATATTTGATACTAGATTGACATACATGCCATATTATCTTTTAAAGTTCAAAATGTTAAATAACACCTCTGGACCTAAGAGTCTGAGATAAGAGAATAAGAAACTATCTCTGTATGTAATTTTATATGTATGTGTAGAGTTAGTGTACATATTCTTTTGTGAACTAAATTCCAATGGAAAACATGTTTCTGACTAGACTAAGACAAAAAGTCTGAAAATCATTGGCTAGGTTACATTTTTCACAGACAATGACCATCCCTAGCCTTCATTAATTTTTATTCTACAAAACTCTGAGAAAGAGACGTCCCATGTTTACAACTCATGTTCCTGTGCATTTTAATTCCTCCCTCTTTACTTTTAAGACTGTTTCTTATTCTGAGGAAGCAGATATTGGTCATCATTTACAGGTGACCTTTACACTGAACATAATTCTGAAGTTTATATCATTCCTAAATCTCACAAAGAACAGAAAAAAGTAACCATTGAAGGAGGGTTGAAAGGGTCCTCTCATAGCCCTTCCTTACCTTTAGCAAGTTTAGGACTTTCTTGCCAAGATCCAGCTCAAAGTTGGTATAATTAGAACCGCACATGTCATAGATAAACACCAGTCCATTCCTCTGAGTTTCAAAGCTGCAAACCAATCATTGAACAAAAATATTTATAAGTAATAAAATGGATAAGGAGGATTGAAAACCTGGGTCAAAAACAAAAAACACAAAGTGTGGGACACATATGGGACCAAAATAACTGCCTTCCCTGAACAAAGAATTTATAATAAGAAATATACATTTGGACGTTGACCCTGTTTCCCGGCAGAGTTCCTAAAACTTAAAATTTCCTAGGAGAGCAAGGAAGGTATCCATTGCTATATTAATGAGGTGACCCTTGGAATGCTCTTAGGACATCTAAGGATGGGGGTTGTTTGCCAGAGGAACCAACCATGTGATTAGAAAGGGTTGCAACTTCTAGTTTCACCCTCCCACACCCAGGAAGTGGATTGGGGCTGGATACTGAGCTCAGTCACCAATAGCCAATGACTTAATCAATCATGCCTTGCAATGAATGAAGCCTCCATAAAATGCCAAAAGGATATAATTTGGAGATTTTCCAGGTTGATGAACACATGCAGATGAACACATGTAGCCCTCTCAGAGAGGGCATGGAAGCTCCATGCCCCTTTCCCCATACCTTTACCACTATGCATCTCTTCCATCTAGGGACTTCCCTGGTGGCTCAGATAGTAAAGCATCTGCCTGCAATGCAGGAGACCCAGGTTCGATCCCTGGGTTGGAAAGCTCCCCTGGAGAAGGAAATGCAACCTGCTCCAGTACTCTTGCCTGGAAAATCCCATGGACAGAGGAGCCTGGTAGGCTACAGTCCATGCGGCCGCAAAGAGTCGGACATGACTGAGCAACTTTCTCTCAGAGAGGGCATGGAAGCTCCATGCCCCTTTCCCCTAACCTTTCTCTCTATGCATCTCTTTCCTCTGGCTGTTCCTAAATTACACCCTCTTATAATAAATGGGTAACATATTAAGTATAATGTTTGAGTTCTATAAACTGCTCCAACAAATTAATCAAACCCAAGGAAGGGGCACTGGAACCTTTGATCTATGATCAGAAGCAGAGATGACAACCTGGACTTACCACTGGTATCTGAAGGGACAGCCTTTTAGGACTGAACCCTTAACTTGTGTAATCTGAGGCTATCTCCAGGTATATAGTGTCAGAGTTGAGGTGAACTGCCAAATGCTCAGTTCATGGGGGAGAACTGCTTGATAGTATGGAGGAAAAACCCCACATGTTGGAAATGGAATTATACTTATTGATGCCTATTTATCCAGACTCGTCAAGTACCAAACTCATAATCTGAGAATGTTTCAGAGCATCTAGGTTATCAAAATTTGATTTGTTTTCTCCTTTATCTCTGAATCTGACTATCCAAATTCTGTACCATACTATGTTTAACTCAAAAAGTTTCCTCTTCCATGAAGGTCTCCCTGATAACTGTAACCAAATGTACTACCATTGTTCATACCCTTTGAAGCCCCACAACTCTTTCTGTGGATTTTTCTAGTGTCTCTTAATGTGCTCCAATTTTGTGTAGCAATCTCATTCTCTCCTAGAGGGCAAAAACATGTTTTGTTCACCTCATTACCCTCCACAGTCCACAGCACAGGCCTTGCAAATATAATGAATGGTCACAGAATTGTAATTCAGTGGGCTGGAAGCCCATCACTAAGAAAACACTGTGGGCCTATGAAAAATTGTAAAACAAAATTCTAAACTCAATGACGACGTATTTATCTCTTATGACTTTCACAAAGGAAGAGAAAAACCTATTAGTGGTCTTTGGGAGGCATGTTAAACAGTAGATAAAGAGCTGGTGGGCCTATTCCCAGATTGAAGTTAGGAAAAAAAAAATACCACATGGTCCAATCTCCTTAATTCCTAAAGTTGCACTCTTCCACCAAGTCCAATCTTTATCTGCTTCTGATCTGCACATAAAATGACTGTTAGAAATAAATTATTTGATTGGACTATTCACAGATGATAGCAATAGTTTTCACCTCTATTTACATTCAAGAAAATTTTTTGACGCAAAACAAATTCCTGAAATCAGGAACCTCAATGTTATTTTGTATCCTTATTTTTTGTTTCTGGCATTACCTCCTGGAAACCTCCAGAACCTCATCCTTTCAACAGAATACAAGGCAGAAGCACCTATTCATGAAGTAGCACTTCAAAAATCTCTGAAGTAGAACCAAGTTTCTACAGCAGACTTAATTTCAAATAGCCCCTCACATGTTAAAGTGAGAGCTATATCTTGTCTGCTTTTTTCACGACCCTAGAGAGACTGATTTACCAAGATCAAAGATGCTGTTAAATGAGTGGCCCCTGAGTACACTACCCACATCTAGAGATTTCCCTTCTCTCCACAGGCTCAACAAGGGCCAAACTAGAAGAATTACAGGTTTTCCCCTCACAGCTCCAGCCCGTAGCAGGGGACTGAAACAAGGAGAAATCAGCACCAGAGGAAATAGAATTTAATAAAAGAAGTTATAGTGCATAATGATGCAGATTCTATATTCCTAGACCTAAAACTGCTCATCCTTTAAAGGCATATGAAATACAAATGCAATAGCATTTTTACTTCCCTGGGTACAGAATATAAGTTTTATCATTCAATAACAATGCTAGTTCCCTACTAAGAATAACTGCTTCCCTACCCTATTGAGATTGATTCCTGAGCTAGGATATAACTGGGAACACCAAGAAGACTACCGGTGCCCCTGACATTTGCTTCAAAATAATCAAAGGTAAAAGGGTGGGTGAGGGGCTGTCAACAAAACAAGACTGGTTTCAGATCACTGTGAAAGAAAATGAATGATAGGCATGTGAAAGTTGATGATATGATTTCCTCTCCACCATGGGGATTTGGGAATTTTCCATCATGTAATGTTGAAAAGAAAGTTCCCTGCCCTCCTAGAGCTTAGCGTCCAGTGGTAGATAAAAAGAAAAAAAAAAAAGTATAAGATAAATGACATCAGAAAGCTATGTATAATTAAATACAAAATGATTGGTATTTGTAATAACTGCTATTAAAGTCAGAGTAGAAAGAATTTTATGAATAGTTGGACGGGTGAGGGAGCCAGGCATAGAAATTGGGCCTTCACAGAAGGGCAAGATTTAGTGAAAAGAAAGGGTTTCCTCCTCTTCCATTTTGGTTCAAGATAACGAAGGAAAACAAAACTTTCTACTCATTGGTAGAATATTTCATTTAAGGGAAAAAAAGGGCTCACATGTATTTAGCTTACATGCACTCTCGAAAAATGAGGAGTCACTGAGGATTTTTAAGAAAGTGATGGAGATCATAAGAACAAAGTTTTAATTATGTTACCTGTGTGGTATTCCTGTGGGATTCAATACTCTCACTGGAAAAAGCAAGTTTTGGTCACCGTCATGCCTGTATGAAAGCTCTGACTCTAAGCTACTCAAAGAGGAAGCCAATGCTAAATTTCCTGGTAAAAGAGCCTTCCACTCAACCCCCTGAGGTAAAGAAACATTTCAAAGGGAATTGTATTCCAGAAATTATGTCTGAAGAACAATCAAAAGAAAGAACTGAGAAATCCCACACTTCTGACCGGCCACTGACCACTGGTCCTTTCTCCTTAGTAGCTTCTCTTTTTCAGAACAATGCTGTGGGTGTGGCTTGGATATATCTTGGATATATATATATCTTGGCTTGGATATATCACCACCAGCAGAAGCTAAGTAGATGAAAGTAACATTAACAAGGCAGGAGCAGAATGAACTAGACAAAGAGCCCCACCTCGGAAAATCCTTCAGTTATCGCCACCCTCCAAGTACAGAAGCATGGCTAACGTGCACAGCTGCCTCTCACTATCTCCAGTCTCAGCCTTCGATGTATCACTTCTAACCCAGAGGATCAGTCAACGACATTGGGAGCAATAACACACTGTAAATGATGAGCACCAGGGAAAAAAGGATGTAAAAGACAAAGATAACATAGTAGGAGTACAGACAGCTCTGACCAAGAGTGAAGAAACCAGGATCTTAGACTTAGTTCAATCAATACGAGATGACTGTAAAAAAGCCACAAAACTTCCTGGGGCCTAAGTTTCTTTGTCTATAGAACAGTAATAATACTATTTACCTAAGAGCAGGAAGGGAGACATGACCCAAGCTAGTTATTTTGGCTTATAGAGGAGCCTGGGACTACGTTCCATGGGACTGCAAAGAGCCAGACACGACTGAGCGACTGAACACACAGCACACTTATTTATAAAGATGATTCTGCTTAACATATAGTTTTGGACTCCTCTCTCCTGAATGCTGATTCTCAAAATCCTCAGCATTATCCCACTTTTACAAATAAAGAAACTGAGGCTCCAGAGGGTTTTGAAAATCAATACCAGGGGAGAATGGTCAGAAAGAAGCAGCACAGGTCACCTTACCTTCACACTCTTTCGGTAAGTAATTCTCAGTACACTAAGAACGGCTAGTTAATTAGCTTTCTTAGCTTCTGTTACCCTGAAATAGAGCCAAGCAGGTAAGGATGCAGAATACCCATCATCTTGATAGTACCTGGAAATATGCCAAGCCCTAAGGACATGGACTGTTTTCTATTCATAGCACTGCCTAAGGCATATCCTAGGAGCGTGGTGAATGCACTGCTGAGTTTAATCAAATCAAACACTGTCACTTTCCCATCTGGATGTAGAACACCCAAAAGATAATATCCAAGCTCACCTATCCACAGCTCTGTCCAGCAAGTAAAACAGAGCCTGAAGTACCACATGTTGGACTGACTTGTGGGGATGATGTAATCTGGCAGTGAAGAGGGCGATAGAGGCTCCTGTTGGGTCCCGAACATTCTAGAGCAAACAAAACAAGAAATATCTAGATATCAAATAGAAAAATCACAGAAATCCCTAAGGCTTCTTATAGCCTGGACAAAGGTTTGCCATAAAGAACACAAATGCTGGTAATACTTCTCTGACTTGCATCAACTGCTCCAGAAAAAGAAAAAAGCTTTTTAATCATCCCATGTCTGACTCTCAGCACTCCCAGGATCATATTCCTATGGTAGAAAAAAAACCATGTTCTCTTAACTCTTCAAGTACAGAGAAATTAAACAATGGTCTATATTTGGCTACCTAGCTAATTTCCCAGGCAGGATAGCAAAGAAAAAGCAACAGGAGAAAACCAGAGAATACAACCATAGTTTCTATGCTCCGCCTTAAAAGTACCATTGGACACTTACCTGAAAGGCTGTGGTCTCTAAGTGGAGAGGACTTATGTTAAATAAGGAAGAACAGGGCTCTGACACCCTGTATACACCTCCCAAAGGTCTTGACTGACCTTAATGGACCAATGAAGAAACTTTTCTAAAACTACTATACAACTGACTTCACAGCTGTTTTACATCTATCTATTCCCCACTATTTAGACTCTCTAGATTCAGGATAAGATATCCAGGAACAAAGTCCAAAGAGAACAATAGCTACAAAAGGAAATAAATATGTTACAAGAGGGTTTCATAAATACTCACTAAGATGGTGAATTTTCCACTAAGGATCTCAGAACGGAGAGGTTCCTCATGAGGTTTCAGCTTTACAATGCCCTCCTTCCTTCGTGTTTCCTAAAAATAAAACAAACAAGATAAATTAATATAAAAATACTGTATACTTATGACAGCTTTATGTAACCACCAAATCTCAGAGATAAGGGATTTTAGAAATCAGCTTACTGGATCATGAATTCCTTTGTAACCTTCCTCTAAGCCAACTGTTAGCAGAATTCTTGTCCAATGCTACCTTATCAGCCTCCCAGAGCTTAGGCTCTCTCCTCTGAATCAGTGAGAAGCCTAACCCTGAAGACCAACCAATATATAACAATCATTAGAGTGCAAAGCTAAACTTCTTAACCGTGCAGCAGCACTGATATTAAACCGTTTGGAAGCACATACTCCAACACCTCATCCAGGCTGAGGCCTCTCCTATCTTCAGTTGGAGCTATTCTCCCCCTCAGCAGCCTCTGCAACAATAGCTGCCATGACCTCATTTTAATTCATCTTCACAGCCAGATTCTTCAAGCTCACCCCCAGCTCCCTCAACCCTCATTCAATCACATTCTCATTTCCTCCCAGTCTAACCCTACCACCCAGAGCTCCTGCTCCAGTGATCAGGACCTTCCAGTCACTGAATCCAGTGCGCATCTTCAGTCCTCCTTTTAATAAGGTTGACCACTCACATTCTCTTTTTCCTGAGAGAATCTCTATTTTTAATTTTTTTAAAAAAACACTCTCTTGGTTTTTCTATGTCTTCAGCTACTCCTTCTAAGACTCTTTTGTGGGCTTTTTATCATTCATTTGTTCACTCACTTCACTCACTGACTCATTCATTCATTCTGCCAATATTTGTAGAGCAACTGTTATGTGCCAGGCACTGAGCTAAGTGTTAAGAACAATGTGGTGAATACAACAAACTAGGTCTTTGTTCACAAGATTCCCCAATTCATCCCCAAATCAAATTCAAATGCCTGCAGAGGCAAGGCAGCAAATGAAGACAGTATGCATGCTGGAATCATAGGAGAGTGCATGCCTTACCTAGACCATGAAAATTTAACTTTACGAAACAATACTGAGAAAAAAGCAAAAAGTATGAAATGAGGTTCTGCTCTACACATATCCCTACTCCTCACTCTCTCCCTGGATGCCGACCCCCATTCTCATGGCTCCAATATTTACCTGCAATATTCTACTGTGGTCACTCTGAAGTCTCTACTTCCAGTCCAGCCTTCTTTCCCAAACCCTAGACTCATATCCCAACTGTTGGAGGACATGTCTACTTGGCTATCCCACTGGCACTTCAACCTTAACATGGCCAAACTGAACTCTTGGCCTACTCTGTCCACATACCTATAACCCTCAGTGTCTCCTAATTAGTAAATGCCGCCACCATTTACCACCCTGTTGCCCAAGTCAGAGGCCTGGAATCCACCACTCCCCTTTCCTCATACACCAATTTAAGTAACTCTGTTCTATCAATTTCACTTCTAGAATCTACCACCTTTTTCTCTATTCCCGCTAACACTATGCTTAATGACACCACAATCATCTCTCTCCTAGTAAGTACAACGGCCTTCTAAGGGACCTGTCTCCGCTATAGCCCTTCTGATCCACCCTCTAAAGCACAGTGAAAAAAATCTTTCCAGAAAGCATATTTGATCAACACATTTTGCTGTTTATACTGTCAATGAATTTCTCTGCTCTTAAGAAAAAGCAGATACTCTCTGATCTGGCCTTGTTTACCTCTGTTGCTCAATCTCCTGCCATGTCCCCACCCCTACGGAGCATTTCCGCTCAGCTCAATTTCCCTCTTGCCACTAGGCATCTGAACTTGCTGTTCTCTTTGCCATACTCCCCCACTGTCCGATTCCTACTCACTCTTCTTACTTTAGAAGTCATTTCCTTAGGGAAAGCTTCCTCAAGTCTCCTAAATAAACGTGCTTTCCACAGAACACAGTTTGCCCTATCATAGTTTTTCTGTAATTATTTGTTTACCCTTTCTTTCTAAACAGTAACCTCTGCACCTAGCATAGATTATATACCTAGAACATAGCAGGTATATAATAAATACTTGTTGAATAAATGAATATTGAACAAGATGATCCATCAAATGGGCATAAGTGAGCTTTAGTCTTAAACTCATAAACTAATCCCAGTGCCTCTTATCCCCTCCCTTCTTTTTTTTTTTTTAATTTATTTAGGGAGAGTCTAAATATCTTCAGAAGGATTTTCTGACTTAAAGGTAGGGTTCGTGGATACTGATCCATTTTTTTTTTTTACAGGAGTGGGGAGAAACACCATGTGTACAGACTGTGGCAGAGACAACAGCAACATAGAGAGCCCAGGTGCCACACGGCAGGTCCATCTCTGAGCTACGTACTCTGTAGGAGTGAAACAACTCAATGGCGCGGAGCACATCAAACTTCCGGGCCATGAGGAATTTGACGGCCACATTCCAAGAGAGGGGGGAAACGTTGTACTGAACTGTCCACTTGTTAATCTCTTCAAGAAACTGCTTGGTGGCCTGTTTGACAAAGAAAATACAGAATGATTATTAAAGAATATATTTACAGAAACAAAAAAATAAACAAGAAAAAAAAAAAAAAAACACTTTGCCCAAACAAGTTTGAACCCCAAGAGAGCAGGGAAAAAGAAAAGTTGGAAACAGATCTGAAATCAGAAATTATTACAATTCATACAACTCAATGAGGCCAGAAGCCAGAGCTAGGTTCAGAGAGCAGGGCTCACTTAGCGCAAGGATATATGAAGAAATAATGAGGGGGGAGAGCAAGGTTCCCAAATAAGAATGCAAATTACTGGCCCTAAAGCAAAAAAAAGAGCGGAGTTTGCTTTTTTTTTTTTTTTAAAGGCTAAAAAAGAAGTAAAGGGCCCCTCTGAAGGGTTATTGCATAATGCACAGGGCAGTAAAGCAGTCTCAGCTGCTTCTTTGGTCCCATAAGCTGGTTACACAGAGTAAAACAATTAGAAAATGGTTTTGGCTTTGGAATTAGCAATACTGTTGAGAACAGCAAAATGATTACGAAGAATTTAACGAATTTAAAGGCCAACTGCTCTTTGCACTGACTGACCTCACAGGACCTCTCTGTGCTTCATAAAGCAGCCCTCAAAACTGGACTCTAGTGGCCAGAGGGTCATCAACAGCTCCTTTGGATAATGGTTTGAGGGAAGGGTGTGAAAGTGGAGAACCTACTACTGGGGGAAGAGTGGGAAATTTTCATTTTCATGGTTTAATCCCAAACTGATAAGATGTCTACTTCCATAATTGTTGCTGTCTTTTAATCCACGTTCTTTTATCCTCTCTCACCTTACTTCTCCTTACATTTTAACCAGTCTCCGCTCTAGCCAAACCACCCTTCTGTTTCTTTATTTTAGAATAGGATTTACATCAGGAATTTTTGGCATGCATATTCTAAATTGCTAAACATTTCCTACATTTCCTACATTGCTATTTGGTCCCTTCCAACCAGAAACTTCTCTGGTTGGATCCAAAATGTGACCAACTTGATGAGAATTCTGAAATTGATCAACCAACCCAACAGTTAAGATGTATTAATTAAACTATTATGTATTTAACTATTTGTTAATATCTAAAGGCCAACTGCTGTGCTACATATAAGGAATACAAAAATGAGGTTTGTTTCAAGAGGTATAAGACCAACCTACTACATAACCGTGGTCTCTAATTTTTCAATTCAAAAATAGGGGAGAAAGGGTAACAGCAATGACCTATTCAGAGTCTTGGCAACAAGTCCTACCTTGCAAATACAATCCAAATTGCTACATACATGTTTAAACAACTAGCAAACTAGAGTCCCAGAAGAGTCAGCAATACCTCATACCACAGCCCCAATTTCTAGGAAAGGAAAAAGGCACTTTACAAAGTTGAGCAAAATCTAAGAGGCCTGGGGCTGCATTTGAGCTTTAGAACCCTGCAGCTGAGGCAATATACCTCACATCAGCTGGAAAAGGAGAAAACCAGCAAAACTAATCAGACAAAGTGCATAAATAGAAAGAGCTAAGAAATAAAGGCTATGAAGAAAAGTTTTTACAATCACTTTGGCCCAGAACCACTTGAGGTCAGACCAGAGAAATGAGTCCCAGAGAAGACAACAGGACAAACTTAGAATGCTCCACCAGAAAACAGTTGGAGTTGCCTCTGTGGGGTGAGTGGTCAGCATCAGAATGAGGAAAGACGGAAGAGAAACTGGAGCATAAACATCCCAGAGACAAAACTTTGGGAAAACAGGAAGGTCCCAGGAGATTTTGTAAAGGCTATTTGTTTAACATATCATCTTTTAAAGCCAGAACTTCTGGGTGTCTCTGAAGCTACCCATAGAATAAAATACCAGAATAACAGAATATATTTTTCCTCCTTTTCTAATAAAAAAAAATAAACAGACAAATCAATATCCAGGTAGGAGGGTAAAATATAGTTAGATGACCAGGAGGTGATATGAACTCCACCTGTTAGGATGATTGTTTTTTATTTCTCATACCCCAATGAGCTGACTCATTGGAGAAGACTCTGATGGTGAGAAAGACTAAGCGCAAGAGGAGAAGGGGACGACAGGGATGAGATGGTTGGATGGCATCACCAACTCAATGGATATGAGTTTGAGCAAACTCCGGGAGATAGTGATGGACAGAAAAGCCTGGCGTGCTGCAGTTCATGCAAAGAGTCGCAAAGAGTCAGACATGACTTAGTAACTGAACAACAACAAGAGATATACAGGCTTCACACACTTCCTTCAAGGTACATATTGGCTTCCCTCTTATTAAACTAAGTTCCTTCAAGGTTCTTGATGTCGTGTAGCTCCCAAGAGCTGCTGCCTTGAGCTGACCTCTGTTCCCTGCTGGTCAGGATGTTATTCTTGGCTTTAAGCACGGGAACAATTCCTCCAGATCTGGCCTGACTAGGCCTTGCATGAAGAGGGTCCAGTGTCCGATAAACAGAGATGTGGTATTCACAGATACAAATATACACATACACCACCTGTTATGTTCAGCCTTGGATTCACTCTCCTGCATCCCCACTCCTCTAGCGGAAGAGATGAACTTCTTACAGAAGCTAGAAAGGATGACCTTTCAACAACAACAGCCTCTCTCCAAACAGTTAATCAGATCTTTAAGAGCCTCTCTCCAAATAGTTAATGAGATCTCTCCCTCTGTTTAAACAAGGATTTGGCACAACCACTAAGGATAGACCAATTTGTGGTTCTGTTTGTTACCAGAAAAACAAGACCCAGATATTTTAATGAGCAGTACACTCTTCAAAAGGGATCACTGAAATTCCAGAAATTAATATTCAGTATATTTCCTGGTGAAAGAATGAACTAACCAAAAGGTGAGTCACAGCTTACAAAATACTTCAGCTCAAGGTCAATGGTTTGAATCTATCTAGGCTTATGAGTAACCACAAGTCGTTAACATCTGGCAGCTAAGGAGTGGTCACAGTTCAGACAGCCTTGGTCTTCCTCTGAGAAAAGCTCTGAACTGATGTGCAGAAAAACTAACCTTACCACTTATAACCTTCCTCAATCAACTTGTTCGGTAAAGGTAAGATTTGTTTCAGCGTAGTCAAAGTTTATTGTAGGGGAATTCCCTGGTGGTCCAGTGGCTGGGATTTTGTATTCAGAGTGCAAGAGGCCTTAGGTTCAATCTCTGGTTGGGGAGCTAGATCCCATACACTGCAGTTAAGACATGGTGTAGCCAAATTAAAAAAAAAAAAAGCTTACTGTAATTATATACTTCTCTCTGAGTCTCTATTTCCTCATGAAAGGATAAGGCTTGAATAAGACAATGGATAGGAAGCATTCACCACAGTACCTGGTACTTGGTAGGTAGTCTCTGAACGGATGTTCATTCTCCTTTTTTTCCTTACTCCAGTCATTTCACACTAAAACTTCTTTCGACAGAGACAGAGCTCCTCAAAATCAAGTGACCGCTGTTGCTTCTCTTTAGCCTGCAGCAATTCAATCTCTCTAATCCTTTTTATCCCAAAGCATAAATTTACATTGGAAATTTCCAATACGTGTTCAACTGCAAGACAAAAGTCTTGAAAGGAGCAATTTATCCTCATTCAGGGCTCTGTGACAACACAGAAAAAGCCAGACCCAAGGTATTTATACCCTTGCTCCCAACTCTAAATGCTTTTGTCCCTACACTGGCAGCTCTGGAGATTAACACTGCCATCCTGAGCACAAATCCTTTTCAACAGCATCAAACTGACTTGAGAGTATTTCTCATCATAATACAGGAACAACTTTGTGCAGGGCCAACACATGCACTGAAGCAAAAAAAAAAAAGGCACTGAATACCTGAATAAGAAAAGTGACTCAATGTAAGACTCAACGCCTGCCTTTCACCAAATGTGAGGTGACCTCCGTATTTTGGCAAATATGCCATTTCCCCATTAATTTCAGTGACAGATGCATTAGTAAATTACCTTTCTCTTTTGCCTATTTTCCCACCTTTCCTTCATTGTGAATTGTCTTGTTATGTCTGTTAATCCCTTTAGTCCATATAAATCTGCCAGGAAACAGAATCTGAACTAAAATACACTAGCTTGCTTTAATGCAACAAGGTGAAGTCTGCTGAATTTTCAAACTAAAAACTGCCATCTTCCCTTTAGCCCTCTGTTATTGTGTCAAACATGGAGATAAACCTAGTCTCTTTGAATTAGTATTTACTGGTTACTCTCAAATATTTTCATTTCATCAGGAAAATTTTGCCTTTTCTTAAAATGCGATTTTAAAAGAGCCAGTGTTTCCTTAAATAGAGTTTTACTGCATCTTGAAAGGAAAAAGTTCTCAGAACAACTTCTGATTTTATCATGTTATGAAATAATGTAATAAAGAAAATCTGCAAAAAAGGGGAAAAAGTCAATCAAAATCCCATCCTTCCACAGCTGTTCTCATGTATTTAATAATTTAAAAGTTAAAATCAACAAAAAAAAACTAGCAAATATATACTTTTTAAGTTTATGTCCCTACAACCACTTCACTCCGCCGCCCACCCAACGCACACACACATCTTGGGGAGAGGGAAGAAGAAAGTACAGCCTGTGTTAGTTCAGAGACTTTTTTCCTCCCTGGCAACCTTTCATGATCAGTAGCAGCAGCATCTGCCTTCAAGGCCACAGCACAGCAGAGCTCTTTCAGGCGTCCACTCACGTGGTCAGTCAAGCATTTACAAGTGTTTGCTGAGGAACTACTTTGTGCTTGGGGCTTCCCTCGTAGCTCAGCCAGTAAAGAGTCTGACTGCAACGCAGGAGACCTGGATTCATCTACTGGGTCGGGAAGATCCCCTGGAGAAGGAAATGGCAACCCACTCCAGTATTCCTGCCTGGAGAATCCCATGGACAGTGGAGCCTGGTGGGCTACAGTCTATGAGTCGCAGAGTCTGACACGACTGGACGACTAAGTACACACACACACACACTTTGTGCTCAGCAGTACAGTAGCTGTTCAGACATAACTCAGAGAGAAACAGACCCATTCTGATCAGGTTACAATCATTTAAACATGGAGACACATAAATAGGTCAGCATCAGAGAGTTTAAGTTCTAACATCTATGAACAGAGTACTGTAGGATTCAAACTGTCAGGAAAACTAAAAATTTATCTTTTTAAAAGAGTGCCTGGAAGGATGAGTAGAAATTCGCCAGGAAGAGGTAAGAATTCTCATTAGAGGAAACAAAATATGTGTAAAATGAACCTCCCTGGTGGTTCAGAGGCTAAGACTGCACTTCCAATGCAAGGGGCCCAGGTTGAATCCCTGGTCAGGGAACTAGAGCCCACATACCACAACTAAGAATATGCATGCTGCAACTAAAAATCCCGAATGCTGCAACAAAAATCAAAGATTCCATGTGTTGCAACTAAGACCTCGCACAGCCAGATAAATAAAAATAAATATTTCTTAAAAATAAAGTATTTTTTTAAAAAGAAGAGCAAGTTTTTTTTTTTTTTTTTTAATGTGTAAAGGCTGAGTCATGAAGGAATGGGGGTTACTGGGGGATACAATGTAGCTGTGTGCCCAGTGTATATGACAGAGATTGGCAGAAGATGAGCTGACACGGAGGCTGAGGCACACAGGAAAGGTCCATAATTCTATACCCATGAAGGATTCAACAGAGGTCTTTAAGAGAAGGGATGAAATAAGTTTAGTTCTCCTCTTTCAGCTAAAAATGACTGAGCCAGCAGTGGGGAAGCCAGATAGAAGGAAAAAATTGAGGGAGGGAGGGAGTTTCTGTTAAGTCAAGGACGGTGCTCACTCAGTGGTGTCCAGCTCTTTGGACCCCATGGACTGTAGCCCACCAGGCTCCTCTTCATGGGATTTCCCAGGCAAGAAGACTGCAGGGGGTTGCCATTTCCTCCTTGAGGGGATCTTCCCAACTCAGGGATGGAACCCACATCTCTGGCTCCCGCACTGGGAGGTGGATTCTTTACCACTGAGCCACCTGGGAAGCCAAATTCAAGGATCATGTTTATTTTTATTCACTTAGCTCCTAGCACTGTGCCGGGCATAAATAAATATCTCTAATAATACCTAATAAATATGTATGAATGAATAATGAACAACAGAACTCTAAAAAACATTAACATTTAGAGGGCAGAGGAGGAAGAACCAAGGAACTTTTAAGATTCACTTTTAGAAGTACTAATGACCACTGAGTATCAAAGAAATGTGAATTAAAAAAACAAGAGTTGTCAAATAACCCCTGCACACAAACATACACAATTACCTACAGACTCAGACGGTTTTTATGCCATATTCTATTAAAGCTTCATGGTACAGATAACGCTCCTGTTGTAGAAACACCAATATGATAGAGAACAAATACATCATAACCAAAGAAGACTCTTCCCAGGAATGAAAAGAGTTTAACATAAGGACATCTACCAAAGCAGTTTTCTATATAAACAGATACTAATGGAGAAAAAATATATAACCTTTTCTAGAGATGCTGAAAATGCACTGTATAAAATTCAACAGCCATTATAATTTTTTTTTTTTTTACTGAGCAAAATTCCCTCTAGGAATAGAGATCAGCTGCTGAGCTCATATGCTACAAGTACTGAAGCCCAAAGCCTAGAGCTCATGCTCCACAACAAGAAAAACCACCACAGTGAGAAGCTAGTACACCTCAACTAGAGAAAGCCCAAGGGCAACAAAAACCCAGCACAGTCATAAATAAATAAATACAGTTTTAACACAATACTTGAAAAAAAAGAGAGAAACCTGACTCATAAAGACAGGACTTTAAAGAAGAGAATAAAATCCAAAAATAATCTTAAGTATATGTAGAATTTGTATACATAATCCTTGTGTATATATGACACAAGTGATATGTCAATTACCTCCCCCTCGAAAAAAACTGATAATATTGATCATCTCTGAGGAGAGGAAATGAACTGAGACTAGGAAATAGGGTAAACTATAACCTTTCACATCTAATTTTAAACTACATCTGGATTGAACCCAGGTCTCCCATGTTGCAGGCGGATTCTTTACCATCTAGCCACCAGGTAAGTCCAACCTAGTCAAAAAGTAAATAAAATTTATAGATATTAAAAGATAAATAAAAAGGGATACCATTTTCTCCTATCAACTGATGACAGTTTACAAGACTGACATATACAGTATTGACAAGAATATGGGGGAATTCCTTGGTGGGCCAGTGATTGAACTTCGTGCTTTCACTGTGGAGACTTGGGTTCAATTCCTATGTCAGCAAGCGGCATAGGGCAGCCAAAAAAAAAAGAGAATGTAAGAAATGAATGCTTTCACACTGTGGCAACTATATAATTTATAACATTTTTTAAATCAAGTTGGCACTTATCTAGCATAGTTTTAAATGTGCAAACCTTATGACCCACACAACCACTTCCAGGAATTCACTGTACAGAAATATAAATACGATTGTAAAAGATAGATACACACACAGAGTTGTTTCTAATATTTTGCCACTAGAAATAATGCTGCAATGAATACTAGAAAAACGGTTATTTACTGCAGCACTGTTTCTAATGACAAAATGTTAGAAATAACCTAAATGACCAATAATAAACAAGGTAATGAATAAATTATGGAATGTTCACACAAAGGACCACCACATACCCAAAGTACATCAGTTTTCTGTTAAAAACACTAAGACACCACAAACATGGCATCAATCTGTAAAACACAAAACCAAAAATCTTTTATCCTTTTGTTCCATGCTAATACTTTCTTTCAGAAATAAAAAAAAGGAAAAATAGATACAAATTTCAAATCAATCCCAAAATAGTTCTATTTGCTTACTTAAATTACTACCAATGTTACTTAAATTATACTATAATTACTGCCACCAAAAACTTTCTTAAAATGAAAAAAACATACTCCCAATGGGCAGCCTGCCAAAATTCCTAACCCCCCAAAAAAATGGCTAGAAATAAAAACTAAATCTGAGCAGCTATTCTGAACTAAAAGTGGTCCTCATTTTAAATGCAATAACTGACCTTTTCATTTATTTTTTAAAAAAGAAAAACACATAACTTTTTCTCATAAAAAAGTGAATTTATCACAGATCAATTAACCAAGTAAAAAGGTATTAACATCTCAGTGATTTATCAAAAAGTGGAAACAGTGACAGATTTTATTTTATTGGGCTCCAAATTCACTTTGGACAGTGACTGCAGCCACAAAATTAAAAGACACTTGCTCCTTGGAAGAAAAGCTATGACAAACCTAGACAGTATATTAAAAAGCAGAGATAATACTTTGCTGACAAACGTCTGTACAGTCAAAGCTATGATTTTTCCAGTATGTACAGATGTGGGAGTTGGACCATAAAGATGACTGAGAGCCAAAGAATTGATGCTTCTGAACTGTGGTGCTGGAGAAGACTCTTGAGAGTCCCTTGGACAGCAAGGAGATCAAATCAGTCAATTCTAAAGGAAATCAACACTGAATATTCACCGGAGGAACTAATGCTGAAGCTGAAGCTCCAATCCTTTGGCCACATGATGCCAAGTGCAGACTCATTGGAAAAGACCCTGATGCTGGGAAAGATTGAGGGCAGGAAAAGATGGCAACAGAGGATGAGATGCTTGGATGGCATCATAGACTCAACAGACATGAGCTTGAGCAAACTCAAGCAGATAGCAAAGGACAGGGAAGCCTGGTGTGCTACAGTCCATGGGGTCACAAAGAGTCGGACACATCTTAGTGACTGAACAACAACTCCTAGTCTACCTCCCACTGGACAAGTCTAGGATCATTCTTACAGCAACTGAAAAATACAAAAAGGCAACAGAGGTGGTGCCTGTAATCAGACCTGCTTCACTTTCTTTTTTAAGTACTTACAATGAGCTCAAGTCTGATTTCTACTCACTTTTCCTTCATTGTCCTTATTTATTTTCTCTATTACAATGGATCAAACTTTAAAAAAAATTAGTTTCACTTTCATTCATTTTTTATTTTTAATACTTTCTTTCAAAAAGTCAGAAAAACTATGGGATATTTTAATGTCTCTAAATTTTGATTCCTTGGGCCTTAGCTATAAGAAATTCTGTATTTCACACTTCCTAATTTATAAAACATGACATACAATTCTTAAATCCATATATTCAAATAGATTGACATTTCTACCTTTCAGTGGTTCCCCAGTTTTCTCTAGCAATCTACTAAATACAAAGCTCCTTCAGAGAAGAGACAGTAAATGTAATTTGTTTATAAAAGATAAATCATTAATAGCAATCTGGAGAACAGTAATTTGGGAACTCACAACCAGTGACTTAAAACCACTTAGAATCTTGCAAAGTGGACATTCAATTTTTTTCTTACTTTTTTTTCTTGGCCATGGCATGCAGGATCTTAGTTCTCCCACCAGGGATTGAACCTGTGCCCCCTGCAGGAAGCACAGAGTCTTAACTGATGGACTGCCAGGAAGCCCTGAAATTTTTCTTACTTTAAAGATATCTCCACATCAGCAGTTGTCTCTATTCTGGCAAACCATGTGTTAAACTATATATAAAATCTCTTTCCTGGGACTCCCCTGGCGGTTCAGTGGTTAAGAATCCTCTTTGCAACACAGGGGATGTGGGTCCGATCCCTGGCTGGGAAACTGAGGTCCTACATGCTGCATGGCGTGGCCAAAATAATTCTTTAAAAATCTCTTTCTTTCACCCATTAAGAGACCAAGGAAACCTCAAATTCAAAGGACTACAAATCCCATCAAAAATTCTGAGTCCAGATACCATGAAAGAAGGCCTAACACCATCCTCCTGATAAAACCACATGGGACTGGTTCTGAAATTCAGACTCTTCCATCTATTAATCAGGCATTGTGCAAGAACCAAAAAGAATAAAAACTAATTGCTATCAAAGGATTAACATCACAATGGGAACTGAACAGCAAGAAACCTAAAGTAGGGCTGACCAAGCAGAGCTTCCCATAAGAGTCTAAAGCTTCAAGCAATACTGAAGAACCAGAGCTAACTGAGTTATTAAACATGAAAAGCTCCTCAACATTAGTAACTTCCTACCAGCAGAAGTGAAGTCCTAGGGTTTATCAGCACTCCAACAGTTAAGCATGAAGGCCTTAGACTAGGAATAGCTGTTCACCAATTCCCGATGAACGGAAAATGTTCTATTCTTTTCAAAGCGCTCTTTCTGTCTCCCCTGGCTCATGGTTCCCTTCATAAGTAGAGAGCATTGGTCACATATTACAGTAAAGAAGGCAATTCAATCCATTCATTTTTTACAGCAAGACTCTGCCCCTCCCTGTTAACACAGGCGAAAGAGTGTGGTCCAGCAAGAAGCAACCACTGAGAAGCATTTAACATGCACCAAAGAAGGACTGTACATACATGATGTATTTGCGCTCAGTTGCTTCAGTTGTGGCCGATTCTTTATGACCCTGTGGATGGCAGCCTGCCAGGATCCTCCATCCATGGGATTCTCAAGGCAAGAATACTGGAGTAGGTTGCCATGCCCTCTTGCAGGAGATCTTCCTGACCCAGGGATTGAACTCCTACATCTCCTACATTGGCAGGCAGGTTCTTTACCACTAGCACCACCCAGGGAGCCTGGAATACATCATATTCAACCAGGTAAAGAAATCAAAGTACATAGAGCCTAAGCAAGCTATTCAAGGTCACTCAACTAATAAATGGCATAGCTGAGGTTTTGAGGCTTGAATTCAAAACGTCTCAAATCCTACAGTTCTTCTACTCAGTAAGTGGCCTTGAGAAATACTGGATACACATCATTCACCTCATCAGCATATATATTGTATCAGTAGTCCCCAACCTTTTTGGCACCAGGGACCAGTTTTGTGGAAGACAAGTGTTCATCTCCTGCTATGTGGCCTGGTTCCTAACAGGCCACAGACCAGTATTGGTTGGGACATTACCTGAAATATATATTATGACATATATAGTATGTCATGTGTTTGTCTACGCACAAAATTACTCTGGAAGGATATATAATAAACTGGTAACACTGGTTGTCTCAGAGGAGAACTAGGTGGCTGAGAGATATGGCAAGGGGGAGGATATTTACCAAATTCTCCTCTGTATCTTTTTAAGTTTAAATCATGTGACTACATTATCTACCCCCAAAATAAAATATATTAATTTTATATAGTCTTTAACTAAAATATATATAATAAGGTTATCTGAACACAATGCCACCAAATGATGAGTTTGTTGATACTCTAATAGTCTTCCTATCAAGGCCAAAGATGATGAGTTAGGGAGCTCTACAAAGGGATAAAGGATTATAGCTGCTTTTCGGAAACTTCAGCACTAAACAGAAGAGCCGACTCACTGAAAAAGACTGATGCTAGGAAAGACTGAAGGCAAAGGAGAAGGGGGCGGAAGAGAATGAGATGGTTAGACAGCAATACCAGCTCAACAGATGTGGCTTTGAGCAAACTCCAAGAGATAGTGGAGGAGAGAGGAGCCTAACGTGCTACAGTCCACGGGGTTGCAAAAGTCAGACACAACTTAGCCACTGAACAACAAGCACTAAACGGATGTTCCAAGGCACTGCAGAATTGTGCTACATTGACTTTCCTGATGGAGGCTTTGCCAAAAGCATGTTTACTAAACACAAGCTGGCATCTCTCCTCTCAGGCTTAAATACCACTCTCCAGACAAAGGTTATCAAAGAGGATGAAGAACTCCCAGAGACAATGGAGGAAATAATTCAACAAGAAAATACGGAAGCAAACATTTCTAAATTGTCATAGGAAAAAATTCATGTCCAGAGGTTGAGGGGCAGAAGAATATAACACAGGTGAGAAACACAGGGAAAAAAAAAAAACCAGAAATCTGGAGAATAAACAGGAAGCTCCTTACCGTCAACAAGAGCAAAGCCATCCATGTTTCCGGGGGAAACGGGTTGTGGGGAGTGGGGGTGAGTACACAATTGGTCACTCTCCATAAGGACAAAGCCAAAGGCAGCCTGCCAACTGCTACCCATTCCAGCTGGTTAATAAGAGGGTGAACTACACAACCAGAAGAACCTGGAATGTATTTGTAGAGAAAAAAAAATCAAAAGGATTTGTGGTACCCAGGGGAGGAGGGAGGCCTTTAATAACAATTATCTCTTCTTACAATTGCTGTGAGACTTCAGAGAAGAAAGGAGGATGTGAATGACTATCAGTAAATCAGATATGCCAGATCCTGCTGGAACATTCTTCTCCTTTCCCTCCTCCCAACCCTGGCTTACTCCTATTCACCTTTTATTTGTTGTTTGTTGTTCAGTTGCTCAGTCATGTCCAACTCTTTGTGAACCCATGGACTGCAGCACACCAGGCTTCCCTGTCCTTCACCATCCCCCGCAGCTTGCTCAAACTCATGTCCATTGAGTCGGTAATGCCATCCAACCATCTCATCCTCTGTCATCCCCTTCTCCTCCTGCCTTCAATCTTTCCCATCATTGGCGTCTTTTCTAAGTGTCAGTCTAAATCCCACTTCTTCATCCTGGAAGTTTTCACTGTCTTCCACCCAGGCACACAGTATTATAAAAGCTATTGTCTACCTGCTGCTGTTGGCCTGTAAGTTTAGGGAGGTGCAAGGGCCAAGTCTCCCATGCTCACAGCTGCATACTCAACACCAAGCACAGTGCATGGCACCACTCTGATGAGTGAATGTATGAATGATGATGGGCTCTCAGCTTGCTAAAAGAGTGTTGTTGACAGGGAGTAGGAAGAACATGTTCGTCTGAATACTTGCTGACCTGACTGAGAGTTTAAAACTGAAAACAGTAAGAAAAATTCCTGGATAAAACTGGCAAAGAATATCAGGAATGACATAAGAAAAGCAATGAGAGAGGTAACTATGAAGTCACAAAAGAAAACATCTGAAAATTAAGTTGCCACTATCTTAAGACATCTAGGGAACTTCCTGGTGATCCAGTGGTTAGGATCTCATGCTTCCACTGCAGAGCGCAATTCAGTCCTTCAGTGGGGAATTGAGATCCTGCAAGCCATGCAGAGCAGCAAGAAAATAAATAAATAAAAAGAACTGAAGAAATGAGAAAATGCAAAGGAATAAAGGAGGTTTATTATTTTTTTTTAAAAAAAGACATCTATAAGAGAGATGTCCAAAGTAAGTTAAAGTTTACAAATTTTATGAAGTAAGACATGGTTCCTACCCATGAAAATCTGAGTTTAATGAATTTGTGAATGCTATATGCCAATGGATGGGCAAATCTCACTCAAAGCTTTTTTATATATATAATTTATTTATTTTTGGTTGTGCTGGGTCTTTATTGCTACATAGGCTTTTCCCCAGTTGCAGTGAGCTGGGGCTACTCTTTAGCTCCAGTGCATGGGCTTCTAATTGTGGCAGCCTCTCTTGTTGTGGATCACGGGCTCTAGGGAGTGCAGGCTTCAGCAGTTGCGGCTCCTGGGCTCCAGGGCTCCAGAGTGTAAGTTCAATAGTTGTGGCTCACGGACTTAGTTGTTCCTTGGCGTGTGGAGTCTTCCCAGATCAGGGATCAAACCTGTGTCCCCTGCATTAGCAGGCAGATTGTTTACCACTGAGCCACCAAGGAAGACCTCTCATTCAAATCTTAAAGGGGAAAGTGGGATGGCCATGTGTCCCAAATGATACTCCCCAGTGGAAATTCATAAACCACACTAGAGAATTGCTAAATGAGAATCAAAGAGTAATGGACATGGTAGAGCTGCTAGAGTACCCTTAAGCCTGCTCAATGACAGAAAATATAGATTATTTTCCTGATTGAGATCCCCCAATTGGCATGGTAATGCTCATGTTAGAGATAGGAAACTTCAAGCTTCTCATCACTGGCTAGGTATCAAATTTATCTTAAAAGGAGGTAGGAGGTTGAAAATCTGATAAAACCTTTCTGACAGCTTTGTTCTAAAAAGATGAGGGAACTACTATACCAGATTTAATCCAGACCAAGACGATAACCTAGTAGAAAAACTAAAAGGGTCTCAAAGAGAAAGTAACCATGTGATCTTTGAAAGTCTGATAACCAAGGAGCTTCTGGGCTGGTGAACACAGAGACTTCAGGAGAGTGTGCACCTGGACCTAGAGAGAACATGCAAGTTCCACATGCCTTTCCACACACCTTGCCCTATGCATCTCTTCCATCTGGCTATTCCTGTGTCTTTGTGATAAATATAAATGTCAAATCACTGTGCTGTACATCTGAAATAATCTTGTATGTCAACTATACTTCAATAAAAAAAGAAACAGAAAAAAAAAAAAAAAAGGTTGATAGCCAGCTGTCAGAAGGATGCAGTAAAGGGAACAAGTCCGAGATGTGGCACCAGTAAGGCTGGATTAAAGACCCAGTTCTGCCACAGCTATGTGCCCTCAAGCCAGTCAAAACTCTTCATGCTGAAACTTCCTCATTCAAAAAAGGGTAACACCCACCTACTTCACAGGATCCAATAACGGGCTCTCTGAAGGCATTATGTAAACCCTACTACACATCAGTAAATAACATCAGACCATTAACAAAAATAGTCGTTAACAACAGCAAATACTTACTGGGTACTGAGCTCTAACCACCAGTCAGATACTTAGCTTTACAGGGATTGTGAAGTCCTCTCAATGGCTTTAGGAGGTAGGTACTCTCATTATCCCCATACTACAGTTGAGAAAACTAAAATTTCCAACTGTTATGTAACATGCCCAAGAGCCCCAAATGAACCTGACTCAGAATTCAGGTTTTCTGACTCTAGGAAGTTCACTTTTTAAAAAAATCTATTGTGCTTTACAGTGCTTTCAAGATGTTGCTGTTGCTGTTCAGTCGCTAAGCTGTGTCTGACTGTGCAATCCCATGAACTGCGGCACTCCAAGTTTCCCTGTCCTTCACTATCTCCTGGAGTTTGCCCAAATTCATGTCCATTGAGTTGGTGATGCCATCCAACCATCTCACCCTCTGTCACCCTCTTCTGCCCTCAATTTTTCCCAGCATCAGGGTCTTTTCCAGTGAGTCAGCTCTTCACATCAGGCAACAAAAGTATAGGAGCTTCAGCTTTAGCATCATTCTTTCAATGAATATTCAGGGTTGACTTCCTTTACAATTGACTACTTTCATCTCCTTGCTGTCCAAGAGACTCTCAAGAGTCTTCTCCAGCACCAAAGTTTGGAAACATCAATTCTTCGGCACTCAACCTTCTTTTCAGTCCAGCTCTCAAATGCGTACATGACTAATGGAAAAACTGTAGTGTTTATTATACAGACCTTTGTCAGCAAAGTGATGTCTCTGCTTTTTAACATGCTATCTAGGTTTGTCATAGCTTTTCTTCCAAGGATCAAGTGTCTTTTAATTTTGTGACTGCAGTCACTGTCTGCAGTGATTTTGGAGCCCTCCAAAATAAAATCTGTCACTGCTTCCACTTTCTCCCCATCTATTTGCCATCAAGTGATGGGACTGGATGCCATGATCTTAGTTTTTTGAATGCTGAGTTTTAAGCTGGCTTTTTACTCTTTTCTTTCACCTTCATCAAGAGGCTCTTTAGTTCCTCTTTGCTTTCAAGATATAGATTTCGCAAAATTAAATCTATAAACCAAAACTCTAGAGAGAAAAGAGTTGCTGGTATTTTGTAAAGAAATTCTCAAAAGTGAGATTCTGACAATCAATTGTGCAATTAATTGTGAATTATACCAAGTCAAATTTAAAATAAGAAAAGCTAAAAAAAAAAAAAAAGCAATAGTATGGTTGTACAGCATTCTCCAATAAGTACAGATGTTAAAAGCACTCCCAGACAACACATACATGGACAAAGAAGAGGGCACAGGACAAAAAGATTAAAATGAGTGGTGGTTCCGACCTAAAGGAGAAGTGCCAAAAAGTCAGAGTCCAGAATGAGCCAAGGTCCATTAATAAAACTAAAAAGATACCAAAAAGAGCTTTATGACAACCGTCCAGATCAACTCCTATTTCTTTCATTTCTCTATCAACAACTACAACCTCCAACCTGAAAAGAGGAGGAACAAGCCTTGTAGAAAGCAAGAGCTGAAGCTCAAAGTAATAGAGCCCCTAATTATTCTAAAGCAGTTCAAGCCTCCTGGAGAAGGCAATGGCAATCCACTCCAGTACTCTTGCCTGGAAAATCCCATGGACGGAGGAGCCTGGTACACTGCAGTCCATGGGGTCTCGAAGAGTCAGACACGACTGAAGTGACTTAGCAACAGCAGCAGCAGTTCAAGCCTCCAGATCTACAAAACCTGACAATGCTGGGAATTCTAGGGGTGCCTGATGAACATCTGCTATGGAACTTAAAGGATGAGAAAAGCATCAAAGCCTGAGGATGAGCAAACGTAGCCTTAATTTCAAGACGGGGCATCTACTGAGGGCTACAAAAGTTACCAGTCCCCAGCAATTTTATATCAATTCTTGGTGAACCGCACAACTGATCTGTCCTTCACACACACACCTGGCCCTGGTCAATTTTTTTCTTTTTTTAAGTGGGCTTTGAGGAGTTCCCTGGTGGTCCACTGGTTAGGGCTCAGTGCTTTCACTGTTGGGGCCCGGGTCTGATCCCTAGTCAGGAAACTAAGATTCCACAAGCTGAGTGGTGAGGCCAAAAAAATAAAGTGGGCTTTGAGCTTTTAGGCAGGGGAATACTGATCACCAGAAGTGATTTACTGAAAACAAGGCTTTAAAGAAAGAATACACTAGACTGAAAAGTAATGACTGTACTATTTAGCAGTGATACTCAAAAGTGACACCTTGTAGACAAGTAGTAGTAGAATTACCAAGGAAGTCAGAAATGCAGACCATAAGCCTCACCACATTTAGTCAGAATCCTCATGTTAACAAGATCCTAGATGATTCTTCTGCGTGATTAAGTTTGAAAATCACTGATGTACAAAACAGATCTACGTTTAGCAAGGCATTGGATGAGCATTTCATGTTATCTTTGTGGACAGAAAGATTTCTGTCTATTAATTTCTGTATATTTGCCAGTCAAAACGTTAAGTAGGACTCCCCCGGTGGCTAAGAATCTGCCTGCCAGGGGACAGGGTTCCATCTCCAATCTGGGAAGATTCCACATGCCAAGGGGCAAATAATAAGTCCATGCACCACAACTACTGAGCCCACAAATACTGAAGCTCACATGCCCAGAGTCTGTACTCTGCAACGAGACGCCACCACAATGAGAAGTCTGAGCACTGCAATTACAGAGAGTAGCCTCTGATTGCAACAACCACAAAAAGCCCACACACAGCAAAGGAAGATCAAGTGCAGCCAAAAATAAATAAATTAAAAAATGTTAAATGTTAAGCAGCTGACTACTTATTTAATTCGCTAATAACCCTACAAAGTGGGCATTATTATCTGTAATTTTCAGGTATTCATAGTAGCAAAGATTAAATAGCACTATCTGCCAGGCATTGTTTCAAGGATTTCATATATATTAACTTATTTAATCCTCATAACAATTCTTTACAAGTGTTACCTACATTTTACATAGGATGAAACTAAGGCAAAAAGGGATTAAGCTGCTTACTCATAATCACACAGATCTTATGGTACAGTTCTTAACCATTTCTCTCTACAGCCAAGTGTGCTGCCACAGTGGGGCTTATGATATACCCTGCAAGAAACAATAAACGATCATACCCAAAGACAGTCAATTTTTTAAAAAATGAGTGGGACCTGAGGTGGGGGATTTTAAAGGATATTGAAAACAAAAAGATGTTAAAGAATTCTCTGAAAGAAGAGATACAGATAGACTAATGTTGAGAGCCTACAGTATGCTTGCTAGTCCGTGAGTCAAGCACTCTGCATCCATGTTGTTTATATTCAACTTTTCCAATGGCAGGTATTCAGACATTTTCTGTTTGAGGAAATGGAAGCCCAGACAAGTTAAGTACATTGCCAACTCACACTACTCCTGATGATACAACCAAGATTCCAAAGTCAAATCTGACTATAAAGCTCACACTCTGTCCCTTGATTTGCTCCACATCCCTCCCTGGCCTGGTCCCACTGCTATAAATGACTTAGATAGGGGCACTGGGTCAGGCTGACCATGTAAGAGGAGAGCTAAGCTTAGACAACAAACATATTGTAAAAGAGAAGACAGATCTAAAAGATCAAAACAGGATAAAACAATGGACTAGAATGATACTCAAAAGTGAAGCTTTGGGGTCAGACAGACAAGGGTTTGAATCCCAGGTTCTAGCACTTACTGTTTAGAATGCAAGCAAGTTACTTCTTTGAGCCTTAAAGACGCCACACCTTTAAAAAGGGAATAACAGGACTTCCTTGGTGGCACAGCGGATAAGAATCTGCCTGCCAGACAGGGATTCGATCCCCGGTCTGGGAAGGTTCCACATACCCTGGAGCAACTAAGCCCACGCACCACAACTACAGAGCCCACGCTCTACAGCCCGTCAGCCCCCACTGCTGAAGCCCCCGCACCTAAAGCCCATTCTCCCCAAGAGAAGCCCCTGCTCCCTGCAGGTAGAGAAAGCCCTCGCAAATGAAGCAATGAAGACCCATTACAGCCAAAAATAAAAATCAAATAAACAAACAAACAAATAAAATGGGAGTAACACTCCCACAGAATTGGTGTAAGAGGGAAGAAAAAGTAATATTTGTAAAGTTTTTCACTCTTAAAGCTCAACAAATGGTAGTGAACATTAAATCTTAACAAAATGATATTTACGGATAAAGGCAAGAAAATAAATTTTAGAAGCACCAGATGAAATTTAACAGAAGCTCAGAAAAGACTTAGGGATCTTAGTTGACTTGAATCTATTAGTCAACAGTTTACTAAAACTGCCAAAAATTGTTTTGAATTTGGAGCACATTACAGAAGTGTAATGCCCAAAACAAGGCGATCTATCAGACATCATTTGTAATACTGCCTTCAGTTCTGACGCTAAACTTTAAGATGGTCACTGGCAAATCAAAATCAGTCCAAGAAAAGATCAGAGTGGTGAGATGCTTTGAAAATGTAATGCTGCTGCTAAGTCGCTTCAGTCATGCCCAACTCTGTGCGACCCCATAGATGGCAGCCCACCAGGCTCCCCCATCCCTGGGATTCTCCAGGCAAGAACACTGGAGTGGGTTGCCATTTCCTTCTCCGAATGTAATAGCTAGTTCCTTCTTTTTTGATTTTATATTCTCTCCCACTTCACACAATGAAACTACCTCTCAACTACTTCCATTCCCTAATAACTAGCACACCACCCCCATATACCTCCTCCCCTCATCTTCATCTCCATCCCCCTCTCCTCACCCTCTTTCACACCCCTCAAGCTCAGTTTTGTCAATGTCAAATGGATCTGAAAAGGCTGACTTGACGATTTCTAATCCAACACTTAGGGATTCAGTACATCAGACCTGTGGCTAACCTGGCCCTGGCATGCCTATTAGACTAGCTGTTGCTTATCAACACCAAATTTAACTGGCCCAGTTTTCTTCCTATGGCCAAGCCTTAGGTTACTGAATCTTGACTGCCATACATTCAAGAAACTGGGACCAGACCTGGAGCTTCATTACTCCCTCAAACAGATACATCTGGCTGGGAGACTGCAAATTAGGCAATGTCAGTCATCCAGACATCTCAAACTTGCTGAATTAATACTTCCAAATCCAAGGAGGCCTCTCACTAACTAAAGGACAAACTTATTCACGTTCATAAAACAGTACAAGCAGATCAGTTTATTGTACCGAAAAGGCCATTTACAAACCTACAAAGAATGAAGCCTGGAAAAGCTGCCTACAGTCTGGCCGTCCTCACTGCAATGTCCCATTTTCAGCTCCAAAGAGAACTAGCTCAGCTCCTGTGCAGGACCCAGACAGGAAAATCTGGTAACTCCTAGGTCCAGATTCTCAGGGCAACTGATCCTGGAGTAACACAAGCTTCCCTACGGACTGGCCCTGTCAAAGCTGGCAGGTTTTTCCTGGCTGAATCTGAACAGCCTGTGTCTTCCTTCATTCAATACTTCCTTGGAAACCGAGCATCTCTCTGGGGAATGCCATCTGCAGTGGACATCAGGTGTCTCAATGCCTTGTTTTGCAGACATCCTGGTTCCCTTTCTACTTCTCAAGTAGTAAGGCTCTGCTCTTTCTTTGGATCAGATCATGGTAAATGCTAGTCTTTGGAACAGCACAGTTCTAGTACAGAATGAGATGATTCCTGCAGCTTTCAGCCAGTTCAGACAATACCTAGAGAACCAGAGCAATTTGTAAATCTTCCCTTTCCAAAGTGAACCAAAATGTTTAAACTCATTTCTAAATGATTCCCCAACCAGCACAACAGCACCCTAGCTATTTTCTGGACTACTAGTTCTCAAACTTGAGCATGCATTTGGAGACTTGTTAAAATACATACTGTTAGACCTCAGCCCTAGAGTTCCTGACTCAGTAGGTCTGGGATAGGACTTGAATATTTGCATTTTTAACAAGCTCCTAGGGCATGCCTATGCTGCTGATCTGGAGGCTACACATAGAGAACCAGGGCTCTAGATCAACAATATTTCAAGTCATTCCCAGAAGTGTACTGGGAACGGGGTGGGGGAGCCAGGGCGGGGGAGCTGGGGTAGGGGGAGACGAGAATGCTAAATATACAGGGTCCATTTATACCATAACACTCAGAACTTTGTTCTTCACAGAAAACTTATTCTCCTACAGAGTAGAACTGAACTGGGATCTCACAGGTGAAATATTTAGGAGTTTAAACAGATGACAATTCACATTTTAACAAATCATTAACATAGATACACCCATAAACAATAAACGGTACTTGTATAAGAGATTCTAGGCTTAAGATCAGGAGCCAAAGAGAAGTGGAAGTAACACCTATTCTCTTTCCTTTGACTCACCAGCTGCATTGCTCACAAAATGAATTAAGACTCATAAAACACTTTGAATAGTGCTTACCTGTTATTTTTTTTACTGTGATATAATATACAAAATACTTTTTTTTTTTTTTTTACCATTCGTACATATACAATTTGGTGGCCTTAAATGCTTCCACAAAGTTGGGTGAAACATCACCACTATCTAGTCCCAAAACTTCTCCATAACCCTCAACAAAACCTGTATACTCATCAAACAGTAATTCCTTACCATCTCCTCCCAGCCCCTGGTATTCTACTGTCTCCATGAATCTGTACCTTATACAAGTGGAATCATACATCTGACTTCTGCATCTGGCTTATTTCAGTAATCATAATGTCTTTAAGACCTCTCCATATTATAGCATATATCAAAATTTCATTTCAATTCATTTAAAAGCTGAACAGTATTCCATTATATGTATATACTACATTCTGTTTAGCTGTTCATTTCTCATTGGATAGTCAAGCTGCTTCTACTTTTTGGTATTGGGAAAAATGTTGCTATGAATGGACACACATGTATCTATTTGAGTGCCTGCCTTTAATCTTTTGGATACATACCTACAAATGAAACTGTTACATCACAAGGGTAGTTCTATGTTTAACCTTTTGAGAAACCACTAAACTGTCTTTCACAGTAGCTGTACCATATTACATTCCCACCAGCAATGCCAACACTTATTTTCTTTCTTTCTTCCTCTCTCTCTCTTTTTTGGTGTTTTTTCTTTTTTAATTATAGCCACCCTAGTTAGTGCTTAGCCACTATTATCACAAGTTTGATGTGGGCTTTTACCAATACTTCTAGCACTGTAAGGACAGCATGGCAACAATTAGAGGTTCTGACTAGTTTCCATGCTAAAGTGGTCCTAGCAATTTTATTCAAACCACAAGTTTCCAGTTGTTTCTAATTTTCTCACAAAAATCACCTCCAAAGCTAGCACTTCCCTAACCTGATATCAACTATGAAAGAAAATGATGCTTTGGGCAGTTAAAGAAAAAAAAAAGAATGGTTTTCAATTTTTTAAAATGTTACTATTAATTTAATTCCATAACAATGCAGTTTATTTCCTATAAACAAAATGGTGCACCAGCACTCAGTATGAATAAACATCAGATGGTTTCTCTAAAACATTCAGAATCCTAATCTAAAAAGATTAAAAAAAAAAAAGCATGCTGGGAATTTCTGTATATTTTAGTC
This sequence comes from Antilocapra americana, assembly GCA_007570785.1. Classification (NCBI taxonomy): domain Eukaryota; kingdom Metazoa; phylum Chordata; class Mammalia; order Artiodactyla; family Antilocapridae; genus Antilocapra; species Antilocapra americana. Next base: position 4,887,174 of record ML661900.1, on the reverse strand, counting down.
TTGCTAGCTATATCTCTATCCTTGCCAGAAATACCATTTTCTCTTCACTTCTGGGGTTTCCTGGCATAGAAGAGGTAAAGTCAATGAGACAAACTGTCTAACTCCCAACTAAAACTGTTTTCTTGTGCTTACATTTTATGTTCAAGGTTTTAGGTCTACCTCTTAGTAGCTGTTTTTCTTCCTTTACAAACATTAAGAAAATTTATAAGTACAAAAAGTAAAATCAAGAGAAAAAAATCTTTTGGAAAAAATTCCTTCCTCAACTCTAACGCTTGGCAAGAGCTAGAAAGAGAATCTAGTAGTGGTTTGTGCTTGTGCTCAGTCGCTCAGTCGTGTCCGACTCTTTGCAACCCCAGGGACTGTAGCCCAGTCAGCTCCTTAGTCCATGGGGTTCTCCAGGTAAGAATGCTCGAGTGAGCTGCCATGCCCTCCTCCAAGGGTTCTATCCAATCCAGGGATCAAACCCAGGTCTCCGGCATTGCAGGCAGATTCTTTACCATCTGGGCCACCAGGAAAGCCCAAGAATACTGGAGTGGGTAGCCTATCCCTTCTCCAGGGGATCTTCCCGACCCAAGAATCAACCCGGGGTCTTCTGCATTGCAAGTGGATTCTTTACCAGCTGAACTACCAGGGAAGCCCCTGTAGTTGCGTTAAATACAGACAAAAACATGGGTAAACTTAAAGTATCATGGACAAAACAATTTAAAAAGCTGTAGTCTCATCCTAGTTACTGGTAGGCAAATACATCATATATATTTTCCCACGATGCTGATAATAGTATCTGAAAGATTAAACTCCACATAGACAAGACTTAACACTAGTTTTATAAAGGCAAACAACAGACCTACAACAGTCTGAGAGGTACACCCAGAGACTTCAAGTTTACTAACCCCATTAAACCATATAATTTCTTTCATAAATGTACAACAAGCAGCTAGGAACAATGGAGTCACATGTCCGTAAAGAAATTTGTAAATGGTTGAAACCCGGAATATTTAACATACAAATGCCAAGAAAGAGCTGTTTCTGGTATATATGTATGTATTGTGTCATACACAGAAACACATGATTAACACAGATGACATTTACTAGAGACAGCACTGCATTTAATCAGAGAGCTTGAACCCCAGGTTGCCTCCCTGGTGGATTGCTGAAAGCTTCTGAACTTAATCCTTATATCAAGAAGATAATCATCCTAAACAAAACAATACTCACTTCATGGGTGTGTGAGGAATAAATAATTTCAACATATACAGTTTCACTCATTCTTCAGCAAACATATTTAGAACTCTCACAATGTACACTAAAGATGTATAAGATTGAGTGTCTGCCCTTGCTGTAGATAAGAGGTCCTCCTCCTTGGTAAATAACCCGCAATTCCTCAAGGACAAAGAGCCTTCAATCCATGCTGAACAAGAACCTGGCACACAGCAGCAGACAATAAATGACTGCTGAATGAACAAACTGTATTTCTGTTTTTGATCTGTAAAACTTTCCTCTTCATAGACATTAACATGAAAAGGAAAAGAGGTTGATACATAATAATCACCTCACTCACTGGAAGAATATAGATACTTAGTAGCAACACAGAAATATTTGGAAGGGAAAGCAAAAATCACAATTCTCATTATCATCCCATGGCAGGACTCAAGCAGTGTTCTGCTAGTCACATAAAATCTCCCGTCTCTGAAAACCCCAGCAAAGGCTGTGGAAATGTCTCATTTTATCTTGGGTGATGGTTATGCTGCAAAATAATTATGTTCTAGACTGGAATTTTTCAGCATGTGAGGTCAATTGCAGAAACCAATATTTAGGGACACAGAATTTGAATAAATATTTACTGGGTTAATCAAAGACCTGCCTTGAACCAAAAAGTAGGAACTTGTAACTCTGTTCCTAAGAACTACAAAACTCTTCAGATATAAACTAGGGTTTCTCAACCTTGTCACTACTGACATTTTGGGACAGTTTACCTTTGGCTGTGGTGGGCTCTATGCCCATCATTATACCTGCAGCATTACTGGCCTCTACCCACTAGATCCCAGTAGCATCCCCAGTTGGGACAATCAAATGTATCTCTAGTCACTGACAAACTTCCCTGGTGGTCCAGTGGTTAAGAATCTGTTTGTCAATGCAAAGGACATGGGTTTGATCCCTGGTCTGGGAAGATTCTACATGCCACGGGGTAACTAAGCCCATGAGCCATGACTACTGAGCCTGTACTCCAGGCCCACGAGCCACTCTGGAAGCCTGAGAGCCCTAGAGCCTGTGCTCGGGCAACAAGAGAAGCCACTGCAATAAGAAGTCCTCGCGCCACAATTAGAGAAAGTCTTCTTGCAGCAACAAAGATCTAGTGCAGCCAAAAATAAATTTAAAAAAATTTTAAAATATGGGAGAGGGTTTAGGGGAGAATGGACACATGTATATACATGGCTGAGTCCCTTTGCCGTTCACTTGAAACTACCACACCGATGTTAACTGGCTGTGTGTGTGTGTGTCCTCAGTCGTGTCCAACTCTTTGTGACCCCATGGACGCCAGGTTTCTCTGTCCATGGCATTTTCTAGGCAAGAATACTGGAGTGGGTTGCCATTTCCTTCTCGGTAATTGGCTATATACCAACACAAAATAAAAAGTTTTAAGTTTGGAAATAAATAAATAAAATCACCCTGGTTGAGAACCACTGATATGAACAATAGAATGGGAATTTTTTCACAAAAGCTGTTGAACTAAGATATGAAAGATGACATAAACTATCATTCTTTGTACTCTAAACATGTCATTTTTAGATCATCAGATGACCTTTTAAAGTTTTATCTGGAAAAAACAAAAAGATGATAATCAGTGCACCTAAACAAGAAGTCTATTAATCGAGAGGAAATAAACCAACGAACCAATGGACAGTGCATTAGTGCTACTAGCATAAAATGAGCACAGGCAGCCTCACTACCATCTTCAAGATACAGTATTCATGCACAGCAATTGTTAGAAGTCTTAGGCCACCTAGAAATCTTCTATTTCATTGCTACAAAGTAAGATTCTTAATTTTTCCTCCCATTTTTATTTGAAAAGTATGATTTCCTATAGCACAAAGAGTAAGAATACTATTATCACAGATATTTACAGAGCATTTTGTAACTGTAAGGGAGTTTAAAATGATAGCTGCTTAGTCATGACCAACTCTTTGCGATCCCATGGACTGTATCCCACCAAGCTCCTCTATCCATTCCATTCTCCAAGCAAGAATATTAGAGTGGTTAGCTATTCCATTCTCCAGGGGATCTTCCCGACGCAGAAATCAAACCCAGGTATCCTGCATTGCAGGCAAATTCTTTACTATCTGAGCCACAAGGGAAGCCTGTAAGGGGGTTAAATAAAATTAATAAAGTATTAGATAAAATGCCTGGGGCCACAAAGGAAGCCAGGGATTTCTGAAGTTTACCTAAGACTCATTGCCATCAACTCTCCAAAGGCCCAGATTTCACCTGTAAATATTGTTTAGAAAAAAAGCTATATTTCCATTAATCTTAAATACTAGGATCTCACCAATTAATAACATAATCCCAAACCTGTATAGAGCATGCAGCACTTTCTACAGAAAGTTACTGGTTTTAATGATAAAAGAAACATAATCATTGTAGAGAATATAAAAAGCCTATTTCAAAATAGGTGCATTTTAACAGTGATGTCTATTGTGTAACAATGGGGTATAGAAAAGTAAATGCAAAAGGAAAGATTAGCTATTTGTTCAATGAAAAAGTAATTAATGGGTTAATATCCCCAGACACTTCAGGATTAAAGTCAGGGATGATTCTCTTTAGAATCTGCCCATCAATTCTGAGAATAAATTCTGGTTTCATAATAATTCTACTAGGCTAGTTAGATCTATGCCACCCATGCTGGATAAAAAGACAAGAAGTGTGCATGTTTGTTTTGAATGGATCTAGTATTTGAGAGGAAACCAGTACATAACAGAAACTGTCTTTCCCAGAGAAAAGAATGGAATACTTTTCTCAGAAGCAGAAACTAAATAAAAAGCCACCTCTAATCTACTGTTTTGGTTTCATCGTTTTATAGTCTGGACCTAAGAGATAATCAATCCTTAATAAACAACTCTTCCCACGGGCTCTGAAGCTTCTCCAGCTCCTATTCCCATCGCCCAGCCCCAAGCCATCTCAATTAGGTTCTAACGAGGCCCTTTCAAAATCATGTATGAAAGCACTCATTCCAGTAAGTACAGGCCCTCCAGCACTGAGCAGTGGAAGCTAAACTACCTATTCTAGGAATATCTGCCCCTAATCCAGAGGAAGAGGAATAAAAAACAGTGACTATTCCAGTGTGGAGGCATACAGAGAAGCGCCGGGAATGTATTAATGATTGGTTTGGAAAAAGAAAGTAGCCCTAACTGTCTCAGACATCAAGGCAGAATGATAAAACAAGTGTGAAATGGCTGAAACTGCACTGAACATCCAAGCACCTGAACAAATAACTAGAGTTAGGGGCTCTGATGTATAATATTGACAATTCAGTGGATTAGCCATCCTGCTATAAAATAGGTCTTAATATGTGGACTTATTGGAAAAGACCCTGAAGCTGGGAAAGAGTGAAGGCAGGAGGAGAAGGGGACGACAGAGGATGAGATGGTTGGATGATATTACCAACTCGATAGACATGGATTTGAGCAAGCTCCGGGAGTTGGTGATGGACAGGGAAGCCTGGCATGTTGCAGTCCATGGAGTCGCAAAGAGTCGGACACAGTGACTGAACGGAACTGAATATTTAGATACCAAAGTTGGAGAATCCCAACACTATCAAATCTTTTCCAAGACAACAAAGATATATATGACATAAAATGAGATTCAGATGTACTGACCTACAATAAGTTTTAACTTTTACCTCTGTAAAACAGTTCAGTTCCTTTTTTAGAGTGTTTGTCTTACTTTTCAATTCATTAGAAGTAATAGAGGTTAGTTAGGTTCCTTGGAAAAAAAACCTACAGGTCTCTTTAACATTCACAACTAAAGCCCAAGACCCTTGATACTCTCAGAAGTTTTAAAAGAAGAAAATTCTCGCATCCAAATGAGATCTTGCCTAAGTGCTAATTACATTATCTTTAACTACTGGCAATAAGGAAAGGAATGAGAATTCTTCATCTATCCCTCCTCTCCTCCCTTCTGGAAGGACTCAACATTATGAATCATTTGGTCCTTGACGTATGGTTACTTCCAGGAGGACAGATGACATTTAGCACAGGACATGTGAGGCTGTGGGAAAAGGGAAGTTCTTGGCCACAAGAACCAGGACAAAACCCCTGCCCTTGGGAAAAATGCCAAAAGTCTCTAAAGTCCACTGCAAGGCAGTTACATTTTTAATTTCAGAAAATCCTGTTATAAGAACACAAATCATGGCACAGAATCAGAATAGATCTTTGAAAACTACACTATGAAGTTGCAAGACAACTATTTTCTGGCATTCAAAAGAATCCATGCTAAGTGATGGTCCTCAGTGTGAAATATGAATATTTTTCTCCCTTAGGATTGGTTTAAGCTAACTTGGCTCTAAACTCTTTCACTATTCAAAGACAGAGAATATAATGGCTAATGTTAATGGAGTGCTTACTGTGTAATGCATTACTATCTATATGCATTAGCTTATTAATCCTTACAAATAAGCTCTAAACAACATGAACTCTAAAATAAAAATTTTCTTTGGAAGCTTTGAAAATAAGTATTAGTAGATTATCTGTTACAACAACTTTAAAAAAACATGCATTATTTATAATGTGACAGAAAGATTCTGTAAGTTATTAGAACCAACTAAAATGAAAATATGAATAAAAGTGTAACTATTTTAGAAAACGGTTAATCTATTGGTCATTACTGGGAAATCTGTGAAAAACCAAAAGACCCTAAAGGCTGTAATTCCTTAGATAGTCCATCAAATAGGTTTATAATCCTCGTTAAATGTCTTTCTTTTAATGTTTATCGCAAAGAGGAAGTTTTCCTCATAACTTATCCTAAATTGATGCAATCCAAGATACCCCACTTTCTGTAGGTTATATGGACATAGAACAGATGAGTAAGACACTCTTAACTGGTGGGGTGGTCAAGTTAATTATAATTTAGCATATCTGATAAAATTACCAACTTCAGGTCAAGTTACAAATGTGAGAGTACATGCTTTGGAAAAGTAAAACTGAGACAATTACAATAATAAGAGTGAAGATTAGTACTGAAATGCAGAAATTACCCTTCACACTGGCAAATTTACAATTTTGCCAGCCCATTAACAAAGGCTTTTATATTCATATATAAACATATCAAAAAAAGAATATATTCCTGACACAAAAACACCTTGGCTTTTACAGTTTGGAGAAATAATATCCTTCATATTTGGCTCTAAGAATAGCTATTTTTCATATACAAAAGAAAAAGAAAATATTTTAAAAAGTAAATTTTTATTGTAACCACACCTCAAAATGGAGAGTTGCCAATTCTATCTTAAGGAACAATTTTTTTCCAAGAGTAATTTCATCATAATTTCTTGCAGAGACTGTACAATATGTTTCTGCTGGAAATAAACAGGTCTGAATAAGGTTTTCCAAGTTTTTCTGTCTGCATTTTTTTAAATTTATTTGGCTGTGTAGGGTCTTATTTGCAGCACATCAAATCTTCAATCTTTCTTTCTTCACCAAGAAAGCCCCTGAATTTTTAATACTATATTTTAAGAAGCATCATCAAGGATCTCTCTGGTGGTCCAGTGGCTGAGACTCTGAGCTCCCAATGCAAGGAGCTCAGGTCCCATCCCTAGTCAGAAAACTAGATCCCACATGTTACAACTAAAGATCCTGCATGCCACAATGACGATCAAAGATCCCTTGTGCTGCAACTAAGACCTGGTGCAGCCAAATAAATAAATAAAACTCTTTTCATTTTTTAAAATAACTTCAAACTCAAACACATATCAATACATGTATATACGTGCATATATATATCAATACCAAAACCCCAAACTGGCTATTACATATCCATATAGGCATCTTATTAAGCTGGTTAACTGCTTCACAATATGTACTGCAGTGAGTTTAACAGAGGGAACATCTGTAGTGGAGGCAGAATAACCTAGAGCTGAGTGGAAATCAAGGCTCCATCACTTGCTTGCTGCTGTGGTGGTTTAGTCTCTGAGTCATGCCCAACTCTTTTGAGACCCCATGGACTGTAGCCCGTCAAGTTCCTCTTCTACGGGATTTCCCAGGCAAGAATACTGGACTTGGTTGCCACTTCCTTCTCCAGGGGATCTTCCTCACCAGGAGAGGGATCAATCCTGGTCTCCTGCATTGCAGGTGGATCTTTTACCACTGAACCACCAGGGAAGCCCCCATTACTTGCCATCTATGTGCATCTGGGCAATTTCCTTCTCAGTCTGAGTTTTCTCATTTGCAAAATGAGATAATAATTCCAATCTCATGAGGATTAACTGTATATGAAATGCCCAGCACAGAGCCTGACTCAAAGCAGGAGCACAGGAAACAGTTACTGTTATTACTTTGTTGTTATTCATGTAAACTTCTTAAAGGCAAAGCATACTTTTTCTTGTAACTCAGTTGTAGGCTTTATAATATTGAGAACTGAAAACATAAAGGCAAGAAACATCAAGGTTACAAAGGACTGGGTATAATATCAGTTCAAAACATGCCTAGATAGGAAATGAGACTATTAAGTAATAATGATGACCTTCAAAACATACATAAAAATGAACAATGCCCTTATTTTTATAAGCCACTTGGAAAGATGATGCTGTCTGTATACAAATCACATATAGAACCACTCTTCATTCCACCAGTACTATATTTCCTAACAGTTCATTAAGCGCCAGTCATGCTCAGCAATGTTCATACAATGGTGAGCAAAACAAGACACAGTTCAAGCCTCATGGAGCTTCCCATCATACAATCATGTGCATGCTAGGTCGCTTCAGTTGTGTCCGACTCTTTACAACCCTATGGACTGTAGCCCACCAGGCTCCTCTGGCCATGGGGATCCTCTAGGCAAGAATACTGGAGTGGGCTGCCATGCCCTCCTCCAGGGGATCTTCTCAACCCAATCTATCTCTTGCGTTAGCAGAAGGGTTCTTTACCACTAGCGCCACCTAGGAAGCCTCATACAATCACAAATAATGTAAACTTGTGACAAGTGATGTAGAGGACAGTACATGGTACTCTGAGAGCCAATAACAGATCTAACCTGAGGAGAACAAGGAAGGTCTTCCCATAAGCTGAAGGATGCAGAGGGAATTAACAATGGAGGGTATTTCCAGACAGAGGAAAGCAATTTGTGCAAAGACCTTGGAGTAGGAGGAAACAGGCAAGAATGTAGGACCAAAAGGCCAGTGTTCCTGGAGCAAAGATGAACTGTGAGAATAAGCTAGGGATCTAAACCATACAAGGGCTGAGGCATTGCAGACCACATTCAAGAGCTGTAACAAATCATTCGCGAGCTGTAACAATCCCAAGAGCTATGAAAAGCCACTGAGGGTTTTATAAATGCTTAAATTTTGGGCTTCCCTGGTGGATCAGATGATAAAGAATTTGCCTGCAATGCAGGAGACCCAGGTTCAATCCCTGTGTTGAGAAAATCCCCTAGAGAAAGGAATGGCTACTCCAGTATTCTTGCCTGGAGAGAGGAGCTTAGTGGGCTACAATTGATGGGGGTCACAAAGAGTCAGACATATCTACGTGACTAACAGACACAGGGAAGGGAAGATGCAATCAGATTTGTGATTTGCTTTTGTTTTTTGGAAAAAGAGCTAAGGAATGCAGATGGATCAAGTAGGAAACAAAAGTTCTGTCAGGATATGATGGCAGCTTGAACTAGGGTGACAATAATGGTGGTGGTGAGGGTGGAAGAAGTCAAAGAATTCAAGAGATTTTCAGGAAAGCCTGATGATGTACAACATACAGGGGCTAAAAGAGAGCAAAGCATCCAAGAAAACTTTTGGGTTTATGATTTGCACGACTGTATAGAAAGAGGTACTATTTGAGAGGGATCTGTTCCAGAAACATTTTTTTTTTTTTCAGAAACATCTTTAAGACAGTTTACACACCTCATAAAGAGCCTAAAACTATGTTAACCTGTTTGATATCCTCCTTTACCTATGAAATAGGATTCCAAAAAAATTTTTTTTCTATTTCCCCAAATCAGATGGATGCTCAAATATACAAGATTTTCCCAACACTAAACATATTTCAAAGATTCTAACACAAAGTTTGAAATCAACTCCAAATGAGTTCTAAAATTGGTTTGAGCAATGGGGCATTATGGAATGAAGTGTTATTTCCCATAATAACTACTTTGATAAGCCTAAAATGCATCTACTGTTGTTTAATTTCAATATTTTAAAGTAATCTTACCAATTAAGAGTACTTTCATGTGATATTAAATTAAAATATGATATTTTATCAAGCATTACCACAATTGGAATTATGCTTTTATGTTTATGTCTCAACATTTTGAAGTGCCTGTAGAAAACTTGGTGTTTTGTAGGAAAAGTTATGGTTAAAAAACCCACAGAACTTGTTGATCTTAATATATGTACATTTTACTATTGCCATCTAGTCCTTGTTAATTCCATCACATTCATTTGATATTATTTCTAGTTTAAACACAGTTGCATATATGTATACACATTGTATATATGTACGGAATAAAGTTAATACTTTACTAATACTATGTACACTTTAATATTTACTTCTCTCAGTTTAAATTTTTTAATTCGCAACCAAATGGCATTTTCGTAGTAGAATACTGATGCCCTCAAGTCTCAGAAATATAAAAACTTCAAATCTGGCTAACCAAAAAAAAAGAAGTGAAAGAGTTTTGCCCATTTAAAATCAACCAAACACATCGCATCTTAGTGCTGAAGTAGTATTTCCCTAATTTTGGCAGGGTGGTCTCCTTGGCCACCTGCTTGCATTACACTCCAGTTACCAGGATGTTACCAGTGCTTCTACAGAGCAGCAGAGTTTTTTTTTCCCCATGCTGATTTTATCTCTAGGCATCAAAAGACAAGACTGGTCTGAAGCCAAATATGAAAAATGTCATCTCCACAAATGAGAAAAAAAGTCAAGGGCATTTTAAAAACCTGGTCTTAAACAAGCCTATTAACCAATATTAAGTTTGTAAAACCAGACTGTCTCCACACTAGAGACTGTACTACCAAATGTGGTCCTTGGAAACAAGGCCTGGCAAGCATGAAATGGTTACCAGCATGGTTCATCTTTTTTTCTTTTTTTTAGGTTTTTTTTTTTCTGTTTGTTTATTTGTTTTGTTTTTAAACATAGAATCAGACCATGGCTATATGTGGCCATGGATGTGGGCAGTGCTAAGAGAGAAAGAGCAAAAAGACTTTAGGGTTCCAATCTCAGCTAGCAGATTTTCCTACCGCCCTCAGAGGTAGTGGTCCATGTCTCTCCACCAGTAATATGGCCGAGGGAAAGTTATAAGGACCCTGGGCTTTTTCCTTATCTGAGGCCCTCAAATGACACCGCAAACCGTTTCCTTCTGGGAACTTAAGCTTTTAGGGACAATGGGGCTCAATGTAGACTTCAGAAAGATGGAGACAGTGAGATGAGATGGGGGTAGGTAAGTGGGGGTGAAGGGATGCGCCCAGCCACAGAAAGCTAAACAGGACGGTCAAGGCCAGGGACTCTGGGAGCCTGAGAAGGCCTGAATCTTCCAGAATGATGTCCAAGTAGGCCACAGCCCTCTAAGAAGCCCGAGGGGCTCGTCTGAAAATCTAGAGCATCTGTGGACTTCTCACTGTCCTGGGTAGGGGAGACAGTCCCCGAAGGAATCCGGCCTCCAAAGTGGGCTTTCTCTGACCTTAGAAAACCACAAACCCTCACGGAATGAAGCAAAACACGTATGGGGTGGAAGGGCCAGAGGCAACGTAGGTGTTCTTACAAACGTCGGGGGATGTTGGTAAGGGTAAAGGGAGGCCCCCAACTGGAGAAACGGCAGTCGTCATCGGAATACGGGGAAGGGGCAATACGCGGCCCGCAAGCCTCAGACTGAAGAAGCCGGGAGCAGAAGCAGCCGCCGGCGGCGCCCCTGGCTTCGGGGGATGACGGCCTGGGGCGCGGCCGCGGGGGCAGGGGGGCCGGAGGCCCTCGCGGACCCGGGGCCGCGAAGGGCGCAGCCCGGCTAGGCCTCGGGGGTCCGGACACACCCACCGCCGCAGCCGCAGCCCGGCTTACCTGCTCCTCCTCCGGGGTCAGCTCCGGCGCCATGTCGGGCTGGGGCGCGGTCGCGGGCTCCATCCCACCGCCGCCGCCGCCGCCGCCGCCCGGCGGACAGAAGTCGCCCGGGAGCGCGGGGAGCCCGGCGCGGTGGGCCTCGGCTTCCGCGTGCCCGCGCCTCAGCAGCCCGGGGCCGGCTCGCGCATGGCCGGGCCGGCGGGGCCCCGCGCCCGCGGCGGCCGCAAACGCCGCTCCTGTTCCCTTAAGAAAAAGCTCTCCGCACGGTCGCTCTCTTCTGGGCGGAAATCCTTTTTTATTTTCTTCGTTCCTTTCCTCACACTCCCCCACCTCGCCCGGAAAAAAAAAAAAAATAGTGCAGGCGAGGAGCGAATCGGGATTTAAAACAAGGAAATGGGAAATTAAGAAGTTTCTAAACCCAGAGGAAAGGGCCGCGGGGAGAGGGGGCAGTATCCCCAAGGCCGCCGGCCTCCTCGGCGCCCAGCTTCGGCGGCGGCGCTCCGGCTCCGGCAGGACGCGACGGAGGCGTCCTCGGGGATGCGGGGCCCCGCGCCCCGCGCCGCGGCCTCTCGGCCCCTCTGCTCCAAAGCCGCGGGGGCGGGCGGCGGGGAGCGAGGGAGGCAGCGAGGGGAAGGCGCCCCCCGCGCGGCTCAGCGCCAGCGCCGCGGCCGCGCCGCGCCCGCCCGAGCCCCCCGCGGCTCCATTGAGAAACTGAGCGGCTCATTCACAAACTGGCGACGCCGAGGGCCGGCCGAGCGCCGACGCCGTCCGGGAGGGGGAGACAGAGAGGAGCCCGGGGGCGGCGGCGGCGGCGGAGCGCGGGGAGGGGGCCGCGAGGAGCGCGCGGGCGGGGCAGGGGCTTCGGGGACGTCTGCGGCGGCGGCGCGAGAAGAAGGAAGGAAGAGGCTGTGCGTTTCGGGAGGTTAAGCTTCGTGGAGGAGGAAGAAAAACACCAGTGCTTGAAAACTAGCTGCCATAGGCGCCTGGACTGCGGTTACTTGCCGCTGTCACTTCCTTGTGGGGGACCCACAGCCGTCACCCCACGTCGTCCCACGTCAGCTGCTGCCTGGAAGACCCCTGGAAAGGTTGCTTACGAAGTCCAGGGTCCGCAGGCCGAAGAAACAGACCCTATTCGCTAGCGGCTCCCGGCCCTAGCTCGCTCTCACTCGGTAATCCATCACCCGCGTGGTTAATGTCAGTGCTTAACAGAAACATCATTCAATTTCGAACCCCTTTCAGGAATCACGCGGTGTATGCAAGCGTTTGCTTTTCATGAAGGCGAAGAGTTTTCAGAGCGGCGAAGAGTTTGGGGAAGGTCTTGGGAGTCAGTTGGGGAATAGAGAGGGCACTGGGAAGGCAGGACTGGGTCTAGTATGTTTCTGCATCTTTCCAGACCGACAATACTCTGAAAGGGATGCATCAAGTAGTGCCACAGCTAGTGCCAAGGGCAGACGGCTGGCGAGGTCACAGAGGCCAACAGGAGAGGTCCTCAGACAACCGAGGAGATGCCCTGCGTTCTGATGCTCCTTCTGGGACTTAAAAAGTAACCTCTGGTGGGACTTCCCTGGTGGTCCAGTGGTCCAATGCAGGAGACATTGGACACTGGACTCCGGACTTGGTTAGGGAACTAAGACGCCACATGCTGCAAGGCAACTGAGCCCATAGACAGCAATGACTGAAGCCCACCCGTCCTAGAGCCTGACCTCTGCCAGAGAGAAGCCACCACGATGTGAAGCCCTCAGGCCACAACTAGACAGTGGCCCTGGCTGGAGGCAGCTAGAGAAAGACCGCCTGCTGCAAAGAAGACAAAGATAAATAAATATAAAAATAATAATAATAAGTTAAAAGTAACCGCTGACCTCACCTCATTTCTACATCATTGCAATAGAAACTTCAGGCTGCCTTTGATTAGAGAAGAAACCCCTGGTGGTTGGATTTGTTTCTGTCTCAGATGGGTTACTTTATCCTTTGCACCAATAACGATGACTCCAGGTTGAGTTCATTACCCCATAAAGAAGTTAGTTTCAGTGTTGTTACCGGATGCTCCTCTGGAGGACTATTTAACAAGTATTTTATATGCCAGGCACTGAGTCTGCCCTAGGGTTACTACCATGAACAAGACAGTGGTCTCTTCCACATGTAAGGAATGGAACATCGTGAGCTATGTTATTAAGTGAGAAAAAAGCAAGAACCAAATAATGTGTATAACGTGCTGTCACTTGTATAAAGAAAGAAATGAATATGTATTTGTAAAGTTATTTATACACCGAAAAGGTTTGAGGGGATACACAAGAAAGAGAGCAGTGGTGGTCTCCCAAGGAGGGGAACTAGGATTCTTGGGAACATAAGGGAAGAGGGAGACTTTCCCCTATATGGTCAATTATACATTTTAAGTTTTTTTAAATAACTTTTTACTGACGTATAATATACATACATAAAGGTGAAAATATGTGTACAGCATGATTTTCGTAAACTGAACACACGCATGTAACCAGCACACAAATCAAGAAATTCCCAACTTGTCAAAGTCCTCCTATGTCCCCTCCTGGTCACTACTCAAGTTATCACTATTTTGACTTCTAACAACATTGGGTGTGTGTTTAAATTCTGCACATGGATGGATAACCTTTTCCAAAAAAATTTTTTTAAATAGTAACTTAAATATAGTTGGTATCCTGAAGCAGGCAAATGGCTCTAGGGCTAAGCTGGAGTAGGAAATGGCAAACCTGAGTAGCACAAATCACCGAGTGGATGTAGAAGAGGATGAAGTTTCTCAACCCACTCTTTACACTTGTTTTTGCCAATGAACCTCAGGATACCAGGGGTTGGTGCCACACAGCTAATTAATTAGTGTTGAACTCAAACTTGAATCCTAGCATTCTGACTCCTCATGCGGGTATCTGGTGACAGAAATTTTAAAAGGGGGAGGTTGAACTGAGTGAGCTAGGAGAGAGAGCTCAGCAGAGTTTTCAGAAGCACAGCTGTGTGTGTGGGCGTGTGGGTGTGTAAGGGAACAGTTTTCTGGAACTGTTGCCTATCACAGTCCAAACAGGATAATGTTTAAAAGTTTCTGAGCAGAGATGTAAGGAACAGAACCAAGTGCAAGGCAGCTGGCTGGATTTGTTCTAAGTAGGAAATCTTTGGAGAATCAGAATACAAAGGCTTGCCTTGAACTGCAGGCTTGGACTAACAAAAGCAAGTGCAATACTGTCTTCCTGTTCAATCAAATCTTAGAAACTGCAAAACGATTTGTAATACAAAAGATTGGAAACAATATAATGGCCCATCAATAAGATACTCAGTAAATAAATCATGAAACACACATACACTGAACTAATAGTTCACATTTGTTGTATCCTTAGCAAGTGCCAGACACTGTTCTTTTCATTCATCTAATCTCACCATCACAGTATGAGGTAGCTGGAGCTTTGATCTTCCAAAAAACATGTGTGTATGTGTGTGTGTGTGTGTGTGTGTGTGTGTGTTTATAAAGTAGATCCATATGTATTGACAAAGGCTTGAATTTTTCAATGCTTGGCTGCAGGGCCTCAAAAGGAAGGCTAGAGGTTTGAAGGGGTATAGGTGACAGGAAAAAAAAATCAGATTTTTATTAAATTAACATGAACTGAAATCTGAAAGTGGAAAATAAATTACAAAGAGGGAACCTTAGGAAGAGGAGTGTTAGGGGTTGTACATTTGTTTTTTGCTTTGAAAGCACAGGTTTCAAGTCTGTCTCTAGAAAGCTTACCCTCCCCTTCCTCCCATCTCCTCCACCAGAGGAATCTGACTCAGTCTTAAGGTCTCAGCTCAAAAGTCACTTCCTCAGCAAGATCTTCTTGACTACTGCCTGAACTACTCCCTGTTACTCTCTCCTAGCACCTTCTTGTTCTTTATCAGAGAGCTGATCACAGTCAGTAATTATGCACGAGTTTCCATGTTCACTGGCCTCATGTCTGCCTGCTTAGCCAGGAAGGCAGGAGCCACATCTGTCTTGCTGGCTTTGGTACCCTCAGTGCCTAGAGCCTAGTACCTAGTAGGCCGGTCCTTCATGAATATGTGATGAACGACTGAATCAATAAGATAGTCACCTTAACTCTGAGACCTCTGTCTTACCATTTTCTCCTGACTTTTTAAATACTTGTTTGAGTCTAGGAATAGAGGTATTTCCAAAGCTGTGGTTAGAATTTTGTAAAGTTTCCCCCATAATACCTTTACTTCTAAAATCTAAAGATTTTCTTAAATATTGCTCCAAAGTATCTACTGCCTATGAAAGACATGTCTAAAAGACAGATACAGAATAAGTAAGGCCAGGGACTACCCTGGCTATCCAGTGGTTAAGAGTTTGCCTTCCAATACAGGCAGTATGGGTTCAGTCCCTGGTCAGGGAGCTAAGATTCCACATGCCTTGTGACCAAAAAGCCAAAACATAAAACCAAAGCAATACTGTAACAAATTCAATAAACATTTTAAAAATGGTCCACATCAAAAACATAAAAAAATAATAAGGTCATAGTACTAACCAATGTCTAGGGTAAAAATTTGTTCTTGTTTATTCATAGGCCAAATCTATAATCACTAGGATGGCCAAAGTATGCAAGGAAGGTGAAAAATCTTGTGTAGATAACAGTTCCCCCATTACCAAATGCTTTAGGGCCTGGCATTTACCTACTGCTATTCTCTGCTTTTTTCTATTCTTCTTTTTTTCCTCTAAGCTAAAATATGATCAGTCTTCTTTATCACAGTTTTCTTATCTGACACCCCTATATACCACTCCCAGATAATGGATTTATTAGTTATTAGTCTATGTTACTTCTATACCTGATACCCATTGTCTAGAGTTTACCCAACAGTCTGAATAATAATTATTTGCTTATTTGTCTGTCTCCCTCACTAGGCGGTGAGTTCCTTGAGGGCAAGGACCATGTCTTATTCATTGCTCTCCCTTCAGAACCTGGCATAACATATAGTTCAGAGAAGCTGGTACTTAGTCAAAGTTTGCCGACCCATCCTTTTTCGCAAACAAGGTCCATGTGTTCATGCTCAGTCGCTTCAATTGAGTCAGACTCTTTGTGAACCTATGGACTGAAGTCCATCAGGCTCCTCTGTCCATAGGATTCTCCAGGCAAGAATACTGGAGTGGGTAGCCATGCCCTCCTCCAAGTGATCTTCCCAACCCAGGGGTTGAACCTGCATTTCCTCCATCTTCTGCTTTGCAGGTGAAGCAAAGATAAAGTGGCTGTTTACCACTGAGCCACCAGGGAAGCCCTAAACAAGGTCCAGTTCTTGCCAAAGAGTACCAAATAGGTTTGTTTACGTTGGATACTTCATTGCTCAAGGGAAAATATTCAATATAGGCGCAAGGTATCAGTTAGTTACTTTAGTCTCACTCTCTTTGACTTAACCTGTGTTAGTGGAGAGGCCAGAGAAGAGTGGATAAGGTCCATAGATAGAACTTTATTTGAGCCAGTTTCAACTTCCTATCTTTTAAAAACTTTTGTTAAAGTTCCTAATGAGAAGCAGAACTGACAGATTTGAGTTCCATCTTTTATTTCCCAGACTGACTACAGAGAAAACCTGAAGGGCAAAAACAGAAGGAGAGACAGAAGACTTGAAAGACTGCCAGCCCACTGGGAGGGCGGAAGGGAGGAAGTTTGCTACAAATGTTAATGGTCTGTGCAAAGTCCCAGCCAGAGAAGCTCTCTAGGCTTCAAAATTTGCCTCTTTTGGTTCCACATTGTCCCTGAAGATGGGAAGTATGCTCCTGGGCTGGGTTCAAAAGTGAGGCCTACCTCCCAGTTTCCAAGGCTGCCTCTGGGGTCATTTTTCTGCCTTATCAAAGCAGATTTTAAAAAATAAATTTTTCAAAATACTCACCATCTCGTGAAATGGATGTGAGAAACAAATGCACACATCCTACTTCTGGGGACTCCGTCCCTTCTCTTGGATATTTGCTGCCTGAGAGCATTCTTTTATTATTATTGGACTTAATTGATTAATAATGTTGTGTTATTTTCAGGTGAAGCAAAGTGAATCAGCTACACATATACATGCATCCACTCTTTTTAGATTCTTTTCCAACATAGGCCATTACAGAGTATTGTATAGAGTTTCCTGTGCTATACAGTAGGTCAGGAGTCCCCAACCTTTTTGTGGAAAGGGACTGGTTTCGTGGAAGACAGTTTTTCCATGGACTCAGTTTAACCCAGTGCTTACCTCCTGTTGTGGAACCTGGCTCCTAACAGGCCATGGGCTGGTACCAACCAGTCTGTGGCCTGGGGGTTGGGGTCCCCCGCAGCAGTAGGTCCTGATTATCTATTTTATATATAGTTGTGTATATATGTCGATCCCAATCTCTCAATGTACCTTCCCTTTACCCTCACCCCCTGGTAACCTTAAATTTATTTTCTACATCTGTAACTCTACTTGTGTTTTGTAGATAAGTTCATTAGTACTCTTTTTATTTAGATTCCACCTATAAGTAATATTATATGGTATTTGTCTTTTTCTGACTTACTTCACTCAGCCTGGCAATCTCTAGGTATATTCCATGTTGCTGCAAATGGTATTATTTCATTTTTTTCAGGCTGAGTAATGTTCCATTGCAAATATGTGCTACATCTTTATCCTTTACTCTGTCAGTGGACATTTAGGTTGCTTCCATGTCCTGGCTATTGTAGATAGCACTGCAGTGAACACTGGGGTAACATGTATCTTTTTGAATTATGGTTTTCTCCATATACATGTCTAGGACTGGGATTTCAGGACCATATGTTAGCTCTATTTTTAAGTCTTTAGGTTTGTCTTTTTTTCCCTTGTTTAATCTTTTTATTTTAATTTTATTGGAGTATAGTAGTATAGTTGTTTTACAATACTGTGTTCGTTTCTGCTCTACAGCAAAGTGACTTAGCCATACACATACCTATATCCCCTCTTTTGGGGATTCTCTTCTCATTTAGGTCACCACAAAGCACCGAGTAGAGTTCCCTATGTTACACAGCAGGTTCTCGTTAGTTATCTATTTTATACATAGTATCAGGAGTATATGTGCCAGTCAGTCCAATCTCCCAACTCATCCTATCCACGCTTTCTCCCTTGCTATCCATATGATTGTTCTCTGTCTGTGTCTCTATTTCTGTTTTGTAAATAAGATCATCTATACCATTTTTTTCAGATTCCACATTATGTATTAATATATGGTATTTGTTTTTCTCTTCCTGACTTGCTTCACTGTGTTTGACAGTCTCTATAAATGACCCAAATTTCATTCCTTTTTATGGCTGAGTAATATTCCATGATATATATGTGCCACATCTTTATTCATTCCTCTGTGATAGACATTTATGTTGTTTCCATGTCCTGGCTAGGAAATAGTGCTGCAGTGTACATCGGGGTGCATGTGTCTTTTTTTAAAAGATTTATTTGTTGTTGCACTGGGTGTTTGTTGCTGCAGGCAGGCTCTTCCTAGTTGCAGCAGAGGGGCTACTCTTCACTGCAGCACACAAGCTTCCCCTTGCTGTGGCTTCTTTTGACGCGGAGCATGGGCTCTAAGGTTTCCGAGCTTCAATACTCTCAGCAATTGGGCTCGGTAGTTGCGGCTCCCAGGCTCCAGAGCACAGTCAGTAGTTGTGGCGCGTGGACTTAGTTGTTTGTTCCAAGGCATGTGGGATCTTCCTGGACCAGGGATCAAACCCATGTCCCCTGCGTTGTCAGGTGGATTCTTAACCAGTGGACCACCAGGGAAGTCCAACATGTATTTTTAAGCCAACATGATCTTTTGTTTTATGCCTTCACATGTGTAGGGCAGGAAAGATTGATAAGCTTTGAGCTTTTAGTCAGCGTATGACTGGTTGCTTCGGTAAGATGAACTGATTTTTTGAGTCCCACTTTGTCTTAGGCTTTTGTTATTATACTCAATCTTTACATCAAAAGAAGAACCAGATTAATTTTTAAATTCTGTTTCCCCACCAAGTACTGAGAGATTTGATCTTGGGCCCTGATTAATTGTGACTTACCTCCTGCTCTGTCTTCCCCGAGAGTGTCTGCTATCTAATAACAAGGCAGAGGTGAGGTGTAGAGGGGCCTGGGAGTGCTGGGAGGCTGGCAGTAATGAAGGTGAATTAAGAACAGCCTCAGCAAGAATATACAGTGGAGAAAATACAGTCTCATCAATCAGTGGTGCTGGGAAAACTTGACAACTCCATGCAAACAAATGAATTAGAACACTCCCTAACACCATGCACAAAAATAAACTCAGTTCAGTTCAGTTCAGTCACTCAGTCATGTCCAACTGTTTGTGACCCCATGGACTGCAGAATGCCAGGCTTCCCTGTCCTTTACCAACTCCTGGAGCTTGCTCAGACTCATGTCCATTGTGTCAGTGTTGCCATCCAACTATTTAAATAAATTCAAAATGGACTAAAGTCCTAAATGTAAGGCTAGATACTATAAAAATCTTAGAGGAAAACACAGGCAGAACATTTTTTGATGTAAATCACAGCAAGATCTTTTTTGATCCAGCTCTTTGAGTAATAAAAATAAAAATAAATAAATGGGACCTAATTAAATTTAAAAACTTTTACACAGCAAAGGAAACCATCAGCAACACAAAGAGACAACACTCAGAATAGGAGAAAATATTTGCAAATGAAGCAACTGACAAGGGATTAACATCTAAAATATACAAACAGCTCTTGCAGCTCAATATCAAAAAAATGAACAATCCAATTAAAAAAAAATGGGTGGAAGATCTACATAGACATTTCTCCAAAGAAGACATACAGATGGTTTAAAAGTACATAAGGTGTTACCTCAGACCCATCATAATGGCCATCATCAAAAAATCTACAAACAGTAAATGCTGGAAAAAGTGTGCAGAAAAGGGAATCCTCCTTTACTGTTAGTGGGAATGTAAACTGGTACAGCTACTATGGAGGTTCCTTCAAAAACTAAAAATAGAACTACTACCATGTGACTCAGCAATCCCACTACTGGGCATATACCCAGAGAAAATCATAATTCAAAAAGACACATTTAGGCTTCCCTGGTGGTCCAGTGGTTAAGAATCCACCTGCCAACGCAGGGGACATTTGATCCCTGGTCCAGGAAGATCCCAGGTGGCACGGAGCAACTAAGCCTGTAGGCCACCAACACTGACCTGTGCTCTAGAGCCTGGGAGCTGCGACTACTGAGCCCATGCTCGTCAACAAGAGAAGCCACCTCAGTGAGAAGCCTGTGATCACAATGAAGAGTAATGCCTGATCACCACAACTAGAGAAAGCCCAAGTGCAACAATGAAGACTCAGCACAGCCTAAAATAAATTAAATATATATATGAGTGAAAGTGGAAGTCACTCAGTTGTATCTGACTCTTTGTGACCCCACGGACTATACAGTCCATGGAGTTGAATAATGGAGTGGGTAGCCATTCCCTCCTCCAGGGGATCTTCCCAACCCAAGGGTGGAATCCAGGTCTCTCACATTGCAGGTGGATTCTTGACCAGCTGAGCCACAAGGGACGCCCAAGAATACTGGAGGGGGTAGCCTCCCCCTTCTCCAGTGGATCTTCCTGACATAGGAATTGAACTGGGGTCTCCTACCTTGCAGATGGATTCTTCACCAGCTGAGCTTTTTATTGATTCTCTGTTAGAAAGGAAGTCTAGCTGGGACGGTCATTTCTTTCCCTTCTCCAAGGTATGTAGTGTGAAGTTTTTGTGGCTGTCCTTTATTTTGGCCACACCAGGTGACAAGTGCAGGATCTTAGTTTCCCCCACCAGGGATCAAGGAACTTGCACCTCTGCAGTAGAAAGGCTTAAACACTGGACTGCCCAGGATGTCCCCTTTTATGGCTCTCCTTTTAATCACATTCACAAATTAAATATAGTTCTTATTTTTAGAAGTCTGCAGCATATCCAACCACCTGTTAGCAGCCTACACAGCTCCTCTCAGGCTTCTCTCCAGGGTCACTCCCCTGGGCAGGAGAGAGGGGAGGGGTTCCCCTCCAGACTGCATTCTCATTCCAGCTCATCACTTCATTCACTCAGCAAACATTTATTGGTGCAAGTAAGAACCAGTCATAGTGCCAGGCACCAGGAACCGAAAGATGAATAAAACCAAGTCCCTGACCTCAAAGTGCTTACCATCTAATGGAGGAAGTGTGTCATAAATAATTCAATCTTGCCCAAAGAGAGGCTGGCCTTTGCCCTTGGCTCCTGGGAAATAACCTCTAAGCCCTTGGCATGTCTTTACTAACAATATCATCTTTGTTTGCATGGTTATCTTTTGCCTCACCAGATAATCCAGCAATGTGACATGTTATCAGCCAGACCTCAGGAGTGGCTGGAGAATGAGGCTGGACAACCAGGTCTGTATGACCAAGTTCAATAACAAACTTTGGACACCAAGGTACAGGTGAGATTCTCTGGTTGTCAATATTCCATGAGTTTTGTCACACAATTACTAGGAAATTTAAAGCTGTCCATGATGCTGCTGGGAGACCAGCGGGCAAGATCCATGTTTGGAAGTTTCCTGGACTCTACTCCATGCATTTCTTCTCTTGGTTGACTTCATTTCACTGTGATAAACGGTAACTGGGAGTAAAACAGCTTTCAGTGAGTGGGTTGAGTCCTTCTGGTGATTTATCAGATCAAAGGACAGTCTTGGAGACTATCCTAACTTTGGGAAATAGATATGTAGTGGAATGGGGAGGGCACAAAGGTGAAAATGGCTATTTCAAACTACAGAGGTAATGTTCCTAACAGGTATCTGTTTATTCAACATGTGGATAGATAGGGATAGCCACTTCCCTGGTGGTCCAGTGGCTAAGACTTCATGTTCCCAACACAAGAGGCCTGGGTTTGATCCCTGGTCAGGGAACTAGACCCCACATGCCGCAACTAAAAATGTGCATGCCACAACTAAAAAGATACCGTGTGCTGCAACTAAGACCCAGAGCAGCCAAGAAAACACAGATGGGTAGGTATATTCATCAAGTGGATGAAATTAGAGCAAGGAGGGCTGGTTTTGGGGGGGGGGGCGAGAAGTATGAAACATGTGTTTGTACTAAACCATAAAGCAGAATGGCTAGACAGGAGGCAGTAAAAGTGGCAAGGTATTCCATGAGACAGACAGATACACAAAGGCCAGGTCATGAAGAAACTTGCACAGCAGGCCAAGGAGCTTTATGTGTACCTTGTAGGCCATGGGAAGTCCTTGAAGGAACATGATCAGATTTGCATTTTTACAAAGGGTCACTCTGCCAGTTGTTGCGACAGAGACAGATTAGAGCTGCGGGGGAGGTGGCGGGGAAGACTGGTGGCAGGAAAACCAGGTGAAAGACACTGGCAGTGCTGCAGGAGAGAAATGATGAAGACTTGAATTAAGGCCTGACTACTGACGAGTCAGTCTCCCAGTCATTTCAAACTCGGCTTGTCCCAAACTGAGCTCATTATCTTTCCGCCCTGGAGTCCCTCCCAGTCATGTTCTTCCTGAGATGCTTGTCCTTGTTAATAGCATTTAGGCACCCAAGTTAGGAACTTAAGAATCATTCTGATGATTCCTGTCCATTTCTTTTTTTTCTTAATGTCTTTATGCATAATTTATGGCAAGACAATCACTCAGTCCTCTTTTTTCAGATTTGGTATTTGTAAATTTGCCTACTTGCCAAAACTGGAAACCTCCCAAATCAATACTTCACATTTTTTACACTCATTCACATTTTGTTGCTGTTGTTCAGTTGCTCAGTCATGTCCGACCCTTTTGCGACCCCATGGACTGTAGCACGCCAGGCTCCTCTGTCCATGGGATTTCCCAGGCAAGAATACTGGAGTGAGTTGCCACTTCTTCCTCCTCCTGTCCATTTCTTTCATTTCACAGCTAGTGAGTCACCATCTCCTTAAGTCTCACCTCTCTCTTCTCCATTTCCTCTACAATCTAAGTTTGGAGTTAACATTAAAATAACTAATATCCAATCACAGAAACCGACAACACAACCATCTTTGAAACAGGTGGCAGGAGGTGAGTTCATAATTCACAGAGAAATATGACCAGGAGACAGATTCTATTCAGTGATTGATAAATCATACTGGCTTATTTAAAAATATGAGGGCACACCCCTGAGAAACATCCTTCAAGGTGCCATTCAACAGTATCAAGCTGTACCTGGTGATAAGTTTGGCTGATATGTTCTTTGATTCATGCATCTGTCCCCAGAGAGCATTCTTTGAGGGAAGTAGTCCTTCCAGACCCGATTATTTTTGGGCAGAGCCTGGTCAAGTCTTTACCGATACTGGCATGCACAGCTCCTGAAATGATGCAGTTGGCCGCTGAGAGCACAAACTAGAGCATTCAGAAGATCATTAAACAGAGACTAAACCTCTAAGCAGCCTGCAACATGCTTTTTGGCAAGAGGAACATGATGTTCCTATTACAGAATTGACCTAAATTCAGGAAACAGCTTACTGATGTAGGCATGCTTAAATCTGCGGCCAGCTGGGTCATTACTGGGTAGGGAAGGGGGTTTCTTCCTTCTCCAGTTTTACAGTGTCAGCCTGAGCAGCCCTTTACGAGCCCAGCACTGAGGCTAGTTCCAATGGGGTGCTGAATTTGTGTAATTAGGCTCTGCTTAACCACAGCTTCTGCCCGGATCCGTTCCCAGAAATGATCAACACAAAGAAACAACTGCATGTCAGACAAGACCTGACCTGGATCCCTCTGAAATTTTCTCCGCAGGATACTAGTACACTGGAGTGGAATAGTGAAGACCTTTTGTCTAAGAGAAGTCCTAGAAAAGTGGAAAGCAGTATGGGGAGCAGATTGAGGCCACGGGAAATGGGACACATTTCCTGAACAAAGAGCAGAAACTAACTGGTTGGTGTTAGAGGCCACCTTCCACCCCTGCAGCTGCCACAGAGCTCTCATCCACAAATCTGAGTGGATCCTGCCTGCTCAAAGCGCTTCATCAGCTCCCTTTCATCCATGATATAAAATCCAAAACCTCTATATAACACATCGTATACACACAGGCCACTTACGGTCAGGCCCATCTCTTTCCAGCCTCTTTTTCCACAGCTTCCCAGCCCCACTGTATCCTTGAGCCATGCTGAACCAACTTCAGGCCCCAGAGCAAGTCCTGCTTAGCTCTGGAGGGGTGCAACTGCATAAACTCCTGCTTCGGCGAGAAACTTGCCCCTCCTTGTCCACAGAGCACATTTCTGTCCCTCTTCTGAGTCTTAGCCCAGCTCTGAAACCTCACTCTGCTCCTCCCAGTCTCCCCCACTCCCCTTTCTGCACTAATGCCATCATCCCACCATCTAGATGCTGGTGGGTTTATTTCCTCACTGGATCCTGAGCTCCAGGGCAGGGATGAAATCCTGTTCTGCACCGTAACCCACTCTACACCCCCAGACCTAGCACAAGGCTTATTTTCTGGAAGATGTTCAAATGTTGGTGGAAGCAGTGAATGAACTCTATTTGCATTTTATCTCTGGCTGTGTCGAAACCAGAGAAAATCACACTTGTCTTCTCAGAAGACGGAACCTATTCAAATACCAAGAACTGCAGTTCCTGGTAAGACCTTTTAGAAAATGACGTTACCAACAGCAGCAACTAGAAACTCAGTAAAATGCTCAAGTGCTAAACAGAGTGAAATGGGCCAACACTTGAACAGTCATGGTTTAGATAGCCTGAAGGAGTGGAGGTGGGGGAGATTCCTGACAGTTTAAAGTTTAAGAACCACAAAAAACTTCTTAAGAATGACATATATTTACACTGTGGATTTGTGATACATTTTCACAGGAGTTGCTGCTCAAATCCGAAGACCACCCAATGTGGGAACCTCCCTCTACTGTTAAAGCCAACATTTCAGATAGGAGACAAGCTCTTTCTAGCTGGAATGGCTTCGGAAGGTCTGCCCTAAAATGAAGTCACTTTGTTCTTGTCACTGTCCACCTCCCCAGCCTTCCTCTGAAACCAACCACCATCCTGTGACTCCCAGAGGAGGCTGCCCTGCCTAGTTCTCCATGAGCCTCTCCGGGTGGTGTTTGGGGCTCTGGGGAGGGCTCTTCAGATTGGGGGTAGACAGGTGCTCCAGCTCATAGCGTCCAGTCTCAGAGGCCCTGGGTGTGAGGTCCGTTATGCCCTCCTTCTGGCTCTTCTTGTGCTCAATAATCTGCTGGAGCTGGTAGCCAGCATATTCTGGTTTGGTGGTCAGCGGGCCGGCTGGCACAGCTACGCCAAGAACATCTGACACCATGTAGGGGCGCAGCCAGCCCACCAGAGGAGTGCTTCCAGGGCTGTAGTGGGTCTGCTTATGGTAGAAGAGAAGCCCATCCACCTACAAGAGAGGAAAGCTGGGATGAGAAGGGATTCTGGGGCCCATGTCTCTAGGAGAGCTTTGTACACTGCAGCAGTTCCTGTGGTCCAGTTCTTTTTTCCTGGGTCACTGCCAGATGAAAGAGAGTCCTTGTTTGTCACACATGCATTTCTCTAAATGAAGAAATAGACTAGAAAATGAAACTTTAGTATATAAAACATACAAAGTACTTTCCCATTTACAGGGTGCTTTCCTACCCACTATTTCACCCTCCTGAAGTATGTGTTAGTCACTCAGTTGTGTCTGACTCTTTGCGACCCTATGGACTATAGCCCACCAGGCTCCTCTGTCCATGGAATGTTCCAGGCAAGAATACTGGAATGGGTAGCCATTCCCTTCTCCCAGGGATCTTCCAGACCCAGGGATGGAATCTGTCTCCTGCACTGCAGGCAGATTCTTTACCATCTGAGCCACCAGGGAAGCCCCATTTCACTTCTTACCCACCATGAAAGTGTCTGAGAGCTGGGGCTGCTCCAGCTCCGGGAGTCCTGGGGCCTCCCCCAAACACACTGAGAATGAAGTAGAAATCCACCTTGAGCCCAGGTCTTCTCTCCTCTGGTTCCATGTACTTCCTACCACCTGGAGGTCCCAGTAGTGGGGAATGTGCTCCAGACGGGGAACAAGCAGGGTAACTGGACTAGCCCCTCCAAGACGCCGGACTGATGGGCGCAAGGGAAGCAGCATTTCTAGCTGCCTGAACCTCTCCCTAAATTGTTTGAGAGCTACGTTCTGGGAAACTCAGTTTTTCTCAACGGGAAGACCTCCCACAGTCCCATATTTTCTTTTCTGTGATTCAGTGACTCATCTCTAAAAAGCATTTATTGTCACTGGGGCATAAGGGTTATAAATAAAGATGGTGTTCTTACCACCTTCTTAATTGACTCCCAGAAATGAAGGCATCTCAGCCTTTCCTATTTCATTATTCGGGAAGCTGTGATTCTTTTAGCAAAATTATATTCAGTTCAAGCAAATACTTGTGGGTGACTAGGCAGAATTTTAAAGGGTACGATGGGCAAAGGAAGTCTGTGTAGAGGGTACTGGCACATTCTGAGGAGGACAAAAGGCTGCCCAGGGCTGAGCAGACCCTGGGGACCTGAGACTTTGAGTTGAGTACTAAAACCTGGGAAGTCCTGGGCAACCTGGGACAAGTTAGTCACTCTGCTGCCCTGCCACTGCTCAGCATGCACTGCAGTCCCTGGGAACCATCTGGTGGTCAGGGGAAGGAAGGATTAGGAGTTCAAAGCCCTGCAGTCTGTCGGCCACAGAAGCGCCTTTACATCATAATCAGCCGTGGCAGTCAAACATGGGGCTGATTCTCACGCCTGCAGCACACAAAGGACACAAGGACCCAGGAATGGAACCCTGACCTCTCTCTGGGCCTCAGTTTCTCCATCTGTAAAATGAGGGACTGAGATGAGCTTTCCTTTCAGGGCCCTTTCAGCTTTGGCCTTCTGACTTATCTGATTCTGAAGGGTCATGAGCACATCCTTTCCTGAGAGTCAGCTTTCAGCCATTTTACTAACACTTTGACACAGCAAAGTCAGAGGCATTCTTAAGACTCCATGTAGTTGAGTTTCCCTGTGTTCCACAATCGCGTCAGAGCAATAAAGACAATGGTTTTGTTACCTCAAAAGGGAAGTCCATAGATAGCACCTTACACAGGCTCTCAGGGGTACAAGGGAAATTTTTCAGTCCCACAAATTTAAACTGAAACATAAATCAGAGCAAATAATTAGTATATGTTACAAACAAAACTGGTTCCAACAGTTGGAGAGCTAACAATATATCAAAGAAGAAAATTTTCAGTCTCACACTAACCGCTCCCATCTACCTATCCTCTGAATTACTAGGCATAGAATTCTCAACCTTGTTTTTTACAGGAGAACCATCTGGGAAACTATGAAAAATTACTGATGCCCAGGCCTCAACCTGAAATTCTGACTGAACTGCTCTGGGCTGGGACCCCAGCATTTTTGTTTTTTAAGCTCTCCAGATGATTTTAACATATGGTCAAGACTGTGAACCACTACCCTGTACTGGGTGTGGGGATTCTGTTGTTGTCCCAACCCTATGACAGCTGCCCCAAACGAAGGGCTGGTGAAATGCCACAACAGCAAAAATTTTTATACTAAAGCAACGTAACAAAGTGATGAGGATTATGACAACCTCTCAGTCAGATTGCTTGGGTCTGAAGTGCACCTCTGTCAATCATTTAATCTCCATATGCCTCCATTTTCCTGTCTATAAAAAGGGATAATAAAAGCATCTACTGTGTAGGGTTGTCGTGCAGAGTCAGTGAGACAGCACATGTAGAGCACATGGAACAGCATCTCAGAGGAAGCAGCACCCACGTTCTTCCTGGACCTTATTGATAACGTCACTGGAAGGACTGGCTCCATTCACTGTCCTGTAACTGGTTATCCAGTCGCCTTTAAAAATGCTATAAGCAACCCAAGCAAATGCCAGTCTATAGAGCTTAACGAATAAAATGCAATGAAAATAGCCATCCTGTGTTTAATCACTGAGCGAATAGCAAAGACACTTGGGCTATCATCCTGGACCGTAGGACCTTGGGGAAGGCAGTACCCTCTCTCTGAGCCTGCATCCTCATCTATAAAGAGGGAACTTCCTAGATGAGGTCACTCTTAGCTCAGATAGAAAAGCAGGGGTTCTCAAAGTGTGGTCCATGGACCAGCAGTATCAGTTTCACTGGGGAACTTGTTAGAAATGCAAACTCTCAGGCTTTACCTCAGACCTACTGAATCAGAAACTCTGGGGGTGAAGCCCAGGAGCTTGAATTTCAACAAGCCTCCAGTGGTATGGATGCAAGCCAGTTTGAGAACCACCGTACTAGCATTCTAAATAGCATTATTAATAAAAGAAGTCACTAGCATTTTCTATCAACCACTATTTATTGAGTGCTCACCCTAAGTATTATGCTAGAAAGACTTGCACATTTACATCATTTGGTTCACAGAATAGCTCTGTAAGGTAGATGTTATTAACCCTATTAAACAGATGAAGAAATTAAAGCCAAGTGAAGATATTAACTTAACCAAGTAATTGTTAGAAGCCAAAACTGGAATCTGGATAACTATTAAGTCCATACTTATCCCACTATGCCATGCTGCCTCAAAAAGAACAAAAAAAGATAATTTTATCCATAGTGATTGAATTCAGACAACAGAGCAATCCAAACTGATCCCAGAAAGAACTCTGCAGTCCTAACACCAGGCCTTACTGGATTGAGCTTGGTTTTCTCTCCCAGTCCTTCTTCTGGTAACTTTGAATGCATCCAGTAGAATCGGAAATCAGTCTGCCAAAGAGACAGGGAAAGATGAAATAAGGCTCACTGTTTCATGAACAAAATATTCTTTTATGAACAAAAACACCCCATTCTAAAAAGCTGCTTGACAGTCAAAAGGCACAAATGTCCAGTTATAAGATAAATAAGTACTAGAATTGAAAGTACAACACGATGACTATGGTTAACTTTGCCATCTGGTATATATGATAGCTGTTGTGAGCTGTTGATTCTGAGTTCACATGGCAAGGAAAGAAAAACTATTTTTTTCTTTTTTCTTTTGGTATCTATATGAGATGATGGGTGTCAACCTACTGTACCATATGTGTAAGTCAAATCACTGTGCTATATACCGTGAACTTACACAGTGCTGTATATACTTCAATAAAACAGTGAAAAAAAGTCACCTGATTGATGAAAACCTAAGCCCTCCTCTCATTACCCTCAATTCTGTTAAAACACTGCTATAAGGTCAGAAAGATGTCATAAAATCTTTGGATATATTTTCCTTAAATCTAACAGGATTATTAATAGTTGGAACACAAACATTTATCACTGAAGGCCTACTATGTCTCAGGCTCCATGCTAAGGACCTTACGCACATAATCGTATTAATCATCAACCATCCTCTCCAAACTGTATTATTACTATCTCCATTTTACAGGTGAGGACTCAGGCTCAGAGAGATTACGTCACTCAACCAGGTACACACAGCATTACCACAGGACCAGGACTCTACAACTCCAAAGAACATTGTGTTAACTTTTGTCTTACTTTACCTGAGGATTAGAAACTATTTTGTAGTTGTAATTTCTCATAAACTACTACTTCTGATACATATCCTTCTGTTGATATTTAGGGGCTTTTCTTTTTCTTTTCAAATTTCCAAAACCAAAATTTTAAAAAAAACCCACAGTCTTATTTCTTTATATTATCAAAATATAGGTGGCTTTAGTTACCAAATTTGTAGGTTGTGAATGTATGTTACGAAACACCCTTCAACAGAATTAAAGAAAAACATGTTCTGGATTGAATTTGTGAATTCTGAGTTTGGGGCTTGGCTCTGCATTTGGGCAAGGTACTTAACATCTGTGGCTCTCAGCTTTCATATCTAAACGATCAGGAGTAATAACAATAGTACATACTTATCTTTTAGAGTTGTTGTAAGGGATTCAGTGGATCATGCTTACAAAGTGCTTAGCGATGCGGGTCGTGGCTATTATTTTCTGAATTAGATGCATGTTAAAATTCTGAACTGCCACCATCTGGCACGATTTGGAAACCTAGGGTGGGGTAATGGCTATGGAAAGAAGCAGCCTGTGGTGATAATCTGTGATTCGCATGCTTGAGCCTCTGTGAGGATCACTTGGAGGCTTGTTAAAACATAAGCCCCATCCCCATAGTTTCTGATTCAACAAGTTGAAGAATCTGCATTTTGAACAACTTTCTGAGGCCACACATTGAGAACTACAATGATAAACTATTAACAGTTGAGAGGAAGCATTAAAAACCCACTACTATAAAACTGGACAGAGCTTCCCAGGTGGCTCAGTGGTAAAGAAGCCACCTGCCAATGCAGGAGATGTGGCTACAATCTCTGAGTCGAGAAGATCCCCTGGAGTAGGAAATGGCAACCCACTCCAATGTGCTTGCCTGGAAAATTCCAAAGGAGCCTGGTGGGCTACAGTCCATGGGGTTGCAGAGAGTTGGACATGACTTGGTGACTAAACAACAACAAATAAAACCAGAGCAAGGATGGGGGAGCACAGGAGCAGAGATGGACCCTGTGGGGTGACCTGGCCTCTCTCTTGATGACTGCTTGTCACTCCTAAGTATCACCAATCTGAGAAAAACGTGGGAAGGTGAAACTTGAGGGGAGAATATTGGGAGGGGGTGGATTTCCTCACTTGGAAAATCTGCTTCCAGAGCTAGCCCCTCAAGGATTCATGCCCTTAGAGTCATACTAAGGAGGCCTTGACATTCAAGGTCAGGATGTGGCTGGTAAGGAGTGGAAGTGGCAGAAGTCTATCTGATGGAGCTGAACATCCACCTTCTCTTCCTGGTGCCGCCTGCACTAGGCAGCATCCCCTCTACCCGCAGCCTTCCCTGCCAGCAAGCCTCCCACACTCTGCGGAGAGGGGGGGGCTACAGCTTCCATGAAGTCCCAGCCTATCCCTCCACTCTGTTTCTCTTTCCTCCCCTCAAGAATGGCTATGCTTCCCTTAGTTCCTCCTACCTCTTTTTAGAAGTGAAGCTAATTTAAACACACTCAAAGATGCAAGGAACATTAGATGATGTTCTTGATATACCACATCCTGTAAACACCAAGAAGCTGGTCACGGACTAATCCTACATGCTGAACCACTTTCCTGGGAAGAGAGGAGAAAGCAGAAGAAGACATGAGAGCATCAGTCCTTACCTGGCAGTCATAAAATGGGTGTCCCCGCCAGCACATCACGTCTAGAACGTAGTAGGTTTGGTTCACCTCACTGTAAATGCAGTCCAGAATGGTGTAGTCTGCGGGCAGAAAGTCAGTACAGGGTTCCCATCAGGGCTCCCTCCACCATAATCTAGGGAGCCCCATCTTCGGGGCTCAGGAACTGCATCCAACCACCCTCAGTGACCACAGGAAGCACCAGCACTAAGGGACACAGTTCTTCACAGCCTTTTCTGCCTGTCTGGTACAGCCCAAAGGTGGCCTGAGGTGTGACAGCATAAGAGGGGTCAAGGCTGTGCCACACATGAACTCTGAACCTTTAGATAAGGTTTAACAGAAGCTCAAGTTTGAAGGCAGGCTTCCCTGGTGGCTGAGAGGGTAAAGCGTCTGCCTGCAATGCAGGAGACCTGGGTTCGAAAGATCCCTGGAGAAGGAAATGGAAATCCACTCCAGTACTCTTGCCTGGAAAATCCCATGGACTGAAGAAGCCTGGTAGGCTAAAGTCCATGGGGTTGAAAAGAGTCAGACACAACTGAGAAACTTCACTTCACTTCAAGTTTGAAGGCAAGTAACCTTCCATTTTAGTTGACAATCACTTCTGAGTTCCTATCATAGGCACTGCATTCTGTGGGGAGTATTAACTGTAAGTCATCCCTGCCTTTAGGGAAGTTACAATCCAGTTGAGGAGTTTAAGGTGACTGAAGAGGAAAAAGCCAAGAGCTGCAATGTATAGCACAAACTAACAGAAATGAGAATTCCAGGAAAAGGGGACTGGAACAGCAGGAAATGTTTCACCAACAGATAGCACATGAACAGTCTGGTGGGATCAAAGAACTAAAATAACAGGGCGGGGGGCAGGGGAGGGCTCATTTCACGCCAGAGTGAAAAAAAACAATGGAGGGACCTGGGCTCAGGACAGAGGACAGCAGGAAGCACCAAGGGAGCCTGAACAGGTAGAGACAAAGGAACCATGTAGGCCCAGCTCTGCCAACTCCTCGCTGAATGACCGTGGGCAAGTTACTTAACCTTTAGTCTCCTCGGCTGGGCCCAGGTGGGAAGGAGAAGCTAAGGTGAGGACAAAGATAAAGGAGAAAAGGGAGTCTGGCAGGAAGCCCCAGCAATAGCTTACGGCATGTTGCACTTGGTCTCCTGAGGGACCTTTCCCCAGAAAACCATACCTGTCCCCTGTGACGGAAGTCCATGGGAAAGGTGCACTGACTTTAATTCAAGGGTTTAATTCAGCAGGTCTTACAAGTGGCAGCTATTCTGCAATGGTGGAGGCCTGACCTTGAAGGAGAGCCCAGTGGGCAGGACAGTATCTTTATGCAGTTCCAAAGGTGTTCTTTCAAAGTGGGTCTTTGAAACAACTAAGCAAGCACTATCTCTTACTGATTATAAAACTTAATAAAAAGGCAACTTTATGCAGGCACCTTTCGCTGTTGAGTTTCGCTTGTTGCCTCCTGGCAGAAGGGAAGAAAACTTGTTGACACAGTAGCCACTCTTGGTGTAGGCACTGGTAGAACCCTGTGGGGAAAGACAGTTACATCAGGCATCAGGGTCTCCTCCACCTTTTGCTTCCACATTCTGCACGGGTGCCATCAGTCCAAGGATGGCTCTCACCAAATCCCTCCCACAGGAAAGCATTTCCATCCCTGGGCAGGCACAGTTGCCTGACAGATAAGGAATACAGAGCGTGCAAAGAACCCCTCAAGTTGCAGGCTGGGCTGCTGGCACAGGCGTGGGAGTGGCTACTCACCTGGGAAGCCACGATAAGGGCTCTTTTTCCAACGGGGCACACGACCACAATCCATTCCTGCCCCAAATCTGAAGGGACGTCAATTAACCACTCTGAGAGCATTAACTGGGAACACAAAAAATGGTGTTAAAAGTGAACAAGGCTGATGATCTGAGTAGAGAATGGACTTGTGGACAGAACGGGGAAAGGTGAAAATGGGATGCACTGAGAGACAGTACTGACATATATACATTATCGTGTGTAAAACAGATAGCTGGTGGGAAGTTGCCATTAATATTTAACACAGGGAGCCCAACCTGGCGCTCTGTGATGATCTAAAGGCGTGGAATGGGGGTAGGAGGGAGGCTCAAGAGGGAGGGGATATATATATACAATTACGACGATTCGAGTTGTTGTATGGCAGAAACCAACACAACATTGTAAAGCAATTTTCCACAAATTAAAATACAAAGAAACAAAAAATAGTCAACAGGGCTGTGCTGCTCCTGTGTTTACAATGATAAAGAATTTATGTCCTGGGACTTCCCTGGTGGTTCAGTGGCTAAGACTTCTCCTTCCCAATGCAGGAGGTCCAGGTTCAATCCCTGGTTAGGGAAGATCCCACAAGTCACAACTAAAGATCCTGCCTGCCACAACTAAGAACTCAATGCAGCAAATAAATATTAAGAAGAAAAGAAATCTATATGTATCTATATATATATATCTTCCCTGGTGGCTCAGATGGTAAAGAATCTGCTGTAAGGCAGGAGACCCAGGTTCAATTCCTAGTCAGAAAGATCCCCTGGAACACGAAATGGCAACCTGCTCCAGTATTCTTGCCTGCAGAATTCCACTGACAGAGGAGCCTGGCGGGCTACAGTCCATGGGTTGCAAACAGCTGGACATGAGTGAGTGACCAACACTTTCACTTCATGCATATATTATAACGAAAATACATGTAAAAGAATGAGAACAGAAGACGGGGCCAGTGGGACCTCCACCCCACTAGCTCTTAGTAATAAACTCATCTCCTGTTCACCCTGAACTTCAACTTCTCACCTTCATTGCCTGCATCCATATACATTCTTACTACCTCACCTCCTATACTGGAGGATGCGACCCTCCTTCTTTCCTTACTTTTTCCACCCACCTACTTTTATCATACCGTTATATTCTAGGGGTTATATCTCGGAGTTGAAGAAAATCCTTTACCTTGAGATGCTCTAAACTAGATCAAGTCCCAAACTACTAACGCAAATACTACACTAAAAGATGTTAGGAAATCTACCTTAAAAAAAGAAAAAACAGGCTGTAGTAAAAGGAATTTGAAAAGATCTGCTCTTCCATTCATCACTGGTCCCTCCCATCGATACCAAGACTTTGGCCTATCAGGTAATCCCTCCCACTGAATCTATCGTCTCTCCTTCCCTGTGGGCCACAAAATACACAACCCCTAACCCTCAAATCCAAGGTAAAAATGAAATCTTTATATTCTACATTTCTATTAAGCTCTTCCACTTTCTCTTTCTTTAACTATTAATACTTCGTATTTCCTGCTGCTGCCTTCCCACCCACCCTGACACCCTCAGTCCAGATTTGCTGTCTCACATTCGGGCCTGACCTCCCTGCAGCTGAGCCTCTCTATTCCCTCATCTCCCCCTCCTTCCTCCACTCCTGGTGTGATGCTGCCAGCCATAGTCTTCTCCTTGACACATGCTCACTTGGCTCCGTGACACACCACTTTTCTGTTTTTCCTCCAAACAGTCCTCTACACATGCCCCCAAAACATGTAAATAATCTTCAGGGGGCTGCTTTAAGTTCCCCTTTTCTTTTCTCTTAGATGCTGTTCCCCGTTGGGGTGGATCTCATCTGCTTCTGTAGCTTTGTCATTCCAAAGAAGATGCCTCCTAATTCTCTTCTTATTCATCTCTAGACTTCTTTCCTTTGCTCCAATTTTGTATTTCCAGCTGTCCACTTGGTATCTCTTTCTCTGCTGGTCCTCTCTGTACCTTAAACTCAGCATATCCAAAACAGAATTCACTGCCTTCTGTACCCCAAGTACTTCCCATCCATGAAACACCCACCCTTCCCCTTCTGCATTCTGTGCCCTATTAATAATGTCATCACCTCTCTCTGTGTTATACAATCTTAAACCCAAGGCATAATCAATAATCCCTTAAACAATAGTAGTAATACAACATCAAAAGCACAAATGACAAAACAAAAGATAAATTAAGACTACATCAAGCTGTAAAACTTCTGTGCTGCCACAAATATCATTAAAAAAGTGAAAACAATCCACATAATGGAAAATATTTGCAAATCATGTATCTCATACAGAACTTACAAAGAACTCTTACAACTCAATAACAGAAGACAAATAACTCCACTTTTATATGGGCAAAGAATTTGAACAGACATTTCTCTAAAGATACTGGCTAATAAACACATGAAAAGAAGCTCAACATCATTAGCCACTAGGGAAATGCAAAAAAACTATGGAACAGCACTTCACATCCATTACGATGGCTATACTCAAAACGCTGGGCCATAACAAGTATTGGCAAATATGCGGAAAAACGAACCATCACACATCATTGGTGCAAATGCAAAATGGTACAGTCATTTTACATACTACTTTGGCAGTAGTCTTCCAGACTACATACTAGTCTGGCAGGTTCTCAAAAGGCTAAACACAGAGTTATCATATGGCCTAGTGACTCCACTCCCAGGTATATATCCAAGAGAAATGAAAACATATGTCCTCACAAAAACATGGTAAACAAATATTCATAGAAGCAATATTCATAATAGCCCCAAAGTAGAACAATTCAAATGGCCATCTGCTGATGGATGGATAAACAAATGTGGTTTATCTATACAACAGAATATTACTTGAAAAGGAATGAAGTTCTAACACATGCTACAACAGAAATGAATCCTTTTGCTAAATGAAAAAAGCCAGACACACTTTTACTGCCCTCAGTAAACTCACCGTCAGCTCTTTTAGCAAACCTAGCTCCCTACCACAGTCTCTCTCTTCCAGGCCTTTCTACACACTGATGTGGGAGTCATCCCATGAAGTCCCACCTCTGCCCCTGGCTCAAAAATTCTCAGTGGTTCCTCAGTCTAGACCAGAGTCTACATCCCTGTACATATTTCTGCTATACACCTCCCCCAACCCTATGCAGCTCCATCTGCACACACCCTCTGTACATCCCTCTTGAACACATCATACATTTCTCTCCCACCTCTGGGCTCTTGTTCAGCTTTATTCTGCTGCCTGAAACACCCTGAAATGCTCTGTATCTCTGCCTGTCCTACCCACAATTCAAAGCTGTCTTCTCTTTCATTAACTTCTTCCTGATTTTGAAACTCTGCTTCCCACCCTGCTGGAAGTTAACATCACTTTCTTACTGAAAAAAATACACTCTACACTTACTCTAGGAGTGCACAGGCTATCTCCAGCCTGTGTCTACTTACTGAGCACAGCCTAGCTTAACAAAGAACAGGGCCTTCAACAATGTTTGCTGGGGACTTGCCCAGTGGTCCAGTGGTTAAGACTCCATGCTTCCACTGCACAGGTTTGATGCCTGGTTAGGGAACTAAGATTCCACATGCACAAAGCTTGCTCAACAGAACTCAACTGTTCTTTGTCACAGAAGATGTCATCTGTGCTATATTTGAGGCAGAGAAAGAACACAGGAGTGTGTGCACCCAGGAACCATATTCTAGAAGTAGGAGAAGATGCTGAGTTGACACTTGGGTTACAAAGAGAAGTATGCAATAGCAAGGTAGACCCCTGGCCCCACTCAGACACATGCCCTACCTCTGGAATACCTGGGTCACCTAGAGCACTGGACAGTCTCCATGCCTGCCTCCCCCATGGCACCACAAGCCACAGTGGTTTCTCCTCTGGAATCAGTAGGGCACTGAGTGAAGTCTGCTACAGTGGTCTGTTGTCTCATACAGTGGTCTGCTATACTGGCCTCAACCTCAGCTGGCTAGCCTGGGGGTGCTGGGCAGTTCCCAGTGTTCAAGGGCAGCTGTACTTCCAACTTCCAACCACCTGAATGTACAGATCCAAGACTGGCATATTAGTCTACCACTTGAGAAAGACTACTAACGTGGGAGGTGGGGTGGGGCACAGTGCTGGGCTGGGCAGGCCTAATCCAAAACAGCTGTATACTGACTAGTAAAGAAGGACAAGAATGGAATCAACTAGTGTATCAATAGCTCAGGGGTTTTTGGCAGCAGGTCAGAACCTCTGCTAACAGCATGCGGTGATGATTCTGAAACCCACTATCCAGACTCCATCAGTGACACCCATCAGCACACAGAGCTGTAAGGCATCTCTTCATCTCAGAAATGTTATGTACATCAGCACTTTCAGTGCAGTTCCTATTCTTCCTATCTCTTTCCCCTCAGCTCATGGTAAGTAAAGAGCTCTGACTGCATAGTAAATGGAGCGGGATCAGCTACACCTAATCTTCTCTGGACCACTCACTTGATTAGCATAGCGGTTTGGTAACTTCTTGCCAGTGTCAACGTCCATTTCCTCATCAGCTTTCTTTTCTTCTTCTTCTTCACTCTCCATCCCCATCCAGTCATCTTCAGCCAGTCTTCTGGCATGGTTCACATAATCCAGCCGCCTCCTGGGAAAAAAAACCAAAAAGGCATAAGGCCAGGTCTTTATGTCTCACAGGAAGATACTTTACAATGTGACAGATGTAATTCAAAGTCTCTAAACTCAGGAGCAATTTGAAAATTCTGGTGGGAGTAAGAGATGATAGAATTTCCTTTGTAAGCCTTAACTAGTGACCACCTCCTCACAGTTCCTAAATAGGAAACCCAGTTTAAGCACACTCGGCTTTCTTCAGAGTTTCCTAGGAACAAGCAAAGTACAATATTTAAAGGAATTCTCAAATTCTGCTAGTGGCTGATCCCACTCCCTCCCACTCCACCCTAGACACCCATCTCTATGCAGGTGAGAGCTGACACTTCTCTGCCTGGCAGACATCAGTCTGAAGGCTCTCAGGGACTGCAAGGAGGAAACACTGGGATGCAGTGAGAAGCCTGAGACAGGGACAGCTTCTGGGGCTTTCTGAGGAACAGCAATGCATCTCTCCTAACTTTCAAAAAAGACAACTTAGAAAAGCTAAGGAAATCTAATAATAATGTATCAACATTTATTCATTAGCTATAACAAGTATACTATAAGATGTGGGGAATTCCCTGGCAGTCCAGTGGTTTAGGACTTGGCATGTTCACTGCTATGGGCCTGAGTTCGATGCCTGGTTGGGGCACTGAGACCCTGCAAGCCGCTCAGTGTGACCAGAAAAAAAAACAGTGAGAGAGAAAAAGGAACTTAATATCTAGAAGACAGATTTTTCACCATGTACTCTTTTATGTATTGCAAATTTTGAACCATATGAATGTTATTATCTATTTCAAACTAATTAATCACAATTAACTGTGGAGGTTGTGGGGAAGGAGCGATCTGAGAATGTAATCTGCAAGCAACCCAGAAGCCACGGGGAACCATTTCTGCTACACATATTTAGCAAGGAAGCAGTAGGCAAAATGGAGACTGCATTGAAACTGCAGCCATGGACAGTTTCTCCTAATCCTTAATTCCTTACCCAGAAGAGGCCTGTGTTGCACTGAGAATAAAAGGACAGGCCTCGCCTTCAGAGCAGCCCAGCCTCAAACACTCGCTATCCTATAAACTCTCTTTCCCTGTTTGTTCATCTTGGCACTGAGACTGAAGTGTATGGAAGACATTTCCTCAGATTCCCTGTGGAATTACTTGTCTGGAACTCCCAAGGGCTCCACAGAAACATCTGGGCTGAAGGAAGACAGGAAGCCCACACCAAAGCCAGAAGTCAGAGTGCAGGAGAAGCCACACAGGGAATGTGGGGAATAGAAGTCTGGGCGTGACTTTCATAAGTCCTTAAACTGCTCAGTACTGCTGCCAGGAAAAGAGAAAAAGTTAACCAGATAGTTGAGCTTTTGCTTTCAAACTTCAGTCTCTCCCTACTTCCTCATCTTTTCCCAAGCTCTGGATGTCAAGGGTGTCTACCTCTGCCAGGATTTATCCCTCCCAACCTTGTGAGCAAGAACAATCTACAAAGGGTCCATTTTGAAAGGGGTTCTGTAGAGACAAGCCCAGAGCCTCCTGTGTGGTTCACAGCTGCCATCCTACAGACAGAAACTAAAGAGTTAAAACATCTCTTACAATTTCTGCAGTTCCAGTAACTGGCGCCGCCGCTCACTCTGCTCCAAGGAACTGTACTTGGACTTGTACTGGGACAGGCGGGGGTGTGGGGCGGCTGTGCTGTTCAGATCTTGAGACACAGAAAAGCTACCAGCCAGGGCTTGACTCAGCTCTTCCATTTTCCCTACAAAGGAAAACATAAGAAAATGGTTCATTCATTTTGTATCACCTCCTGGATATAGGCAGTTATGATGTAACATGATGGCTACATTCCTAAGAAACCTCACTTAATCCAAAATCACAATTATTTCCATGGGGAAAAAAGGAAATTAAAGGGTGAACTACATATGACCAAAAACTTTTTTCCTCACAGATATTTTAGTCATGATCATTTTGATAGTTCTGAGTGTATAAACTTCAACATCAATCACTAAGCAAATCTACCTGGTGACTGAATGTAATTTTTGCTCTTTGTCATCATTCACCAGGGATCTTGTCACTAATTCTTTCTTACTATCATTGACATTCAGTGATGTGATCAAGTACTTAGTTTTCTCCTGAATAGTTCAAAAAATCTGTTTTTCAATAACTAATGTAATTGTCTTTTTAAGGCAATTTTTAAAAAAGTAACCTCAGATGCAAGTTTGATGGGCTGTTTAGTTTTCTAATAAATGCCAACTCACATCAAGAAAATTGAACTCCAGGAGAAGTGCTGGTTCTGAAGCCTTGGTGGGAAGACAAGGGCCAAAAACCCAAACCTGGCAGTTACTTTCTTGGTCTGTAGTTTGTTTTGTAAGTTTGTTTGGGGTAGGCAGAAGCAAGGTTTCAAAGCCACATATGGAGGACTCACTTGGAAAAGAACTAGAAGATGGAAGGCCGCCTCCCAGTTCAGTTAACACCAGCTGCCCTAAGGACTGACTTGTGGCACATCTGGGAGACAGAGTAGACGTCACACTAGAGACAGACTACCAAGGGCAACCCTAAAGAATGGGAGTGGAAAGAGATGATTTCACATTTCACTCACCCTTCCCTGAAAGAAGTATGGGGCAGTACAGAAGCTTGTTGCTGTTTAGTCGCTCAGTCAAATCTGACTCTACAACCCTATGGACTGTATGTAGCCCGCCAGGCTCCTCTGTCCACGGGATTTCCCAGGCAAGAATACTGGAGGGGATTGCCACTTCTTGTTCCAGGGGATCTTCCCCACCCAGGGATGGAACCTGAGTCTCCCGTTTGGTAGGTTTATTTTTTATTACTGAGCCACCCGAGAAGCCCTGCACGGGTGCTTACCCAAGGATTAAATGTGTGCCTCAGGGAATGCCCTGGTAGTCCAAAGGTTAGGACTCTGTGCTTTTCCTGCCAGGGGTTCAGTCCTTGGTCTGGGAACTAATATCCCACAAGCTGCCACGGCCAGGAAAAAAAAAGTGTGCCTCAGACTGTAAGAAAACAGGAATATTTGGGAGAAATTTGACTCACACAGCTGGGCTGGCCCAACCCTTCAAGTTCTGGTATAAACCAGAGGGCACCACTAGTGCTTAACTCCATCCCAGGCCAGGTCCAGTACTCTCAGCATCAAAACCAACAGGTTCACGTCAAAGCCTCCGTAGTTAAAAATACAACTCTATGGGCCTCTACTTGGCAACGAGTTATTTTTCCATTGCACACTTGAACTCAGATGTTATTTCTCAAAATGCTGTAAAGCATTAGGTGTTTTTTTTTTAATGCCCACCGCAGGGTTTGTGAGATCTTAGTTCCTCAACCAGGGATGGAACCCCACGGTGAAAGCAGCAAGTCCTAACCACTGGACAGCCAGAGAATTCCCCAGTTTTTTTTCTAATTTGAAAGGACCTGTTGTGTGTGTGTGTGGTTAAAAACACATGACATAAAGTTTACCACTTAATCATTAAGTGTACAATCCAGTTGTGTTAATTACATTCACTGTTGTGCAAGCAATTTCCAGAACTCTCTACTCTTGCAAAATGGAACCTTTATACCCACTAAACATGAATGGGAAAAAAAAAAAAACTTAAAAGTTTGTCAGTATGGATTTGAGGCATGTGTTCACATTTTGTTATGCAACTGGGGGTGGCCATTCATAGTTGAGGTTAGGTGGTAAGTACTTAGGAGTCTAAATTGTATGCTATTTTCGGTATTTTTCTATACTTTTGTGTAAGTCTGAACACTGTCATAATAAAATTTTTAAAAGATTCATTATGTCTTCGGTTTACCAAAGTAATGACCAAATCCAAAATACATTTATTAGGTCTCATTATACTTTATCGTGGTGTGGGCTCATGCTCTGCCAAGAACTATAAAATTCTTAAAACTGATGCCTAGTATACTGGGGCGGCTCCCCCCGCTCCCCTGCACCACGCTTTACGGCTGGCCTTGGCTAGCTCCTGCTCTTTCAACCCATTCTTCTTGGAGATGACTCAAGGGTTCTGACTTGGCATTCTCCACCTGCATTCATCCTCTAACTCTCAACTCCCGACCAGCCCAGGCCTCTCCTCAGAGCTCCAGACCCCGCGGGATTCCCGCCACGGCTCCTTTCCCTCCCGCTCCGCGGGCCCCCGCGTCGAATCCCCCAGCCCAGGATTTGGGCTTCCTCGGCGTCTCCCACTGGGCTTCAGTTCGGGGGCCTCTACCTGCTCCACTCGACAGTCCTCCCCGCCACATCCCCGTACTGTTTTTCTCTAGGGACCGGGTGCATGACTCGTCCCTCTCCCACAAAAGTATCCCTGAGGGGGTCCTGGCTCGACAGCCGGGAACTTGAGAGTGGAAGCCCGCCCAAGGAGAGGCCCCGGCCTCGCTCGGCCCCTCCAGCCCAGGCCTCGGGAGGTCGGGAGCGCGGAGCCGGCCGGCCCGAGGGAGTCACAGCCGGGAGCCTAGGGACAATTCCGGAGCCGGCGAGGCCCAGGCTCGGTGTCAGGACTCACCAGGCCGAGGTGACGAGTCCATGCGCAGCCTCCACCGCCGCCGGGCCGACCAATCAGCTGCCGAGAAAGAGCCAGCCCCGCCCCTTGGCCGCCGCCGGGCCCACCCACCGCGCGCGGGTGGCTTCCGGCCCC
Source organism: Antilocapra americana (assembly GCA_007570785.1). Taxonomy (NCBI): domain Eukaryota; kingdom Metazoa; phylum Chordata; class Mammalia; order Artiodactyla; family Antilocapridae; genus Antilocapra; species Antilocapra americana. Next base: position 4,844,796 of record ML661900.1, on the reverse strand, counting down.
TCCCGCCGTTGAGGACGCTGGGAGTTACTCGGCGTTTCGGTCACGCGTTTGCGGTTACTTCCGTCCTAACGGCCGGGTACTTTCCTGTCCGCCCCGGATTTGGGGTCCTCCTTCTGCTTTTATGTTGCGACCCGCCTGCAAGGTGACTTGCCGGGGCCGAGGCCTCACTCCTTGGCAAAAGCTGCTCCAGGTTTCTTTGGCCAACAGCAGGAACTCCGATCTCGTGGCCGGGCACTCAAGGTCCTCCAGCGCCTGCGTCCTGGCGCCTCCCCAGATCCGCACAGTCCTTAAGGGTGCGGCTGCAGTCCGCTCCCACTCCCGTGCCCATGCTTATACAGGCAATGCAAGTTGCCCTAAATGACTGGGACCCACCCGCCCCGCCACCCCTAAGTCCCAGTTAGTCGTCCCCTCCCCATTTCCTCCTTAGAACACTGGAAACAAACCTTGATTACAGCCCGTTAGTTAGCTGTGAGCTTAGTAATGGTAGGGACCCGGTTTGCTTTCTGTCTCCGGCAAACGGCAAGGTACTGGTAAAGAAATGATTGAATTTGTGCTTAGGGTAAAGGGAAGCAGCTGAGGTTTAGGAAGTTAATCAAACTAGACAGCAGCCTTTGTGAACGAGGACCGAAGAGATGCAAAATAGAAATGTGAATAGCCATTTATTGAATACTTGCTTTGAGGCGGATACCTGTTTCACGTGCATTATCTTATTTAATCTTACAGTAACACAAAGAAGTAGAGAATGAAGCTCAGAGGGGTTAAGTAACTTGGCCCAAGTCACACAGCTTTTGAGCCAAATATTTAAGTTTGCGGCATGGTTGTCTTACTGGGAAGTTGAATATTACTATACTACAAAAAGTGTTGGCACATTTTAAGTCCAAGTAATCCCAAGGTGTGGATTTGTTGCATATTTTATATACATGATTCCATCCATTTGGAGGTCAGATTGATGGAAAGGTAGAGGGGTCCTGGAAGACCAATTTGTTTAAAAAAATTTCAGAATTTATATAGGTGAGCTTTAACTTGCAGTGAATAGGCTCCGCACTAGGTTATTTGGTGCATCGGCAGATAAAAGCTGATTCATGAGACTGACTTTGACACCAGGATATTAAGTATTTTGTGTCTTAGAACCACCATTCTGTACCCACCACCACGGAGGTCACAGAAAATAAAAGCCCTATACGTTGGAGGAAAATAGACTGACATGGACAAATTCATGCACTGAGGTCCAGGAGAAAGGCTACAGTCCATCATTCATATCAGCTGAATAACTTACCATGTCACTGAAAAAAACAAACTAAATGGCACTCAGCCCAGGGGCTCATCTGGGGCCAGTTTACCATAAGGGGAACTATGCGCTACCCCCAACAATGATACCGTAACTGTAGCCTCTTGCACTTCACAAGGTTGGCCACATACACCTATATTTAATGTCTTTAAACCAATTTACCTTTTAGAAAAGCCTAGTACTTTTATTGTGCCCATCTTTGCATAAAATGTTCCCTTGGTATCTAATTTTCTTGAGATCTCTAGTCTTTCCCATTCTGTTGTTTTCCTCTATTTCTTTGCATTGGTCACTGAGGAAGGCTTTCTTACCTCTCCTTGCTATTCTCTGAAATTCTGCATTCAAATGGGTATATCTTTCCTTTTCTCCTTTGCCTTTAACTTCTTTCTTCAGCTATTTGAAAGGCCTCCTCAGACAACCATTTTGCCTTTTTGCATTTCCTTTCCTTGGGGATGGTCTTGATCACTGCCTCCTGTACAGTGTCACAAACCTCCATCCATAATTCTTCAGGCACTCTATCAATAAAGGACAGAAATGGTATGGACCTAACAGAAGCAGAAGATATTGAGAAGAGGTGGCAACAAAACACAGAAGAACTATACAAAAAGAACTTCATGACCCAGATAACCACGATGGTGTGATCACTCACTTAGAGCCAGACATCATGGAATGTGAAGTCACGTGGGCCTTAGAAAGCATCACTACAAACAAAGCTAGTGGAGGTGATGGAATTCCAGTTGAGCTCTTTTAAATCCTGAAAGATGATGCTATGAAAGTGCTGGACTCAATATGCCAGCAAATTTGGGAAACTCAGCAGTGGCCACAGGACTGGAAAAGATCAGCTTTCATTCCAATCCCAAAGAAAGGCAATGCCAAAGAATGCTCAACTACCGCACAGTAGCACTCATCTCACATGCTAGCAAAATAATGCTCAAAATTTTCCAAGCCAGGCTTCAGCAATACGTGAACCGTGAACTTCCAGATGTTCAAGCTTGATTTAGAAAGGCAGAGGAACCACAGATCAAATTTCTGACATCTGTTGAATCATCGAAAAAGCAAGAGAGTACCAGAAAAACATCTGTTTCTGCTTTATCGACTATGCCAAAGCCTTTGACTGTGTGGATCACAATAAACTGTGGAAAATTCTTCAAGAGATGGGAATACCAGACCACCTTACCTGCCTCCTGAGAAGTCTGTATGCAGGTCAGGAAGCAACAGAACTAGACATGGAACAACAGACTGGTTCCAAATTGGGAAAGGAGTATATCAAGGCTGTATATTGTCACCCTGCTTATTTGACTTACATGCAGAGTACATCACACGAAATGCCTGGCTGGATGAAGCACAAGCTGGAATCAAGATTGCTGGGAGAAATATCAATAACCTCAGATACGCAGATGATACCACCCTTATGGCAGAAAGTGAAGAGGAACTAAAGAGCCTCTTGATGAAAGTGAAAGAGGAGAATGAAAAAGTTGGCTTAAAACTCAACGTTCAGAAAACTAAGATTATGGCATCTGGTCCCATAACTTTATGGCAAATAGATGGGGAAACAGTGAGAGACATTTTTGGGGCTGCAAAATCACCGCAGATGGTGATTGCAGCCATGAAATTAAAAGATGCTCCTTGGAAGAAAAACTATGACCAACCTAGACAGCATATTAAAAAGCAGAGACATTACTTTGCCAACAAAGATCCGTCTAAAGCTATGGTTTTCCAGTGGTCATGTATGGATTTGAGAGTTGGACTATAAAGAAAACCAAGTGCCAAAGAATTGATGCTTTTGAACTGTGGTATTGGAGAAGACTCTTGAGAGTCCCTTGGACTGCAAGGAGTTCCAACCAGTCAATCCTAAAGGAAATCAGTCCTGAATATTCATTGGAAGGACTGATGCTGAAGCTGAAACTCCCATACTTTGGCCACCTGATGTGCAGAACTGACTCATTTGAAAAGACCCTGATGCTGGGAAACATTGAAGGCGGGAGGAGAAGGGAACGACAGAGGATGAAATAGTTGGATAGCATCACCAACTTGATGGACATGAGTTTGGATAAGCTCCGGAAGTTGGTGATGGACAGGGAAGCCTGGCATGCTTCAGTCCACAGGATCACAAAGAGTCGGACACAGCTGAGTGACTGAACTGAACTGAGTATGTTTATTTGAAAGAGGAACACCATATCATTACCTTAAATCACTTCCCACTTTAATAAAAAGTACCTATGAACTCTACAATGAAAATAGTATAATGTTATAATCTAGATACTGCTGTATACAAAAAAATGTAAGGCTGTGGACTTTGTAAAAATCAGATTAGCAAGTGTTCCGAGTAGTCATAAGGAGTAACAATTCTTCTTTTATATAATCAGAAAATTCATAGTGAACATCTACTTTCTAATGCTAAGACTGAATATTATTTAAGGTGTAATTTGAGTATTTGCCTGGAAGTCCAGTAATTAAGACTCTAGTTAGGGAACTAAGACCCTGCATGCTGAGCCACATGGCCAAAAAAAAAAAAAAGGTGGAATTTGTGTACCCCCTAAAATCTGGTAGGGTTTCCCGGGTTGTACAGTGGTAAAGAATCCACCTGCCAATGTAGGAGACACCAGAGAACTCAGGTTCTATTCCTGTGTCAGGAAGATCCCCTGGAGAAGGAAATAGCAACCCACTGCAGCATTCTTGCCTGGGAAATCCCTGGACAGAGGAACATGGTGGGTTACTGTCCTTGGGGTCGCAGAAGAGTTGGACAGGACTGAGTGACTGAGCACACAAAATCTGGTAAGCACCTACAGGCAGAAGAATCTCTACCTTTGAAAATAGGAGACTGAGGGCAGAAAGGTGTCCATTCTTTTCCCAAAGAGGAGCCCTAAGTGTCACTCTCAATTAACAAATATGTGTTTAATGCCTGCTGTTGGTCAGGTACTGTGCCAGACCCAAGAGATAGCAAAATGACCAAGACTGAGCTGATGCCTGCCTTTCAGGAACTTACAGCCAAACTGTGGTAGGAAAGACAATAGATGCCATAGCTGAGTGCAGACCAGTACCAGGGAACTCAGGTGATGGGGCAGAGAATGAGTTGGGTGGAGCTGCTGAAGCTACAGTGTTTGGGAGACTCCTCTCCCTGGAGGTAACATCTGAATCTAGACCTAAATTAAAAAAGGAGCCAGTCACAAGGATAGGAAGACCAACTATTTCCAGTGGAAGGCACCATGGGTGCAAAGAGAGGCTTTGTGTGAAGGGTAGACAGAAGGCCTTTAAACAGCTGATGAGGTTCTCACGGCAAGTATACAGGATGGTTTGCCATTCCCTCCTCCAGTGGATCATGTTTTGTCAGAACTCTGCTATGACCTGTCCGTCTTGGGTGCGCTACTCTGCAGGGCTCATAGCTTCATTGAGTTACGCAGGTCCCTTCGCCGTGATAAGGCAGTGATCCATGAAGGGGTGAACTGTTCTGCACTTTGGTGCAGAACACCAAAGAATGGATGCCTTTGAACTGTGGTGCTAGAGACTTCTGAAAGTCCCCTGCACAGCAAGGAGATCAAATCAGTCAACCTTAAGGGAAATCAACACTGAATACTGGTTGGAAGGACTGATGCTGAAGCTGAAGCGCCAGTATTTTGGTCATCTGATTTGAACAGCCTACTCATTGGAAAAGTCTCTGATGCTGGGGAAAATTGAGGGCCAGAGAAGAGGGCATCAGAGGATGAGATGACTGGACGGCATCACCGATGCAATGGACCTGAACTTGGGCAAACTCTGGGAGACGCTGAAGGACAGGAAGTCCTGGCGTGATGCAGTCCACGGGGTCGCAAAGAGTCATATACAACTGGGTGACTTAACAACAACAGACAGAAAGCCAGCAGGAGAGGGAAGCAGAGGAAGACAAAGGGAGTCACAGAGGCAGGCGGGACACAGGCCTGTAGGCCAAAAGGAGTTCGCATTTTACCTCTGTTACAAAGGTTTTTAAACAGCTGTAACATAACCAAATTTGAACTGCAGAGAGAGTACGCTGGCTATTGGATAGAGAACTGAATTCAGCCAAGCAAGCATGGAGGTCAGGAGGTCAGTAAGCAGCACTTGCACTCAAGTTGTGGCAGTGGACATTATTGGAAGGGCTGGATTGGGGATATAGTCTAGAAAGGAAACCAAGAGGGCTTACAGTTCTTAAAAGGAAGACATCAGTAAGAATTATACCTGTATAAAAGTCTAGCCTCCAGCAAAGACTTTCCCCTTGAAGTTATTGAAACTGAAAAGGGAACTGCTTTCCCTTATGCAATTCAATATTATTTAAGGCCTGGAGGGGGAAACTGAGACTGTGGAGTTGAAATAACTCACTCAGGCCATCGTCTACACCATCTTAAGGACCGGTGCTTCTCACTGCCCACTTGGAGACACCTGCAGGAGAGGGCTTTTTCACCTCTTTGTGTCAGGAAGGAGAAGTTGAACTGAGGGCATGACAAAGTTGTGTATCAATGGTAGGGGTCCCGTGAGCCAGGATGCAGAAACTCAGTCATAGGAAACTATAAAGTTCTGAGACGTGGCAAACCTCTTCTGCATCCCAGCATGGTTTCTGGGGCTCAGCTCTGGGTTGCAGGAAGCATGTAAGAGTGATTAAGGTTTTAGGCTCTGGAGTTGGATGGCTTGGGTCTAAATTTTAACTCAGTTACTTGCTGGCTCTGGGGCCTGCATGTTTATTTCATCTCCCATATGCCTTAGTTTCCCACTTTGTAAAATGTGGCTAATAGCACCTACCTCATGAGATTATTATAGTTAAGTGAGTCATCCCAGGTAAGGTCTTTAGAACAGTACCTGGCACAGGCTAAGTCCTCAAAAGTGTTGTTTTGTTCGTATTTAACTTCTTCTAATAAGATAACCTTTCTCCAACATCCCTGGTGGTCCAGTGGTTAAGACTGCTTCCAGGATTTCCCTGGTAGTCCAGCGGCTAAGACTCCATGCTCCCCAATGCTGGCGGCCTGGATTTGATCCTTGGTCAGGGTACTAGATCCCACAGGCTGCAGCTAAAGGTCCCAAGTGCCACATCTAAGGCCCAGCACAGCCAAATAAATAAATGAATTTTTTTTTTTAAAAAAAGACTCTGCTTCCACTGTGGAGGGGGTAAGGGCATGGGTTCGACCCCTGGTAAGGGAAGTTCTCCATGCTGCATGATACAGCTGGAAAAACAAACAACAAAAAGATAAGCTTCCCCTTACTGATTTACTTACGTCATAAATAAATCAACCCCAGATTAGCCCAAGAGAATCTCTTCCCTGCAGACAACAGTGTTTACCCAGATTAAAGGGCTTAAAGCAACTTGTCCAAGTTATGTACAGCCAGAAAGCCATAGGGTGAGGATTTTAATCCAGGCCCCACTGATTCTAAAGTCCTAATCTTTACTCTGCAAAATCAAACCAGTCAATTCTAAAGGAAATAAATCCTAAATGTTTGTTAGAAGGACTGATGCTGAAGCTGAAGCTCCAGTACTTTGGCCACCTGATGGGGTGAGCTGACTCATTGGAAAAGACCCTGATGCTGGAAAAGATGGAAGGCAGAAGGAGGAGAGGACAACAGAGGATAAGATGGTTGGATGGCATCACTGACTCCATGGACATGAGTCTGAGCAAGCTCTAGGAGATGATGAACAGGGAAGCCTGGTGAGCTGCAGTCCATAGGGTCACATAGAGTCAGACATGACTGAGCAACCAAACAACCAGTGGTTAGGACTCTTGAGTTTTGTTTTTTCTATTTTGATTTATTTTTGTTGTTGTTTGTTTATTGACTGCACTGGGTCTTCATTGCTGTGAGTGGCGGCAAGTTGTGGCAAGCAGGGGCTACTCTCATCGAGTTGGCTTCTCTTGTTGCAGAACTAGGGCTCTAGGGCACGCAGGCTCAGTAGTTGCGGGGCACCAGCTTAGTTGCCCTGAGGCATGTGGAATCTTCCCAGTTCAGTCACTCAGTTGCGTCTGACTGTCATTTTCATCCCCTTCTCTTCCTGCCTTCAGTCTTTCCCAGCATCAGAGTCCTTCCTAATGAGTCAGCTCTTCGCATCAGGTGGCCAAAGTATTGGAACATCAGCATCTTTCCAGATTGGGGATCAAACTGGTAGGCAGACTCCCAACTACTGGACCACCTGAGAAATCTGTTAGAACTCCGATCTTTCACTGCCCAGGATCCCACAAGCCTCGAGACGTGACCAAAAAATAAAAGCAAATTCTCAGGCCCACTCCAGACCTCTTAAATCAGAAACTCAGAAGCAATGGGCAGCATCTGTTTTCACAAGCTCTCTGGGTAATTCTGATGCCTGCTCAAGTTGAGAACTGCTCTAAGCCGTAAGTGTGTGGAACTTGGAGCCAGCAGGAAGCAAATCCAAGTTGCATATGTGTGTAAATAAGTGACTGGGGTTTCAGTAGTGGCTCAGTGGTAAAGAATTCGCCTGTCAATACAGGAGACATGGGTTCGATCCCCTATCTGGGAAGATCCCACATGCCATGGAGCAACTGAGCCTTTGGCCCGCAACTATTGAGCCTGTGCTATGGAACCTGGGAGCCGAAATTACTGAAGCCTGCAGGCTCTAGAGCCTGTGCTCCCCAACAAGAGAAGCCACAATGAGAAATCTGCGCACTGAAACTAGAGAGTAGCCCCTGCTTACCACAACTAAAGAAAAGCTTGAACAGCAAGGAAGACTCAGCACAGCCAAAATAAATAAAAATATTTTAAAAACTTAAATAATTAGAATTGGAAAAAAACCCAAAAGAACCAGAACTGAAACAACTGAACCACAAGGGAAAAGCTTCATGACATTGAATTTGCCAGTGGTTTCTTGGTTATGACACTGAAAGCACAGGCAACAGAAGAAAAAAGTAGATAAATTGGACTCCAAAAGTAAAAACTTCTGTACATCAAAGGACACTATGGGGAATTCCCTGGCAGTCCAGTGATTAGGACTCTGTGCTTCCACCCCCAGGGGCCCAGGTTCAATTCTGGTTGGGGAACTAAGATTCCCTAAAGATGCATGGCATGGCCAAAAAAAAAAAACAAAAAACAAACCCAGAAAGCAAAAATAAACAAGGATGTTGTCAAGAGTGAATAGACAACCTACAGAGGAAATTTTGTAAATCAAATATCTGACAAATGGCTAATATCCAGAATATAAAAAATAACTACAGCTCAAGCAAAAAGACCTAACTTAAAACAGGCAGGAGGGGACTTCCTTGTTGGTGATGAGTCGATGAGTCTGCCTGCCAACACAGGGGACATGGATTTGATCCGGGGCTCTGGGGAGATCCCACATGCCTCAGACAACTAAGCCCATGCACCACAACTACTGAAGCCCGTGCTCTAGAGCCTACGAGCTGCAGCTACTGAAGCCACATGCCCTAGAACCAGTGCTCTGAAACGAGAAAGCACAGCCATGAGAAGCCCGCACACCACAACTAGAGAGTAGCCCCCTCTCGACGCAACTAGAGAAAGCCCTCAAGCAGCAGGGGAAAAGCCAGCACAGCCATAAAAAAAATAAAACATAAAGTAACCCAAGGGAAGAAGCCCAGATCTAAGATTTTCCACTGTCCTCTCCCTACGGGGTCAGGACAGCATTCTCCCCAGCTTCCATGGATGACAATATGCACAGAACGCTGCCACCCAGAGAAGATCACCAGGCCAGAGTCTTTACTGGGACTCCATTACATAGAAATGGCTGTCAAAACAGATAGCTAGTTGGAATTTGCTATATGACTCGGGGGGCTCAAACCCTAGGTGCTCTCTGACAACCTAGAGGGGTGGAAAGGGGTGGGAGGTGGGAGGGAGATTCAGGAGGGAGGAGACATACGTATACCCATGGCTGATCCATGTTGAGGTATGGCAGAAATCAACACAACAGTGTAAAGCAGTTATCCTTCAATTAAAAATAAATTTAAAAATAGATGGTTAACTGTCCACCTGGGGGCGGTTTTCAGCCCCTTCAAGACTCCAGCTGTTGCTCCAAAACTCCCACCCTTCATCATGGTGTGGGTGTGGCTCAGAGCCCCATCATAACTCACACTGCTGTTATCTGACTGTGCCAAGGACACCAGGCAAACAAAGACATTCCTATCAGACATGACAGTCCAAAGGTTTAGGGATTACCTCCCAGAAGAAAGGGTGATGACCTTTTGGGGCAAAGTTATACTCTTTTTTTTTTTTTTAATATTTGTTTATTTTAGCTGTGGTGGATCTTTATTCATTGTGACATGTGGGTGGTTTTTTTTTTTTTTTTTTTAAGTTGCAGCATGAGAACTCTTAGTTGTAGTTCGTGGGATTTAGTTTCCTGACCAAGGATTGAACCCAGGGCCCTGGCACTGGGAACACAGAGTGTTAGCCACTGAGCTACCACGTAAGTCCCCAAAGTTAAATTCTTTACTACACCATAATACCAGTGGGAAGTGGCTATGGCAAATGGTGTGATAACGGATCAGAATCACCAGGCCCTGGGAGACCCAGAGTGAGGCCTGTTAGATACTCCTCTGGCTTGCTCAGCTCCCAGATCCTCAGCTGCCAGTCAGTCCAGAGATGTAAACAGCCAGCTTACTGTAGCCTCTGTCTTCTTCAGATAGGGACCGTGACTTCTCTGTACTAATTTCTCACAAGCTTTGAGAGCATCATGCCTATCACCAGGGCAGGAGCTAAGGACAGACAAATGAAGGGTGCAAAATTTAAGCAGGTGCTCATTTTGGGGGCCTAGCAAGTGCCCTGGGTGCTTTCTCCCCTTTTTTAAAACAAAAATATATGGCTGCACCAGATCTTAGTTGCATCATACAGCATATAGTTTCCTGTTGTTGTTTATTTGCTAAGTCGTGTCCAACTCTTTGCGATCCTATGGACCATAGCCTGCCAGGCTCTTCTGTCCATGGGATTTTCCAGGCAAGAATACTGGAATGGGTTGCCATTTCTCTCTCAAGGGGATTTTCCAACCTAGGGGTCGAACTTGTGTCGTTTGCTTGGCAGGCGGTTTCTTTACCACTGAGTCACATGGGAGGCCCACATTTATGTATCTAGTGGCTGAGTTGTGAGGCATGCAGGATCTTAGTTCCCCAACAAGGGATCAAACCTGTGCTCCTTGCATTGGGAGCTCAGAGTCATAGCCTCTAGACTACTAGGGAAGTCCCTCCTTTGCCTCACCTTGATCTAGCCCAGCTGGTCACTATAAGGAGGCTAAATTTGAAGCAGTTATTAAGCATCTATTGTATGCAAGGCCTCATCCTGGGGCCCATGGTGGTGACACAGCTAAATTTCCATCATGTCTGAGCCACACTCTTGGGCAGTCACACTAGCCACAGGCAACTTGAGACTAATATTAAAATACCATGGCAAGTTAACTGCTGCTGCTGAGGGATGAGACAAACGCATCTCAGCATAGCTGCCAGTTTTCACAGCCAAGGCATCCTAGACCAGCTGACAGCCAGCCAGCCTAGCCCCAGACTTAAGAGACAGCATAGTCAAGGTCAGCAGAGTCATTAATCCAATACACATTCAATCACAAAATCTGAAAAGATCTTGTGCTTGGCACCCAGCAAAGATCTGAAGTGCCAGGTGACCTGCAAGTTCATGAGCTAAATAAATGCTTACTGTTTTAACTCTGAGTTTTGGGTTGGGTTTGTTATACACCATTATTGAGGTAATAGATAACTGATAGAGAAATTGACCAAACCAAACCAACACAATAATGTGAAGCAATTATCCTATGATTAAAAACTAATGAAATTGCTCAGACCAGAGGTGCATGTGACTAAGTAGGCACAGAACTGGGCAATGCCAAAAGCTCTGACCTAAGTACTTACAGACTGAGGTCTGAGATCTCTTCTTTCCTTTTGTTGCTACTCCTCTGGCTTGCACAGCCCCCAAACCCTCAGTTGCTCTTGACTACTGTGGTCAGAGACATTTTTACCTTGACATAACTCACGTGCAAAATCACGTGCAAGGACCTCAGGTGGAATGGCACCCTAGGACCTGCTTTTATCCACAATAGTCCCAGGTCAGCTTGGTCCTATAATTTTTTTTTTATGGCTATGCCACAGGGCAAGTGGGATCTTAATTTCTGAATCAGGGATCGAACCCATGGCCCCTGGTTTGGAAGCTCAGAAGTCTTAACCACTGGGATGCCAGGGAAGTCCCAGTCCTATTGTTTTGATGCTTCAGATCCAGCCAGAGTCTCTTGGACATCCCTTGACAGTGAGGCCTGCCCAAGAGTCCATCTGGGCACACAAGCTCATTAGAGGGCTTTGTGACAACAGATTGGTTCCAAATAGGAAAAGGAGTATGTCAAGGCTGTATGTTGTCACCCTACTTATTTAACTTCTATGCAGTGTACATCATGAGAAACGCTGGACTGGAAGAAGCACAAACTGGAATCAAAATTGCTGAGAGAAATACCGATAACCTCAGATATACAGATGACACCACCCTTATGGCAGAAAGTTAGGAGGAACTAAAAAGCCTCTTGATGAAAGTCAAAGAGGAGAGTGAAAAAATTGGTTTAAAGCTCAACATTCAGAAAACTAAGACCAGGCATCTGGTCCCCTCACTTCATGGGAAATAGATGGGGAAACAATGGAAACAGTGTCAGACTTTATTTGGGGGGGCTCCAAAATCACTGCAGATGGTGATTGCAGCCATGAAATTAAATGACGCTTACTCCTTGGAAGGAACATTATGACCAACCTAGATAGCATAATAAAAAACAGAGACATTACTTTGCCAACAAAGGTCCATCTAGTCAAGGCTATGGTTTTTCCAGTGGTCATGTATGGATGTGAGAGTTGGACTATAAAGAAAGCTGAGTGCCGAAAAATTGATGCTTTTGAACTGTGGTGTTGGAGAAGACTCTTGAGAGTCCCTTGGACAGCAAGAACATCCAACCAGTCTATCCTAAAGGAGATCAGTCCTGGGTGTTCATTGGAAGGACTGACGTTGAAGCTGAAACTCCAATACTTTGGCCACATGATGCAAAGAGCTGACTCATTTGAAAAGACCCTGATGCTGGGAAAGATTGAGGGCAGGAGGAGAAGGGGACAACAGAGGATGAGATGGTTGGATGGCATCACCAACTCAATGGACATGGGTTTGGGTATACTCCGGGAGTTGGTGATGGACAGGGAGGCCTGGCGTGCTGCGATTCATGGAGTCACAAAGAGTCGGACATGACTGAGCGACTGAACTGACTGAACTGTGATATTGTCACATTATCTTCATTTCACAGATGAGCAAACAAGGCTCTGAGGTGGGAAGAAGCTTATTTGTGATTAAATAGTCAATAAAAGATGGAACCAATGTTCTGACTCAACAGCTGAAAATAGCAATTTCTTAAATATTTCAAGTTAAAATACCATAGTAATTTGAAACAGGTTGAAGTGTTATCAAGGGCACTGTTTCAAACTTTAACAGAGGTTTTGACTCATCAGTGGATTATGAAATTAACTTAGTAGGTTGGAACCAGCATTTAAAAAAATTAATAATAATGATGACATAGTTTTATAAAACTTTTGTTTCAGTTATCTATATATTAATACTTAACCCCTATAGGAAGCTGGCCTAAATTGTGATGGCACACCAGGCTCCTAGAGGCTGAGGAAAGCTGACCATTCTTTTTTTTGTTTCTTTATTTTCCCCTTGTGATGAGAAACTTTTAATATCTACCTATATTTATTTATTTATTTTGGCTGCACTGCAGCAGCATGCAGAGTAGGGATCAAACCCAGGCCCCAGCAGTGAAAGTGCTGAGTCCTAACCACTGCCACTGGGGAATTCCCAAGCTGACCTTTCCTTGATTCACTGAATTTGGGGAAGAAATGATTTTCAGTTCACTGGGCTCTTTGTCCAAGCCTCTTTCTAAAAGAGGTTAGTGTCACTCCTTTTCTCTTTAATGAGACCATTTCAGTCACTCTTTGATTAAGAACACTGCTTTTTAAAGCTGTTTCTTTTTCCAAAACTTGCCACAGGTATAAATGTTGGACTGAGATCATACAAAACTGTAATTTATCTTAGCATAATATACAATCTTCATAGAAAAGTTGGAAAATACTGAAAAGCACAAAGAAAAAGACTAAAATCCCCAATACTACTACTACCCAGAGATGATATTTTGTCTATGCTTATATGTCTTCAAAAAAATGGGACACTATTAGTACTGTTTTACATTTTATTTATTAACTTTTTGAGTCCTTAAATAGCTTGTTAAAATAATTTTTAATAGTTGTGCTTCATCATAAAGATATCCAGTAATTCAATAGGTCCCTGCTGGACATATTTTCAATTCTTCCCTATTATATTCTATTTTGGGGGCTTCCCTGGTGGCTCAGACAGTAAAGAATCTGCCTGCAATGCAGGAGACCTGGTTTGGAACCCTGGGTTGGGAAGATTCTGGAGAATTTCCCTGGAGAAGGGAATGGAGAAGGCAATGGCAACCCACTCCAGTATTCTTGCCTGGAGAATTCCATGGACAGAGGAGCCTGGGCTACAGTCAATGGAGTCGCAGAGTTGGACACAACTGAGCAACTTAAACACACACATACATGATGATGAAGATCCCTGTAATTAATTTTTTGCAAATATCCATAATTTATTTATGCTGAATTCTTTAAAGGGGTAGTTCTAGGTCAGAGGATGTATAATGTATGTTTCTTAGGCTCTTGACACATGTAAAACCGCTCTCCTGAGAGCCTGTACCAATTTGCCCTCCTCCCCCCGTGTAATAAAAAAAAAAGTATTTCTTTTAATTGGAGGATAATTCCTTTACAATATTATGATGGTTTTTGCCATACATCAACATGAATCAGCCACAGATATACATATATCCCCCATCCTGAATCCCCCTCCCACCTCCCTAGTCTTAGTATCAATTTTGCCTTATATATTACCACAGAGACATTACTTTGTCAACAAAGGTCAGTCTAGTTAAGGCTATGTTTTTTCCAGTGGTCATGTATGGATGTGAGAGTTGGACTGTAAAGAAAGCTGAGCGCTGAAGAATTGATGCTTTTGATCTGTGGTGTTGGAGAAGACTCTTGAGAGTCCCTTGGATTGCAAGGAGATCTAACCAGTCCATCCTAAAGGAGATCAGTCCTGGGTGTTCATTGGAAGGACTGATTTTGAAGCTGAAACTCCAATACTTTGGCCACCTGATGCAAAGAGTTGACTCATTTGAAAAGACCCTGATGCTGGGAGAGATTGAGGGCAGGGGACGACAGAGGATGAGATGGTTGGCTGGCATCACCGACTCAGTGGACATGGGTTTGGGTAAACTCCGGGAGTTGGTGATGGACAGGGAGGCCTGGTGTGCTTCCATTCCTGGGGTCGCAAAGAGTCAGACACGACTGAGAGACTGAACTGAACTGAATTACCACAGAATCTTCTCTACTTCTTTATGGTTAAGAGATCAGAGACAGAAGGCCCATTATATTTTCTGTAGGTTTCAGTTCCCTCCTTAGCATGCTTGATTCCAAATTCTTGGTCAGTTTCCAGAGGTTTGGATTGTGGCGCTGTTGCCATAGAGTGCAGTACCAGTCAGTTGGAAAGACTCAGGAAAATAACAGAGCCATATGATGATAAAATGACCTGAAGTGCCAGTAAGATGTTATTCTTTCCAAAAAGAAAGAACTATACTGGAAATCTCTCCAAGTCATTGTAAAGAAAGACATGCTTCAAAGCCCCACCAAAACTAGGCAAGTAAGTGGGAAGAAAGTACAGGACTAATGAAAGGCAGCAGAGAGAACATGAAAAATTAAACTTTTTACAAGTTTAATCTGGAGCCATTCTGTCAAACTAGAGGTCACAGGTAAGAAAATTTATACTGTAGTTGCTGAGTGTGTTTGGGGATGTCACTCATTTGGGTGCATCAGTTTGTTGCCTGTCAAGTCATAAATTTGTTGTTTAGTTGCTAAATTGTCTGACTCTTGCCAATTCACAGACTGTAGCCCATCAGGCTCCTCTGTCCATGGAATTCTCTAAGAAAGAATACTGGAGTGGGTTGCCATTTCCTTCTCCAGGGGCACAATTTTTAATCCATTAGGCTTTTTTTGTGTAATATGTTTATCTTCCTGTACTTCTGTGACCTAGGGAAAGAGGATGGGAGCTCAGCTCACATGCCAGGAACTTCTGTAAGGGCTTTATAGGAATTAAGCCATTTATTCTTCTCTATAATTTTTAATGTCAGTACTATTATTACCCATCTCTCTCTTCATTTTTATAAACTGTGGTATGTATATGGTGATGGTTTAGTCACTAAGTCGTGTCTGACTCATTATGACCCTATGGACTGTAGCCTGCCAGGCTCCTCTGTCCATAGGATTTCCCAGGCAAGAATACTGGAGTGGGTTGCCATTTCCTTCTCCAGGTGTGTGTGTGTGTGTGTGTGTGTGTGTGTGTGTGTATAACAAAATTTGTCATTTTAGCCATTTTTTTAAGTGTACAATTCAGTGGCATTATATTTGCAATGTTGTACAACCATTACCACTATCTATTTCCAATTTTTTTTTCATTGCTCCAATAAGAAACTCTGGACCAATTAAGCAATAATTTCCCATTCTTTCCCCCCCCTTCTATATTACCATATTTGTGACAAGGAAAATGCAGGCACATAGAGGCCAAGTAAAATAATCATTATACAGCTAGTTGGGCACAGACTTGGTGGCTTTCTGAATCACTTGTCTTGCAGTGGTTTTTTTTTTTTTTTTGGTTTGTTTTTTAAGCTCAAAGTTTCTGGTTCAGGTTCTGGTAAGTTTTTTCTTTCCACTCTTACCCCCCAAAGAGAGAATAAATAGCTTTTCTAAAGAATCTTGAATTTTACTCCTAACTTTCTAAACCTAGTTTCCTTCATGAGAACTTTGAAGCTGTATCTGCTTGAATTATAAGGGCAGGATTCAACTACTCCAAAGGGATCAGTCTGCCTTGCCCTGTGGGGTCTAGTGAGAGCTGGAGGGCTGTAAGGAAGTTTCCACTTTCTAGAACCACCAAATTCTCCCCCATCTCAGTTCTCAGTTCAGTCACTCAGCTGTGTCCCACTCTCTGCGACCACAGGAACCGAAGCACGCCAGGCCTCCCTGTCCATCACCAGCTCCCGGAGTATACCCAAACCCATGTCCATTGAGTTGGTGATGCCATCCAACCATCTCATCCTCTGTTGTCCCCTTCTCCTCCTGCCCTCAATCTTTCCCAGCATCAGGGTCTTTTCAAATGAGTCAGCTCTTTGCATCATGTGGCCAAAGTATTGGAGTTTCAGCTTCAAAATCAGTCCTTCCAATGAACACCCAGGACTGATCTCCTTTAGGATGGACTGGTTGGATGTTCTTGCTGTCCAAGGGACTCTCAAGAGTCTTCTCCAACACCACAGATCAAAAGCATTAATTCTTCAGCGCTCAGCTTTCTTTATAGTCCAACTCTCACATCCATACGCTCAGCTTTCTTTATAGTCCAACTCTCACATCCATACATGACCACTGGAAAAACCATAGCCTGGACTAGATGGACCTTTGTTGGCAAAGTAATATCTCTGCTTTTTAATACGCTATCTAGGTTGGTCATAACGTTCCTTCCAAGGAGTAAGCGTCATTTAATTTCATGGCTGCAATCACCATCCTAATTCTAAGAGCCCTGAGGACACTCCTCAAATGGGCAAGAGATTCTGCTCAGCCACCAGAGCTGAGGAGTGGGAGTCTTCTTCCTTTCTTAAAGGAAGGCACTGAAAAGAATACGGCTTTTGGGGCTGCATGAGCCTAGACCGAAACCCCAAATTTGGACAAGTTCTCTTCTCAAATTTGTTTGCCAAACTGAAAATGTGTAAATACCACCACCTACCTGTAAGGGTTGTTAGGAAAAGAAATGGCAGCCTAGTACAGACAGGACCTCAATGAATGTTAGTCAAACCTTGGCAACTCAATGCCCACTCCTTGTTCAATTTAAACCTTTACACCCTGTTGGGCACCAACTATGCTGTCTAGAGCGGCTGCTTCTCTGCTGGCTTGGAAACTCAGGTTCAGGAACTCTCTCTAAACCCTGATGTTTCCCAAGGGCTGGCTGTGACGTTTGCACTTTTTTTTTTGTTTGGACATGCCCTGTGCCATGGGACATCCTTGTTCCCGACCAGGGATCAAACCATCGCCCTCTGCATTGGAAGCAGAGTCTTAACTACTGGCTCACCAGGGAAGTCCCAGCCTGACTCTTAAGCATTCCAGCTCCATCACTTATTGGCTATGCAATCTGGGGTAGTTTGACCCATCTCTGCCTCAGTTCCCGTATTTGAAAAGTAGAGAACTGGGCTCCCTGTATCATTGAATTGTTGGATTAAATGATTAAGATATGTAATGCACTAAGTGTCTGACATTTGCTATTATTGTCATCTCCAGTGTCACCTTGTTTCTTCACCAAATGTTGCTTTACACCTGGGGAAATGGAGATGGTACAGGTAAAAGCAACCCACTAGTCTTGGCATTCTATTATTTTCCTATTAGTGGTACTGAGTAAATGAGGTAGTCTTCCTTCCAGTGAGCCGGCTGCATTACAAGAGATCCTCTCCCTTCACCTTCATCCTTTGTCATCAGGCTAGGCTCCCTGACTCCCAATCCATCCTTTGTGTCCCTCAATAAAACCCACTCTAATTGGGCAATTAACCTTTCTCTAAGTTAAAGGCTGGGCGGGTAGTGATGGTGGGCTGCGATGGATAGTAGCTGTGCAGCTGCTGCTCTGGGCAGGCAGCCCTGGGGCCTCCTGGGGGTTCCACTCTTAAGAATTTTCCAAGACCCTCCTGGGCTACTTTTAACTGCTAGATGGACAAGCTACAGGGTGATTATTTCCTTAGGCAAGCAAACACTTCAGCCCTCTAATATGGTATTTCCTGAGGCTGGAATAACAACAGGAAGTCCTGTGGGGAAGAGTTCTGCCAAAACACTCATTCTAAGGAAGGAATCAGTAAACTGACAAATCTGCCCAGCCTGTACAACATCCTGCAACCTCCACACGTGGAACCCAGGGCAGGTCTCACCCATAGGCAGCTCGCTATTCTTCTGTGGGTTCCTGAATTCAGGGAGACCTATAGATGTGACCCTATGTGACAAACCCAGACAAACATTTGCACTTAAAAAGCAGTTAGGCCATTTATTGACATTAGGAGAGCATTCCTTTAAACAAGAGAAAGAACTCTGAACACTAAAATCTCATCCATTTTATGAAAACTTGAGACGAATCTCTACGACATCTTTACACAGTTTAATCACGAACAAGAGCAAGGATTCGAGTTAAATAAATTAAACCACACTGTCCTGTTACAAGGAAATGAAAGCTGGGGGCGGGGGTAGGGCCCCCCCATCCCAAGTTCTTCCATTCACACCGAACTGTTTCAGGTGCAAGAACAACAATTCCCCAGTGCAGCACAAAACCGCTTCCCATTGTTTCCTACGGCAGTCACTGAATTACCAACTGTCCAAAGGCTAAGAAAATTTCGTGGAAAAGGGCGTACCCTTTGGCTCCGTGCGTGGCCTGTAGCTGAGGAGGCAAGTTCTTAAGAACCGATGACTGGCTGATACACTCTTGGGGAGACGCACCTTCATAGAATCTCAGGCTTGTGTCTCAGCTTCTCCATCTATAAAATGCAGTCCTGGCGAGGGGAGATCCGCTAGGCGTCCAAATCGAAGTCGTCACGCTCCTCATTGTACTCCAGCACGTGCCGCTTGATCTTGGACGAGTCAACCCAGGTGACAAAGTCCTCCATGCTTCGCGTGACAAGGAAGGCGGGGTCGGTGACCACATCGGGGCCCACGCGCACGTGGCCCTGCTCCACGAACGCCACGGCGGCCTGGAGGTGCTGCGCCATGCGCAGCTTAAGGAGCACGGTGGGCAGGCGGCGGCGGCAAAAGGACGAGGCCGTGACGAAGTCGCAGAGCTCCAGCGATCCCCGCGTGGGCACTAGGCCGAGAGCGTACAGCTTATCCAGCAGCGCGGCCGAGGAGCGCACGCGAAATGGGTCGCGCTCCGGCAGATCGCGCAGGCGCCGGGCCAGCTCGCGCACAGCACGGCTCAGCTGGTTGTAGCGCGTGTAGTCCTCGCGCCGCTGCAGCCGATAACGCCGCAACACGCGTAGCTCATGCAGGTTGTGATCTGTGACCTCCCAGTTCAGGAAGTCCACCTGCTTCAGCAGCTTCTGCTCGTGAAACTTCAGCTTCCGCACCATGATGGCGGCTCAAACACGGCCGGACCGGAGGCTCGGCGCGCGTTCCGGTTGCCCCGCGACTTCCGCCTCACTACGGCTAGACCCGGCCGCCCTGGGGACCCTGCGCCAATGAAAGGAAGACGCAGGGCCAGGCCTCCCATTTCCATTGGTCAGGATGAGGCCACGCCCCGTGCTCGTATCTCGCCTTTCTCCTCTGCGTTCTCTGAGGGAGGCGGAGGGAGGAAACGCCTGGCAAGGCAGGGGGTGGGAGGGGCGGCCTCCGAGGCTAGTCTGCGTGGGTTTAAGTTTGCTGAGAATTAGTTACCTAGTACCGTAATTATTTCCTCTCGTTTAGGTTTCTGTCATTCAGTCCTTCTCTGGAGAGCCTCTTTCAGAAGAGCTAAAAAGGATAGTTCTGGAAAAGAGGGTTGACCGCCGCGCTAATATGGATTCACTGTGCTAACTGACCGTGGCTGGGGGCTGTGGGGGAGGGAGTTGTCCTCCCACCGTGCGGGGGCTTCTCGGAGCCGACAGGGGCTGATCAGCTATCCCCACAGCCTACTAACCGCAAGTCCATTACGAGGCGGGCGGGGCTTTTTCACCCTCCCAACTGGGGCTTGAAGCCACTGAACCTATTCGGTACTGATTCCCAGACTACTTCCTGCACGTCCAGAATCAGGATCTACACAGGAGTCACTTGGAAATCTGTATTGTTAAACAAGAATGCCAGGTGATTCATAAAATCCAGTAAATTTGAAAAACTTGGATAGTACAAATCCTGATTCTTTAATCCGGGCTGAAAAGAATTAGCCCGACAGGTTGGATTTCTGGAGTATTTAGTGAACAGACAACACTGCAAATTATATATCTGTTTTAGTTTAGTGTAGAGCTACAGGACTAACTTCTGTATTTACCCAAGACTTTGACGCCACCTAGCTTCTTTGCCTATAATTTTATTTTTATACTCTTTTCATTGTTTTTTGAAGATACAATATTTGATATGGGCGATACTGTATGTAACATATGTGAGATACAAAGAATACTTGTAGACTCAACAGCTAGTTTAAGAAAGCATCACCAGGACCTATTCACCTAGTCTTCCAGTAAGAGGTAAAGATATCTGCTGTCCTGAATTTAGTGTTTATCTTTGCCTTTTGTTTAAAAAGAAAAATAGTTTTATCACTTTATGGATCCCTAAGTATACTGAGAATTTTCTTACTTGAAGCATAGCCCATGGATCAGCAGAGAGCTGTTGAAAATGTAGAATTTCAGACCCCATTCCGGACTTACAGAATCAGAATCTGCATTTAACCAGATCCCCAGGTAATTTGCATGCATGATATTTGAGAAGTGTTGCTTAGATGATATCACATATGGAAATTTTTTTACATATAGCTGCAGTTGCTTTTTTAAAAATTGCTGCATTATATTCCATTGTTTTGTTGTTGTTCACTTGCTCAGTTGTGTCTGGACTACAGCACGCCGGCTTCCCTGTCCTTCACTATCTCCTTGAGTTTGCTTAAACTCATGTCCATTGAGTTGATGATGCCATCCAATCATCTCATCCTCTGTTGTTCCCTTCTCCTGCCTTCAGTCTTTCCTAGCATCAGTGTCTTTCCCAGTGAGTTGGCTCTTTGAATCAGGTGGCCAAAGTATTGGAGCTTCAGCTTCAGCATCAGTCCTTCCAATTAATATTCAGGGTTGATTTCCTTTAGAATTGACTGGTTTGATCTCCTTGCAGTCCAAGGGACTCTCAAGAGTCTTCTCCAACATCACAGTTTGCAAGCATCAATTCTTCAGCCCTCAGGCTTCTTTATGGTCCAACTCTCATATCCATATATGACTACTAGAAAAACCATTGTTTGGTTCTATCCGATTTATTAATCCATCTCCTGTTGGATCTTTTTTTTTGGAGTGACTATTTTTAGCAGTGCTACATTCCTGTAGGTTTCCTGTTGCACCTATGCAGTAGCTTCTAGTATACATCTTGAAGTTGAATTACTGAGTTGTAAAGGATATGTGAACATGTAAAGTGCATGCTCAGCTTTACTAGCTATTGTCAAATTGTTTTCCAAAGGAGCTGTACCAATTTATATTCCTTTGTCACTACATGAGAGTTCTCTTTGCTCCTCATTCTTGACAGTGCTTGATCCATAGACTTTTTAAATATCTGTGAATCTGATGAGTGTGTGATGATATTTCACCGTGATTTAAATTTGCATTTCCTGATGAATAAAGGATTCATATATGTTTATTCCTCTGTGGAATGCCTCTTTGTGTATTTTTCTATTGGTTAGTGGGGTAGGTAGAATAGTGACCCCCCACACACACCGCAAGATGTCCACCCAGAGCCTGTGAATGTTACCTTATATGAGAAAAGGGACTTTGCAGATGTGATTAAATTAAGGATCTTGAGACAGTGACATTGTCCTGGATTAACTGAGTCAGTCTCATTAATCACAAGTGTCCTTAGAAGTGAAAGAGGGAGGCAGAAGAGTCAGGGAGATATGGTGATGCATACAGAAGTCTGAGGTGTGATTTCTGACTTTGAGGATGATTGGGAGCCAGGAGCAGAGGAGTGTGGGCAACCTCTATAAGGTGGAAAAGGCAAAGAAATGGATTTTTTACCTAGAGCCTTCAGAAGGAACATGGCCCTTGCTGACACCTTGATTTGAGCCCAGTGAGATCCAGTTTGGTTTTCTGGTCTCAAACACCTTGAAAGAATAAATCTGTGTTTTAAGCCACTAAGTCTGTGGTAATTTGTTGCAGCTGCAGTAGGAAATATACAGATTGTTTGCTTTTTTTTCTACTTTAGTTGAAGGTGTTCTTTGTATATTCTGGATAGTAATCCTTAACCAGTTATCTATGGTGTGCAAATATCTTTTCCCAGTTTGCACTTCATCCCCACCCTTCATATTCCCCCAGGCTCACTCCCTTCCATCTTCAGCCTTTGTTCAGTGTGTGCGGGAGGACTCTTGGTTAACTCCCTTCTCCCCAGACAATAAACGTAGTAAATAAGTAAATTATATTTGTTAGCAGGTGATAAGTGTCATGAAACAAAATTGAGTAGGATATAGGAGAGCTTGGGTTGAAGATGGGCTTAATTTTAAACAGGGCATGTCAAGGTATGTCTTACTGAGAAGGTAATATTTCATGGTGGTTTAGCTATGTGTATATCTAGAGGAAGAGCATTTCAAGAAGAGGAAGCAGTGAGTGCAAATGCCTAAAGATATTCCTCTTCTGACATTTCAGAAGAGGAATAACAAAGCCATCTTGGCTGGAGCAGAGTGGGCTAGTAGGTGAGGAAAGGGGGCTCAGATAACAGAGGCTCCACAGGCTCTCTTAAGGTCTTTGGTTTTTAGGTTGAGTGAGATGAGGACACTAGAGGGTTTTGAACTGAGAAATGACATCTAACTTCTGTTTTAAAAGAACCGCTCTGACTGCTATGTTGAGAACAGACTGTCAGGGGCCAGAGGTGGAAACACAGAGGCCATTAGGAAGTTGTGGTGATGCAGGTGAGAGGGTGGTAGCTGGGACCAGGAAAGCAGTTGTGAGATGCTAGTGAGAGAGGAGTTCCAGAATAAGGAGAAAGGTCAAAGAATGGCTCCAGTTTTGGACCTAAGAAAGTGGCAGAAAGTACTTATTACCTGAGATGGGGAAGATTGTCAAATAGATTTGGGTGGCAAGATTAGAAATTCAGCTTTGGACATGTTGGGTTGGAGATGTCTACTAGACATGCAAAGGGAGATGGCAAGGAGAACGACATGTAAGTCTGGGTGTTTTATTTTTTATTTTTCTTTTTTGCCAAACCTTGAGGCATGCAGGATTTTAGTTCCCCAGCCAGGGATAGAACTTATGCCCCCTGCAGTGGAAGCATCATGTCCTGACCACTGGACTACCAGGGAGTTCCCTCAGTTTGGTATCAGCCCAGAGAAAGGCCTGGGCTGAAGATTAAAAATTTGGGATATTATTGGCAGAAAGATGGTGTTTGAAGCCATGAGTCTGGGTGAAATTGTCAAAGAAGT
Organism: Antilocapra americana; assembly: GCA_007570785.1. NCBI lineage: Eukaryota > Metazoa > Chordata > Mammalia > Artiodactyla > Antilocapridae > Antilocapra > Antilocapra americana. Next base: position 4,821,323 of record ML661900.1, on the reverse strand, counting down.
GAAAATAGAAAAAGACGAGAGGACCATGCTACTAATAGGCACTCTGGTGTCAAGAATTATTGCCTTTTTGTCCCTTTCTGGCATTCCAGATGTCAAGCGAGGTGCGAAATTCTGGATTTCCTTGGATCTTCTGGTTGGAGCCATGATCAACTGTGCTGACAACACAGGAGCCAAAAGTCTGTATATCATCTCTGTGAAGGCAGTCAACGAATGACTGAATAGACTTCTTGCTGCTGGTGTGGGTGACATGGGGATGGCCACAATCAAGAAAGCCAAATCAGAGCTGAGAAAGAACGTACATCCCGTGATGGTAATCTGACAACGAAACTCATACTGGAGAAAAGGTGGTGTGTTTCCTTATTTTGAAGATAAGGCAGGGGTCAGAGTAAACAATCCCTGGAGGAGGAAATGGCAATCCACTCCAGTATTCTGTCCATGCACAGACAGAGGAGCTTGGCGGGCTACAGTTCCTGTGGTCACAAATAGTCTGACACGACTGAGCAGCTGAGCACATAGTAAACAGTAAAGGCAAGATGAAAGGTTCTGCTGTTATAGGACCAGTTGCAAAGGAGTGTGCAGACCTGTGGCCCAGGATTGCATTGCATACTTCTTTGATGTATTTGTAAAAAAGATGTAAAATAAAAATTATCCCCCCCCAAAAAAAAACACAATTAGAGAGAAGTGGATGAACCAGTGTAGTAGAAGGAAAGCCAGGAGAGTATGGCTGGCCAGTGCAGATGAAGAAAGTGTATCCATGGGGAAGGAGCGATCAACCTGGTCAAATGCTACAGAGAGCCTAAGTACAGGAGAAGAGCTGAGAATAACCATTAGGTCATTGATGACTGATAAGAAGAGCTTCAGTGGAGTGTGAGATTGAAAGAATGGCTAGAGGGGTTTAAGAAGAGAAAGGGAGGAGAAATGTTGCAAGCAGCTGTTAGAGATGGCTATTTTGAGGAATTTGCTGCAAAGGTGAGCAGATAAAGGGACTTGCCAGATGGTCTAGTAGTTAAGAATCTGCCTTGCAATGCAGGGGGTACAAATTCGATACCTGGTCAGGGAACTAAAATCTTATGTGCCTGGGGCAACTAAGGTGCAAGCAGCAACTTCAGAACCCTTGAGCTCTGGAGCCCATAAAATGCCATAACAAAGATTCTGCATGCTACAAGTAAGACTTGACGTAGCCAAAAAAAAAAAAAAAAAAAGCAGAGGTGGGGTGCAGGGGAGAGTAGTTGTGTGGGGGGGAAGTGGAGTCAAGAATCTATTTTTTAAAGGTGTGGATTGACTCCTGGCTCAATATCGACATCTTGTTGGTTGTCATTCCAGTCTGTTTTACCGCCATAAAATCCCAAATTCACTTCTCCCCAGACCATTACCTCAGGCCTTCATCATCTCTTGAATGCATTTCTGTAGTAGTAGTCCAGAGTGTCTACCATGCTAGCCACCAGCAGAATCAGCATGGAAACCACTGGCCACAGTTCTCCCTTGCTGATCCCTTTCCTAAAGGAGGAAAGCTGGGATGAGGGATGATTGCTGTTTCCTGTGTCTGAGTCAGGGTCCCAGCAGGGAAGAGAGAACACACTCCAATTAGAATAACACGAGGAGAATTTAATAAAAAATTTCCCAAAGGAATGGGCCGGGTGTGGGGAGACCACAAAGGTTAGTGCAGTTGCCTGAGAGTAGGTAACTGTGGGTCCTGTTACCCATAGGTTTGAAGAGAGTTGGGAATAGAAGATATAGGTTCTGGAAATCTCTGTGAAGCTTAAGAGTGAGTTTTCCTCAAGAACCTGAAAATAGGGTGGCCACTGTGAGACAGAAACCACCACCGCCTCCCTCAACAGATATGGAAGTAAATCCAAGGTGTAAATGTGTATAAATATGTGACTTGGGCTTCCCTGGTGGCTCAGTGGTAAAGAATCCACCTGCCAATGCAGGAGTTATGGGTTTGATCTCTAATCTGGGAAGATCTCACATGCCTTGGAGCAACTAAGCCCATGCCTCAAAACTATTAAGTCTGTGCTCTAGAGCCGGTACTCCACAAAAGAAGCCACTGCAACCACCCTAGAAGCTTGTGCACCACAACTAGAGAATAGCCCCACTAACTGCAACTAGAGAAAGCCGGCGTGCAGCAACAAAGACCTAGCACGACCAAAATAAATAAATAAAATTATAAATATGTGACTGAAGCATTTGGGAACCAACTAAAGACTATCAAGGTGGTGGCTGGGGGTCCTTCTGAGGGGTGGGGTTAGACTAGGTGTTAGGCTGAGCACCGAAGAACTGGTACTTTGAAACTGTGGTGTTGGAGAAGATTCTTGAGAGTCCCTTGGACAGCGAGGAGATAAAACCAGTCAATCTTATAGGAAATTAACCCTGAATATTCACTGGAACGACTGATATTGAAGCTCCAATGCTTTGGCCACCTGATGCGAAGAGCCAGCTTATTGGAAAAGACCCTGATGCTCGGAAAGATTGAAGGCAGGAGGAGAAGGGATTGACAGAGGACGAGATGGTTGGGTGGCATCATAGACTCAATGGACATGAATTTGAGCAAATGCCGGGAGACAGTGAAGGGACAGGAAAGCCTGGCATGCTGAAGTCCATAGGGTCACAAAGACTTGGACACAACTGAGCGACTGAACAACAACTAGTAGGGTAAGTAGAAATCCTATCAATTGTATTAAGTGAGCTAATAAAGGTAAAATGTTTACAACAGTCTAGCACTCAACAAGCACTAAGGAAGTAGCTGCTTCTGTTAAACTGAGTTTGGAGAGAGGTTCTGCAAACAGAAGAGAGATCACAGAAAAGGGGTGTCCCGAAAACAGCTGTGGGAAACATATTCAAGCTCTGGTCCTGGCGATCCTAGGCTGAACTGAGTCCTTAGAATCAAGGCTGCACCTATGGTTGAGGGAATGAGACCTCAAGGTTTCTTGGCTTGAACCATTGGTTCTTCCCATCCTGGGTTATTCAGTTTCACTGGACTAAACTTCTGGTAACGGCTTCCCAGAGAGCAGCTCAAATTGCCTTGATCTATTGATGCATAAATTCAGGTATGCCTGGACAGTTGAATTTCTCTTTGCAAAGTAATACATGGGCTTCTGGGGTTTGCACGTAAACCTTTTTTCTGGTCAAATGCCAGCTCTACGTGGGGCATTGGACCTACTCACTGAAACAGTGAAATTGTTTCACTGCAAAAATACACCCTTCAAAACAACCCAAGGGGGGAATTCCTTGGCAGTTTAGAGGTTAGGGCTCTGTGCTTCTACTGCAGGGGGCATGGGTTCTATTCCTGGTTGGGGAACTAAGATCCTGCATGCTAAGCCACCAAAAGAAAAAAAAATAAAACAACAGCCAAGGTGCCCACCTTTACAGCACTACCTTATGCCAGTTAATCTACAACAAGTGGGAAGTGTGAGCATGAGGAGGAAGGAGGTTCTAGTTAGAGGAGGTAGACAAGACGCAGGGCATAGCCAGGAAGGGGAGTAGGGGCTGAAGCCTTTGTTCATCTTAGGTACCTCCTGTCGACTTAAAAAAAAGTGCACAACATGAGAGTTGCAAGTTAAGTTTTATCTGGGGCAAAATGCAGATTGTAGCCTGAGAGACAGCCTCAGATAGCTCTGAGAAACTGTTCCACAGAGGTAAGGGTTGGGGGGAGGACAGTATATATGTGATTTTGGTAAAGGGGGAGTACATTGTAATCAAGCTAATATTTTTTGTAGAAGTTTCTGCTAGTCTTGTGAAGCTTCTGTTAATCAGCATTAAGGATTTTAGTTTTTGTGCTTTTCTTAGTATGAGGAGATACAAGAACTGGGCTCATAAAATCAGCTCCCAAGAATATCCATCTGAAGGCCTGTCCTGCCAGTTTCATCTTGAGCACAGAGTGCCACATTTCTGCTTCCCACCCTGAACTCCTTCAGGGGCGTTGAAGGTCAGTGCCGGAGCAGCACATGCTTTAATCCTCATAGGGTTACGTAGGTAGATGGCAAGTGCCAATTTGTAGTTGACACTTCTCCTCCAGGAAGTGTTCCTTGATCCTTGCTCAACCCAGGTTGGGTCATGGCACTGACCACACTGAGCAGGGAACATTGCTTTATTTTCCTGATCCGTTGGAACTTCTGGTAGGTAAGGACAATGCCTTATTCGTCTTTGTAGCCCAGGAGGCCTGGTACAGAATACTCAGTTAATGTTTTCTTGAGTGCATGATCAAATGAATGAGACAAAGACAGAATGAATGAACAGAGGTCAAGAGTTGTTATTGTTAGCTTGCTCAGGTGTGTCCAACTCTTTGGTACACCATGAACTGCAGAATGCCCGGCTTCCCTGTCCTTCACTATCTCCTGGAGTTTGCTCAAACTCATGTTCATTGAGTCGGTGATGTCATCCAACCATCTCATCCTCCGTCACCCCTTTCTCCTCCCGTCCTCAATCTTTCCCAGCATCAGGGTCTTTCAGTGTGCTGGTTCTTCTTATAAGACAAGAGGGTAGATTGTAAACTCTCCAGGGCAGGCACCCCCACTACCTTGTGGTACCCTGTGGTCCCCCCCAGTGCCCAGCACAATGTCTGGCAGAATCAATGACCAGGGTCAAGTCCCCTTTACCTCTTCCCAGAGTCCCAACCAGACCATTCCTCGTTTCAGTGGTGCTGGCAAAGACAAGACACCAGTCTTCACCAGCCCCCGCACAAAGCACGACGGAACCTGATCGTGCCTACTCTTGTTCCCTGTTACTACAGATGTAGAGTCTTGTCTTTCTCCCTGAAGGAAGTCGCCCAGGACAGGGCTTCTCCTGGCCCTGTCCCTCTAGAGTACTAGGACCCGCAGTAGCCCACATCCCAGCCGGCTCAAGCTTTTTCCATGAGGGCACCGCTGGCTCTGGGGTCCCCTCCAGAAAACAATCCCCAGGCGGCGCCACGGCCGCGTCCCGCCGGAGCGGTGGCGGGGCGGGGAAGCGGGAGCGTGGGTCTGCGGGTTTCTGCGCACCCTTCCTCCACCTCCCGGGTCCCGGCTCTGGCTCTCTCCTTGTAGCCCCGCACGTTGCAAACTTTCAGAGTTTTCCTCACTTGCGTCACGGAAAAGGCAAGAGGGTGACGGAGGCCGGGAGGCGAGAGCTCCCCCGCGCGGCGCTTGAGCCCCTTGGGGCGAGAGGTGTCACCTCGAGAGCGCGGACAGGCTGCAGGGGTGCGGCTGCCCTAGGGGCTGGCCCCGGAGGCTGCCTCTCAACTGCGATCGATCGTCTCCTTGCTCTCGCATCCCGATCTCCCCGCGAGTGAAGGCGCCCACGACAAGAGAAAAGAGGAGTAGGCGGGAGCCGGACTGCAGCGTCCCAGGCCCGCGGGAGGGCGGAGCCGGGCCGTCCCTGGCCAGCCAGGACGCACGGAAGTGCCGCGGAGTTTGCCCAATTCCCCAGCCTGCTTTTCCTTCTCCCTCCCTTTCCCCACCCCTCAACCCCACCTCCCCGTCCCCCCGCCGGCTATTCCCTCCTTCCTCGGGACGCCACCTCCCGGAATTGCCTTTTTTTCTGTTGTTTTGGATCTGGCTTCTCGCCGGTGGAGCCGAGGAGCCGCGAACGCTAGAGAAGAACGCGGGCTCGGGGCGCAGCCCGCCGCCCACCGGCGGGATCCCCCAGGGCAGAGCGGAGAACGGCCGGACAGACGGCCAGCAGCACCATCAGCTCTTGGAGCTCACTCTCCAAACTCCTGTTGAGTGTGTGCGTGCACGCGAGGGGTGGAGGGTGGGGGTCTACGTCCGGCGCGCCGGGGCGGTTACCTAGGGGATTACCTTTGGACGGGGGTCCTTGGACTCAGATCAGGGTCATCTTCAGGTTCAGAAACTGCTGATGAATTAGGCAAACAAAAGAGGCCACTCAGCTAGTGGCCAGGAGTCGCCCGAGCGCTTCGTCGCGTCCCCTCCTTTCCCCCGGGTGGGGGCTGGCCGCTTAGGGGCGGGGAGAGGGCACCCGAGCCGGCTGGGGGCTGGGGGCTGGCCGGGCCGCCTGGTCGCGGAGTTGGCCGGCCTGTTGTGTAAGCCTCAGTCCTTGTTTTCCCGGCCTGGCTTGTTGTGAAGCCGGACACATCCACCCCTGGATTCGATTCAGGAGGCTGCCGCTTTTCTCCTTGCCCCTCTTGGATTTTCTGGATTTTTGAAAACCCAGTGGCCCAGGAAGAGGAGGAGGAAGGAGGAAGGAGATCTGCAGAGGAATGTGAGAGCCTCCCCAAGGCCGAGACTGGAGGAGCCATAAGGAGCTGGGAGCCAGAGCTGCCGGAGTTTCTGGGAGGTGGTTTCCGAGTGATTCTCTTCTATTTTAGAACATTGTTCCAGCGGAGAGTGTCGAATTCTTGCCTGCTCAGGGCTGGTTCTCTCCGAGTCACTTGACTTTTCTTCTAGGAGTGGGAGGCGGAGAGACTCTCCCCTGCAGAGGCTGTGGAAGGAAGGGAGGAAGACCAGGGACATGAGCTCTCCCTGCTCACAGGCATGTGCGGGCAGACCTGGTAGGGCCGATTCTGGGCCGTGGACATTGCTTTGAAGAGAAGGAGGCTGCATACCTTCTGTGGGTGCTCAGACCCCGCAGTAAGGGCTGAGAGACTGAGGGCTGTGGCCAGCCTTGAGTTGCTCGTGCATCCTCAGTGCACCCTAACAAGTGTCCTCAGCTCTTGGCCGGACTCTTTCCTCATCGTTCTTTACCACTGGCCCAGACATGGCACTCAAAGGGCGAGCCCTCTATGACTTCCGCAGTGAGAACAAGGAGGAGATCAGCATCTGGCAGGACGAGGACCTGGTCATCTTCAGTGAGACCTCACTGGATGGCTGGCTGCAGGGCCAGAACAGCCGTGGGGAGACCGGGCTCTTCCCTGCCTCTTACGTGGAGCTCCTCCGTTCTGACGCTGCCTCCAACCATGCCGACTACTCCGGCAGCCCCGCAGGCCCTCTGGGCGCCCGGGTGAGCTTGTACGACCGCTCCAACACTTCCAGGAGCGGCGGCGGCAGTGGCTTCCTCTCAAACCAGGGTAGTTTCGAGGAGGACGATGACGATGACTGGGATGACTGGGATGATGGGTGCACAGTGGTGGAGGAGCCACGGGCCGGTGGGCTGGGCACCAACGGGCACCCTCCGCTCAACCTCTCCTACCCTGGTGCCTACCCCAGCCAACACATGGCCTTCCGGCCCAAGCCGCCGCTGGAGCGGCAGGACAGCCTGGCATCTGCCAAGCGAGGCAGCGTGGTGGGGCGAAACCTCAACCGCTTTTCATGTTTCGTGCGCTCCGGCGTGGAGGCCTTCATCCTGGGGGATGTGCCCATGATGGCCAAGATCGCTGAGACATACTCCATTGAAATGGGCCCTCGCGGCCCCCAGTGGAAGGCCAACCCCCACCCGTTTTCCTGCTCCGTGGAGGACCCCACCAAACAGACCAAATTCAAGGGTATCAAAAGCTACATCTCCTACAAGCTCACACCCACCCATGCCAGCTCACCTGTCTACCGGCGCTACAAACACTTCGACTGGCTCTACAACCGCCTGTTGCACAAATTCACTGTCATTTCAGTGCCCCACCTCCCGGAGAAGCAGGCCACAGGTCGCTTTGAGGAGGACTTCATTGAGAAGAGGAAGCGGCGGCTTATCCTCTGGATGGACCACATGACCAGCCACCCTGTGCTGTCCCAGTATGAGGGTTTCCAGCATTTCCTCAGCTGCCTGGATGCCAAGCAGTGGAAGATGGGCAAACGCCGGGCTGAGAAGGATGAGATGGTGGGTGCCAGCTTCCTGCTCACGTTCCAGATCCCCACGGAGCACCAGGACCTGCAGGATGTGGAGGACCGCGTAGACACCTTCAAAGCCTTCAGCAAGAAGATGGATGACAGTGTCCTGCAGCTCAGCACAGTGGCTTCGGAGCTGGTGCGCAAGCATGTGGGGGGCTTCCGCAAGGAATTCCAGAAGCTGGGCAATGCCTTCCAGGCTATCAGCCATGCCTTCCAGATGGACCCCCCCTTCAGCTCCGAGGCCCTCAACAGCGCCATCTCTCACACGGGCCGAACCTATGAAATGGTTGGTGAGATGTTTGCCGAGCAGCCCAAGAATGACCTCTTCCGGATGCTGGACACACTGTCTCTCTACCAGGGCCTGCTCTCCAACTTCCCCGACATCATCCACCTGCAGAAAGGTAAGAGCCAGTGTGGGCTGGAGACCCTGACAGCATCTGCGCTCTGCAGGGCACTGGGGCTATGAGGATGGCCTAGATGGAGCACAGCGGCTCGGGTAGTCTTTTGGTCTTGGTCTCATTAGTTCATTCAGCAAGGGTGTTGAGCACCTAGCAGATGACAGGTGCTGTTGTAGGTACAAGGATATTTCTGGGCAGGTCTGGTCCCTCTCATGGAGTTCGCTGTTTACCTTCTTGTCTGTTCATTCATTCACTCACTCATTCATTCATTCATCCATTTTCTCTGTTTCTGTCTCATTTACTCATTTACTCATTATACATCGAGTCCTCCAAGTTATTAGGCTGGGTTCTGGGAACACGGAGCTGACCAGGGCCCAGGCCTTGCCCTTGAGGAGCCCACAGGCTTATGGGGGACATGGACACAGACCCAGATAACGAGAGCACAGAGCGTAACCTATCTTCCCACTTGTCACCAGCTCACCTCCCTGCCTTTGCAACTTCAGAGACTGTTCTCATGGCTGCACATCCTATCGTGAGCTTCCTCCCTATCTGTGTTCAGGAGGGTTGGCTACCCCATTTTGCAGATGAAGAAGCTGTGTCCACAGAAGGCTGGCTGCACAAGGAGTCCACAGCCTAGCTGGCACTGTCCCTTCCTTTTGCACCTCCCCAAGGACACATGCATTTTGGCCACCTCCCAAGCTCAGCCGTGTGTTCAGTTCTCACAGTCTCCTCCCTAGGGGAGGGACAGGATGGGTCCCTGTTACTGTGGGGCTGTCAAGGAACTGCCAGGGAAGTGACTCATAGCTGGGTCACCTAGGGGCACCTGGACTGGGCTGAAGGAGAAACCAGGGGTCCAGGACACTGCCCACATGGTGCATCCGATTCCCTCTTCCTGAGCCTGTCTTCTCTTCTTGCCTGAGCACTGAGTCAGGAGCTGACCCGGCAGGTGGCTGAGTCTTGTGGACTACAGGCAGGGCAGGAGGGAGGTGTGGTCCTCCCCAGGGCTGCTTGGTAACTCAGGAAGAACGTCTGCAGGGCGTGGGGCTGGCTCCCAGGCCCCTGAGCCCTGAGGTCAGTCCTGGCTTGGTGGAGAGTTTCCCTCTGGGCGGGGCCAGGAAGCCAGCTCTGCACTGAGCCTGGGGGACAGCAAACATCACCGCCCTACCTTGGTCACTGGTAGTAAACCAGCCTTGTTCTCCTTATGCTGTTGTTCAGTCACTAAGTCTGAATTCTTTTTAGCCCCATGGACTGCAGCACGCTGGGCTTGCCTGTCCTTCTCTATCTCCCAGAGTTTGTTCAGACTCATGTCCATTGAGTCAGTGATACCATCCAACCATCTTTAGGAGGTTAACTTCTAGAACTTCTCCAGCTTCCAGACTCTTTTCTCCCCTTACTGTCTCTTCCTCCTTCTCCTCTCTGCTTCTTTTTTTTCTTCTCCACGTTCCTCTCTTCCTCCTCCCCTTCTTTCAGCTTCAGGAGACATGACCTGAGTTCTGGTCTTGGCTCTGCCCCCAATTTGCTGTGTGTCCCTGGGCAGTGCCTTCCCCTCATTGGGCATTAGTTCCTCAATCTATAACACAAAATGGACACTGTGAGCTCTCAGGCCTTCAAGGGGGTGGGGTGGGGGAGAGAGTCCCGGGGAGGGTCTGGTCGAGGACAGAGCGATGTCTTAGTTTCGGCTCTGAGTTCTGGGCAGGGACAGGGCAGGGGTGGTGGCTGGAGCTGGCTGGCCCCCTGGGGCAGGTGTCGCCTTGTGTGGAAATAGAACCACGCTCACTGCTGCACTAGGGCCTGGGAAAGCTGGTTCAACCAGCTCCTCTGATGGCATGTTCCTGTGTGGGCAGCAGGAGAAAGGTGAGCAGGGGCACAGTGATGAAACAGCTGTTCCTGTGCGTGTCTGGGGACCCTCCGCCCAGGGCAGAGCTGGGGCAAGAAGGCAACCCTGTACTCAGGGCTCCCAGGCTCCCATTAGAGCAGGAAGGAGTAAAGGCAGTCTGGCCTTCTGACCCTGGACTAGGGGGACAGAGCTGAGAGAGGCCACTTCCGAGTTTCCACTGGAGGCTAAGATGAGGGGCCCGTGATCCTCTGGGGGTGATGTATTCAACCTCAGACAGAGGCTGCACCCATCTTCCCGTACCCAGAGGACCCCTCCCCATTTGGTCAAGGGCTTTGGGGTTTACTCTTCTACTTTGTAGGCTCTGTACCACCATTTCCCAGCCCTGGGTACTACAGTGGTTAGGGAGTGAGGCTTGAATCTGGCTGAGTCAGAATTGGGCAGGCTTTCTGGAACCACAGCCTCTCCTCCTGGGGGGAGAAGAGGTCCCATGGTGGCCCTGTGGATAGAGACCTTTCACAGAAGGAGGAGCAGGAAAGTTGGGCCCTGGGTGCCCAAGATGCTGTCAGCCTGTTTGTACACTTTCTTTTTTTTGTTCGTACACTTTCTAAAACATGGTGAGCATGTGAGAGAGGCTTTTGGAAGGAAGGAGACAGGAGGCTTGGTAGGGTTTAGGATACCAAAATTTAGACAAATGTTGTATTTGAGGTGACCCTGATTGAGTTTCCTCCCGTGAGAAAGTTTAGGGAAATGGGCCATGGAACCCATTTGGTGCAGAGGTGAAGCCCACCAGCTTTGTCTGCCCACCAGCCCAGTCCCTGGAATTCAGTTTAGGGGTTTCTCCTAAATGGGGAAGGGCAACCATGTGATTTATCATTCAAACCATAGCAATCTTGTTGGGGGAAAAGAGAGCCTTGGTAATAGTTAGCCTGGGACAGCATGGGGAAACAGTGGCTGTCCAGGGCCCCTGCCTGAGAGCCAGCCAGGGCAGGACTCTGTCCTCAAAGAGTCATCACAAACCACGGAGGTCAGTGTGAGTCCCTCCATTCTCAGATGAGGGGCAGTGAGGTGGGCTGATCATCAGAGCAGGAGTTGGAGCCCAGTGTCTCTAACTCCACAGCCAGGCTGTTGCCACTGTGCCAGACAGATGGGAGAGGGAGCTCCCTAAGGGTGGATACCTGGGTTAGACGAGCCAGAAGGGGAAGGACCAGGGAGGGAGTTGGGTGCTCTCACACCAACTCAGCTGGCATCCTCTGTGGACTGGAGGCAGGCCCTGGACCACACAGCATGCACAGAGGGGTCATGGGGCTCACAGGCTGGCCAAGGCAAAGTGGCCCTTGCAGGACCAAGTTCTACCCTGGGGGAATAGGTGGGTCTAGCCTCTGTGCTCTGGGCCATCACCTAGCTCTCCTTCTGCCTCCCCTCCTAGGCTCCCATGAACAAAGAATTATGTGGCCCTGAGCCACCACCAGCTGGGTCTTGGCTGTGACTGAAAAGCAGTTTGCACCTAGCTGCACATAGCATCTGGAGCTCTTATCTTGTCAGGCTCCATCCCAAGTTCAATTAAACCTCTGTTCTAACTAGAAGGCGGGTACCATCATTATCCCATTTTACTGATGTTGAAATTCTAAAGTGCTATACTGCCCTGAGCAGCTGTCAGCAGCATCATATGTAGTCCAACCTGTCCTGTTTGACAGTGGGGAGACGTGCAGTCCTTGTTGGAGATGACACAGTGGACTAGGACCCAGACCTCCTGCCCTCAACCTAAGGTAGGGACAAGATGGATTCAGGTGGGAGTTTAGGGAATATCCTGAGACCCTGGGGATCTGAAACTCCAACCTTCCCGTCCCAGTTTCTGGGATCCGGTCTACAGGAAAACTGCCAGGGCAGGAGGTGCCCGGGGTCCTCAGCTCTCAAGGTGAGTCCTAGATGGAATGTGGTGGGGTGAGGGGGGACTGGCCCAAGCCCTGACTCCCAGTTTGTCTCTGGGGTGCGTTAGTGTTAGCTGGTACCAGTCCCACATCTGAGTCACAGGGTGGAGGGTGACAGAAAGCAGGGTGGGGGCTCCTCTGGCCCCCATAGCTTTTGCCCCCCATCCCTGGCTCCCTGCCTGTCTGTGGATACTTAGCAATTACAATAGATTCATTCCTATTATCTGCGCCTCAATTTCCTTCCTCTAAGGCCATGGGCTTGTGCTTAGTCTCTCAGTCATGTATGACACTTTGTGACCCTATGGACTTTGTAACCCACCAGATTCCTCTGTCCATGGGATTATCCAGGCAAGAATACTGGAGTGGGTAACCATTCCTTTCTCCAGGGGATCTTCCCAACTCAGGGATCGAACCTAGGCCTCCGGCGTTGCAGGTGAATTCTCTACCACTTGAGCCACCAGGGGAGCCCAAGGCCATGGGCTATTTAAGGCCTTAAATAGCTTCTTAAATGTAGGTCCACCCCCACTGCACCCAGACTTTCTCAGGAAGGTGGAATCCAGGCTGGTATGTTTCCTTTGCTGAAGCCTAACTCTAGTTTCTTTGTCCAGCTATTTTCTACCTTTCTGCTTCTGGTTCTTTCTACCCTTTGGGACCTTCTCAAATTCCTGAGTCCATTGTCTGGATCCCTCACATATTGCCTGGAGGACCTGGCCTGGGCTCCCTGCAGTAGAGGTGTCCACTCCCCGCTCTGCAGGGCTCCCTCTGGGCCAGATATCCCACACTTTGTGGGCAAGGAGGAGGCTGGGAGCCCCTCAAGTCCTTTCCCACCAGGGCCTGAGTTTCCTCTGAAGAGTTCTGGTGTGCTGGTGGAGGTGAAGGTGGCCGTGGGGCTGGGGCTGGACAGCTGTCCTCTAAGGCCGCTCCAGCTATGAAGCCTCTCATGGGGGTCTCATCTTGGTCCCACAGTCAGTCCCTCTCCTTCTGCCCAGGTCTGGGCGATCACCCTGGGGAAGGGACCCAGTTTGGAAGAATCTAAATGAATCAATAAGGATGGAACAGGAGGCAAGAAGAGGTGGTTCAAGGAAGGTGCTGAAAGAACTGAGTGGGCTGGGAGCTGGGCGCTGCGGAGTTCTTTTGGGTGCTCTGTGAGCAGTCCTGGAAGTGTTGCAAATGTGAGCCAGCCTGCCTGAAATGCCACTGTTTGCCGATTAGCCACACACTTGCCGCCTTCCGTGGGTACTACTCCTTCTAAAGGCAGAGTTATTTCTAGCACATAGTAAATGCTCAGTTAGTGCATCCTGAATGCATTGAACAACTTGAGAGTAAACTATGTTTCAAAGGTCCCTGAGAGGCCCCCTTAAGGAGAGGGTGGGAAGCATGAAAAACAAGCCTATTTACTCGTGTGTGGTGGGTGCTTTTGAGGCGCTCCGGGAGCATGCTGTCCTCTGTGCCAAGCCTGCCCACCTCCACACTCTTCTTCACATGGTGGACTCCCTACAGCTCTGAGAGGAGAGCCTTGCTAGGCACAGGCAGACTGCCTCTCCAGCTCAGCAACTGCCCATTGGCTTCAGCGCAGTCAGTCAAGTGCCCGTTAATTCAGAACTGAAATCCTTTCACCGGTTGCTTGTTGATTCACTCAGGTTCTTCCAAATTGGGTCCCTTCAGCAGGTTCATCCCCTGACTCCCCATCTGTCACCTGGTTATGACAATGGCCTCCTCTAGTCCCCTGGGGACTGGGGTGAGGAGAGAGCAGAGCCTATATGTGAGAGACGCACACAAAGGGAAACTCCAGATGGCCTTTCAGCCTCTGTTTTAGAATCAGCTGTGTGATGGGGGCAGGGAGAAGGATGCTCCATGTGGGAGTGGCACCTGATCAGAGCCTTGAATTATGCATAAGGATCCAGGAGGCAGAGATAGGGATGTAGGAGAGAAAGGGTGAGTTTGATGAATATGGGGTCAGTGCGGAACAGGGGCAGGGGTCAACTCCCAGAGGGCCTCCCAGGCCAGGAGAACGGGGGACCTTGCTCTGCAGGCCAGAAGGAAGCCAGGGGAGACCTGGAGCTATGGGTGCCAGCTTGGCTGCTCTTCGGGTGCTATGGAGAATCTCTCAGAGGTTGGGACTCAAATGAGGAGACCTGTGGGGGGCCTGTTGTAGGAGTCCAGTGAGATTGAATCAGTTTAGCAGACACATATCAGAATCTGTGTGGGCTAGGCTTTGTTCTAGGCACTAGAGACATTGAGTTCATACCTGGAGGGACACAGTCAGAAGAACCACAGAGAGGTAAGAACTGTGGTAGAGGGAAGCCTAGGACACCCGAGGGCATGGAGAGGCACCTGATGTGGTGGGCCTGCCCAGAAGGCTTCCTGGAGAAGGTGATATCTGAGCTGAATGGGGAACCAGCATGAGGGTGATGAGGCCTGTGGTGGATGGGGACAGCCTGGTCGTAGAAGTCAGTACAGCTGGCAGGGCTGTGACCGGTCAGGTGTGTGCTGCTGGTGGTGCCTCAGGTTTGGAGGGAAGATGGTACGTCTGGCTTCGGACATGCTGAAGGTGAGGGCTTGAGGGACATCCCGGTGGGCATTGAGTGGCTGGACCATGGGTCTGGAGTCCAGGAGGGAGGCCCGAGTTGAGCCGATGAGGGTACTGTCTGCCCTCGAAGGGTTTCAGGGCAGGGTTAGGGAGCAAATGGGAGAGAATGGAGCCCTAACCGCCCTTGACCTCTGCTCTGCCCATGCCAGGTGCCTTCGCCAAGGTGAAGGAGAGCCAGCGCATGAGTGACGAGGGCCGCATGGCGCAGGAGGAGGCTGATGGCATTCGCCGGCGCTGTCGCGTGGTGGGCTTTGCCCTGCAGGCTGAGATGAACCACTTCCACCAGCGTCGTGAGCTCGACTTCAAGCGCATGATGCAGAACTACCTGCGCCAGCAGATCCTGTTCTACCAGCGGGTCGGCCAGCAGCTGGAGAAGACGCTGCGCATGTATGACAGCCTCTGACCGCTTAGCCCAGGCCCTCGCCCCGCCCCCGGGGCCTTCCCACACCAGCAGTGCCTGGAGGGCAGGGAGTTGGGGGTAGCCTTTGCAGGAGTCATGAGTATCCCTGGGAAAGTCCTCCACCCCTTAGAGCTGGGGGCACAGCAGGGATGAGAACAGGGCCAGGAGCCCTCTAGGCTCAGGCCTGGGCTGCTGGTCAGTCACTTGAGGCCAGGCCAGGGTCTTAGCTTCCCCTGGAGCCTATAGCACATGCCCACCTGGTCACTTCCCCCTCATTCGTTCAGTAGATATGCGGGCCTGCTACGGCCCCAGGTCAGACACTGGGCATCCAGGGCTGCAACAGGCCTGCTCTTGTCCCCAGTTGAGGTGGGGGTCAGACGCAGATGCAGGCGGGGGCAATACAGAATGATTGATGGTAAGGAAGGGGCTTCTGGAAGCTCGCAGAAGGGACCACTTATTCTGCCGGTCAGGGATAACTCTGTGGAGCAGGTGACATGTGAGCAGTGTGTCTTGAAGGATGACAAGGACCTGCCAGACAGTAAGTGGGGACAGTGGACGGGGCAGGCATTCAGAGAGGAACAGCCTGGACGAAGCTGTGGAGGCATAGAAACATCTCTTCTCCCCTCCTTTATCTTTCTCTAGCAAGTTTGGTGCCCCTTTGGTGTGTCCCCTTGTGTGACAGAGGGCAGGGATCTGCCTGGCTCCCATGCCTCTGTCCCTGCCCTGCTCCCCCTCACCCCGCAGGAGGGGCTGCAGGCCAACTCCCCCCTGACTCCCACTTCACCAGCTGAGCCCCCTCACCCCCTGGCTAGGGGACCATGCAGCATCTTTGCCCTGGGCTCAAGGTGCTGAGACAAGCCACAGACCCCAGGATTCTGGTGGTACCTGCCTGGATGGGACACCTGCAGGTTACTGGGTATTTGAGTTCACCAGCCGTAGCTCTCACACTCCTGGCAGGCTTGGACCTCCGGCTCCCAGGGGCCAGCTTACCCATCGCCCCAGGGATCCTGGGCCCACCTGCCGATCACCAGGCTCACTGTGATGCCATCCAGGTCCTGGTGGGATTGGGCTGCCTCCCACTCACGTTTACATCCTCGAGGGGACTCTTCCCACACCCCTAGGCCGGGGTATGATCAGAAACTGACATCTGCCCCTGCTGGCCCTCCCAGGAGGTCATGGCTATCTCTGGCTGCTGCTGCTTCAATCTTCATTCTTTCTTGTTTTCTTGATAAACCTTTTCCAATTAAGATAACAAAAGTATGACTCCTTATTTGGATCCTGGGGAGGGGAGGCGGGGGATGAGGGAGGAGGGAAGGATGGAGCCCTAGTTGTCCCTGGGAGTGGCTGGACCAGATTCTGAGGTTGTGATGGGCACAGCATTCACCCCAGAACTTCAAAAGTTGGTGGTGGGACAGAGCTGGTGGTTGGGGCTAGCTGGGGACCTCTGGGTGGCCATGGACCCCAGCTCAACGCAGAGCCTTCCTAGACCTCACTCTCCTCTTTTCTCAAATGGGTGGAGTCCTGCCAGGGGTTTGGCTCTGCTGCTCTGTGATCCAGGACTGAGGGGCACACGAGGAAGGGACAGTCTAGTCGACAGGGGGTTCATCTCCCCAGGAGGCATATCCCAGCCTTGCATGCAGGAAAGCCCAGTCCAGGAGAGGGGGTGGGACTCAGTCCCTGTGTCCTTCCGTGGACCTTCCAGCCCAGGGTGCCCAGCCTTTCAGTGGCTTCCAGGTTAGAAACTGAGGCGGACCCCCCAGCTGTGCCCTTGGGTGTGTCCTAGGCAGGAGGGACAGGAATCTGTTTGCACGTGGGAAAGAGGAGGGCTGAGGGGTCGAGGTTATCTTGAGGGTGGTGGGGACTGGGCGGAGGGAGGGCTGCTGGGGTCTGGACATCAGGGGAGGCTTTGGCTGGGCTGGGGGCCCGGGGAGCTCACAGCAGTGAGATGGAATAAGGGGCAGCAGGTACAGCAGGGTAGAGGCAGCAGAGGCTCCCTGATCCAGCAGAGCGTCCTCAGAGGAACTTCTGGAATGGGCCCCTGGCCCTGGGTCAAAATTAGGTCAGATTTGGGACTTTCTGTGGAATTTTCCCCTCTCTCCTCCCTGCCCTCCTTTCATTTTCCAACCCATCCGAGGACCTTCCCACCCTTAACCTCTTCTCAGCTTCAACCTCTAGGCAGCCTTCTGCAGTGAGCTCTCTGACCATGGGGAGAGGCGGGGGTGAGGGAGTGGTCTTATGGGGCTCGTCTGTGTTGAGTGATGGGAATGCTCTTAACACTAGTGCCTGGAGAGTCCCCTGTTCACGCTTCCTGTCCTGGGAATAGTGTCACCTCTTGTGTCTCTTGAAGGGGGTCCACCTCCCACACCTTCCGTCCTCAGGGTGAGGGGGCTTGGTCTGACACGTTTCTCAGGAGGGGCTGCACCTAGGAAGAGTACTGAAATGTGAGGTAAGGGAAGGGAAGGATGGGCCAAACCTCAGGTCTCTAGGCTGGGATGGACATCTGTGTGGTGGAAGCGGGGATGTCACGGCCCTTTTCTGTGTGGGTCAGGGTACTGGGGTAATTTGAGATTGATCTGGGCTGGCCAGCCTCTTTCAGCAAGGGCTGGGGGACCAGTGTGCATGGGGGGCCAGTCTGGTAGTGGTTGGGCCTGCTGGCCGGCCTCAGTCACACACCAGGCAGATGTTCCAGACTGAGCTGGACTCAGCTGCCTCCAGTTTCCTCCCTTGGGAGGAGGATGGAAAACAAGGCCTCTCTTTCTGCCCTGGGCAGCTACCAGGACCTGGAGGTGGGGGGCAGGGGACCCTGAGCCCCAGTCTTGGCCCTGCCCAGGGAAGGAGTCTGCTTTGTGGCCTCATATGGGGGTTGGGGAATGGGGATGGCTTTGATCCCACACCCTATTGCTTCCTGGGCACAGGAGGGCCGTGGCCACAGGGCCACTGCTGGGCCACGGCTGTAGCAGAGCCAGGTCTGGTCACAGACATGGTTGCCCAACCCAAAGCAGATGCAGCTGCACAGCCTGCCTACGGGCACACAGGTCATGCCTGGATGCACACACACACACATGTGTGGTCACATGCTGACACACCTGCACTCCCAGCCACAGTGCAACACAGTCACACTTTCCCGGCTGCGTCCACACTTGCCCACACTCACATGCGTGTTGTCTGTCTCGGCCACTCTGTCACTCATAGCCCCACCATGGTCCTGTGCACACAGGACTCACCCAGTGGCACACGCACTCAAGATGTGCATGGCCACAGCCACATGTGCACGGACGAAGGCGTCCTACACACAGATGCTCTTAGATGCAGCCTGCGTCACCTCCTGGAGACCAGTCCGACCCTTTGTTATCTGACACTGCCAAGTTCAACTCCTCGTTGCACAGACGGGAAATCTGGCCATATCACCCAGCGGGGATGGGGTATGCTCTGGGGTCAGAGACCAGTTCCCAGTAGGCTCTGTGGCCTGGCTTTGGCCACTCCTGGGCAGTCCCTGGGGCCAGGCGGCCTCCGAAGGCCCCTGGCTGAACCCATCCAACAAAGCTCCAGGCATCTCGCATCTAAGAGCCAGGATGTGGTGGGCAAGTCCCAGGCCTGGGCGGGAGGAACATTCCTGCACCATCTCCTCCCCAAGCTTGCAAGGGCTGGGCCCTCCCTGCCTGCCTGCCCGCTGACTCAGGCCTCCAGGAGCCAAGCTGGCTTGGCTCCCTCACCCACCCCAACCCACCCCAACCTGCTTCACCACCACTGCGGCTCTGATCCGTCTCTCTGCTGCTTGGGGCAAGAGGAGATGGTGAGGCCTGGCAAAAAGACCATGAGGAAGCATAAAAATTCACCTCCCCCAGATATAGCTCAGAAGGGCTGATTGTGAAACCCTGCTCCAGGCTTTGGCAAAGCTTCTTTCCTTTGGTTTTGTTTCGTTAGTCAAACCCCCATGCAGTCTAGTCTGTTTAAAAAGCAGTGTCTCACACAGTTGCATCCTCCTTGGTCCGCATGGCAGCCCTGATAGGCATTGTTATGCCATTTCACAGATGAGGAGACTGAGACTTGGCCTGAGAGAGAATGCGACCTGGCTAGGATCACACCTTGGGTCAGGGATGGGGCTAGACTTGAACTCAGCTCTCTGGCCTCATTCCCTAAGTCACCTTGATTAACTCTTGTAGGTCCGGAGGAAGAGGGGTTGGCAGATCTTAGCTCCAGAGGTGTGAAAGAATGGGAGACTGGCAAACTAACTGCTGAAATGTGCAGGGACTTTGAGGGTAGAGTGAGTCCCGCCAGCACCCCAGGGATGAAGAGGCTGAGGGCGGCATTGCACAGCGAGGTCTGCAGTGACTCAGGGTCTCCATTTACAAATGAACACGTGTGAGGAACATCACTTTATTTTTCTGTAATGACCTGAATTTCCCTTTTGCTTTCTTGTTAACCCACTCAATAGAAAAGTAATCTGAAATCAATCTTGGGACCCTCCTTTCCCCAGGGAGGCATGTAAGTTTGGGGGTTGGCAAATTTGAACACCCTAGGCATGTCCCTGGCACTTTGAATTTTAGAAGCTGAATCCTTGATCCTATCACTCAAGAAATTTGCCTGCATTCCTCATTAAAGGTCATTCATATATACCTACTTGAGTTGGGTTCAGTTAATTACTTGACAATGTCTTATTGTGTAGATATTTAATTAAAGTTTATTCATTTTGATTTTGTCTTTATTTTCTTTTGCTTTCTGGTGTTTTGCTACTTTTTGTCCACCTGGCTACAAACATTGCCGTGGGTCTTGCAGAGCCCCTGGACCCTGGTGCTGGGCCTGGACCTTTGGCTCACCTTCCCCAGTCTCCTGCCTTCCCACCACCTGCCCCTTTGATCCCACCCTTAAGCCTCCATGGGTCTGGCCCTTTTTCAGTTTAGGGCACTCCAAGTTCCTTCAATTGTCCCTGTACCTTGTGGGCCTCAGGGAACCTCAAGGGGCTGGCAAAATCATTCCACAGCTTCCACCACACATTTAAGCACCAGGTGCTGTTAAGAGACCCTGTGCGACCCTTTGTCTTCTGAGGTCTGGTTCTGCCTGGGAAAGGCATTCAAGTCCCCACTGTACCTGGATCTTCCGGCATCTGGGGCATCTACCACCCCCGGGGCAAGCGGTACCACGGTGGACAATGGATGGCCAGTGTTTCACAACCGCCCAATATGCAAGAGATAATCAACATCATTTCACAGACTGGGAAACAGGGCCCAGTGAGGGAGGTGCTGAGTAGCAGAGCTGGTGTGAGTGGTACCTAGGGTCTGGGCTACCTCCGGTGGGGAGGTGAATGACGGATGCCTGAGGTAGGGGCTGGCGCCTTGAGGTACCTGCCGTCTCTTCTGGGCTCACTTAGTCCCTTGGCTGCCGTTGGAAGGAGTGCTCTGGGTGAGGGTAGCATGAGGCTCTGGCAGACAGCCCTGCTGCCCCGCAGACACAAAGCCCCTTTCCCTCCACCACTCAGAGGCAGGACCCGCGTGGCTGAGCCTGAGTACAAATCCACTCTACACCTGCTTGTCGTTGGGATGTTACTTAATGCTGCTATGCTTCCACTTCTCCATTTATAACAGGAGTTTCAGATGGCTGTTAGGGGGGATCTATGAGCCGAGCACGTCAGCGGGACAGTGCCTGCACACAGCCAAGGGCCCAGTAAGGAGCAGCTGGGATTACCAGCCTCCGAGCAGCCCTAGAGACAGGCAGGACCAGGAATACCATTACCCCACTACATGAGTGAGAAAACTGATTGGACGAGCCCTCTAAAGCCACCCGGTGGGTGGGTGTCAGGGCTGGGCCTGAGTGCACAGCAGCGGCCACTGAATGGCTGCCAGGTGCTGCTCCGTGCTGGGCATCGGACCTCGGTATTCCCATGAACTGTCTTCTTGCTCACCATGGTCTGGAAGGTGAGAACCACTTCTGGACTTCTCCAGCAGACGGAGACTCAGAGGCAATGAGTCACCTGCATGAGACGGTACAGCTGCTTGGTGGCAGGAAGGACTGACTTCTGCCTGGACACAGCCGTGCCCTTCCACACCAGGCTCCCTTCCAAGGCTGGCAGGCTGGTTGGTGGGCAGGGGTGGGTGGGCAACTGTCCTGTGGTAGACAAGTGCAGGAGTGCTAGGAGTTGAGGGGAATCGGCGGGGAGGTGGTGGGGATTGGTGGAGGTGACCATGCGCCTTCAAGGCAGCAGGTGGAAGGGCAGAGGGCTTGGCCCACAGAGAGTGCTGAGTAAATATTTATTGAGTGATAATTTTCTGTGGGCTTCTCTGATGGCTCTGGTGGTAAAGAATCTGCCTTAGGCTGGGGTATGGGAGCAGGATCTGGAGGCGACTGGACAGATGAGGCTGGGGGCAGAGGGGCTGGGTTCTGGTGTCTAGGAAGAGAGTGAGTCAGGAGCCTCCTTGCTTGAGGGGCCAACATGGGAGGCGGTGGTGAGGGCTGGTAAGGAAATGTGAGGACTGGGGACCCTGTGGGTGCTGAGGCTGAGCTGGAGAGCATGGGGTGTATAGTCCTGGGGCTTCCATGTGGGGCAGGCAGGGGTGGTGTGAGGGCTCTGTGCCTGGTGTCCCAGATTGTGTGCATCCCCCTGTGTGCTTGCTGGGGGGCTGACGCCAGGTGCTTCTGCACCCGTGTGAGGCCCCCACCGGGGCGCTCTGTGCCTGTAGTCATGCTACACATGCTCCCCACTGTGTCCCCAGCCCTCACTTCCAAGCTCAGGTCCTGCTTTGGAATCATGCTTGAAAGTGAATGTGAAAGTTGCTCAGTCGTGTCCAACTCTTTGCGACCCCATGGACTATACAGTCCATGGAATTCTCCAGGCCAGAATACTGGAGTGGGTAGCCTCTCCCATCTCCAGGGGATCTTCCTGACCGAGGGATCGAACCAGGGTCTCCTGCATTACAGGCAGATTAGCTATCAGGGTTTTGTGCTTAGCTCCTCTCTTTTTTTTGCCTCACATCCACCTGTGAGCAAAGTTTTTCAAAAGAGATCCCACAATGGATCCGTCTTACCATCTCACCAGGAGTCCCAAGCCAGCGCTATGCTTGCCCAGACTACTATAGTAGTCTCCAAACACTTCTGTTGTCTCCTCCTCCTGAAGATCTAACAGGAGCCAGAGTGAACTGTGTGTGTGGTTTTTTTTTTAATATTTATTTGTTTGGCTGTGTTGGGTGTATATATGTGTAGCTGCCGCATGTGGGCGCTTCCTCGAGGCCACTACAACTACTCTAGTTGTAGTTCGTGGGCTTAGTTGCCCCTCGGCATGTGGGATCTAAGTTCCCTGACCAGGGATTGAACCTGTGTCCCCTGCATTGGGAGGCAGATTCTTAACTACTGGATCATAACGGAAGTCTCCAGAGTGGTTTTCAAGACCATATTTTAAATCAAGTCATGTCTGTCCTGTGCTTTTGACCTTCAGGGCATCCTGCGGTTCTTAAGAGAGATTCCTGACTCTTATCACAGCCACAAGGCCCCTTTGATCTCACTGTGGAATCCTGTGTATTTTGGTCACAGAATTCCAGACCTACTGAGCTGCTACTTCTCAAGCTTGTTATACCTCAGGACCTTTGCATTTGTGGGTCGCCTCTGCCTGGAATGTTCTTTTTTCTGCCTTCTATCAAAAAGCTATATTTAGCATCTAACTTGGGCGCTTTTAAGTACTTGCAGAGGAGACTGTGTGATATCTAGAGTTTGCTGGAAGCAAGGGATGGGGGAGTAACACACTGGCCCAGGGTTGATAATTGTTCTTCCTCCCAAATGTCTGCGTGGTTTGAACCTCATGTTATTCAGGTCTTTGCTTAAAATGTCACCTCCTTGGAGAAGCCTTCCTTGACTTCTTAGTTCAGTGCTTTGTATCTTTACCCTGCCTTTTATTCCCCTTCATTTTACTTATTATCAATTGCCAATTATATAGGTACATGTATTTAACTTTTTATTTTGGAAAGTTTCCAGCATATACAAAATAGAGAAGCTAATACAATATCATGGATCGCTGTGTGTCCATACCTGAGCTTCAACAGTTATCAACCCTGGGCCAGTATCTTACTCCCCCACATTTGTTGCTTCCAGAAAACTCAAGATATCACACAACCTCCTCTGCAAGTCAGATGTTAAATGTATCTGTTTGTTAGAAGACAGCCTTCAGGGGACCTGGGGTCACTCTGTTGTGCCCAGCACGGTGCCTGGCTTATAACTGGTGACCCAGAATGTCTACATGGCTGTGTCTCGGGTCTCTGGGGAGGTGTGTGTGGGTCCTGGTTTGCATAGGTCGGCTGCTCTCAGGGAGTGAATCTGCACATGTCTGCGTGCACGGCTGCATGTGGCAGTCCCTTAAATTGTGTGTGTGCACACACGTGTGTGTTGCCGCAGCAGCTGGTGGCTGAATGCATGCTTCCTGCCTGATGTCATCTCCCACACCCCCTAGGAGCCAGTGACTTGCTCTGGGGAGTCATTCCCTCTTCCTAAGCGAAGTGTGGGTGTGAATGGGTGGGAAGGAGCAGATCCTATTCACCGCCCCCACCCCCACCCCGCCCGCTTTAGAGGGCTGGGATCAAGGCCAGAACAGAGAGCCCTTCCCTGTTCCTCTCTGGTTAGCGGGAGGCTGTGCCGTCCTAGCCGGCTGAGCAGGCAGCCTCCTTCCCTCCCTGGCCCTGCAACCGTGCCCTGTTGGCCTTGGCTGGGTGGGGTATGGGGTACATACGTATGAGGGTAGTGGTGTTCCAACCTTACCAACTCTTCAGGCTCCTCGGGTGACTCCTGGGTAATTGGGCAAACAGGGCCCCTCACACTGGGGGTGACTGGGTGCAGAGCTCTGGTCCAGGTCTCAGAGCCCCCAACTTCCTACCCTGGTTCTGCATCATACGGGGTTGATCCTGGGGGCGTGGGCAGTGGGGAGGAGTGCTTCCAGCCCAGCACTGGGCTAACTCTTGGGGGCTGCTTCTGCTCAGACCTGGGTTCCACAGGAGCGTCTCTCAGTCTGCTCCCAGAGCCCTGCCTGCTCCAGGGCCCGTCTCCTCCTCGCTCAAGCTCTGCATCATCTTCCTCCCTCTTAATACTCTGACTCAACCTCAGGTAAGTCCTCTGACTCAGTGGGGAGGCGGGAGGTCAGAGTGGGGCTGCTGGCTTCTCCTACCCAGAGCCTGACCCCTTGCGGCACACGTCACTCTCCCCGCCCAAGCCCTGTAAAGCACATGCTCCCACGCCCATCTTCCTCAGGTGGGGGATGCATGCATCTGGCCTTCCAGGAAGACTGAACAATTTGTTCAGCACCTACTGTGCACCAGGCACTGTGATGGCTGTGATAAATTACAAAGATCACGGTAACACCAACCTGGAAGCACCTACAACATGCCAGATCCACGCCAGGCAATTCAACAACTGTTGTTACGACAGCGACTCATCAGAGTGTCAACATTTACTGACTGTTCACACATGTGCTGAGTGTTCACTGTGTGTCTGGGGCTCTTCTAAGAGCTTTGCCACAGCCATGACCCTTTGAAACAAAGCCTTGGTCAGTTGCTAGGTCCTAACTCAGGCAGAGGAACAGGAGCTGGTCTGGGCCTCTGGCTAGACACACTGCACAGATGCTGGAAGGGACAGGAGATGGGGCAGAAATGAAGCAGTAGGGCTCTAGGCAGAAAGCGGGTGGCCTGCTCCTTCCGGCTGGCTCTATCCTCTCCGGTGCCAATGATCACATCACGAGTTACAACAGGTGGGTGGACTTGTACAAGTTCCCTCGGCAGGCACAGTCACCATCTCTGCCCTCCCTCCCTCAGTTCATGGATTCTGCCCCCAGACTCTGAGGTCCTCAGGGCAGACCATGGGGCAGAAGGGTGAAGGTGCTTAGGCCTGGAACCTTCTCAAGAGTCCTCAGACCTTGCCCCAGCCACCCTCACAAGGCAACCATTTAGCTGGGTTGACTCAGAAGGGGCCTTTCCAGCCTGAGTCACCGCCTTCCAGGAGTGCTCAGGCTCTGCCAGCCTCGCCAACCTGCCTGCTTGCTCAACAGCCCTTTACAACAGGCTCCACCTTCCCCAACAAGACCCAACAGGGTTCCCCCTGCTGTTCTCTGGTTCTTGGCGGTCTCTGCCCTGGTCAGCGTGGCTGGCAGCCCTGGTCTGCCTGCGCTTACCCTGCTGCCTTTGTGGGAACCAGGAATCCCACTGCTGGGAGAGGCATCCTTGGCATCTGGAGGGGTTTGGAGACTTGAGGAGGCCCAGTTCTGCCAGCAGATTGCTGTGTGACTGTGGCAAGGCACTCCTGTAAGGTTGGGACTCTGGGCCCCCAAGCTGAATGCAGGCGGTCCCACAGAGGTTAGACCAGCTGGGCCAGGAAGGTTCTGGCAAGGGTTGGAGTAGCAGGGGAGCCCGAGTGGTAGGGGTTCTAGTTTGTCTCCCCCTCCTGCCCTGTGTAATCCATTTTGACTCTCTCTGGTGGGCTTCCACATTTAACTCGGTCAAAGTGTTCTGCCCATGAGATTCTGAGCAGATAGATCCCAGGCGTCTGGGTGGGAGGGAGCCATGGTTCGGGTGTGGAGGGACAGAGAAGAGTCTGGGAGGGAGAGAGCCAAACCTGCCCCTTAGAAACCTGAGGTCTGCCTGGGCTTAGGAGGGGAGGTGGGAGCCAGAGCAGCAGTGTAGAGCCTCGTCAGCTCTCCTGGGGGATGAGGAAAGCTGGGAAAGGAGGTCTGGGTGGGACTGGTGGTGAGAGACCTCTGGGTCTGTGGGGAGGGGCTATATTCTGGCAATAGATATTTCCTGACCATCTCTGCGTGCCTAGCATTGGACTGGCATGACCCTGCCCCAAGGGAGCACACAGCGTTGAACTGTTTCCTACAAGGTGTAGACCTTCTGCAGGGAGGGGCTGCTGGCTGGGACCTTCTCCCAGGCTGGGGACCTCTAAGACCTTGGAGGGGAGGGAACTTGGGTGCTCCAAAGACAGTCCCAGTAGCAGGGCAGCACACAGGCTGGAGGTCAGAGTCAGCATTTATTTTGGTGGGGCAGAAGAGTTAGCTTGGAAGCCTCCATCCAGCCCCTCCTGCTTCCCACCCTCTACAGGATGGAGAGCTCTGGGGAGGCCCAGCCCCACTTCCTGATCATACTGGGAGGTAGCCGGGCCAGGGCCAGCGGCTTCTTCCCTTTTCTTCTGATTGCTGTGCTCCGCCCTGGAGGAGACCTGATGCACTGACCCTGACCAGTGACCTTGGCTGGACACCTCCCTTCTTTGTCCCTCCCTCTGCAGGTGGGGAGGGGCCAGGGAGGGAAGGGCAGGCCGGACGCAGACGGCTGGGTGCACAGAGCTGCTGCACTGTCCAGGGACCTGTCTGTCACTGGGAGGTAAGAATAGGAGTGGGCAACTCCTTGCAGACTCTCTTTGTTGGATCAGACCTGCCGGCCGGCCTCACCCTCCCCTGCTTCAAGGAGTTAGACAACCTAGCTAATTTGGACTTCAGAACTGACACCTGAGCCCTTTGTGACCTCACAAAGCTTTAGAAGGAAGCCTTGGGTTTAGCTCCAGGCTAAGGGCTACCTGAGCTGGCAGAGGTTGGGGGTATGGGGAGCTCCTCCAGCTCCCAGCTGAGGCTGTGTAAGGTAGAAAAGTCACTCCTGGGCCACTGGTTGATTTAAGCAAGGGCTGCTTCTGTCTTTAGGGGCTCCCAGGGCATCTGAAGTGTGAAGGAACACAGCACCACCCACCAGTTACCCTGGTGGCCACAGGGGGGGCTCTCTGAGGAGTTGGCACCTTTTATGACAGCAGTCAGTTAAATACTGTACCTCACTGCACTGAGAATGGACCTGTGAGCAGGAGGTGGGTTGGGCACGCTCAGCATTAGCCGCCCCATGGCTGCTCCTTCCGTGGAAAGCCCCGGCGCTCTGTAAGGAGAAACGAAGCAGCCAGAGCCGGAGGCCGTCCCACCCTGGGCTTCCCTGCACCAGCCAGCTCACACCGCTGGGTTAGGGTACACGGTGTAGTACTCACTGGCATGTCTGGGGCTCTTCAGCAAGGGCTGGGTATATTTCTGTTTGCATCTCCCACAGGATTTTTGGCACCAAATGCCCTTGCCAATGCCTGACTAATCCCAGCGGTGACTACCCAGGGATAACGTTAACTATAAGAGGACCTAGGATGGGACAGGGGCTGCAGAGAGAGGAGTCCGGCACGTCTGGTTGCCCCATCTTGGCTCCACTCACTTGCCAGGGCTCCTTCACATGTGCCAGCCAGGAACGGCAGGCCCAACCTGAGAAGCTGGGGGGAGGTGTTGCTGCCCAGGTACCTCCAGCCCTTTAAGATCTGGAATCTTCAGGGCCCAGAGGAAGATGCTAACACCCTTGGCAGTTCCCATTGGTCAGGAGAGACTCGTTGTGAGGAAGGAGGACCATTTCTCTTGCTTTCTATTGGAGGACAACGGTTCCAGTTCCGTGGGTTCTACAGCTGCCCCAGCAACTCCACTTAAAGGGCCAGCTCATAGAATGAGAGGGGCTCAAAGGAAGACCACCTTTTTTTTTTTTAGCACATATAAGGCTAAACCACTGAGGGTAGTGGGCAAGGCTTCTTTCAAGCTGGGGACCTGGGCCTCTCTGGCAAGCCCTACCCTGCTCCCCACACCCCTTTCCACCATCTTTCCCACAGTGGGGTCACTTCCCAGCTCTGGGGAAGTGAGTTCGGGCCTGGTGATGGGCAGCATATCGTGGTCCTTGGTCCTACATGGCCAGCTTCTGGGACTGTGGGAGGACTATAGGCAAGGGGTGTTCAACTCCGGAGTTTGTGTAAGTGCATGTGTATGTGTGTGTGTGTGTAGGGGGTACACAGGCAATATGTGCCCCTGTGTTGTGTTTCTGAAGGTCTGAAAGTGCACAGCTGTGAGCACAAGCCCACATTGTGTGTGTGTGTATGTGTGCGTGTGTGTGTGTGTCTGACAGGGTCAGAGGCTCCCGGACATTCCTGAGTGCTTGTACACAGGTTGGCTCCTATCCCCAGTGCCTGGGAGGAACCAGCTCCTTAAATGAAGGAATGGCGAGTTATTTTGTAAAGTGAGCAGCAACCTCCTTAAGTAGGGGGTGCTTATCTGAAATCTGCAAGGGATTTACCTAATAAACTGAGGCCCCATGTTTAGAATGGGCTCTGAGGATGGTGTGCCAGTCAAAGCCCCTCTCCCAGGTCCTGGCAGAGCCGCTGGTACAATGCCTGGGTGCCAGCCCACTATCCAGCCCAGGCTTGAAGGAGCAAGAGCAGTATTGGCCTGTGCCAGCTCGCTGGGGGTGGGGCAGGCTGGGCCGCGTGAACAGAGAGGGTGTCGTCAGGCCTTTTGGGGGAACCTGAGCCTAGCCAGAACTTGCCTGGTGGGTCTGTCATCCTCATCTCAGCTTACACTCCCAGGGAAACTGGCTGCTCTGGGTGGAGGCTGGCCCCAGATATCAGGGCCCTGAGGATGCAGCCTTGAACTCCAGAGAGAAGCAGGGCAGAGAGTGGGGCGTGGCATGGAGACGCCCTTGGCAAGGCCCCTGAGTGAGGCTGGTGTGGGGTGGATTGGAGAGGCCAAGCTTGAAAAGGAAGCTGGAGCCAGGACTTTGAGCTCCGGGTACAGAGGGATCTCTGCAGAGCTGTCACTTATGGGTCCTGGCCACCTTCCCTAAGAGGGAAACTTTCAGTGTGGCAACAGGAGCTGGCTGTGCTCAGGGTTCTGGTCTACCCAATGCAGGCAACATGAGACACAGGTTCGAACTCTGGGTTGGAAAGATCCCCTTGAGTAGGAAACGGCAACCCACTCCAGAATTCTTGCCTGGAGAATCCCCATGGGCAGAGGAGCCTGGCTGGCTACAGTCCGTAAGGTCTCGAAGAGTCAGAATGAAGCGACTTGGCACGCATGCATGGCTACCTGCTGTACAAGACTCTAGACAAGCTTCTTGCCCTCTTAGTCCCCCTGGGTCCTCTGGGGGCCCTTCCTGCAGTGACCTACCAGGATTCCAGGTTTCCTTCCCAAAACTTCTGAGAGTGGGGGAGGTCCTAGGAGGCTGGATGCTGAGATGTGAAGGGCATCGTGGGGGAGGGGTGGTCCAGGGACAGCAGCATGGGGGAGGGAATCTCTTCTCTTGCCCTAACTCCTGGTTCAGATGCTACAGATGTGGAGAGTAGAGGAGAGGTGATGCTGCTGAGCTGCAGAGGCTGGCTGGGCCCCTACACCCCCAGTGCAGCTGTGCTCAGGTCCCAGACACCCCTCCCTTTACCCCTCCCCCTCAACTGCCCTCCCACATCCCCCAAAAGCTCAGACCACTTTCCTGATGCTTTTCTTCTGAGAACTCCAACCTGCTCCCAGGGCCCGGGCTCTTCTCTGGGACCTAGAATCTGTCTCCATTGCCCATGACCCTGGGAGACCCTCTGAAGGGAAAGGACCAGAGAGCGGTGGCTCCTCAGCAACTCATGAAAGACTGTCTGAGGATGCTGTCTCAGATCTATCTCTGACTATGAGATGGACTCCTGGGCCATGTACAGGGACAGCTGATGTTTTGGAACCCTTGCTGCTTGCTCTGCCTTTGAATAGAAGCACTCTTGGCTCTCTCGTTGGAAGGGTTTGTCATTGTTTAGTCACTCAGTTGTGTCTGACTCTTTGCAACCCCATGGACTGTAGCCCGCCAGGTTCCTCTGTCCATGGGACTACCTGGGCAAGAATATACTGGAGTGGGGTGCCGTTTCCTTCTCCAGGGGAATCTTCCCACTCAGGGACTGAACCCGTGTCTCATGCACTGACAGATGGGTTCTTTACCTTTGGGCCACTAGGGAAACCCTATTGAAAGGGCAGAGATCAGCAGAAATCTTCCTTGGGAAAATCTCCAGGGAACTGAGTGGAGGCCCCTGCGGTGGTCCCCCTCTACCCCCCTCCCCATGCCCCAGCCTTGGAATTCCCTCTGTCCCTGGCCCCATGCCCCAGCCTTGGGATCCCCAAGTCTCCCTCTCTCCCCATCTTTGCTGTTCCAACCTCCTGAGAGGTAGACACAGAAACAGGGCTGTGGAGCCCAAAACTCAGGCTAAGACATCTACAGTTGGGGCTCTGAATGTTTCTTGGTTTTGTTTCTCTTTTCTTCAAGCTCCTTGGAGAGGGTCTAGCTTATCTCCACCAAACCAAATCCCTATCCACAAAGACTGGCCCACCTGCTCGCACAGGTGGAGGCAGAGGCGATGTGAAAGGCTCTCAGAGGTGGAAATTCAGGCCCCATCCATCCTGGAGACAGGCCTGGGGGAGTGCAGGCTGGTGTGGACAGGGGCCCAGTGCACGGTCAGACAAACAATACACAGCTGTCCAGAACCTCTGAAGCACCTTTTATCCAGGCCTCACAGAGCCCAGTGCCCCCAAGTACCCACCCCACAGTCCTCAAGGGACACAGGCATTACAGCAGTCCAGGGCTGGAGACCCTGTATGCTCCCCAGCCCAGCCCTCTCTGGGCCACAGATCCACACTCGCCTAGCCATCAGCCCATCAAGGTGGGGCTTTGGGAGTGAGCTGGCCTCAGACCTTTCTCCATCCCTTACCCCAGGGGCTCCATCAGTCTGGGCTGGCTCAGCACCAAGTTAAATAGCTTCCTTGCAATCCCCCTTCAATAAAACCATCCCAGAGCAACCCACCCACCTGGCACCCTGGATATATGATTCCACTGCTTATGCTTTTGAGAGAGTAGGGGGGACCCTCTCCTCCTGCTCTCTGCTCCAGGGAATAGCATCTCCCTGAAAAACCAGGGGAAGAAGTTTTCCTCCCCATCCTGGGGCAGAGGTGAGGGGAGGCCTGGCACAGAGTGGAAAATCCAGGAATCTCCATCTGTCCCTGCCATCCCTCTCTGCTCCTTGCCCTATTAGCAGCCTGGGTCAAGTGTGACTTACCCAAGGTCACAGACCCAGGACTCAGAGTCCTGCTCATCTACGCGGTGGCTCTGGTTTTGATCACTCACACTAGCTCCAGGGCAGGGGACTGACTCCGAGCCTGCCTCTGTTCTCGGCCCTTTGCAGTTCTCTCTGCTGGAAGTGAGCTGGGGAGGTTCCAGCTCTTGACTCCGCTTGGTCCTGGATCCCTGGGCCTTCCTCCCAGCACCCTTCATACCCTGGTGTCCCCAGGGCCAGACTCAGACAGCACCAGGGCATAGAAGCAATGGGGCTGGGGCCCGAGCAAGCCTGTCCCTGGCCCGATCGGCATTTGGGCCCAGGCCAGGCCTCACACCCAGTACTGGCCATTCTTGAGGGCAGGGTTGGATGTCCGGCAGAACTGCAGCAGCTCGGGGTCAGGCTGGCCTCCCAGCGGGGGACCCTGGCCAGGCACCGCTGTCAGTGGGATGGCCTGGCCTGGCTCCACCTTGCGGAAGGTCTCGGCGTCACTGGCCAGGCCATTTCGGGGCTTGGCAGTCAGCACCTGGACGTTGTGCTTGCCCGTCTTGTTGCGTTTGCGGAGGTAGAAGAGCAGAGGCAAGATGAGGGCCAGGAGCAGGAGGACTAGGCAAATGGGGATGATGACGCTGAACATGTTGGCTTCCAGGAAGCCCAGAAAGCCCCCGCTAGCCATGGGAGGCACGGGGCTGGAGGCCGCTGGGCTTGGCCCGCCCGTGGGGGTGCCGCTCTCTGGCTCCCCAGCTTCGGTCCGAGCAGCCTCAGGCAGACTGAGCAGGGCCACTCTATATGTCCGGGCTGCGTTGAAAGGCTCTGTGGCAAAGTTCAGTGAGGCCACGGCGGGAGGGACACCCCTTGCCCAAAGCTCCAGAGTGAGACTGTCGCCTGTGGGGCCGGGAGAGCTACCCTCTGGCCTGCCCACCTCCAGCCCCAGCCGGCCATCCTCAAGGTCCTGCTGGGTGAACTGCTCCACAAGCTGGCCGCCGCGTGGCTCTGTCCTGGGCCGGGGCACTCGTACCACGCGGCCGTACCGGGGTCCCGCCAAGAGCCGGAAACGCGGTACACTGCCTGTGCGGTTGGCCAGCTCGCCTGCATCTAAGACAGTGGGATCCAGGCGCAGGGTGGCACCCTGGGGCCACGGCCCACCTGTCCACACATGCAGCAGAGCCCTCACAGTGATGTTCACCGTGGCGGATGCATTGGCACCCCTGGCCAGTGCCAGGATGCTGAACTGATCGTGAGAGGAGGAGAAGTTGGCGAAGGCAAAGACCACGTCTCCTTGGTCTACCTGGAGCTGGCTGAAGGCTGTGGCAGGCTGCCCGCCCACCAGCAGATGCCCGTACTGGGGCCCCTGGGTGAGGCGGTAGGCTGCATCTGGCTCCTCCCGATCGGAAACCACGTGGAGCTGCTGCCGGCTCAGGGAGGAGCGCCCTAAAGCTTGGGGCACCTCCAGGGGTGCCCGCAGCTGCACCTCAATGGCTGAGGGCAGGACGTCCACGGCCAGGGACATGAGCAGAGGCGGGCTGGCCCCGTCGGACACACTCAGCTGGAAAACGCCCACCACGCTGCTTCCATTGGCCACAAACGCCAGGCGTCCTGCATCCACGTCAGCCTGTGTGAAGCGGGTCACTGGCCCTGGGCTGGCCCCCTCCAGGCTCAGGAAGCCATTGTGGGGGGCCCGCTGCACCTCATACTCGATCTCCCCGGGAGCGGAGTCTGGGTCCACCACGCTCAGCTGGGCCCGGGAGACAGGGCTGCGGGAGCCCCGGGTGAGCCGGAGTGGGATGGAGGCCTGAGGTTGCGGCGGCCGCTCATTCACATCGTGCACTGTGATGGCAAAGGCCTCTGAGGTCTGGGGTCCGGCCACGGAGGCCCCTGCAGGCCCCTGGAGGTGGGCACGGAAGCGGAAGCCATCCTGCTGGGTGCCCCCGCCGCTGTGGGCATACACCAGCTGCCCTGCTGCCAGCTCAGACTGCAGGAAGTGGGGCCGCCCGGGGTGGAGGGGCTCCTCAGACACCAACAGCTGGCCCCGCGTGGGGAATTGTGTGATCTGGAAGAGCACGTCGTGCTCCAGGCGCTGAGGCGATGGGATGCTGGCCAGGAGGTTGGCGGCATCAAGGGCCGCGGTGGTGATCTTGGCCCTCTGGCCTTCAGAGACCCAGAGACCTGGGGACGGGACACAGGCTGTGAAGGTCCCATCCACCAAAGGGAGAGCCGCGGACCCTCAGACCAGTCTTCAAGGTCCGATTGTCCCTCCCCACTCAAACCAGGCACCCCAGCCCGGGGCTCAGGGCCCCAGGATGACCGGGATCATATCCCTCTGCTGACCCTACCTACCCATCCTCCCGGTAAGGTACCAGGTCCTCAGAGCTGACATGAGCTGCTGACCTTTGGCCTTGTGCCCTCCACCCCTAAATTTGCCAGCCCATCATGCTGTTCACCTTTGTTCCTCCAGAGGCGGCTGGAACGCTGTGGACAGGCAGCCTCAAAAGTCACGGTCACGGCAAGGGTGGCAACCATGTCGGGGGCAGGGGGTGAAGACAGCTGGAGCTCTAGGGCGTCATGGGCCTCCCAGAAGGGTTCAGAGGGCATCTCGTGCTCATATAGAACGTTCCCAGCATATACCTGTGGGGACACCCCACTGGTTGGATGAGATCCTGTGGGGCCTGGGACCCCCTCTGAGGCTGGCATTGGGCGCTGGGGTCTCCCTGGCAGACCCACAGAGCCCAGCCACCCTCGCGGCTCTCCCCAGTGTGCCTTGCTCTATGTCTCCTTCATCAACTCGGTGGGTCGCCATAAAACAGTCGCATGACAGTGAAGAGCTAGGCTCTGGATCCGGACGCCTCTGTCAAATCCTAGCTCTGCCACCTTGGGCGAGTCACCTCATCTCTCCGAGCCCCTGGGAAAGCAGTACTCTGTGCTTCTCTCCACCACAGCTCATTCCTCTTTTGCATGAAATCCCTGTCCCTCTTCCCTACTGAAGCCACTGCTTCTACCAACGCCCCTCTTTTTCCCATGGCGTCACTTTCCCCCCAAACAGATCAGTCCCATCATTAGGTAACTATGTTATCCATCCATCTTAAAGAAGAAACTTCTGACTTTACTTTTTACACCAACATTTGTTCTTCCACCTTTTAGGCTCTTTGCAGCAAAAAGCCAGAAAGAGTATTCTATACTCTCCCCTACGCAGTCTTGAGCACACTCCCCCCAGACTTTGGTTCCCGCTGTTGCCAAGGGGACATGGCCTCCATGTTACTGAATCCCGAGGCCGGTTCTCAGCAGTGCTGGACACAAGTGAGCGTTCACTCCTCCAGCCCACCCGACGGCTTCCAAGCGGTTCTGCTCGTTGGTTGACCTCAGCCTCACTAGTTGCTTCTCCACAGCCTCTCCTGCTGGTCCCGCTCCTTCCCCCCAGTGTCTGTGGTTTGGCCTTGACACTCTGCCCACAGGCACTACCCATGTGTTCTCACTGGGTCTCACGTCCTCAGATGCCAGCCATGAGACGACCCCTTTATTTGTCTCTCCAACCCCGGACTTCACTCTTCCCAACTCCAGGCTTATAGCGACCTGCTTCCTGGGCAGCTCCACTGGGATGTCTAAGGGACATCTCAAACCCAGCATATCCAAGACAACCCCTGACCTGCTCCGCCTCTCACAGCCTTCCCATTGCGGAGGGCATGGCTCTGTTCATCCTGTGGCTCGGGTCCCCAGACCCTTAGTCACCCCTAATTCCTCGGTTCCTCTCTTACAGTGTCATCTCTGGCCTGGATCATTGCCAGGGCCTCCTAACTGTGTCCTGGCTCTCTCTCTGCCCGCCACGCATGCATGCTCTCAGTTGTGTCCGACTCTTTGCAACCTTATGACCCTAGCCCACCAGGCTCCTCTGTCCGTGGGGATTCTCTAGGCAAGGATATTGGAGTGGGTTGCTATGCCTTCCTGCAGGGGATCTTCCTGAGCCAGGGATCAAGCCTGCATCTCTTAGGTCTCCGGCATTTGCAGGTGGGTTCTAACACAGAAGTCAGGGTGAGCCTTTAAAAACGTAAGTTGGGTTCTGTCAGTCTTGCTCAGACAGTGCAATGGCTCACCACCCTTTGGCTTCAAACACCCTGTGTGACCTGTTACCTGCTACCTCACCTCCTCCCTCTCCACTCCAGCCACGCCCGCTGTTCTCTGGGGCCAGCTGCATGTTAAACACCAAAGAATAGTCTCCACTTCCATCAAGAAATCCACTCCCTCCCCTTCTAATCCCAATGTGTCCTCTTGGCTTATCTTTTGTTTTCCCCTTTTAGGAGACACAGGGAACTATTTTCCTTCTCGTGGAAAAACAGGACTTGTGCAATAGTAAGAAGGAAGCCGACTGGGGTCACAGCGTGTGGGAGGTTCTAGGCTTCCATCTCACTATTGCACCCGGGTTGTGGTGAAGTGGGGCACCCTGCCCAGTCAGGAGGGGGAGCAGAGCTGGTCTAAGCAGGAGGTGCTCTTCAGAGGCTGTCCGGGAGAGGGAAACACAGGTTTTTTAAGAAACTGGAAATCAGGTTGCATGTGGGTGAAATATCCCAAAAGTTATATCTTGACCACTAACTTAAAAATATTAAATGCATGCGCAAGCCAAATAAAACACATCTGTGGGCCAGCTGTGGTCCACAAGGACTGCCAGCTGTGACCTCTGGCCCAGGGCTGACCGATGAGCAGGAAGAAAACAGAGACCCTCGGGAGCTGGGTGGTGGGAAGCTGGAGGTCTGGGTACACGAGGTACTTGTGGGTGGAGGGGCTGTCCGATTAGGGATGAGGCAAATCACAGGCGAGGTGGGGAGGGGTCCCTGACCTCTGGGAGCCAGCATCATCCTTTGCTGAAAGAATCTTGGACCAGCAATCCAAAGGCATAGCCCCGGGATGGCTTCTCACTAGCCTGGGATCAGAATAAAGTCCCTTGACCTCTGTAAGCCTCAGTTTCCTTATCTGTAGAATGGAGACACCTGGCCCCTGTCTCCTCTCCATCCCCCCAACTCAAGAGTACTGT
This sequence comes from Antilocapra americana, assembly GCA_007570785.1. Classification (NCBI taxonomy): domain Eukaryota; kingdom Metazoa; phylum Chordata; class Mammalia; order Artiodactyla; family Antilocapridae; genus Antilocapra; species Antilocapra americana. The sequence goes on along the minus strand of ML661900.1, from coordinate 4,785,526 downwards.
GCCACCAAGGCTGTCAGATCCCACCCAGTTCTGTCCTGCCCCCTTCCCCAAGGGGAGGGTGTGTTTGCTCAAAGCCTCCTCCAGCTTCCCTGGGTGGTGCTGCCAGCCTGGCCCCCTGGTGGTCATTCAATCTAGTCCACAGGGTGGGGGAGGGGCCTGAAGTCCTCCTCCTGCTCCACTCCCCTCCCTAGGCATCCTGGGATTCAGGGTGCACAGCTGGCTTGCTAAATAGTTAATTGTGGGGAGGGCTGGGGAGGGGGGCCATAGCAGACACTGGGAGCACAAAGAACCCTGGCCTGGGGGATGGTGATGTGGGAGACCTGAGAACCTCTTCCCATCCTCATTAAAGTTCCTTCCTGCCCTCACTTGGAAGACATCCTCCCCTCCACCGTCATGCTCCGCCTTCAGGGAGAGCCAAGGCTGCCCTGGAATGCTGGGCACCTCCTGCACTTACAGGGACCTTAATTTAAATGATGGCTTCTTTCTGGCTCTTCACCTGAGCCCCAGATTCACAACTCTGCCCACAAGCCCACCAGCTGCCTTCATCCCAAACTCTATCTCTCCCAAACCGAACACTGTCCCTCACCTGCCACTGGGGTGTCTAGTGTCCCCTCTGCAGTATACCCTTGCTCTAGCCCCCAAGGGTCCAAGTGCAGTTCCTTCTGGAAGCTAAGTCTGAGAACCTGATCCCTGCTCTGGGTCCCTAGAGCCCTGGTCTCCTGCATCCTTCTTCCTTTCCCTGGAACACTAAGCTCCATCCCTCTCCCAACCCCCAGAACCACCTTCTGGAAGGTGGGGCATGCAGAGCCCGGCCCATGGAGGGCCCAGGGAGGCTGGAGCTGGTACCCGTGTCCACAAGTGGGTCCAGGGAAAGAGTGGGCCACTCGAGGGTGGATGGAGTCTAAGCCTCAAGTGGCTGAAGAGAGTGGCCCTTACCTCTGCCTGAGTGAAGTTCTCCAGGGCCTCCCTGGTGCTGCCCCGCTGGGTGTGGAAGAGCCGGCCAAGCCGGGGGCCCTGCAACACCTGGTAGAGCAGGTGGCGGGGGTCAGTGCCCGCACTGGAACTGGCTCTCAGGCTCTGGCTGCTGAGCGGCTGGACGGACCCTGCAAGAGGCCAAGGGGGACTGTTGGCCTCTGACCAGGAGCCGGGACCAGACCCGCGGCCGCTGGGGAGGCAGAAGGGCCCTGGCGTGGCTCACCCACCTGGGCAGACGGTCAGCATCCGGCTGCCCTCCAGGGAGAGGAGCAGCTGCTTCTGGGCTGCCACCCGGAAGAAGTGTCCCGCAGAGCTATGCTCGCCGTCAGACAGGCTGAAGTGGAAGCCTCCATCCAGGGCTCCTAGGACAGGAGGAGAGTTGAGCCTCGCCGGCCCACGCCGGCACCCAGCCTCGGGGCACCCCCACCTCTCAGCACCCACCTCTGTGTGAGAACAGCACGAGTCCGCTGTTGAGCTGGGCCTGGGTGAAGCTGTGGATCTCGGTGCCCGGCGCTGTCCTCAGCACCACCCGGCCGTTGCTGGGGGGCTCCAGAGTGTAGACCAGGTCCTCGGGTCCCGAGTCAATGTCTGTGCCCCTAAGGGCAGCCTCTGGAATGGGCACTGTGGCCCCATCCCACATCTGGGGATACAGGCCTGTGAGGGGTCTGCTCCCACCAAGCCTACCCACTTCATTCCTCCCTGGCTTGGGGACAGCATCAGGGCTCCAGCCGCACTGCCATCTGGGGCTCCCTCGCACAAAGGAGCCCTTACCCCATTCGCTTGCCCCTGTTGGCCCAAGGTTCCCACGCCCAGGCTCCCTACTCTCCATCTGCCCTAGTCCTGCTCGTCCCTCAAGGCCAGCTCATGTACCCCTACCCCAGGAAGCCCCCATCTTTCACCCCCTAGAGAGTCCCCCAACCCTGACCCATAGTGCCGCTTCTGTGATTCACCAGCAGGGCAGGGGTCTCCCTTCAGACCCTCCATGGGTCTGGGCAGGGGCATGGGATGGAACTCAGATCAGGATACTTAGAAATGGGCTCCCCCTCCAGGTGAGGGATGGGGTGGGAGGCTTGGTAAGCTGGAGAGGCTGATGGCAGGCCACCATCTTGCAGCACTTGATGGGGGCCCAGGTGTTCCCAGTGCAATTATGAGCCCCCAGGCAGGTGGGTGAAGGCTTCCTGGGTGCAGGCAGCCCCTCCCCATGCTCAGAGCGAAGGGGAGACCCCACAAGCCTCCCTCCTGTTAGCAGGACAGGATCCCTTTCTGAGGGTCCTATTGGGTCAGCAACTTATGAGCAGTACTCGGGAGGGGCTCCCTAGAAACCCAAGCACGCTGGTATTCCCTCTCCCAGTCCAAGCCTGAGCTCAGCCAGAGCTCTGGAAGGAGGGCCTTAGCGCAGGGCTCCTGGTACAAACACAGTGGGCAGCCCCACCTGGTGGCTAAATGGCACTCAGCGCCATCTGACTGTGGTCTCCCCGCAGCCCTCTGACTGAAACCTACCCTCTGCTGGCCTCCCTGGCACCGGGATGTTCCCTACAGGCACATCCTATACACCAAAGATTCTCATGTCACAGACAGCCCAAGTCAGCCCTCTTCTGAGACCTTAGGCTGCTGCTGAGCCAGAGGCTACCCTAGAGGTCAGCATTCAGTGCCCTGCCCATTTGCTATCGTGCTGTGTGGCCCTGGTCAAGTCACACTCTTTCTGTCCCATCAGTGACTTTCACAGTGATCCTGGAGAAGTCCTGTCCCCTGTCTGGGCCTCAGCTTCCACCTCTGCTGGATGGGGACACCACTACCCCGCAGTAGCATCAGAGCCAGGGGGTTGGGGAGTCAAGCTGTGGCCTGTGCTTGCTGGGGATGGAAGTGGGGAGCAGTTGGAGTCTACCCCTAAGGGTCTGAAATATCTTCCTTCAGGAGTCCTGGTGTTGAGCCAGAGCAAAAGCTTCCTGATGAGGGTGAGTCCAGGGAGCAGCGGCACTAAGCATGTCCATTCACAAGGCTGTCTACTGCACTTGTAAGTGACCAATTACAAAGCCTCACACCTGTGTTCTGTTTTCAGTGCAGTAGCTCTTCTCTCCTCCCAATAACCTATTCAGGCATGGGGCAGGATCCCCATTTTACAGAGAAGGAAACTGAGGCTCCCAGAAGGGGAGCTAGGTGCTGGGCCTCTCTGGTGGGGACGAGGACAGTGGGAGGCAGCTCTAGAATGCTCTCACCTGCAGGCCTGTGTTTGTGGTAAGGACGGGGGGCTGGTCGTTGACAGGCAGGATGGTGATGGTGAAGACCACAGGGTGGCTCTGGCGGTTCATCTCTGAGGCATTAGCCACTAGGACAAAATTGTCTGCCAGCGTCTCACTCCCATCATGCACGTAGCGGATCAGCTGCTGTTCCACCTGTGGGCAGGCCCCAGGCTGGAGATCAGGCCCCAGCAGGCCTGAGTCCCCTGGTGGGTCTCAGGCCCAGCACCCTTCATGCCCTGCCTTTGGGTACAGGAGACTGACTCCTTCAGAGCCTCTGTTTCTGCGGGTGGCAATGGGGACCGTCATTTCTCCCAGAGTGAAAGAAAGAAGAAAATGGGGACTCTCATCTCTCTCTGCCGGTGAAGGAGGGTGAGATGAGGTGCTCTGTAAATGTGGGCTCCTGCCTCCTCTCCCTGCACACCCCAGACTTGGCCCCCAGGGCTGGGATGCACCCTGGGCCTCCCTGACTGTACCTCTCTCCAGGAGAAGGCGCTGAGGCTCCCCTCTTGAGGTTCCTCCTCTCTCCGCAGGGCCCCATGCTGGGGCGGCTCCAGCACCTGCAGAAGGAGGGCTGGCAGCGTGGGGAAGTAGGGCCCAGTGATGCGGAGCAGGGGCGGGGCCAGGGTGCGGGCACCGCCCTCGGGGACACTGAAGTTCTGTGCCTCCAGGGGGATGGTGGCCGGCAGCACCTCCAGCTCCATGCGGACGCCCTCGAGGGGAGCACCCAGGCCTGAGGACACATCCAGGGAGAAGGTGTCGCTCCAGACCTCAGGGCGGGAGTGCAGGTACAGGACCCTGCGGGCATCCACTGCCTCCTGGGAAAAGCGGTACACGGGGTCCAGGCTGGGCGGCTCGGCGGCCATGGCGCTGTGGGACAGCATCACCAGGTAGCCGGCGCTCGGTGGGGTCTTCACTGAGAACACAATGTCCGCCGGTGGCACTGCCTCCTGGGCCACCTGGTTATCAGAGGGGTCACGAGGGAGCCTGTTGAGGCCTCTGAGACACACACTCTCGCCGAAATGTACACAACCACACAGCCTCAGGTTCAGCGACATGGACATACAGTCTTACCACACGCCAATGTGTGCACCCAGACACACAAATGTCACACATGAACATACACACTGACTACCCATGCTGTGCTATTGCCACCAGAGGGCGCCCCATCCTTCTGAGTGACCTGGACTCCTACACTACGGGCTCTGTGGCGCTTGTAGACCTGAGTCCAGTCCAGGGCCTGGAGGGAAGGTGCTCTTTCATCTGATGACCCAGCCATAGCAGGCTACACACCACCCCACGCTCACATGTCTGATTCTGTTCCTCTGCCTGTCCCCCTGCTCTCAAATCCCAGACTCTTCAAAGCTGACTTCTCCTGGGCAAAGACTTCCAGCCACTAGACATGTTTAGTCACCATCTGCCCTGAAGTCTCGACAGCTTCAACAACCACAAGAGCCTCAGAAGTTGGCAGCTTATTCCCAGTAGGAGAATAAGGCCCAGAGAGGGTGACTGGTGTGAAGTCACACAGCAAGGCAATGGACCTACCGGAGGGCCTACGGTTGCTCAGTGAGGTTCCTGGGTGGCCAGCAGCTCTCAAGGCCTGGTCTGAGGTCCAGGAAAAGAACTGAGGACACAGGAGCTGGCCAGCGGGCTGGGGAGTGCGGGGGGAGCCAAACCTGTCTCTAAGGCCTGTAATCCTCAACGTCTGCACCCACCAAAACCCTTCAGACAGCCTACTCCTATTCGAATGCAGATTCTCAGGTTCCACATCAGAGTCTGTGATCTGGGTAGGGCCCAGGACTCTGCATGTTGGCCACAGCGTGTTCATGTGTACATGTGACATGTGGAGGAACATGAAACTCACAGGCAGCCGTGCATATAAAACACTGCCCAGAAACCCTCAGGCACACAAGCTACAGACGTACAGGTACACACCCAAGGCACACATACACACCTGGCCCAGAAGCCACCACAGTTACATCCCAAACCATCCAAGCAAGCGTGTCCAGCATGATTACTAGTGGGAGAGGTCCCATTTACCGGCCCAGACCCCTGCGCAGACCCCCAGCCCTATACCTCCAGAAGGTCCCTTCCGATCTCAGCCGCCTCTCCCTGGAAGACATAGATCTTCTTGTGCCGGACCAGGTGCGGGGGGGCCACTGGCCCCTCGGTGGCGACGGTCACTTGCAGGGTGGCTTCCGTGCGCACAGGCCCTGCTTCCACAGAAAAGGCCAGGGTATCGCGGGGGCTGAGGCTGCCACTGTGGCTGTAGAGGACGGCCCTCTCCAGCAGGTCCTGCTGGGTGAAGCTGGTGACCGGCTGGCCAGCCCGGAGAAGCTGTCCCCAGCGTGGACCGGCTATGGCCTGGTAGTGGACCTCATCTCCACTGCGGATATCTAGGTTGGTGTCCAAGGGGAGCACGTGTGTGTCAATGGTGCCCTGGCCTCCTTGAGGGACCACCAGGCCGGAGCCATTGGCCACTCGGAGGTAGGGCTCCGAGGCCTGCACTTCGAGCAGTGCAGTGGCCTGGTGCTGCCCGTCGGACACCTGCAGCTGGATCCAGCCGCGGTCGGCCCCCGAGTGCACAAATAGGACCCGCCGGTTCCTGAGGTCCTCCTGGGTAAAGCGGTAGATGGGTCGAGTGGGCTCATCCACAGCCACGATACTGCCGAAGAGGAGGTCCTTGCGGGTCAGCACCAGCTGAGCATCTGCAAAGCCGGAGTCAGCGTCACTGAAGGCCACGTCATCCGTGGTCAGCAGCCGCTGCCCGCCACGAGCCACGTGGAAGACGCGGCTGATGGTCTGCACAGGAGCGTGGTCATTCACGGGCTGGATAGCTACACGGAAGACACCCCGTACCTCCTCCCAGGCCATGTCACTGCTGCCCTCGCCCTGGCGGGTAGCCACAAAGGGGATGTCATCTTCTGTGGTCTCGGAATTGTCGTGCTGGTAGACCAGCCGGCCATGCACCAGGTCCTCGTTGGTGAAGGATGTCACCATGGTGTCCTCGTCCTGTGTGTCCCGCCACACCAACCTGCCATGGCGGGGTCGCTCCATGACCTCGTAGAGGTAGCTGGCGCTGTTGAGACTCTTGACGAAGAGGTGGTCAGCAGAGAGGACACCCTCCCCGCCCTCAGGCACCGAGAGAAGGACGTTGGTGAGGACGGGGGCGTCCGGATCACCGCCGATGTGGATGGGGAAGGTGTACAGCGGGGAGAAATGTGGTGGGGCCGTGACGCGGAAAAGGAAGGCATCCTCGACTGCCTCTGAGGCACGAGCTGTGGCCCCGTAAGTCACCCGGCCAGCCCGCAGGTCATCCTGGGTGAAGCTCTGGCCGTCTGACAGCCGCGTGCCCTGGAGCTGAAGATTGCCCTTCTTGGGGGCCTGAACCACCTCATAGTGGAAAGTGATGGGGTCTGGGCCTGCCTCCTCCAGGGAGGCCTCCAGGTTGGCTGTGGTGAGGGCCTCCTGCTGGGTGTTATGGGTGTGCAGTGGCTCCAGCCGCAGCAGCTGCACCGTGGCTCTCTGGACCGTCACTGGGAAGGTCAGATTGCTCAGGGCCTCCTGGCCCACCTGCACCTCCAGAGCCACGCTCTCCACAACGTCCTCAGTGTGGTGCTGCGGGTCAGTGCTCAGGTACCTTATGCGGCCCTGTTCCACATCCCGCTGGTGGAAGGCCTGTGTAGATCGCCACTCAGTGCCCTCCGCCCCACCTGCCCCCTGCTTCTGCAGCTCCCCCAACTGCAGGGCCCCCATGACTCGGAACAGCACGCTCACATCCTGCCCCACGGCATTGGTCTCCACCGACAGGTTGGCGGGCAAGACAGGTGCAGCAGAGCCCTGGGCCAGGCGCAGCCCCGTGTTGTGCAGGACCTGAATGGCTGGCCTGACGGCCACCACCTTCAGCGTAACTGGGGGGCTGGCTTGCAGCCCATCGCTGACCCGGAATGTCAGGTCCGGGGCGGGCCCGCCGCGATGGACGTAGACGAGGCTACCTGCCTCCAGCTCCCGGCAGGAGAACTCGGTTGCTGGCTCCCCCGGCTGGTCTCGGCGCTCCACGGGTAGGCCGGCGGGGGCACCGAGGAGCTGGAAGGTGAGGCCCTCGCAGACGGAGTCTGGGTCATAGGCCTGGAAGACCTCCGGCCCCAGGGGCTTCTGAGTGTGTTCCAGAATCACCATGAGGCTGCCGTGCGGGAAGATGATGCGAGGTGGGTCATTGACAGGGTTCACCTGAATGGGCAGGATGTATGTTTGGCCCCTGCGAAGGCAGGAAGGCACAGCCCCCCGCGTTGTGACTGACACCTCGAGCACCAGCTGGTCGGAGGGGTCCTCGGAGCCATCATGGACAAAGCGGGCCTTGCGGTTCACTACGTCCAGGAGGGTGAACATCTTCCGTGCCTGGGCGCCCGGAATGTCCAGCTCCAGCTCACCGTGGCGGGCCCCGTGGCTCACGCTGAACAGTACCTGGGACTTGCGCAGCTCGGCCTCGTTTAGGTCCAGCGTGGGCTGTACGTGCCGCCACTCCAGCCAGGCTGTGCCCCCCTCAGCTACCACCAGCGGGCTGACAGTCAGCAGCTGGGTGAAATTGGCAAAGACCAGAGGCAGCCCGGGTTCTGGCACGCAGGGCTCGGGCAGCTCCATGGCCGACCACACCTCGGGCGCCAGGGTGGAGAAAGCTTCGTATGGGCCGTAGGCATCCTCTTCGTACTCGTCTTCCTCCAGCCTGCAGCTGGCTGCCATGTTGCGGGTCAGCAAGGCTTCCCGGAGCCCCTGCCTCTGACCATTGATGCTGAGATCCTCCAAGCAGCCCAGGAGGGAGACGTTGACAGCCAGGCCCAGGCGGTGCTCCTGGAGGTGGCGAGAGGCCTCGGCATCCAGCCCCCCAAGGAGGAGATTGCCTCGTGGCTCCAGGTAGCTGAGGACCCCACGGTTGGAAGTCCGTGTGGGGTACTGGTCCACAGAGATTTCTAGCCGGTGAGCATCCACGTGGACGCTGACCTCGTGGGGCTGCCCGTCGGCCACAGGCACGCTGTTGTGGAGCAGTACAGTGCCCTGGCCCTTCTCCACCACGGCCCGCAGGTGGCCCTCAAATATGTCCACGTAGATGAAGTCCCCCTGCCGGCCCCCAGCCTGGAAGGCCAAGGGTGCCTTCTGGCTCCGTGTGGTGAGTATAAACTCCAGGGTGCCTTCGTCCCGAGTGCCCCAGGCAGGGAAGGCGGCCAGCGAGTAGGGTCCAGAGAAGCCCATGGCCACATCGTCACCGGCAGAGAACTCCTCGGCACAGCCCTCAGGCACATCTGCTGTCAGCGGCCGGAGGAGGCTGCGGCCATTGAGGGTGGCCGCGTGGAGGCAACCCCGCAGGGGTCGGCTGGCTCTCGTCAGGTAGGGCAGGTCAAGGCTCCCCGTGCCCCCCAGGAAGAGCCCATAGGGGACCTCCAGGGGGGCACCCTGGACTGGGGCTGAGGCATTCAAGAGCCCGTCAACTGACAGCAAGGCCCAGCTGTCTGACACGGTCAGCTCCACGATGTGGGGGACAGAGTCGCTCAGCAGGGTCTCTGCTGGGGTCTGCACCCTCACCTCCTCCTGGCCCAGGAGAAGTCGGACCTGAGGAGACACAGTGGGGGAGGAAGCACATTACAACCTGCACTTCTGCGGTAAAAGCAGAACCACACTTGGGGTCTTCAGAGCAGAGGGCCTAGGACAAGTGCTTCCATGCCACTCCCCTCTCTTTCCTGCCAGCTCTTTACTCATCCCCCAAACCCTCCCCAAAGTGATTTCTGAACCAGGCCTGGATGGGCTCAGGGGACCCCGATGTGAATCAGATGGGGTCCCTGCCCACCAGACCTGTCACACAGCAAGATGCTTTCCTAGAGATTCAGCCTAAAGTCTTGTATGTCACCCCTCTTTCACTGGGTGAGAGGTGTCAGAAAAACCACCTTGGAATACAGAAGATTCCTCCCCTGGAATAATGGGCGCCTGAGAATCCCCTGCTGTGTCCCACAGACAGAGTAAAGCACCTTGGAGTCACTGAGGCAGCCAGGCTCATTGTTCAGGGAAGGGGCACCCAACTAGATGCTCTGTGTTTTGACTTGTCCAAGGTGGGGGTCCTTGGGGAGAGAAGAGAGACATGGGTCTGTCTCTAGGACATTGACACCAGGACCGGCTCTGGGGCAGGGCTCCCACAGCCAGACGGTAGAATGGGTGGTGGCAGAGTATGGAAACTGAAAGAGCAGAGCACTAGGAACTTATAGCCTTGGGAGTTGGTGTCTGGAGCCCCTTTCTAGGAGTGTGGCATCAACATACCTGGCAGGAAGAGAGAACATCAGTGCCAGGTTGCACCAGGCCACGTTCAACAGTGACACCTAGTGGCAGTGAGAAGCAATGGCAGCATCAGATGGACTAAAAGCAGTAGATGGACTGAGGGGACCAGAGTCCTCTCCCAACTGGAGAGGAAACAGATGGCTCCCCCAAAGATGGACTAAGACCTCATGTCCTCAGACTCTTCATGGTTAGGGGAAAGCCTCCAGAGACAGCCATAAGACTCTTTGCTAACAAAACTTGTGGTGACTTGAATGATGAAATAAAATTAAGGAAGTTGTGGGGCTTCCCTAGTGGCTCAGTGGTAAAGAATCTGTCTGCCAACGCAGGACACCTGGGTTTGATCCCTGGTTCAGGAAGATCCCCTGGAGAAGGAAATGGATACCTGCTCCAGTATTGTTGCCTGGAGAATCCCATGGACAGAGGAGCCTGGCAGGCTATAATTCATGGGGTCACAAACAAGTTGGACATGACTTAGCGACTGAACAATAGCAGTAGCATTCCTGGTTGTTCCATCACCGACTGACAGTGGTGATACAGTCATAGTGGTGATAGAGGGTGGCCAGGGCTTTGCCAGAGAAAAGCACAAGGGTGCTGGGACCCAGGAGAGGGGAATCCGCCCAGGTGAGGAAGGGGTGCCCATGCTGAGACTTCAAGGAGAGGCTGGAGTGAGGCAGGTGCAGGGAATGAATGAAGCTGCATCAGGAAGAGTAGTGAGCAAAGGCCTGGCAAGAGCAAGAGACCACAAGATGGCAGAGAATGGAAGCAGTCAGGGTGCTCAGAACACCGAGGACAGGCGAGGGGTCATGGTGAGAAGCGTGGCTGGAGAGCAAAAGGGCAGAGCCGGTTCCTGCAGGGGCTCATACTCCTGTCCATCTCAGAGCCGGGGTGGGGGGAGCCCTTGAGGTCTCAAGGTGAAAGTGACATGCACAAGGTCACAGTTGGTGGGTTGGGGGTGTGTGCACCGGAAGCTAGAGAAGGAGTCCAGCAGGGCAACATCACTGACCTGCAGGCGTCCGGAGTAGAGCTGCAGGAGTAGGTAGTCAGCTGGGCCTGCCGCCAGGAGAAGCAAGGCATCGGGCTGGGCCGTGGAAAACTCCAGCTGTAGGTCTATGTCAGTCAGAGCCGTGGCCACAGGCACCTCCAGGTGGTTCTCTCCGAAGAAGGAGGCTGTGTGATAAGAGAGAGCTGTGGTGAAGTGCGGCCCTGTGCCTGGAGGCGGAAAGGTGTCTCAGGGTGGACAGCTGGGCTGTAGGGAGGGTGCTTCAGGCCGGGGCTCCCCCACAGTTCTCCTCGGTGATCCCCGCGGCCTCCACTGGTCCCAGTGCCAGGAGGCACGGCCTCGCCTTGTGTCCAGCCCGGACTCTGGCTCTGAAGGAGGTCAGATCCAGCAATCCCAAGCATGGAGGTCTCCTCCTCCGGGGTTTCTGGGGCCAGAGGCTTCTGCCAGCTCCAGCTCTCTTCCCCTGGGCCCTAGAGGAATCCCCATCCTGGGTCTGGCTCCTTCCTGGCTCAAAGGGAAACCATCACTGTCCTAATCAACGGGCCCAATGGCCACAACTCCCAGGAATGAGACTCTAAGAGAATCACTGCTATCCAAACTGATCCCTGTTCAGACTCCTTCTCCTAGGCGCCCATTTGGTTTAGCTCCTGGATTGGCTGGCCACGGCTGAGCCCTGGTGGCGGTGAGTCCACCGAAGAGCAAAGGCTTTGAGCCCAGATGGAGACCATGTGCGATGCCAGACCCAAAAGGGGCCAAAGCTTCCTCCATCACCCTGTATTGCTTCCTGCTGCTTAGCTGTTAATAGTCCCTGGTGAGCTGTCAGATCCGGCCCCATTATTTCCACTGTGGCCCGGAAGCCAGGGTTCAACTGAGTTCTTCAAGCCTGGGTCTCAGACTGAAGGCAAGGCCTGGGAGAGGCTGACGGTCTGATGGGCCTCCCAAAACAGGAGGTCATATTTGGGGTTTCCCAGGGTCACTGTGTAGGCCCTACACTGGGACACCTCCTCTTTTTAAGTTGTCACCCCCTCCAGGAAGTTTCTCCAAATAAGCTTCCCTTGACCTCAACCTGCTGCCACAATTTCTGGTCCATTCCTTTCATGGAGACTGGTGCCAAATATAATACTGACTCTGCCCCCTTGATGTCCAGGGCTGGGGTGAGGTAAGGAGAGACAGGAGGGGGTTAAAAACATGATTCATCCTTCTTGAGCTTCTCTTAAATCCTCTGTGAGTCAGTCAAGGCTGTTGGCTTCTTGGGGAGGATCTGACACCAGTCATCTACACGCCGTTCCCTGGGTGGCTGGAGCCAGCCAGCATGCACCCGAGGAAGCCGAGGAAGCCGCATCAGCCCTGGAGGAGGCCCAGACTTGTGTGCCCTCAGGGCAGTCAACACAGCCTGTAGAGATGGAGGGACGCCCAAGAAAGGTGAGGCTCTCCCCTTCAGGCAGAGCTGAAATCCCTCCTACTTATCCCCTCTGGCCAGCACTTGCTGGCTCCACCAGAGCCTTCTCCAAGAAGCTAAAGAAAGCAAAGCACAAGTGCAAAGCCATCAAGGCGGACGCAGCCCGCTGGGCCCAGCAGACCTCGGTGTCCGCGAAAGACAGACCAGGGAACTGGCAGCTGGCAGGCACCTACAGGGGTGTTTCATCGGCAAGGTCACAGATACTGAGGAACAAAACGCAGCCCACTAAGCTGAGGGCAGCCACAGTGCAAGGAGTGGAGGCAGGTGGCCCCCTGTAGGATGGAGCCACCTCCTCCGCAAGGCTCAGAGCAGCTGGCAAGAGATGACCATCACATTTTCAGGAATTTTGTAAGCCAGGTGATGCTGCCCAGGGAGCTTCTTTACACCACGGAAAGAGGCAAAAGAGGGCTCCCTCTCTCCTGGAGAGCCTGTTGTTAAACCTTCACCTGCCTAGCATGCACTGGCTGGAGGCCCCTCTGCTTCCCTACTGTGTGTGAGTGAGCACAGGCCCCCACCCACACTCCCTTCCACTGAAGGTGAATGTCAGCCTGCCAGGGAGTGGTCCGGCTGGGGACCAGGCAGGAACTGAAGCCACTGGCTGGCTCTAACCACTGAACCACCTGCCTGCAGCGCCCTCTTTGCGTGGGGGAGAAGCAGCCTGTTTGGTCCGGTTCTCCAGGCCAGGGTGGGAGGGCGACAGGAAGCAGAGGTACTTTCCAGAGAGAGCCGGGGTCTGAATGGGCCCATTGAGGGGCTGGGCCCTGCTGTTTCCTGTGGGCCACGCGGGAAGGGCTCACACAGGCTGCCTTGTGCAGCCGGGATCGCACAGGCCGGGAAGCCCCCTCGCCCCAACAGAGGCCTCTGAGTCCTTGCTGGCTGGGGCTTTGGAAACTCTGACAGTGCCATTCCCGCTATCTCCTGGTCTCCTTCTGCTGCCTCTCTAATTGTCTCTGATGGGTGGCAGTGGTAAGAACCAAGGGTCCCTGTCCTGGGAGGTGGGCAGGGGGAACAGTTGGAGAGGGCCTTCAAATGGAGAAGGCAGGCAGGATAAAGGCTGCATGAGCTAGGAGTCAGTCCTGGAGGGCTTCCTGGGGGAGGTGAGGGTTATGTAGAGGAGCGGAGAGGGAGGGAAATGGGCAATCTCAGAGGGAAGCAAGGCCAGGAGGCTGGTGGGGATGTACAGGTTCTGGAAATGCTGAAGACAGAGGCGTAGAGAGGAAAGCAGCAGGGGCCACACCAGGCTCGGCAGCCTGATAGGGATGCCAGGGCAGTGAGGGGAGGTGGGGGGAGAGGAGGCCTCATTACAGCCTGGAAGCCTGGCCTTGACTCTCCTGGGTCAAGAAGACTCATGATTCATCAAAACACTAGTTTAGGCCTGCAGCAGCTATGTGGGCTGTCCTCTGGGCCAGAAGGGGCCCAATTCAGGCCTCAGTGTCACCATTCTGTAAAATGGGCACCCCTTCCCACTCTCCCCCCTTCCTGTCTGTAGGGATTAGTCCTGGAAGTCTGGCCTGAGGTCTGCTCTCAAAGGTGAGTGTGCAGAAGGTCAATGGTGTGGGCTGCTTGGGCAGCTCCAAGCTTTTGGCATGGGGGGATCAGGGTGCCTCAGAGGGCCCGAGGGACAAGCAGGAGGGGCAGGATGAGTGCCCCAGGTATGGGTTTCTCTGCCTGGAAGAAGGCACACAGGCAGGTGTCCTGGGCTGTGTAGATGTGTACGTGCCTGTGTGTGCGAGTGTGTGGGTGGCTGCTAGGAGTGTGTTTTGGGTTTGCGTAAGGCTGTGTGTTTGTGCATGTGTGCGCGTGCGGGCCGGGAGCTGCCAGGACAGAGCAATGATTGTGCCCAGGCCTGTCCTGCCCCTCGGTGCCCGCCTGCCGTGACTTGGCTGCTCTGGGCTCCATGAAAGGGGCAGTGTATTCCTGGAGGGCTGCCACCCCTCCCGCCCGGCACCCATCCGCCTGAGAAGTTTGCTGAAGGTGGAGAATCCCACAGCTTCCCGCCCTTCCTGCCCACGAACAGGGCGCTGCTGTCTGGGTCCAGGGCGGGCGCCTCCATCCCTCTTCCTGAGACGAGGGCTGGGGGCACAGAAAGAGTCTGTCTCCATCCCTGCCGCACCCCTTCCTCACACATGGAGATGAAGCCTAGGCAAGGTCCAGCAACAAGCCACCCTCTGGCAAAGCATGGGTTATGCTGGCATCTTCTGGCTCCCTGGGCCACTCCTAGGATGTTTATGAGTGAGGACCTGGTCCCTGTCCCTGGGGCACCCCAAACAAGAGGCTTACTTGCATCATGGCGTTCAACCCTCACCCTGACAGCAGGATTTTGGCCTCTCAGTCTCTCTTAGGCTCCCTAACCACCCCCCACGCCAGGGGCAGGAGCTCAAGCAAAGGTGCCTTTCCAGTCCTGGGGTTGCTGCAGACCCAGCTCCTTCCAGGTCCTCAGAACCCCTGAGGGTGGCCAAGTCTGGCTCTCCCTGTCTCTGTCCCACGACTCCCTTGTCTCTGCCTTTGCCCATCTACTTCTCTCCCTCTCTTAGTCTTCAGCCCCCTCTTCCCCTTCCCATCCCGGCTGTAACTGGTGGTACCACCCTTGCCCTAGGACAGTCCAGAGAGCCAGACCTGGCACCCCAGCCCTGGGACCCCCGTTCCTTGGTGATGGTTGCACAATATCAAGGCTCTCTGTGGCCCTTGCCTGGAGGAGGGCACTTGGCTTCCACTTACCAGGCCCACAACTGAGGCTTCAGAGAAGCAATTTGACAGAAGCAGAAAGCCTGCAGCTCCGGGCCTTGCCACCTGTCAGAGCCCTGCCTTCCTGGGCACCCCCACTCCACCCATCCCGGGCAATCAATTTCTGTGTGCCCCACTTCCATCACATTCCTGGCTGCCTGGGGGCAGCCAGGCAGTCCCGAAGCTGGCATGCGTCATGGGCAGCAGCAGCATTCCTGGGTGTCTGCTGCCGCCTGACTTTATAAGGGAGAAAGTTTGGGAGCCCAGAGCTGCTGGGCAGGATGGCCGGTGGGGAATGCCTGGCCCTGCAGTCAAGGGTGGGTGGTGGGAGACATGGACCAGTGGATGTGGGGGAGGTTCAGCTAGTGATGTTGAGATGGAGCAGGAGGTGAGAGGTGGGCTGGGAGAAAAGTGGGAACCCATACATTCATTGGTTCATCATTCACTCACCAATATAATAACGTAGTGATGGGAATGGAAAAGGGGAACTAAGCAGAGAGACACAGAAAGCCTGAGAAAGGTATTAAAAGTGAGCTTAAAAAATAAAGACCCTGCTCCTCCACAAAGACTGAATTCAGGAATCCAGAGGCCTGAGCTAGGAGATGGAGGAAGAAAAACCAAGAGAGAGCAGGCAGGATGTGGGACAGGAGCGGGGAGGGTGAGGAGGTGGGGCAACCCGCAAGCCAGCTAGGGGAGGAGGGGTCCCACTCTGGGGTGAAGCTGGGCTTCTCCTCCAGGACCTCACGGGGTTTGGCCCCAGGGGTGACAGATACTGTTTCTAACCAGGTTCTGGGTAGGCAGTGGTGAGGCTGGGAGAGTCCCTCTGAGGGAGTGTGAGGGGCTGTGGAGAGCCCCAAGGCAGGGCTGAAGGGCTCTCTGTCTCCCTTCGTGGTGGTGTGTGTGGGTGGCCCACCTGCGGGCTGAATGCCGGCCCTGTGCGCGAGCAGGGATGGGCGGGGTGCTCTGCCCTGTCACCCAGGCTCTCTGGACCTCATGCCTGATCCCCTCCTCTTGCACCTCCAAGGGACTCATTTTTTCTTTACCAGCACTCTGTTCCCCAGCCAGGGAACCTCTGGGGAAGCCGGGGTAGGGTGGAAAGTTCCCTCTGATTCAGAACCAGAGCTTCCGCCTCCAGGATTGCCAGTGAGGCCAGTGTTCCCGCCACCGCCTCCTCCCATTTCGGAGCTGGGAAAGCGAAAGTGTGGGGATGAGAACTCGACCCCAAAGAGCATGAGAGATCCCCGAATGACCTCAGTGGGCTGCGTGTGGGCATGAGTGTGCCTGAGTGCAGGTCAGTGCCACGCATCACGGCAGGTTGAGGGCAGGCGTGTGGGCAAGTGAGGATTCGGTGCCATGGGCCCAGTCTGGCTCCAATGCTGGACCATGACTCCCTGGCTACACCTGCTCTCAGGGCTCCCAGATGAGGGAGAAGCTGTCACTGCATCTACTCAGGTGCCCGACCTTCCCTCAACACATCCCACAGTCCCCCAAGCCTCAGCCCTCCCAAACTGAGCTATGACCTTCCACCCAAGCTGTTTTCCCTGAGGATAACAAGGGGGAAAGTTAGAGGGATGACTTCAGGTCAGACCAAAAGAACAACCCATGGTGGTGACACTGGGGTCACAGAGCCAAGGCTAGGTGGCTCAGCTCCTGCCGGGGCAGGTGCCTAGAAGATGCTCACATACCCGCAGACCCACAGTGCTCATGGCACTGGCTCTGCTGCCCTGATTCCAGACCAGGGAGTGACCTAGAGCCACCCCAGAGGCCTGCGCCTCTCCTGCCCTGCAAGCCATGGCCGTAGGAACAACAATAGATTATGGGAGTCAACTTCCGTGGTGGCTTCCCTGGTGGCTCGGATGGGAAAGAATCCACCTGCAATGCGGGAGACCTGGGTTCAATCCCTGGGGTGGGAAGATCCCCTGGAGAAGGGAATGGCTACCTGCTCCAGTATTCTTGCCTGGAGAATCCCATGGACAGAGGAGCCTGGTGGGCTACAGTCCATGGGGTTGCAAAGAGTCGGGCACGGCTGAGCAACTTTCACTTTCACGGGAGTTAAAAAAGCAGCCTTCTTCTTGGCAGACAATAGCTGTCTCCACAGAGTGTAGGAATGCCAGGTCCTCCTGCCCACCTCCCCATCTCAACATTACAGAGACCTCACTGGGGTCAAGATGACCTCGCCCTTCCTCACTCCAAGAACTCTTGAGCCCTGAGACTCCCTCTTGGGGTTCTTAACCTCTTGCCTTTCTGGTTCCTTGCAAGGCCCCAAAGGCCAAGGCAGGACAACAGCTTTCTTACCTATTGGCTGCTATCTGACCCTGGTCACTGGCCTTGGCTATCATCTAATCAGGCATCCAGAGGCCACCTGTGCTGAGTGGCATACGCTGGAGAGCATTTCCAATTCATGGACCCCTGTGGAAGGTGAGCACCCCTGGAGAGGAAGCAGGGGATGGCTGGGGGTGGGAGATGCCGAGGTTGGTCCACAGGCACCAACAGAGGCAGGGCTGGTGCCCTGGGCGCCTAGTCACGTGTTTCAACCCTGGGGCCACGTGGGGCACAGAGGAAGTGGGAGGGAAAATGAGAGGTTTTGCTGGAAGCAGCAGCCCAGCATCCACCCAGGCTGGAGGGCTGGGGTGGGGAGGAAGCAGGGCCCTCAATGAAGTCTTTGTGGAGACTCTGCTGCTCCCTGGGGTGGGGCAGCCGCGGTGGGGAGCAATTCCCAGCGGCTTTTCCTTGCCTTGTAATTTGCCTCCTTCTAGGGTGGCTGGGTGGATTTCCATGCTCTTTTCCACATCCCCTTCCCTCCAGCTTTCTTGGCCGCAGAAGCAAGGTGGGATTCTCATCTCAGTGGGCCCAGGCTGAGAAGAAAGAGAGGGAAGGGCCCTCGTCTGGCATTGGGCCTACAGCCCCCAGCCCCCAGAAGGGCCCTTGTGAGGTTGCTCCCACTTCACAGGTGAGGAAACTGAGGCTCAAAGACGGGAGTTGTCAGTGTTAGGGTGTCAAGATGGGCTGCGGCCGGGCTGGGATTCAAGCCCCTGTGCGTGTGGTTCCAGAGCTGGGTGCTGTGGATTCAGGGAGGGGGAAGCATGGAGGGGAGGGGGGCTAGTTATTGTCTGTGAATCGGAAGTGGAGCATCTGCCTCTGGCCCCAGGGGGAGGAGGGTGTGAGAGCTGGCCCCCTGCCTGGGCAAGACACATTTTTCCCTTCCCTTCCTGTCCTCAAGGGCTCCCTCTCTTAGGGTTGGGGGTGGAGGTGGGAGGGAGTGAGCAGGGTGGGGGAGCATCTACTTGCCGTGGGTGGTTTGGCAGCCGGCCTTTCCCAGTGTGGCTGGTTTGGGGCCGGCCAGACCAGGGAAGGGCCTTCTTCAAGCTTGGCTGAAGACGGCACGTTCCAGAAACCAGTGATAAGTGCTACTCTTGCCCACTGGGGTCTTGGAGGTCAGAGAAGAGGGTGGAGAGGCAGGGGTGTGGGCTCTGCCCGGGGTGAGATGGGGCTCTCTGGTGGGCCAGCCCCTGTTGTGGCCAGAAGCCAGAGCCCGGATGCCTGTTGCTCATCTCCGAGTCTCCCCATCGTTCTGGGCTGAGAAACCGCTGAGGGCAGGGCTGCCGGAGAGATGTCTCAGGGCTTCCCCCAGCCTGGCAGGCAGATCTTGGAGACAGTGAGTGTGCAGGCTGGGATGGGGATACTGGAAGCAGTGACTGTGGGTTTGGACAGAGGCCTGGACCCATTTGGCTTAGATTGTGCTCAGTAGGCCGAGTGCCTCGGAGAAGCCACCACCATCTGTGCCTCAGTTCCCCTACCTGAAATATATGACAGAGGGGTGGGGTGACCCCACAGACGGAAGTCCCACATCCAGGAGACTGAGGAAAGCAGGGGCTTGGATCAGGGATCACCTATCAACCTGTATATACACCCTTGGCCTCTGGCCAGCCCAGTCCAGCACAAAGTGGCTGGTGGAGAGGTGTGATCACTACAGCAGGTAGAGCACGGCCGCCTCCGGCCTGAGTGGCCACAGATGGGGCTAGACTGGAGGTTCTGGAGGACAGGACCCAGCGCCTGTATC
Source organism: Antilocapra americana (assembly GCA_007570785.1). Lineage (NCBI taxonomy): Eukaryota > Metazoa > Chordata > Mammalia > Artiodactyla > Antilocapridae > Antilocapra > Antilocapra americana. Next base: position 4,766,750 of record ML661900.1, on the reverse strand, counting down.
TGCAGGTCAGCTCATCGGCCATCCTGGAGGCCCACACACGTACACCAACAGAGGAAACGTCGGCACCCGAGGGGATGCAGGGACAACGGTGGTGACATGCTCGTAGGATGGCTTTCCAATCAGCACGGCTGTCTGACAGCAGACAGGCCGAGAAGCGAGTCCCTGGCACTGGTGCTGTGCCCACAGGAATGTGTGGCCTCAGAGGGTGGACCAGGAAACCTCAGTGACCTGGCTGGGGGCCTCTGTGCTAACCAGGATCCACCAAGATCCCCAGACTGACACCCCCTGCCCCACTGCTGGGCAGGCCTGACTCCTCTTGGAATAGTTCCTATCCTATCACCCTCACCTGCCAGTCTGTAGACCCCTCCAGCCTGTCGGCACCCACTGAGCTGTGGCCCATCCCTGGGCCCTCTCTCCAGCCCCCCACTTCAGCCCGGCGTTCAGGCACTGCCTCTTTGCTCTTGTACGCCTATCTCTGTCTCCAGCACCATGTCTCCAGGGCTCTGGGCTTGCCTGCCAATGCCCTCTGGACATTTACACCAGGAACACCCATGGGAAGTCCTCCAAACCCAAGCCTACTTGTTCAAGCCAGACTCAGCATCGTCTATCTTCCAACCTGCTCACCACCCAGTGAAGGACCCATGGGCACCCACTGCTTGGCAGAAATCTGAAAGTTACTCTGACCTTCTCCCTCCTCCTGACCTTGAATGAACTTCCAATCCATTCAGCCCCTTCATCGTCCTTCAAATGTGTCTCCCATCTTGCTTCTCTGTGACATTCCGCAAGACAGATGGTCACCATCCCTCGCTTGGCTTAATGAATTTCCTGTCTCCCTTTGTTAATCGCAGCCACAGTTAGCCTAAACTGAGTCGCTTCATCATCTTCCCTTGCCTGGATGCCTGCTACGGCTCCCCAGTGCCTCCCACCAAGCCCCAGTCCTCTGGTGTGGCATTGAAGATGCTGGGTGACCATGTCCCCACTCCACCAGGCTCTTCTGTTCACGCCTCCAAACACCCCACATGCCAGCCTCACCAGACCTCAGCTGTTTTCCCTCCACACCTGATAGGTCTGCACTCCAGCCTTTGCTCAGGCTGGGCCTTCTGCCCAGCAAGCTCTCCTTTCCCTTTTGCCTGTGAAATGCCCTCACACTCCTTCAGGAAAGACAGGCTCCCCACCCTTCCCTGTAGCCCATAGTTCCTTCTCCCGCATTTGGGGTGCAAAGAGACTCCGCTGTGGCTTGCAGAGTTGTGTGACTGTCACCTCCCTCTGTTAACACTGTGAACCTCAGGGACAAGACTGGAGGTGGCGAGAAAGGGAGGAGAAGGCCTGGCAGGGTAGGAGAGGGCCATGTTCCCTGGCTGACCCAGCCGGGAGGGGCTGCATCTAAGAGGCTTGCCCCAGCTCTGCCCCTCCAACTTGTCTTACCTCCAGGCTTGCTTCCAGTCCTCCTCTGCCCTCCAGGGCCCCAGTGCCTGCAGGTTGGGGCAGGGTGGGGTGGGGCGGGCGTGGGGTGAGACACAATGGCTGGGGCGCAGTGGGGTAGTGCCCTAGCCGGGGAGTGCTTTTCTGGGCCTGTGGTGACAGTCTGGTGCTTGTTTTGAAAGAAAATAGACCCTGAGCCCCTATTTATAGCTGGAGGCCATAGCCACAGACAGGAGATGGATGGCGTTTGAGGCTGTGCAGGCCCATGCTCAGGCAGGGGCCGGGGGTGGAGCCATTCCCAGGCCCCCTGCCCCCCTTTCTCAGCCTCAAAGGAAACTGTCTGAGGGATCCTAACGTTCCCTGGGACAGGATGTAGCCTGCGCTCTGGGGCGGGAAGGAGGGGGCTTGGGTGATGAGCATGGAAATTTTCTCTCAGCGTGGGTCCCTAGGGCCCAGCTTCCATGGTGGGAATGGCTGGAGGTGAGGGTGTGTGGTGTCTAGGAGCCTAGGAGGCAGAGAAGGGCCTACGGAGGGTGGGGGTGTTGGCTGCCACTGTGACCAGGGGATCGGGGGATCGACAGAGAAAAGGCTGGGGCCAGAGAGATGGGGCAGCCAGAGAGGGCCGGGCAGCGGTGGGGAGAGAGAAGGAGAGACAGCCTTGGGGAGAGACAGGGAGAGGCAGGGGTGGGGGGAGGAGCTGTGGCCCAGCTGACATGGTGAATAGAGGGGAGACAGAGGGAGCAGGGGAAGAGCTGAAGTGGGGGTTCTCTCCCACAGCAAGTCTTCACGGTGCTCTAGGCAGACTGGTCAGTGTGCGTTGGATCCAGGTGAGGAAGGGCAGGAATCAGGCATCTCTGGGGCCTGTACCACAGAAGGCCAGGCATCTGCCCTCTCCCACCCTCCCAGCACTGGAGACCCCGTGTGCCTGGCAGTCTAAGGCTGGGAGGCCCCCGGGTCCACTTGGAGGCAAAGCAAAGCTGTGGGGGCAGAGCTGATGCTGAAGGGCTTTGTCGCTAAGGTCTCTGAAGGGCTGTCCTGAACAGGGGGGTGGGGTTGTTCCAGGACTGCTGGGGACAGGTTTGGGTTCTGACTTGCTGGGTGGGGAGCTCCCTGGGCCTGGAGGGGTTCCAAGCTGAGGCGGTGGCCCTGGGCTCACACCTGCCACCAGTTGCTATCCAGGCCCCTCCCTCGGCTGGGCCGTTGGGGGCTAGGGGGTGTCTATAGTCCCGGTCATGTGTCATGGAGTTATAGCCACAACCGGTGACTCAGACAGTTAAAAAAGGAGCAGCTCTGAGCAATGACTCAACTGGCTCTAGAGGGGCTGGGTGGGTCTGGCTGGTACAGGATGGGGTGGTCTGGGTTTATTTTTGGTGGGGTGGGGCTGGGGCCAGGGGGCTGGAAGATGGGAACCGGGGGTGGAGAGGAGCCGTTGCTCTCATCCCAGGAGAACCCTAGGGCTCTGTGCCAACTGAGAAAAACGGTTTCTCCATGCCAGGGAGCTCTGGCAGCCCGGGCTGCTTCTCAGTCCTGTTCTAAGCCCAGTCTGCCTTGCTGTGTGGACCCAGACAAGCAGCAGGCTCTCTCCGGATATAAGCAGAGATCTTTCTCCTGCTCCCAAGAGGCTTGAGATCAGAATTTTAGAGCTGACCTTAGAGAATGAACATCTGACCCAGAGACCCAGAGAGGGACAGAGGTCTTCCCAAGGCCACACCGCAGGGCCAGGTATCCCAAGGGCTGCCATCACACATTTGGCTAAGTCCCTGCAATATCTCTCCTATTCCAGGGCTGTCAACAGTTGCAGGGGCAGGCCCCCATTTGAGTAACTTCCCCCTGGAGGGGCTCAGCTGGGCTCCAAATGAGTATCTGGAAGTACAAGGGCCAGATGCCCAGAGATGGAGCCTGAGCTGGGGACAGGAGCCTGGACTCTATTAGCATACCACCAGGGAGCTGGCCAGTCTTTGCCCAACAGTCTGTTCAGGGCATGAAGGCAGAGGGTGCCCCACGCTGGGATCATGGCTTGCAGGGGCCAAGGCTGTTCACCGAGAGTGTCCGTCTAGTTGGCAGTCCCCTTGGCTGCTCACCCCAGTCTGCAGCCATTTCTTGAGACCCCTCTTCATCTCTACCATCTCTGATCTCACACATCCATGGACTCAGGCATCACCTCTACCTCTGGTGGGTCCAAGCAGCCCAGGCAGGGCAGAAAGAATCCTCAGCTTCATTCTAGATCCTCTTGATACAGACGCAGCCACTGCTGCTTGCTGAGTGGCATTAATAGCCCTACAGGAGCTGCTGGGGGACCACCCCACATCACCGGGCCTGGCCTCCAGCCCCTACTGTCAGAGGAGCCCATGAAAGGCGGGGAGAGAGCAGGTAAAAGGCAGGCTTCCAGGCTCCCGGTCCTATAAAGGTCTTGATGCTTGACCCTTCTCTCCATGCCCATCCATCTGCTCCTGGGACAGGAGTGACTTGGTCACTCATCCAGCAGGTTGGTTGTGCGGCATCCTGGCTCAGACGCCTCTACCCAAGGGGCCACAAGGCTCCGGGGTGGGGCTCGGAGGGCTTGTTCTGTTTCTCTTCACACAGGAGGGGTGTGTGGACCTCAGCTCAGTGAGTCAGTCAGATGTAGCGCCCCCGCCTTCTGAAGGGTCCTGGGCTGGCTGGCAGGCAGGGGCTGGCTTGACAGCTCCCCTGGGAGCCTGCTTCCCATTTTCCACATCACTTTGCCCCAGATGAACCCATTTCCTAGGGCCACCTCATCCAATCCCCTGCTTTGGAAACTTTCTCAAAGATTCCTAAGCAGGAACCCTGCACTCCCACCCTGCTCCAAGGATGGGCCTGCCCTCCTCCAGAAGAAGGTGGTAATAATGGAATGTCAGCAATGTCAGGAGCAGGCACCCACTGAGCATTTACTCCAGACAAATCCTAACACACAGGAGGGAGGAATTATTTATCCCATTTTAGAGAGGAGAAAACTGAGGCTCAGAAAGGCCTGGTCACTTGCAATGAGTGGGTGGGAATTGAATTCTGAGCTCTCTTATACTGTGTTCTTGACCAGGTGAGCCTGGCCTCCTGCCCTCCTCAGCCCTGCAGAGCTGAGGATTCGGAGGAGGGGGAGGTGGGGCCTGAGTCAGGACTGAGGGGAGGGTGGGAGGGAAGCTTACTCTGAGCTGCTCCAAGACACCAAAAAGGGTGATTCGTTCCTTCCCTCACGATGGTGAGAAGTGTGTTTGTGTGTGTGCGTGTGTGTGTCTGGGCCTGAGGCTGGCCTGGCTGGCCTCCAGCTGTAGGAGAGCTGAGCCGGCCCCAGTCACTGTACACAGGGAAGGGGCAGGGAGGGGCAGTTGTCGTGGGAATAAACGTCCTGGGCCTACTGATATTTATAGCTGCCCCCTCCTGAAATATGGGGAGGAGGGGCTGGTCTTAGGTGGGAACGGAAGTTGGTCTCCTCCTCTCCGCCCCCTGGATCTTTCCAGAGAGCAGGATGGCCCAGGCTAGGGGCCCTGGCTGGGTGGTGGAGCTGGGGGCTTCGTCCTGAGCTGGGGATGTCCCCTAGGCTGCTGGCTCGGGGGCTGGGCACTCTCCTTGTGAGGCCCTTAGCCAGGCTGTTGAAAACACTCTGTGTGTGTGTGTGTGTGTGTGTGTGTGTGTGTGTGTGTGTGTGTGTGAATATGTGTGCAAGCATGCACACATACTACTAGGTGTCACACTGAAGGAGGTCACAGAACAAGGGCAGGTGCCAGGTAAGAGTAGGGGAAGAAAGGCCTGTAACCCCACAGAGATGGAGGGTAGGGCCCCAGAAGGGTGGCAGACCAGGCTGTAGCCCTCAATAATCAGTGGTTAGAAAAGGCATCCCAAGCCGGGGGTGATGGCTGGAGCTGAACCTTGAAGGATAGAGAGAAAAAGAGGGAAGACCAGTTATAGGCAACAGAGTGGGCAGTGGTGAAAGAGTCCCAGGGATTATGGATTGTTATCTGATGGTCTAGATCACTAGCCAGACTATGGGACACAGCCTAATCCTTAAATGTGGATTCCAGCTGATCTACTGGGGAGAGAGAGGGCCCAGCCACAGCCATGCGTCCTGCAGGCAGGTGGCACCATGGTGGGTGCTGTGATCTGGCTTTGGATTCTTTGAAAGCCAGGAAGTCCTCTCTTGTATTTGACCTGACTCTCTCTTGCTCTCAGAATGTTTTAACTCAAAGCAATTAATTAGTTTTCAAGCCTTTTTTACAAAGCCACAGAACGCTTTATCAAAACTTTTTCTTACACAAAACCTCCATCTGTAAACACATGTTCATGGGACTGCTATGCATGAATCAGGGTGGCATAAGCATCCTGTATTCCCAGATATGGGAATGTAAAGTCTCAGAGCACCTCAGAGACAGTCTGAAAATCCCTGGTTGGCTCAGTGATTTCTATGCCCCTTATGGGCCCCATTCTGGGCTCTGCAAGATTGTGGCGACCTCAGAGAAAAGCAGATAGGAGGTCCACCCTCTGGGAGCTGCTGGCCATATGGGGGAGGCCACACCCAAAGCAGGATACAAGGACAAGGAGCCGAGAGACCTACCACCCATCCTGCTAAGGACTTGCTGTCTGACTCTGAGAAAATAGCAACTCCTCTCTGGGTCCTGGTTTCCCTATGAACATCCTAGGGGAAATGGCCTGGGCTGGGGAGTCTCTGCAGCGAGGTCTGGGAGGGTAAGCCACCTCACTGGCCACCAGGACACAAACCACAAGAGACACACACTGAAACAGCTTAGCCTGAGCAGTAGCGGGATGCCTGGCTGATACCCATCAGCACTGGCAGACTTGGCTCTTTGGCAGGCTGGGAGCAGCAGAGGTGTGGGCAGGAGCTGAACGGGAAGAAGGAATGGTCAACAGGAGAAGCACTGTCCAGAACATGGGTGAGCCATGTCACCAAGCCACCGTGACGGCAGCCCCAGGGCACTCCCTTGCGTCTGAGGCAAATGTGGCTTCATTTGCCATCCTAGCTGTTAGGGGTGCAGTGGTAGGCATTCTTGAAGAGGATCTGCTTGTGCCGTGAGGAAGTGGGGAGGGTTTAGAAAGGCGAGGGGCACTTGCTGGAGGGGTCTGCAGAAATGGACACAGAGATCTGGGGTCCTCAGGGGACTGTCTTTCTCCTAAAGACCTGTCTGTCTCCCCTGGTGGGCGGCTGCCCACCTGGCCTGAGCTGGGAAAGGTGACTATTGTTGGGGTGAGTGAGAACACCATAGCCTGTGTGCCCAAGGAGTGGCCTGAGGCTAGTCCCCGATGTTCTCAGAGGCTCAGTTTCCATATCTGTAAAATGGGAATGTTTTGTGACTTGCAGAGCTGCCCTAAGACTGCAGGACAACACGGCCAGTGCCCACACAGGGGCTTTCTCTGGAGTTGTGGACCCTTCTGAGAAGCAGGAAGAGCCACGAGACCCTCCCCCAGGGAGAACTCAAGTTCAAAATTGTTCATATGAATTCAGTTCATTCAAAAATTACTCACATACATTCAGTAATAATGGTACTACAGTACTTTTGAAACACAACCTAAACGTGCAGCTGGAGAAGGAGTCTTTTATTATTATATTTTCTTGGTCTCATCTCAAAGCATGTGGGATCTTAGTTCCCTGAGCAGGGATCAAACCTGTGCCTTTTGCATTGCAAGTGCAGAGTCTTAACCACTGGACTACCAGGGAAGTCCCTGGAGGAGTTTTAACTCTCGAAGGTTCTACAGTACCAGGCACACACTGGGTGAGGGCATGTCAGAAGCAAAAGGGCAGCTGGATGGGGCAGGAGTCGGGGAGAAGTAGTAAAAGAGCCGAGGGACATGGAAGGGAGGAGACTCGAGTCCCAGACCCAAAGGCCCCCTTGTTTACTCACTCCTGGGGCTGAATAGGAGCCCCAGTGAAGCCCAGCGCCCCTGCCCCCCATCTTGTCCTCACCTCTTTCCCTGAAGGCCCCACCCAGCCCAGGTCTGGAAGCTGGTTGTATACACGGTTGCGCGGGCCCACAGCTGTGTGCACCAGTGTGTGTGTATGTCAGGGCTGTTTCCAATTCCTCCCCCTCACCCGCCCCCTCCTGGGCAGCACGCCCAGTTCCCTATACACTTCCTCTGAGTGCTCTGCAAACCCTACTCCCCTCCCGCCCTTCGTTGGCTGCCTGGCCCACCTGGCGCAGCCCCCTCCTTGGGCCCCCCAGGCGGGCAGCACTGAAAGGCTCTTCTTGTCTTGGCTGGGCAGGCAGGCGGGCGAATGTTGGGAAGGGGGGCTCACTTATACTTGGTTCTGGAACAGCACTTTCAGAGTCCGGGTGGGCTGAGCCTAGGGCACTGGCCCCTGCCCCGCTCTAGAGGGCTGGAGCCCCAGGGTACACACACACACACATATAACACTCAGAGGCTGTCTGTGTCTCCAGTCAGAGATGGTCCCCTAGACCATTCTTAGAGGCAACAGAGTCTACCCTGGCTCAATTCCTTGCTTCTGATGTTCCCCTGCTCTCACCCTAGCCCTGCTCTCTAAGACACCCCCATCAGTTCAGGGACCCTACCCAGATGATACAAGAACCCTCTCTTCCTGTCACTCCCTCCTGAGCCCCACTTGCATCCCTCATCTTCTGCCTTTCAAAGTCAGCTATAGTAGGCAGGGAAGAGGTGCAGAAGCCACTAGCCCTGTATGCTCTGTGCCCACTCTGACCTCCCAGTTTTGCTTGTGCTATCCCCCCTACTGAAACCACATGAGCTCCAACTCAGTCTTCCCAATGCTTGTGGCTCTGCCAGGACTCCCATAGGGCTTAGAAGGGAATGGGCACCATTCTTATCATGCACATAGGCATGGGGGCCCAAGCCTAGCTGACTATGCAGGTGGGGAGCTCCCACAAAGTGGGACTGGGGGGTTCCTGCTGGGTAGCTGGGCTTCTCTGTGGGTTAGACCACTTTGCTTCCTCCCTGGGCCCTCAGTTTCCCTGTGTGTACAACCGGAAGGTTGGCCCAGGTGGTCTCCAAAGGTGCTTGACTCTTAGGCCCCAGGACCTGGATGCTCTGAAATGTTGACAAGTGTAGGGAAAGCACCCCAGTGTGCCTCACTCTGGTACCTGAGACTAGGGAACTTTTGGGGTAGGGGTGTCCAAGTGGGGTGGGAGTGATCTTCCTTGGGTAGGGGCTGCCCCTATTGCAGAGACCAGGACAGGGAGCTAAGCCAGGCCTGGGGACAGAGGTGGGCTCCTGGAGGGGAGCTCAGACTGGGAGGGGGAGAGGGTACAAGCTCACTCACCCCCTCACCACTTCCAAATCCCTCCTAAAGGAAGAGGTCGGCTTGATGTTTTTAACCCCACTGGCCCATGCTGCTCTCCTCTCTAAAACCTGCACTGGCTCCCTACTGCCAGCAGGGCTTAGGCTGTGAGCTGCATTTTGCCATTTCGGGTTTCTGTGCCCCCTCCAATGGTTCTTTCCGGCTTGTGCTCAAAATACACATGCCTTCCAGCCAGGCTACTGGCCTCCTTATCTCCACTCATACCCACCTCAGAGCCTGTGCTCAGCGACCCCCTTCCCATCCTCCAAGGCTTAGCTCAAGGATCACCCTCTGTCCGCCCTACTTTGCCTCTGAATTTCTCTTCACCACACTCCTCGTGTGGATCTTTGCAGACAAGATAGGAATTGCTGTTAGAGTTTTCATTTGCTTTTCTGCCTTCTGAATGAGTCCAAGTCCAGTCTGTATTTCTGTGTAGTCCCAACTGCCCAGCATAATGTCTGAACACTGCTGATGCTAGGAAGATATTTGGGAATGGCTCTCAGTTAAAGCCCAAGGAGGTGGGTCCTGGAGTCGCTCCTTTGGCTGGAGGCCGGGGGCTGGGTGTGCACGCATCTCTCGAGTCAGCTCAGAAGCCCCCTTCCCATCTCTCTAGAGGCTCAGCCCATTACTCGCCCCCTGAGACCATGAAGGATGGGGTCCGTGAGGATGGGAACAGGGAGCCTGGGGACCCAGCTCTGACTCATTCCAGTGGGGGGCTCTCCCCTGACTCATTTCCCTTTTGGGTACCGAGTGATTACTGTCCATTTGAACTGGCTTCCCCATCTGATGGGGAAAGGGGTGTGGCCTAAGTCCCTGGAAGGGGGACTCAGGCCTTTCTTAGGCTCAAAGTTGTTCTTGGGAATGGTTCCGAAAGATGGAGGCTGAAGCACTGATTCATACATACATGGGTAGTAATGACTGATGGGCCCTGAGGCCACAGTTCTTATGGCATAACTAGACCATGCCTTCACCAAGGGAAGAATGCCGTAATGGTGGGATTTTTGGCATTGGAATAGGGACTGGATATGTCCTAGCACCTCTCAGTCAGCGTTCCATTTCTGCTGGAGTCAAGCACCAGTGCCTGGGACAGGGAGGCATGCAGGGGGCTGCCCAGGGCTGTCTGAGGGGCACAGGATATCTGAGGGGCGCCAGCCCTGCCTCTCGGAGGCTGAAGAGTGGGTGGTCCTGTCTGTCATCAGCTAGGCTTTCTCAGTGAGGAGACAGAAGACGGGTGGGGGAGGAGGGGGCAGTGGTGAAGACAGAAAATGCACCCGGCAAAGGGGAGCAGGAGCACAGTGGGGCGCAGCTGGAGGAGACCCAAGGATGCTGGAGGAGGGGCCCCACACAGGGTGGGGAGGGTGGCTTCCTTCCCATTGCCCACCTTGCAGCACCCCCCCTTCCTGGCCTGGGTGTCGGGGATTCCCTGTCACCAGGTGTCACAGAGAGCCTGCTGGACACGGGGAGCCCAGGCGGCACCGGGGAGTGCCCTCTGGGTCTAGAGGGCAATCCTGCACAGAGCCACGCCCTAGGCAAGAGACTAGAGGGCCAACCTCATACAACCAGAGCCCACTTGACCCCCCAGATGGAGAGCTGTTGCTGGGGATCCTGCCTCCCCTGGGGGTGGGGTGGTACTGCCAGAGACCTGAGCCAGGGATGGCAGAAGTGCAGCTCCCTTGTTTCCCCATCTGGGGGTCACTTCTGGGTCCTCCTGTCCCTTTTCTCTGCCTAAGAAACCCTCCACCGCTCCCGCCAGTCTGGGTCGGGGTCTCGGGCCCCTCACTCACCTGTGGATGCTGGTCCCACCAACACAGCGAAGGTCAGAGCTAGGGCCAGGACCGGGGCTGGAAGCGGGAGCCGGGGACCCCAGCGCATCGCGGCGGCGGGCTGGGCAGCGAGGACTTGCGGGGAGCGGAGTCCGGAGCCTGGAGCTTGGACGCCAGAGTCTTTGAGTTGAGAGAACTGGCGCGGGCTGGGGCTCCCGGGCGTCCCGCCGCCTACTTAACGCCGGGGCGGGGCAGGCGCCGACCCGAGCTCCGGTTTCAGGCCGGGGCTCTCCCGGCGGCCCCCCCACCCCAGCCGTCTTAAAGTGCCCGTGCTGGTTCTCCTCCTCCGTCGAGGGTGAGAGGATCCTTACAGCTCGGCCAGACCCAGGCTCCACCTTAGAGATTCAGAACAAAATCCCAGAGGAGCCCGGACTACCGGGGACTCTGACTCAAGGGCTCCCAGGAGGACTCCTCTGGAGGAGATGTGAGCTGGGCTGGTCCCCTCGCTTCTCTGCCCTCCGCTCTGGCAAGGATTGTGGGTAGGGGGGCGTCCTCACTTCAGGTCCGGGAGGAAGGACAGATGCCCTCCACCCCACGGACTGCTTGGGGGCTGCTTTGCTTCTGAGGTGTCTTCAGGATGCCATTTGGTCAGAGAAGCACCAGCCTGAAGTTCTGTACAGCTCTGTGCCCACTGGCATTGCCTCTTTAACCTTTTCTGCCTCAGTGTTTTACTCAGTAAAGGAGAGATGTCTTAGATTTTCCCACAAGGCAGGAGAATTCTCAACTTTATGGGATCATTTGCCTCAAATGGACATTTCCAGGTGGCTGTCAACCACTCCTGGCCTCATTTCATGGAGGAGAAGACTGGCTCAGAGCTGGAAGTGGTTCTCAAGAGGCCCCCAGACGGACAGTAGGTACCTGGTCTTATGCGACCAGAACCCAAGGCCTCCTGAATGCCGTGTATCAGCTTCCTCTAGGGCTGCCTCCTGGAAATCTGGCCCTGGATTTAGCACCTACCTAACAGTTTCAGGCTGGGGCCCTGCTCCCCTTGGCTCCCTCCCAGGCAACAATCTCAGCCTTGTCCCAAACAGGAGAAAGGGCAATGTTACTGCAGAGCTTCTGGCGTCAAGAGGCTCCGCTTGCCCTCTGTCTGTCTAGTCCCAGCATTGGTATCACCTGGCCTCGGTCTCTTTGCCCAGTGAATGGGTGGAAGAGAACCCCTGAAGTGTCTCCACCCCCTCCCTCAATCAGAATCTGTTACCCGTGCCTGCTTTAGCCCAGTCCCAGCCCCCACCCACCACTCATTCTCTCCTCAACCCCTCCCCTTGCCCAGTGACAGTCCTACCATGTGTACCGCCCTTCAAAGTTTGCAACAGAATTGTGCCCTGGTTTGCAAATGAAGAAACGGAGGCTGAGGGAGGTTAAGGGACTTGCAAGTCTACACAGCTTCCCTGGTGGCTCAGATGATAAAGAATCTGCCTGCAATGCAGGAGACCCAGTTTGGATTCCTGGGTAGGGAGGATCCCCTGTAGAAGGGAATGGTAACCCACTCCAGTATTCTTGCCTGGAGAATACCATGGCCGGAGGAGCCTGGTGGGCTACAGTCCATGGGGTCGCAAAGAGTTGAACACGACTGAGCGATAAACACTTAACTTAAACACAGCTGCTAGGAGGTAGAGCCAGGTCTTTGGTCCCAAGCCCACAGCCCAGAGGTAACTGGGGCTCTGGATTCAAATCCCAGCTCTCCTGCTTAGCTGTCCAGCTTGAGCAAATCACTTCACCTCTCTGTGGTTTCCTTCTTTGTAAAACTGGCTTTGTGAGGATTAAAGGCTTTAATGTACCTCAAGTGCCTAGTCCGGGGTATACAGCAGGTGTTCAACAAATGTTTGTCTTTTTTTTCCTCCTTGCCCTGTAGGCCTGCTGCACATCCTCCTTGGGTCTCACAGTTTGCATGTAACTTCCAGAGGCAGCTGCACACAGTAGGTGCCCAATAAATGCATGCTGGGGTTGACTTAGAAGCCAGTTGCTGCTGTTCTAGGGGAACTTTGGCAGACCTAACCACTCTACTCCAGTTCACCCTAGGAGGCCTGGGGTGGCCGGGCTGTGCTTAGCTGTTCTTGGTGGCAGTAAAGCCATCGATTCCATACTTGTCCCTTGTTTTTCTTTCTAAGTCAGCAAGGCACCTGGTCCTTGTTAGGGACTAACTACTGGCCAAGTGTGGGCCCTGAGTTGCCGGGGCTGCTGAGAAGACATTTGGAGGAAAAGAGCTTTCTTCTTAGGAATGAAAAAAAGAAAGGAGGAGAAGACTTTTGTTTCTTTATGAATCAAAAATATGAGTGGAGATTTCCAGCCACCCATCTGCCCATTCTTGCCCCTCCCCATCTTCTCCCATCTCCTCCCTTATCCCCACCCACTCAGATTTACCCACGACTACCAGGAGTCATTAGTCTGTCTGTGGAGCCTCCAGACGGAGTTCCCACCCACAGCTTAGATTCAAGTCGGGATTAGCTTGCAGCCTCCCCCTGCCTGGTTGCTAGCTGGGGAGAGAAACAGGCCTGGAAAAATAATGGCAACCGGCTGGGCAGTAATAACCCACTCTCACTTCCCTGCTTGGGCTTCTCAGTTTACAAAACATTCACCTGGTCTCTTGACAACCCTGGGAAGCATGTGTTTTGGGGGACAGTGTTCCCTTTTCATTGATGAGAAAACTGAGGCTCTAGTGGTAAAGGGATGCTGGGCCACTGGAGCATATCTGCTGGGCCTTTGTTCTGCCTGTAGCCTGGGACTTGAACCCTGGATTGATGCTGAGCAGCATCATACCAGGAAGACTGGTGGAAAGTTGAGGCCTTTTGTCTTGAAACTGATCCCTGACTGCCTCTTATCATCTCAGAGCAAAGGCTACTGTCAGGCAGTGCCTGCTCAATTGTCCCCCCTTCCTGCCAGCCTCCTCAGCATGCCCCCCACTAAGACCCCCACATCCTCATCTTGAGCAGAGCCCACCAGGACCTCCCTAGCATCCTCAAACTTCTTCCTCTGCCTTCTGACTTTCTCTGGCTTGGGTTGGCCAGGTGTCCCTGGTGACCATCCCTGACTGCCCTTGCCTCTCTGGCCATATCTCACCATCCTTCAGGAAGTCCTCCGAGCCTTCCTTCCCACCCTGACCTCTGTTTTCACAGACTCCTTCTGTATTCTCCTGGTGCCCCCGCCTCCACCCTGCCTCCCCGCGTTGAGACCATACTTCCTATCCTCCCAGCAAAGCACAGGACAGGGCACCCAGGATCAGGGGAAGAGGAAGACCTAGGGCACACTTGAAGAATGAGGAGGGATGCCCACACCTCAGGGCTGAAGGAGAAGTCAAAATGCTGCCTCAGTTTCTCCAAATGATGGGCCTCTGGGAGGACAAACGACAGAGCCTCACATCACTGGCTTCTCTACTGCGGAGCTCAGTCAGGCGTGCTGGCCAGGTCCTCCCAGTCACTCCCATCCTTATGCTGCTTGGATGGAGAGTGCCTGCTCTGGCTGTGGCCGTGGCTGTGGCCGTGCCATGCCTTGGGTGGGACCTGGCATTCTGAGTGCCTCTGTGTTTGGTACCCTGACTGCCTGGGCCCCACCCAGGGAGCCTGTGGCCAAAGCCAGATTGCAGGTAGATGGAGGGTGCTTATGTCCTAGTGGGGCAGTGCCTCAGCTCCTGTTGCCCAGGTCCTTACCTCAGGGAAGTGGCCTTCCACCATGAAGGATCTAGAACCCAGGCCACTACTGTGCAGTTGGGGCTTCTGGCCTCAGTTCTGTGACCCAGCAGTCACGTGGCCAGGAGGCCCATGGTGGTGGGCCCAGGCCTGGGCCCCTGACCCGGGGCCTCAGCTAGGAGTGGCCCTGCTCCCACTCCTGGCTGGAGGCATCTATGGGGCTCCTCCAAGCGCAAGGCAGCCAGGACGGGAGGGGTGGGGCCTGCTATTCCCAACAATTACACAGTTCAGGAGCTGAAAAGTTGTTTGCTGCCCTTGGGAGCTGGCTGTGGGCTGCAGATGGGAGGCCTGTGGCAGGGTTTCTCCTGGCCAGGGGCAGGCTCTCCCTGTGCCCAAGCTGTCCGGGGAGATGGGGGTTGGGGGAGGCCGAGGACCCTCTCAGGGCCTCTGTTGCCAGGAGCAGTACTCATCTTCCACACCACGTCCACAAAGGCTTGTGGCTTCAGTGGCTATGACCAGCTGGCCGCAGCTGACTCCTCCTGGGGTTGTGCTATTTCTAAATATTGGCTCAGGCTGTTAACCCCTGCTCTGCTCCATCCGTGGATATTCAGCTTGGCTGCAGAGAGAGCCTCTGGGAGTCCTTGTTTGGATGGAAAATATTCGTGAACGTATTTGCTCAGGGTCTAGTGTGGGGCAGATACTTTTGGGGGCTGGGGTGGGGCTCCCAAAAGAAGGGTGAGAAATACCTGCTTAGGACTGGAGATGAGGCTTCAATGGGCGTTAGGAGACATGGGTCTGAGCTGGCAGCTGGGCAGGGCAGTGGAAAGAATGTGGGGTTAGGAGCCAGAGGTCTGGTCCTGCCAAGCCTTTTCTGTGTGGCCTCAGGCGAGTCACTTCACCTCTCAGCACCTTCACCCTCATCTGTAAACTGGAACCACTATGGTGCTTGGATGACGCCCTGAGCAGAGGCACAGGGGCTATATAAACTGTGAAGGGCAGCACCTGTTGGTTATGAGGAGGGCACCTCTTGATGCCTGGATTGTGTTCTCTGCACGTCTCCTAGGAATCCTTTGAAGGAGAGGTAAGACTCACAACCAAGAGGCGGCTGGAGTGAGCTGACAGGGCTGTCTGTCTTCAGCCCGTGTGGGGTTTAGTGTGTGTCACACTTCACCTACGGTGCATAGCTTGGATTTGAGTCCCTGTTGGTCCCATTAGCTGTGGGAAGCAAGCCCATGGAAGCAAGCCTCCCAGATGGCCCTCATCTTCTGGCATTCACAACCTTGTGGAATCACTGTCCACACTGAATAGGGCCAACCTGAATGGTCAATGAACATGTCAGTCGCTCAGTCGTGTCCTGCTCTTTTCAACTGCCTGGACTATATAGCCCACCAGGCTCCTCTGTCCTTGGGATTTTCCAGGTGATAATACTGGAGTGGATTTCCATGCCCTTCTCCAAGGGATCTTCCCGACCCAGGAATTGAACCCAGATCTCTTTCATTGTAGGTGGATTCTTTACCATGTGAGCTACCAGGAAATGGCCAACAGGGCTTTGCAGAAATGATGGAGTATGATTTCCAGGCTAAGTCACAAAAAACATGGTGACCTCTGCCTTGTTCTCTTCTGATTACTTGCTCTGGGGAAAGGCAGCCACCGTGACCTGGGGAAGTTGAACAGCTGCAGAGAGCTCCTATGGAGAAGAACTGAGGCCTTTTGTCAACGGTCAGCACCGACTCGCCATTTAACGAAAGTGAGCCATCTTGGAAGTGTATCTGCAGTCACCCTTCCAGGTGACTGTAGCTCCTGACTGCCACTTCTGGAGAAATCTGGAGCCAGGACCAACCAGCTAAGCCACTTCTAACTCCTGACCCACAGAAACTGTGTGTGATGATATATGTTTATCACTCTTTTAAATTCTTAAGCTTTGAGGATAATTTGTTACACAGCAAAAGATAACTGATACAAACTTCCACAAATGTAAATTGTAGTCTAGTCAGCAAGACTGGGCCTGTGTCTGGGTTCAGGAAGTAGGACTCTGTTCCCATGAGGAGTGGTCGTTTTCTTGATCAGTCAATGGATCAAGTTATTCATTTATTCCACAAACATTCCTTAAGCACGTACCATATGTCAGGACACTTTGTTGGGGATTGGAGCACAAGGGTAAGTGATAGGAGCCCCTCCTTTGGGAACTCATAGTTTCCCTAAGTGACTTGAGGGTTATCGGATGTGGGGAGTAAGGACAAGGGAGACGTCCAGGGCAAGCCCAGATTTCTTGCTTGGATACTGAGATGGGTTGTGGCATCATTCATTGAGATAAATGGGGTCAGGGACATCTCATGAGAAGAGCTCTGGGCATGGTAATTTTTAGATGTTTTGAGAATTTCAAGTGACACTGTGCAGGCTGTCAGATACATGGATTTAAACTCCTAAGAAGGGCTGAGCCAGAGATATATATATATTTGAGAATTGTTGGGATACAGATAATGGGCATGAAGCAACAGAGGAGATGAGAGTTCCCAGAAAGAGGAGAATGGTAGAAAGGGAGAGGAAGTTCCCAAGACTGAACTCTGAGACACCAACATTTTTTTCTAAAAAAAATTTTTTTTACATTATTTTAGACTTACAGAAAAGTAGGAAGGCCATTACAAATATTTCCCACATACTCTTCACCAAGATTTCCCAAATGGTAATATTTTATCACATTTTAAATTATTTTCTATGAATAGAAATATTTTTTTGCCTATAAGAATTTTCTGAGAGTAAATCATAGACATAACGCTACTTATCCTTAAATGCTTCAGTGTGTATTTCCTGGGAACAAGGACCTTCTCTTTCCGAACCAGAGTGTAATGACCCAAATTAGGAAATTAAGGTTGGTATTATACTTTTAACTAGCCACAGACTTTTTTCTGGTTTTGTCAATTCCCCAATAATATCCTTGATAGCAAAAGAAAATCCTGGCTCCTACATTACACTTAGTTGTCCTGTTTCTTGAGTTTCCATTATTGTAGAACAGCTCTTCAGTATTGCTTTGTCTTTCATGATATTGCCATTTTGGGTGAGTATAGACCTGTTATTTTGTAACATGAATGTTGATTTGAGTTTATCTGGTTTCTTTGTAGATTCAGGTTGTGTACTTTCGGTGGGAACACACCAGAAGCGAGCCTATGTCCTTTTTAAAAAAATGTTTTATTTGGTTGTGCCAGGTTTTTGTTGTGGCATGAAGGATCTTTAGTTGCAACACACAAACTCTTAGCTGTGGTACATGGAATCTAGTTCCCTGACCAGGGATGGAACCCAGGCCCCTTGCATTGGGAGTGTGGAATCTTAGCCACTGGACCAGCAGGGAAGTCTTGATTCTGTGTCCTTCTCAGTGCATCCTTTCGGAAGGTACACAGCATCTATTTTGTCCCATTGTCGATGATATTAACTTACAGTTGGTTGAGGTGATGCCTGCTAGGATTCTCTCTGTATTTTCCTATTTTACCCTTCACAATTAATAAGCATATGGCAGCACTGAAAGGTCAGGTTGAGGAAGAAGAGCCAGAGCTTGTGAAGGGGCAGTGGGGATATGAGAGGAAGACCAGAACATTTTGGAACCAGGAAGAGGTACTGCAAGAAGGAGGAAGTGATGGGTCATTGAAGTCCAGTGCTCCTAAGAGGCCAATCTGATGAGGGTGAGAAGTGGCCATTGGCGGCAGCTTCCACATGCAGGTCACAGTTTCGGTGGAGCGATGGGTCTGAAGGCAGCTTGCAGGGAGTCAGTGTTGAAGGGAGGTGAGAATGAGTCAGCAGGGAAAATGTCTCCTGGGGGAAGTTGACTGGGGAGAGGTGTGTGCGACCAGGGAGATACTTTTAATTTTTTTCACCATCTTTTTTTCTATAAAAAATTTATCTTTTTGTCTATAGCAGTAATTAAAATTTTTTTTTTAATTCAAGTGTGGTTGGTTTACAATGTGTGCCAATCTCTGTGGTAGAGCAAAGTGACATGGTTATACACAAATAGACATTCTTTTTTTTAAAAAAAATATTCTTTTCCACTATGGTTTTTCAGAGGATATTGAATATAGCTTCGTATGCTAGATGGTTTTTAATATACGGGAGGGATGTAGAGTATATAGAGCGTGATGAGAAGGGCCAGATGAGGGGTTAAAGCAGGGAGAGGATGGCAATGGACAGCGAAATATTCTCGAGATGCAGAGGAGATGGGAGAGGGTCTTGGTGGGCCCTCCTTAGCCCCAGGAGGGAAACGGCAGCAGGAGCCAGTGGAAGCTGGTGGTTCTGACAGTGGGGGAGGGAGGCTTTGAGTCCAAGGTCAGTCTGACAGCCTCGGTGTGCTCTGTGAGCAAGACACAGAGCAGGGGGCTGGAGGGAGGGCCAGGTACCAGGAGGGGAATAAGCCATGTTTGAAATGATCTCTGAGGAGAGGGAGAGAGCAAGCTGACTGGCACAGAGGTGGGTGGCTGGGTGGCATGGACTCAAGTCCAGAGTCTGGGGGCCATGAGCCTATTCCCAGCAGGTCTTGCAGGAGGGCCGGTCAGACGTGGTGACTCAGGGCTGGGACTTACCAGCAAAGGAGTTGGACAAGGTGGGCGGCCTGAAAGATGGGCGGGGGGAGGTGCAGGGTCTCTGATGGTCTCTTGGTGATAGCAGGTAGTCTGTGTAGCGTCAGAAGTGAGAACAGGGTATGATATTCCTAGGAGGAGGGTGAGAAACCTAGAATGTGCTGGGGAGGGTGGCTGGGAGGGGGTGGAGAGAAGGCATTTGGAGGCTCTGAGAGAAGGAGGTCTGGGAACTGGGAGGCCCAGGGAGGGGTGAGTCCCTGGGGAGGCCTAAGTGACTAGGGTAGTGGCAGGAGTTGGGGGTGGGGAAGAAGACCACGAGCCAAGGCTGCCAGGTTTGTAAGTCAGATGGCAATCCTGAAGGAAGAGGAGGGGCGCCCTGGATACTGGGGTCTTCACAGAGCCATGCTCTTGTCAAGGAGGCGACACTGCCTGGGCAGATACCCAGGAGACTGGCGACCTCTCCACCTTGGGCTTGGAGGGACAGACCAGTAGCTTTGGGGAGAACCGAGGGCTGTCTCCAGGGTCAACTAAGCTTCAGTTAAAGTTGGAGGGAGGGGAGCCTTTGGAGCAGAAATGGGCTGACCTTCCAGGGTGGAGTGTGTCTCAGTTTCCCTAAAAGAAGGATGGCAGACAGCAACAGTGTGTGTAGCGGGGTCAGAAAGACTCCTTGGGCCTGAGACACTTGGAGACCGCTACTCTCCACCAGCCCAGGGTGGTGAAGGCTGCAGCCCAACATCTGGCCCCTATTAGTACGAGGAGACCATCAGGACTTGGGCCCGGCAGGCTGCAACTTCCAACAGGAAAAGCTGGCAAGGATGAGGGTGAGGAGGCGGCGCTGCCCGTGGCCCGAGGCCAGCTGAGGCTGGGCCAATCTCAGCCTTGCCCAGCCCTCCCCCACCAGAAATCAAAGGCTTTGCTGCCCCACGGGTGATGAGAAAGACACAGGAAGGAACTGCTGTGATGAGTGTGGGCACCTCGTCCTCTGTTTTAAGCCTTCAGGCCCACAAGTTGGGGGCTGAAGCACGCAGCATACCTGGCTAGTCTGCTCTGAGTCCTCATTGTGCCTGCTGGTTGGAATGAGTTTAGAGCATGGTTTGGTTTCCATTGGATCAGAGGCTGTGATCCAAAGAGAGCTCTGGGGCTTGTGTTCTGGTTCCGTCTCTGCTACTAATGTGATGGCAAGCTTTGGGTAAGTCTTGGCCCCTTTCGAGTCCTCAACTGTATTATCTGTGTACTGGGGCTATGACAGACACCCTCTCTAAAGCCAGTGGTCATCTGTGCCCAAGATGGAAACCACTCTAGATCATATCCCTGGTCTGAGCTATGAACTGGTAGGTGAAGCAGGCCCCAGGGCCCCCGAGCCTCCTGGTTTTTTGGGGTGAGGGGGTGTTGAGCATTTCCTCAGCCCCGGGGCTCATCCATCAATCACATGGCAGCTAAACATCTTCCCTATTCTTCAGTGTTTTCTCTTACACTCCCACCACTCAGGGGATGCTCTTGACCACAAGCACAGGAAGTAGCTTCTTCTTTTTTAAAAAAGTAATTTTATTTATTTTTGGCTATGCATGCATTGAAGCACGCGAGCTTTTCTCTAGTTGCAGCGAATGGGGCTTACTCTGCAGTTTCAGTGCAAGGGCTTCTCATTGTGGTGGCTTCTCTTGTTGTGCAGCACAGGCTCTAGGGTCCACGGGCCCCAGTAGCTGCAGCACGTGGGCTCAATAGTTGTAGTTCCCAGGCTCTAGAGGACAGGCTCAATAGTTGTGGCACATGGGCTTAGTTGCTTTGAAGTGTGTGGCATCTTCCCGGACCAGGGATCAAACCCACATCTCTTGCATTGACAGGCGGATTCTTTATCACTGAGCCACCAGGGAAGCCCCAGGAAGTAGCTTCTTGAGGCCTCAGCCCCAACCTCCATTCTCCTTTATTTGCACCCATTCCCTGCCTGAGATGTCAGGAGCAGTCAAATATTCCTAGACATGGATCTCTAAAGACACCATCCCTGGGATAGGAATCTGAGAAGTTATCAGACAGTCACACCTTAGTGTGAAATAATTGGCTTGATACTTTCGCAAGAAAAAACCAGACTGCAATAGAAGGAGGGGGCATGTCCAGAACCTGCAGGATAGGTGGGAGGGGAGGCAAGTAGAGGACCCCTCCAGGGGGCTGTGAGGGTAGCAAGAATCCTTCACCCATGACCTGTCCACTCTTTCACTAACTCCAGGGCACCCACCAGGAGTGAGAGTCTCTTGGACTGCAAGGAGATCAAACTGGTCAATCCTAAAGGAAATCAACCTGAATTGGAAGGACTGATGCTGACGCTGAATCTCCAATACTTTGGCCATCTCATGTGAAGAGCTGACTCACTGGAAACGACCCTGATGCTGGGAAAGATTGAAGGCAGGAGGAGAATGGGACGGCACAGGATGAGATGGTTGGATGGCATCACCGACTTGATGGACATGAGTTTGAGCAAGCTCTGGGTGATAGTAAAGAACAGAGAAGCCTGTGTGCTGCAGTCCATGGGGTTGCAAAGAGTCACAACTGAACAACAACAAACCCAGAGTGAAGAGCTGGGTCTGTTACTCCGCTTCTCCCTTTCTGCTTCCTGATCTAAGGTCCTGAGGACCTTCAGGCTACTTAGCCAGGTTGGGAGCAGGGACAGTGGGGTTGAGTTCTCAGGGTTCCATAGCTGAGCTGCCAGCATAGAATTTCTACGCCACAGTCCAGGCGCCACGGCAACTGGAGGAAATAAACACTCTGGGTTTCACAGTCCAAGTTCTGCAATGATGTCATCCCTAGCTCCTGCCTGCGGGGCCCTGCAGCTGGCTGCACCCCAGACAGCCTCAGCTGCTCAAGTGGGAGGACTGCTTTGCTTCTCAGCCCTCACGCTGCCTGTGGCGTCGGGGAGAGAGAGTGGACGCAGGGGCTTGGGCAGGGGTACTCGGAGCAGGTCTCACCCAGGCCCAGCTCCTTGCCCGCTGCTCCAGGTCTCTCAGTAGCTGCTATTGCCCCCTGCTTGGCCCCAGACATGAAACTGCCCAAGGGCATCAAGAACCCTGTGTTCTATGGGCAGCAGCCAGAGAAAAAGGTGCCAGTGTCCTCAGGGCATGAGATAAAGCAGACCCCTGTGGTCCTGGCGATGCTCAAAGGTGAGAGCAGGCCCCTGACCTGGGCTTGGGCTCATTCCTCTCTGAAGAGCGGCTGAAGGTGTCATAAACTTGCAGCTTTGCCTCCTGCAAAACCCCTTCAGACCCTTCTCAAAGCCATAGAAGATCTACATTTCCAAGCTAAACTCCACAAGCAGTATTAACTGCTGGGAATTTGGGGAGGGTGGGGGGAAGGGGTTTGAAGTGAGGCCAGTTTTGGAAAAAGACTAGGGATTCAACGGTATCTTTGGTCCATATTACCTTTCATCACTTCCCTTGAATCTTACTCTCAACTGAAAGCAGACAAACTAATTCTTACTACATTGTTGATGACTGACTGTTGCTGTATGTGGGGGTTGGTTAGCATGTGATTAAATGTTTGGGCTCTGTTAGCTGATGTCTTAGAGTTTTCACAATACCAGCTTATGTGACTTTGTGTGAATTGATATTTCTAAGCCTCAGTTAGAGGCTGAACATTTGTAAGATGGGAAAAACAAGAATATGTATCTCACAGAGTTCTTGAGAGGCTTAACTGAGATAACCCATGGAAAATGCTTAGCATAGTGTTCAGCACAGAATAAGTTCTCAGTTACGTGTGACTATTACTTTTCTTATTATGCATTGCCTGTCCAAGAGAAATTGCATTTTATCTAAGAACGTTGACTTTCCCCAAAGAAAGTGACTTGATTGTGGGATTTGTGGCAGTGTGACATTAGCAGGAGCAAAGACCCCAGTGTTCTCTCTCTCTCTTTTTTTAATATTGTTTGGCTGCACCGGGCCTTAGTTGTGGTGCATGAGATATTTAGTTGTTGCATGTGAACTCTTAGCTGTGGTATGTGGGATCTAGCTCCGTGACCAGGGATTGAACCCGGGCCCCTTGCATTGGGAGCGCAGAGTCTTAGCCACTGGACCACCAGGGAATTGCTGCAGTGGTCTTAAGCACACTGTAGTCAGGGTTTTCCCTGCCTGCCTCTGGCCTGGCAGGCCCAGGCTGAGGGATTCTCTCTCTGTGCACACAGGTCCGGGGCCTGCCAAGTACCTCCGGCCATCCTGCACGGGCTTCCTAGACCATGACATCTCCATGTTCCAGGAGCCGGCCTTTACCCTGCATGCCCAGCGCTCGGAGAAGCGTGAGTGCTTGCCACACCCATCGGCCCTGCGGGCGCAGGGTTATTACTATTGGATATCTGGGGCGGTGCGAGAGGGGAGGAGTCATCACCTGTAGCCACAGGCCCCTGGGAGCCCAGGCCTGCCCTGAATGGGACACCCAGCTGGCCCACTAGGTCCAGAAGGAAGTCAGCAGGGGGCCCAATGACCCGTCCCTCTGAAGGCAATTCCCAGCTGAGGGAGCTGTGACGTGACCTGTTGCATCCAGCTGGCAGGGTCTCCTTTCTGTCTGGTCGTTGGCCGGCGCCCTTCAGCTCTGACTGCTGTGGGTTCACTTGCCAAAGCAGCTGGGCAGGAGTAACTGGGGGATGGGGGGAGGGAAGGGGGTGGGGGTGGTGGACTCAGGGCCTCCCAGGTGGCTTAGAACCCCCTGGAAGGCAGGGAGCCGAGGGCCAGCGAAGAGCTGGGGCTGATGGCCGCGGCTGGTGAGAGAGTGGGCAGCGGTGTGTGTCTGGAGGTCTGAGATCCAGGCACCTCGCTGGGGCAACACACCCTTCTCAGCGGGGAAGCCCCCCTTTCCAGGTCTGGGTCCTTTCTTCATACTAATAATAGCCACCATGGGCTTTCCTGGAGGCTCAGCGGCAAAGACTCTACCTGCACTACAGGAGCCGCAGGAGACATGAGTTCGATCCCTGGGTGGGGAAGATCCGCTGGAGGAGGGCGTGGCAACCCACTCAAGTACTCTTTCCTGGAGAATCCCACGGACAGAGAAGCCTGGCGGGCTACAGTCCATGGGGTCACAAAGAGTCGAATATGACTTGAAGCGATTTAACACACACACACATGCCTATTATTGTCCCCTTGGCACCAGTCCCTGGCAGCTGTTACGTTATCTGTTCCTCTGAACAAGTAAGTTCTAGAGAATGTTAGGTCATGTGTTAAAAGATCCATTTTACAGATGAGGAAATAAAGGCTTCCCAAGTCCCCAAGAGCCCAAGGCATTAGGAAGGCACCCTCTGTCCTTTCCTGGGGGAGGGGGATCTTGCCTGGAGGCAGGTCAGGCTCACCCTGGGGCGGCCTCTGGGGTGACCAGCCCTTTCTTTGGCTGCCTTGCAGGGATCATGGACATACGTAGCCCTGGGCCTTGCTATTTCTTGGATCCTAAGGTAACTCGGTTTGGGATGTCCAGCTGTCCTCAGGTTCCCATGGCAGAGCACATCTCTAACCTGCGTAAGATGGGCCGGAAGAGGGAGGTCGGAGGTGGGAGGTTGGGGGGTGGGAGGTTGGAGGGTGGGTGATACTGAGGACACAAGTAGGAGCAAAGGGGTCATGACACCCTTCGCCAGGTGTGTCTGCAGATGCTGGCACTTCCCTGCAAGGTCACTTTAAGACACCCACGTCACTGTGTCTGGGTCACAGTGCTTAATGTCTGGAGGCCAATGTTCCATGTATGTTGCAGGGCGATACGGTAAAAATATCACAGGGCTCCTCGTGTCATGCTGATGAGTTCACAGACTACTGATTCCAGCATGTTTTCTTGGTGCTGGACATTCACAGGGAGAATGACAGCCAAGGGTGATGTTCTGATGATGCTCGGGGTTTTTATATTATGAAGACAGTGTCACAATCCTGATGCCAGGATGGCGAAGTCCCTCCTCACCCTCATCCCAGAGCCCCACGCAGGGAGGTGATGTTCCCGCCCGATGCTAAGATGGTTATAGTAAAGTCACACCAGGCTCACCTCAGCCCCCTCCCTAGACCCGTTAGTTGGTCACCAGGAGATTCAGCCTGGTTCCGACCCTGAGACCCTTCCCCTTCATTCACCTACATTCAGGTCTGAGCCCCACCCCGGCCCCCTGCCATTACCACCTGGAGAAGACCCACCCGCCGGGGGAACGCAGGGCTCCTGAGTACTCCTTTGGCCTCCGGTGCCCATACCGAGTGATGGACCCCAATCCAGGCCCCAACCGGTACCAGATGCCGCTCCTGCTGGGGCCCAATCTTCCTGCCAACAAAGCTGCTCCTTGCTATAGCTTGGCCCCCTTGGACAAGAACTGGTTCTACAAGAATGTGACAAGAGGCCCCGGACCGGCCACACACACCCGGCCGGAGCCGTCCGTCTATCAGAACCGCAGCCCTGTCTACAGCATGGCCAAGCGCTTTGGCTACCCGGGGGACCACACACCTCGGCCTGGCCCCGGATCCCACAATGTCCAGCAGGTCACGGTACACAAGCCCCGCCCTCCCGCTTTCACCATGGGCATCAAGCACTCGCCCCACCTATGCCCGCTGATCGTGGACATTCGAGACTGAGGCCCCTCCTGGTGCATTCCCCCACCACCCTGTCCCCAGAAGTTATTTTTCTATACCAAATTGAGCAACTTACCCAGGTTTTAAGTAGCAGAGCTGGTGCCTGCTGTGTCCAGGACATAGACGGCGTTAGATAAATATTTTCATTTATTTATTCCTTGGTTTTGCAAACACAGCTGCTTTCTTTGGGCCCTGGGTGAGGAGCTGGGGATACTGGGAGGTGTAGGAGGGGTCCTTGTCCAGGAGATATTCTGCTGTGGCTCATCATGGGAGACAGCTCTGTGTCCCCCAAGGAGCTCTGGGTAGAGACTCCGGGGAGCTGAGTTCTAGGCCCGTGTCTGCCCCTGGTGTGCTATGTGGCCTTGTGCGGCTCCCACACCTCTCTGGGCCTCGGTTAGTGGGGAGGAGGCACCTAGAGGATGGTCAAATTCCCTCCAGCTCCTAAACTGTTTGATTCTGATCCCTGATGGTGGCCAGCATCCAAGAGAGGAGTGAGGAGCAGGATGAGTGGATGCGCAAACAGGAAGGAGGGGCAGTGCTGGTTGGGGACTGGGGGGGGAGGGCAGTTTTCCTGGGGGAGGAACCTCAGGAATGAACAGAGACAGTGAGTAGCATGGAGGGTATTCTTGGTGGAGGTAAAGATGAAGAGGACGGCACTCAGGTGGGACCAAAGGATACAAGAGCAGGGAACCAGGGCAGGCTCAGAGGGTGGGCAACTGGGCTCTTGGAAGCTGGCCTGTAATGAGATCAGATGGTGGGCAGCTTGAAGGGGACTCAGGATTTGTCCTCAGGGTGATGGGACTGGAGGAGATGTGTTTTTTTCAGAATTCCTTGGGCAGTGAGAGCAGGTTGGGCAAGATGGGCAGAGCCTGGAGGCTAGTGATCAGCGTAGTGGGGAAGGAAAGGGGAAGGGAGCTGCTGGGAGGAGGGTCTGTATGTCACATGCTGTCTTTGTAGAGTCACCTGTGTGTCCCCACCCCAACCGCTTAGCCCTCTAGTGTCTGGTGGTGGAGGAGAGGAGAGGAGAGCAGAGCGAGCGAGCGAGCTGTGAACTAACCAGTAGGGGGCAGTGTTGCCTCACTCATGAGTCCAGGCCTTGCCCAGAGCCCCCACCCCTTCTGGCTTTGCTGCTTTTGAATTGCCCGGTGCCTGGTCTCCTGCTGGTCTCGGGGAGGCTGGAGTCTTGGAGGCTGGTGTTTGTCCTTCTTTAATTCTTGGTATCCAGATCCCCTGTTCTGATTGCCCTCATCCCTAGGACAAGCCCCTCTCCTAGTTCCCCTGGCCACAGGAGATGTGGGGAGCACTGCTCCCGCTGCTCTGCAGCCCCTGGGAGTGAGGAAGAGGGAGCAGGAACTGTGGAGGGAGGGGGTCTTAGGGAGGGAAGAAGGGGGCTGAATCTGCCCTCGACCTGATGGCTCAGGCAGAGGCATGTTCTTCTGCAGCTACTGTCCCTGAAGCAGAGGGAGGCAGGAGGAAGGGGCCGCTAGGAACCAGTGTCTGATGGCTCATACCTGTGAATTTGAGCAGTATTCAAGTTTTATCTTTATTTTTTAGATGTTATTTATTCAGTTTTGGCTATGCTGGGTCTTTGTTGTAGACCCATGGGCTTTTTTCTCCAGTTGCCGTGAGTGGGGGCTACTCTCCAGCTGCAGTGCCCGGGCTTCTCACTGTGGTGGCTTCTACTGTTGTGGAGCACGGGCTCTGGGGCACATGGGCTCATTAGTCATGGCACGTGGGCTCAGGAGTTGTGGTTCTTGGACCCTAGAGTACTGGCTCAGTTGTGGTACAAGGGCTTAGTTGCTCTGTGGCATGTGGGACCTTCCCGGACCAGGGATCGAGCCCATGTCTCCTTCATTGGCAGGAGGATTCCTTACCACTGACCCATCAGGGAAGTCCAATATTCAAGTTTAAAGTGAAAATGAAAATGGTATTGAAGAACTAGCTTTAGGTAGAAAGGAGCAGAGACTATCTTTGGAAGATTAAAAAGAAACAAGCAACTGCATATTTAAAAAGGAGGCTTGTAGAAAACCCCACCAGGGTCATTCCTGACTCTTGGCCTGAAATGGCCTCCCCCTCCCACCCCAGCATACAGGCCTGGGGTGCTGTGTCTGTCCTGTCCTTGCCACTCCTCCACAAGTCTGGGCAGGCTCGGGAGACAGCTAGTGAGCTTGGGGACCCATCTGTCTTGCAGCAGATTAGAAAGACGTCGTTTTGCCGACAACGCCATTTATCATGGCAGCTGCAAAAATTAGTGATGCTTGGGCTGAATGTGTTGGTTGGGGGCGGGGGCTGGCAGGTGGCAGCACCTGATGCTCTCCAGTGTCACCGGGTCGGGGAAACTACAGGCCAGCCTCTGAGTAGGGGTTTTTTGATTTAATGATCAGTTCATCCCAAGGCCCTCCCTTAGAAAAAAGAAGAAAACTGAGCCCAGAGCCAGGGAAATAGCTTTGGCTGGATGACAAAATAATGGCCTGTCTCTAAATAAAGGTCCAGGCTCAGTTCATGACCAAGGTCAGGGCTCAGTGTGGGACCAGGATCAGGGGTCAGAGTGTGGTCAGGATCAGGGTTCAGACTGTGATCAGGGTCAGGACTCAGAGTGTGATCGGGTTTGGTAAGCAGAGTCAGGGCTCAGTTTGGGGTGAGTTATTTTAAGATTTACATAGTCTTAATATATTATATTATATTAGGACTAAATGTTAGTTTTTGCCTCTGTGGCTCGATCTGGGGCAGACCTTCAGTGCAGTGGCCCCAAGCTGCTACCAGATAAGGATGGGCTGGGGCTGGGTGATCACCCCAGAGCTAGAACTAACCCTTGGTTTGTGGTTCCCAAGGAAGGACAGCAGGCTGGAGGATTCAGTATGAATCTTTGGCATATGTAGTTTTTTCCTTCTATTTTTTGGCTGCACCATGAAGCATGTAGGATCCTAGTTCCCTGACCAGGGAATTGAACCTGTGTCCCCTGCATTGGCAGGCCAGAGTCTTAACCACTGGACTGCCAGGGAAGCCCCAGGGGGATGAAGACGTTTGAAAGAGAGATGGCCCCACCCATAAAGGGCTGTAGCCTCCAGAGAAGATAAATGGGTCCTCCCTGGTGCCTTAGTCCACAAAGTGAGAGGGTCGTTTAGCTTGAGACAAACCTTTCGACAAATCAGTCCCCAGCTCTTGGCCTTGCCTCCCCTGTGGTGGTGACCAGGTAGATGACCTGGAGAAGGTCAGTGGGCATGGCCTCTCAGGCCAGTCTGGGTGCTGACGGCACCCTTTCTGAACAACTTGGAGGCCACGCTTGACCTGGCTGGAAGCCCTGGTCTGACCCTTGCAGGACTTCAGCCTGTACCCTCAGGTAGTTGGGTCACACAGACACAATTATTCATTCATTCAGCAAACATTTGCTGAGCTCCTGCCCTGTGCCAAGCTCTGACTGTGCCTCTGAGTCCCAGCCACGCCTTCCAGGAGTTCAGAGGGTGGCTGGGTGGGAGGATGAGAAACAGAGGTCTCCAGGCATGGGCAGACATAGAGGGTCACCCTGCCTGGGCTTGGTGGTAAAACTGCAGTCACATGACCCTCCCGGACACTGGCAGGTTCGGGGAGAGTGGGTAGGTCGCCGTCCTTTGTTATTGCTTTAGGGACCCTGAGGCCCAGAGGTCTCTCTGGCTCTCAGGAGCTGGTGGGACGATGGCCCTGGGCCAGGAGTCAGAGAGGGGCCCTGCTTGTGGGAACACACTGCCACACTGCTCACAGGCTCACAGGTAGGGGCTGTGTACAAACACTTGTCCTTTACCCACATATGCATGGGGACAAGGCACAGATGCTCCTGCCAGCACTGCTCACACGTGCACACGCATGCATGCTCATGCTCAGACCACACACCCTACTCCACACACATGCCCCGACAGCAAACCCACTCAAACACACAGAAACACACACACCACACACACGCATGTTTACTACCCCACACCCTGCTCTCTCCAAGCACCTCCTTAGCTCACGCACACACTCACCTCCCCCCAGGCTCCCTCACAGCCCACTGCCCTGGAGAATCAGAGCAGATAAGCCGTGAGAACCCCCCTCTCCTCACCACCCCTGCCCAGGTGCAGATTGGGTGGGGTGGGCTGCAGGCAGGGAGCTCAGGATGGTCCCTGGGCTCTGGATGGCGTGGGGCGTGATTCCAGCCCAGGGTGGGGAGCTGAGGAGCTGCTGCCTGGCTCTCAGCCCTCCAATCTAGGGTCCTGCCTCTGGATGGGTGCGCACCTGGTTGGTGAGCCCTCACTGACCAAGCCAAGTCGGACCCCTTCTCCCTGCCCCCATCCCTCCTGTTCCTGGTCCTTGGCTGGGGTGGGGATGGGAAGCTAGATGGTGGACCAATGCCCCTGGCTTCCCAGAGGGGTCAGAAGCTGCCTCTCAAAGTTCGCTGGAGGCAGAATCTGCTGCCGACCTGTTCCTTTGGCTTCTCCTCTCTCCTGGCCGAGTCCATGTTCTTCCATCTGGCTCTCCTCCCCTCTTGTCTTTCTGCGTCCCTCTGCTCTCTTCTCTCTCTCTGCCTCGTGCTCCAGGTGTCTCTCTGCCTAGTTTATCCTCTAGAATAAAGATTGACACTTTCAGTTACCCCCCAAACAGCAGCGGCTCTTGGAGACCCCGACAAGAGGAGGATTGGGTAGGCGTGTGTGCACGTGGCCCGTGGGTGGGGCTGGGGGCCCCCAGGGGGCCTACTGTCCTTTGTTTGCTGTTTCTCTTCTGGAGCCTTCATTTTTCCCTGGGAGAGTGGAAGCACGTTTCCCTTCAGGGGAGGAAGGGAGACAAAAGAGAGAAATAAAAAACTGTCATGGTTTTCTTGTAAACACAGTGTACGGTGCAGAGCGGGGACTCAGCAGGAGAGAGGGACTGAAGGAGAGGCAGGGACAGCGAACAGTGGGG
This sequence comes from Antilocapra americana, assembly GCA_007570785.1. NCBI lineage: Eukaryota > Metazoa > Chordata > Mammalia > Artiodactyla > Antilocapridae > Antilocapra > Antilocapra americana. The sequence goes on along the minus strand of ML661900.1, from coordinate 4,736,570 downwards.
GCTGAGACACGGGGAGGGAAGGGGGGGGGGGGGCCACTGCTTCAGGGCCTGCGTGGTGTGGGCTGCCAAGGGGAGGGGAAGGGAAAGGGCTCATCTCCCAGAGGGCAGGAGGGACTTGGGGAGGGGGAGACCCTTGTACTGAGTGCCAGGCAGGGCCAGGACGGAGAGAGCCCCTGGGCAGCTATTATTCTCTGAACATCCTCCCCATGCCAGGCTCTGGGGACGCCAAGGTGAGTCAGATAGACACGTGTCTGCTCTCGTGGGGTGTCAAATATACCGGAAACAAAGAAGTAGCTTCGTTCAGTTCTTGCCAGGCACCAGGCATCTACATAAGCTGAGGATCAGACAGGGTGGGGAGCCTGTCTAGTGATAACGCACAGCTAGGGCTGGGGGCACCAAGATTCCAGCCCGAGCCTCCCTGACTCCGATTCTCCCTTCACATGGCCTCTGCTAGGGGGCCAGGGGGCTGGAAAAAGGGGTTAGAGACCTGGCTCTGCCGTGTGTCATGTGTGACCTTGACCAGGTCCTTCCCTCTTCTGGCCTCAGTTTTCTCATCTGAGAAGTGGAGAATGCAGGCTGCTCTGCAGGGCTGTGGGGAGATGCGCATGTCTGGATGCGGGTGATCCCTCAGCTCTGGTTCGCCGGAGAGTCAGCTGAGGGCGTGAGGAGGCAAAGAACATCTGGTCCTGCAGGGAGGGACTGGTCAGCAGCCGCCAAGGGGAGGCCACACTCCGGCTTTGCTCCCTGCTGCCACCCAGTGGCAATATCTGGGTACTGCATGGGATGGGTCTGGATGGGCTATCTAAAGGTCAGAACTGGAAGATGCCTTCTAGAGAGTGTGGTCTGGTCCTGCCTAGCCCTGTTTCGCAGGTGCCTACTGAGAAAAGGGACTTGCCTCCAGATCACTTAAGGAAGCAGCTTGTCCTGGAGCTGGTCTGGGGCTGGGACTGGCTTTCAGGGCAAGATGCTTTCCCTCAGCCTTGTGGTGTTCAGGAAGTCCCCAGATAGCCTCAGAGCAAGAAGGGTAGAGCTCTGCATCCTCTGCTTGATGTCACCTCTTTCAGGCAGCTTTCCAGGATTTCCTTCAGCAGGAAGGGCTCTCATTCCTGTTCTGCAGCCCTACATATATATCCTCTCCTTTTCCTCCTGCTCCACCTGCCCTAAATTGCCCTACCCCCATCCCCTAGCAAATCGGGGAGCATGGGGCCTTTTGAGACATCAGGAATGGAGTACAATTTCCAACACCTATTGAGCACTGCCAGGAATCCAGCTCTGCCCTGGGACTTCACCTATATTGTATCATCTGAACCTCATAATGACCCCAAGAGGTCAGGACTATTTTTGAGCCTCACTTCTCAGGTGAGGAAGCAGGCACAGATAAATGGTGACTCTCAGATACAAACTGATAGAGCAGGAATTCAAACTCAGGTCTGTCAATTCTCTGGAGAAGAGGAGCCCTTATCTGCAGATAAAAACTATCCTTAAGGCTGTAGGATAATCAGCTGGGATCTGACACTGACTTGACTAGTCCAGGGTCTCGTGGGCTCAGGACTTGGCCACCCCACTGTGCAGCTGTGTGACTCTGAGCAAGGCCCATCACTCTCTGGATGTTTGGTTCTTCATTTGTGAAGTATGTGTGTGTGTTCTGGATTCCTTCAGAAATTCATTCTGGAATTTAGCATGTCCAGCCTTGAACCCTGGGATGGATTTGTTTGAAGGACACTGTTCCCAGGGATGAGCAAGTGGCAGGTCTGGGAAGGTGGAATGCTGGCCTGGAAGCTGGGGCCCTAGGGTGCCCCTACTGTTTGGGTGTCAGTGTGTGGAGCGGGGCGGGGGGGGGGGGGGGGGGGGGGGGGAGGTGTAAGGGCGGGAGAGGGGGGGTGGGGGGGGGGGGGGGGGTCGTGGGAAGGTGTGAGCTGTAAGGGCAGGAGAGGGGACCAGACTGGGGACAGGTATGGGGAGGGCTGGCCCCTGGGCTTGGGAGCCTTTCTCTCTCTCGGCTGCCTGCCACGGAGGGGATTTTTCTTGGCAGGAAACATCCTCATTAATCAGCCACAATGGGGGACTGACAGGCGGCCACTCCCCGCTGGCCGGGCTTGAGGCAGACCCATAAATCCGACTCGAGGCTGGGCTGTAAATCCCTGTGATTCACATCCGGCCACTTGGAGGACAGAGACATTGGGGCCAGGACAGGTGGCCCTCCCCTGGGCAGCACAGGTGGAAGACCTTATTCACTGGCCCAGCGGGGGGCTCAGAACCTCCCCGTAGCCTCTATGGGACGGGTGGCTACTGAACCCCCGGACACGCCAGGCCCAGCCTGAGCCGTCTCTTTCAAGACCTCAGCCACCTCTGCCTTCAGTCTGGGCCAATCCTGTGCCCTGGCCTGATCTGGCTTGAATCACACCAGGGGTCGTGTGTGGGGGCACCTTCTGTGTCCTCTGAGGTCGTATGGGGGCCTGTGGCCAGGAAGGACCACCCCACTTACTTCATAGAAACTTCTCCTGCCACTCCTGGTGATGGTGTATCTTGGTGTTGATGAAGACAAGGTGGAAATCAGGGCCCGGTCTGTGCATTTCTCATCCTGGGGGGTCTGGGGGTCTGAACCGACTGCTTCTTGGAGAGGGAAGGGCCTCAGAGACCCTCTGGCCTGGGGCCGCAGTCACTTGTCAACTTCCATCAGGACTTTGTCATACTCAGATGCCAGGTTTTCTTCTCATTTACTGAACATTTTTCTTTAAACTGGCTCACTGCCTTCTCTTAAGCAATATTTGTGAAATCAGGGGTCTGATGTGCTAAGTACACACAAACACACATACGCATGAGAATATACACATGAAAATAAATACATAGCAGATGCCCATCTCTGTACTCTCTGAAACAGTCTTGTGTCTCACCATTCTTTTTAAAAAAATATTTATTTATTTGGCTGTGTCGGGTCTTAGTTGCAGCATGCAGGATCCTCATTGTGGCATGCGGATCTCTTGCGGGATTTTTCCTTAAGGCTCATGGACTCTCCAGTAGCGGCATTAGGGCACCAGAGCACGCAGGCTCCTAGTTGCCCAGTGCAGGCTTAGTTGCCCTGTGGCAGGTGGAATCCTGACCAGGGAGCAAACCCGTGTCCCCTGCATCGCAAGGGAGATTCCTTGCAACGCACCCCCAGGCAGTCTCCATACACCATTCTCTGACCGCAGTGGCCCTAGTCTTCTTCCCCTACTTGACAGACAAGGAAACCAAGACCCAGAGAGGGATGGGAACTTGCCTAAAGTCACACAGCACCGGGATTATCAGCCGGTCCACTTGACTCCCAGTCTAGTGCTCATGTTACAGGAGCATGCTCGGTGTCTGTGGAGGGTCAGGGTGTGTAGACTATCTTTTCCCCAGGAGCACATTTGGATTCCCAGAGACCTTTTGGTGACCATGCCCTAACACAGAGAAGTACCTTGAAATGTGGGCTTCCTGGCAGCAGGCTGATGGGCAGGCAGGCGGGCATCCTGGGTCTCCTGGTGGACTAAGCACTGGCCCTCCTCTCCATCTGCCCTTCTTCTTGGTACCTAGGGCTCCTGTAGCATCAGGACTACTGGGAGGTGGGGAAAGAGGTCTCAGGGGGAGGGAGAGAGCAGGGCTCCATCAGCAGCCCTTCCCTGGGGAGCTGCTTACTGAGGTGATAATTAGTGGCAGCAGCTCCCAGGCTGGCAAAGAAGGTGGCCTCATTAGTGAGCGCCTTCCCTTGCACCACTTCCACCTTCCTACCTTCGGGCTCCCGCCACCCGAACTGCCTCCGACATCACCCCTGAGACGCGGCACCACGGCTCTTGCTGGGTCCTAGGGAGCCAGGAAGGAGATGTGTGTGCAGGGCAGCCAGGGCGGGTGGGTGTGTGTACACTGCACACGCACGGCCCACGTGCCACCAGCCATGCTCATGCGCCAGTGCACGCGTACCATCAGATGTGCACACATAGCTGTATGCGTGCACGGGTGCACACACACACAGCCACACCCAGAATACAGAGGCAGGTATGTCTACCTCCAAACAGACTTGCATGGTGGTGAGGTCTACCCAGACTCGCAGTGCAAGCGCATAGATTCAATAGAGTGGACCTAAATGTGAAGACACGTGCCTGCCCACGTGGGGTGTAGACACGCCCACTCCAGGAGACTCAGGTGTGTATTCACACCAACATCCTGACGTGTGTCTCCAGACTCAGGAGCACATGTGGAGCTGTGCACAGCTGTGTGCGTGTCGCTGAGCCAGCAGGCCGGACACGCTGGAACACGCAGCAGCACACTGCGTGCCCCCGCGTGCGTGTCTGTGGGCGGGGGCGGCCAAGTGCACACACACGCGTGTAACAGCGCACACAAGCAGTTACGTTTTTCTTGGGATCTAACAAGGCCCGAGGTGCTGGGACTGGTTAAATTCCCTGAGGGAAGTGAGGAGACAGGAGCTGAGGACACATTTAATTAATTCTTATCATTCCTGACAGAGAGAGGAAGGGATGGATGGATGGAGAGAGAGAGAAAGAGAGGGAGAAAGGAAAAGGAGAAGCTGGAGGGGTGAAGGTGGAGAGGGGGTGGGGGCTGGGCAGGTGCGTTAACCCTTTCAGCTCAGGGCAGGCCCAGGGACCCCATCACTCAACCTCAGTCACAAACTAGACGGGCCCTTTAAAGTCACAGTGGATGGCTGATCAGAAAGCTCTCAGAGCCCAACATGGGGAACTCACCCCACCTTTCACTTCTCTCCAGTGAGTCTCAGTCTGCGCTTCCGGACCGCTACAGCTCCACTCTGCTCTGTGGGTCTTCCAGCTCAGGGGGTATGGGGCTCCCCTTTACAGGGCCAGTGTAAGGGGGACGTGACTCCCAAGGGGGCCCCTCCTGGGCAGCAGGACAGCTCCCTGCCCTGTTGCCCTGATCTCAGACCCAAGACAAAGTCGGGGAGGAAGGGGTGGACAAAGACAGAGGCTCTGAGGGAGAGAAAGAGGGTGTGTGTGGGGTCGGGGTGGGGGTGAGACAGAGAGACACGGGACCAGAGATGATGGAGGGGGAGGCACTAAGAAAGGAGTCAGAGAAAGATGCAGGAGAGACTGAGACTGAGCTGGGGAGAGCCAGACAGGAGTAGAGACACAGAGTGGCGTCTAGAGAGAGAACCAGAGCCAGGATGAGACAGACCTCAAGCAAAGGATGCAAAGAGAGATTGGGAGATAGGGAGAGATAGCCCAACGCTGCCACTTTCTTTGGTGATGAGGGAGTTATTCCACCTGGGGACGGTAACCCTGGCTTAGAGGGGATGCTGCGTGAGCTTGCCTGGGCCACCCAACCTCTCTGAGCCTTGGCTGCTGGTCTGTAAAGTGAGCCCTGGGGCTCCCAGGAGAGTCTGGCTTGGCCCTTTGTTTCCTCCACTCTCTCTTGGGGCACACTGGCCTACAGATGGGGGTGGGGACTCTGTAGGGGCTTGGAGTCCAGGCTCTACTTGGAAGCTCCTGAGCTGGCAAGCCAGGTGGAAGAGGAATATCTCGGCAGGGCTGGTGTAATGTGCTGCAGCCACGCAGCGCTGAGTGATGGAGCGTTTGCCCTGAATATTGAAAATGCATAAATATCCATTTTCAGGCACCAAGGCGGATATAAATACAGAGGGGGTGTGTGTGCAGCCCTCAGTGGTAATTTACCGGCTCTGCTACTCACTGTGGCACGGGCACTTACGCTTGGCTGCCAGGAGCCTTTTTTGAGATGGCTTTATGACTGCCAGCTGCCACCTGGGTCCCTTCTCCTGCAGAAGTGGCTCCTCGGGGATTGCTCCCCGTGGTGGGGGTGGGGCATGGCACGGGTGGTCATTCCTGGGCCAGTTCCATCCTGGGTTTCTGGGCCTCTCCGCTTTCCCCTCCTCCAGCATCGTCTGGCTTGTGGGGAGGGAGGGGACACATCTCTGCTGGGCCTGGTGTGTGCCCAGCCCTGGTGTCCTTGGGTGGACTTGGAGAAGCTCCAAACCTGCCTGGGAGTGTCCAGACCGGGAGACAGAGGGGCCACCTTGAGTCCTGCCCTCACATGAGGGGCAACTGAGGCCCAGGGAGAGGACTGTGTGGCCAGTGGTGACTGCACACATCCAGCCTCAGCCCAGCACCACCACGGCCCCCAGCCTAGGAGGCTAAACAGCAGGGGCCTTGCCACAGGGCTGGACCACGGAGGCCACAGCTGGCGGGCTGGGAGCTCTCTGGCACCCCCTGTAGCTGTCACAGGTCCTGCCAGATGGGGGCTTGTCTGGGCCCTTCTCTGTGGGCTGGCAGGCAGAGGTCCGGGGGCCCCTCCCTGTCTCTCCTCCCAGAGTGGGGACATGGACTTGGAGACCCTGAGCCCTGCGGCCTGCTTAGCTGAGGGTGTCTTATCTTCTGGATGGGAGCCCACGGTTGTGTTCCGGAGCCCACTTCCCCACAGCAGAGAAGCCTCTGACCTCCGGGGGAGGGTACAGTGTTCTACAGGGCTGAGCTCTTTCCGGGGTCCCCGAGCGTCTTCTTTCAGGGAAGGGCGAGGTCAGGCTTCCCTGCCCTGAGTGAGAGCCCGCCTCCCACCCACGGCAAGAGGGAGCTGGGCAGTCACCCACCAGCTGGGCTGCCTGCAGAGCCTGTTGATGTGGCTTGCAGGCACTAGAAACAGCATCACCAACCTGCCAGGCAGAGTGGCCTCGGCACAGAGCAGGGGTTGGGGCAGGGCCAGGTGGGACTGAGTGGGTGGGTGGGGGCACCTGTGAGGGGAGGGCTGAGGCTGAGCCTGGGACAGGAGTGTTCCTTCTCTTCCTTGCCCGCTCCTCACCTTTACCTCCTGCATCTCCATCAGGGCTCTGGATCTACCTCCTGGCTGCTCTAGACACATGCTCTTCGCTTCTGCCTCTGCTGTGGATGGACTAAGACGCTAGGAAGTTCCCAGATCAAGTTACTTTCTGGCCCAGTCATTTACCACCAGGCCAATGGTCAGCCCATGCTGTGGCCTCGGAGGTCCGATGTTCATAGGCGTGGTCTCTCCCACGTGACCCAGAACGAACCTGGGAGTGGGGCTGTCTTCTTTAGAACAGGGTAGGAGTGGGGACAGGGGACTGTGATCACAGGGCAAGCTAGTGTCTGAGCTGGGCTCAGCCTTGTCCCCTCTGGCTCAGAGGTCACACTCGCAGCCTCCACCCCAGCCTCCTTGATCTGGGTCCCAGAAATGCCTACTGTGTGCCAAGCACCATGCTGGGCTTACAGGGCGGGGCGGGCAGAGAGGAATAAGACTCAGTCCCCGCTCTCAGGGGCTGAGAGTCTCCTGTGGGAGACTGTGTCCAAGCACCACAAGGAGAAGGGAGAACTCAGCTTTGGCTGAGGAATGGGGGTACCTCACAGAGGGGTGATATCTGATCTGAACTACAAACTGGGATTTTAGCATGTGGTTCTGGGGTTGCTGGGAGCACTGTGTCTTTGTTGTCATAGACGGTGTGGCGTATCTGCTCTGCATCGTCGGGGAGTGGGGGCGGGGCAGCTGAGGGTGTGGCCAGGGTGTAGAGAAGGAGGTGGGGGTGGGGTGGGAGTGTCAGAAGGGCTTGTTCGGCTGAGCTGTGTTGCTTGTTTGGGGGTAGGGGTGGCCAGCTATCAGGCCCTCCTGCTGGGCTCCCAGGGCCTGCATTTAGAACTGGGCAGACACACAGCCCTCTCCACCCAACACCCCGGCTACAGCCTGATGTCAGGGCTAAAATTAGCCTTGTGGCTGTGAGGGCGGCAGGAGGCAGTCATGGGAGTTGCCCTGCCTTCTCTCTCAGAGGCAGTGACCAGGGCAGCTGAAAGATGATGGACACAGGCCTGGACCCAGAGTGGGGTTGGGTTACTGCAGCAGCAAGAACCCGCTCAGCCCTCCTGACTTGGCTCTCAAATCAGGAGCCTTGCGGTGTAGGAGCCTTTCTTGGCCACCCCCTGGCCACTTCCAGCTGCCTGGGGGCAGGGGTGGAGCCCACAGCACACTGATCAGGTCAGCAGCCCCTCCCCACCCCTTCTCCGCCTTCTACTCGCCCAGGTGCTCAGCTGATTTTGTCTCCAGGTTGCCATGGGAACCCCGGGTGGCTGAGGTTTACCTGAACCTGGCTTCCTGAAGAGATGGGCAAGGCACAGCAAGGGGACCTATTTCCAGCCTGGGCTCTGAACTTCTCCCTTCTTTGGCTCACAGCCTCTGTCTGGGCTCTGCCTTTTCAGCCTATCGCCTGGTCTTGTCTTCACCTCCTCCCTCCCCAGTACTCCCCGCAGTCTTTCAGGCACCTGTGTGTGAGTGACCAACTCTTTGCGACCCCATGGACTGTAGCCCACCAGGCTCCTCTGTCCATGGGATTCTCCAGGCAAGAATGCCGGAACAGGTTGCCATTTCCTTCTCCAGGGCATCTTCCTGACTCGGGGATCTAAGCATGTCTCTTGCATCTGCCGCATTGACAGGGGGTCTCTCCACCCTTCAGTCGCCTCGTCCTGACCGTTTGTTCCACTTGCAAAACATCCCTGGGATCCATCCCCTCTGCACTAGCTTCCTTGCCTCTGGCCCAGTCTCCCTTCTTCAGGCTGGTCTGTACACGAAAGGAGCACTCCATCAACCACATCCCTGTCTGCCTACTACCCTTTGGTGGTTCCGTGTCCCGAGGACAAATCCACACTCCTGACCACTGCCTGCTGGTCTCAGCTTCTCTGATGGCCCTCTCCACCCTCTTCACAGGCTGCAACCACCCTGGGATGTTGGTTTGTGGACTGGCTAGGTTAGTGTGCTGAGCCCTACTTCTAGAATCACATTCCATGCAATAACAGTGTGTTCCCTGAGTTAATGTGTATGCCTTGAAAATGGGGTCCATGTGGAACTATTTTGAGAAGCTCTGCCTATGTTCCAGCCCCTCAAAATGCATAAGACATTTTGTTGCCCGTAAAAGCCTCAGACAAGCCCTGTAGTAAAGAAGTCTGTTTTGCTTTATTTAAGCCAGAGATTCCCAGAGTGTTTGCTCATAAATAAGGAACATCTTTGAACAGCTCTAAGAATTAGTCTCCCTAGACTGCAGTTTGAAAAGTGCTGGATGGGCCCTAAAAGATGGTACCCTGTCCTTAACGATCTGGGGTCCTGAGGTCTGCTCCCCCTTGGTACGGAGGGGCCTTCCATGCGGACATCTCAGAGCAAGGTAGGCTTTGGAAAGCTGGCCCCGCAGTTAACACTGCTCCCATCTCCTGGCCTGTGAATCGGGTGTGGTTCCTGAATGAGCTTTGTTTAAACCACACAGTGTTCTTTTAAGATTTGACCTGGTTGCCAACATTTAAAACCTGGGAGATTCCACAACAGATTTTGAATTTTAAAATTCTCTTAAAAAAACACAAAACAAAACCTAGGAGACCTATTAACACAGCGAGCATCCAACCATCTGTGGAACTGAAGAATGGAAGGACCATTTACATGTAAAGCAGCTCGGTTCACTCCTGTACCTGCTGAATCCTCACTGAAAACATTCCAGTGTCTGATCTCCATCAAGGAGAGCGGGGAGGCCCTTTTCAAATGAGTTCCTCTTCACTGGGGTGACCTATGTCCACTCCCTCCACCGCGTGTCTTTCTGCAAAGGATGGAGGCAGGATGGGCTCCTGGAGAGGTCCTCACATCCCGGGAAGCACCAGCTTGCTATGCAAATCAAGTCAGCAAGGTCCAGTGAAGTCCACCCTCAGCGCCCACATTCCTGGAAGGTGATGGCGCCTGAGGGGGGCACATGGGGTGGGGGCGGTGCTGGGGGGGCTGGTGGTGGGAGGCCTACCCTGGCTCCTCTCACGTCGTCTGCCTGTGGACTTGGCTCAGGAGGAGACCCACAGCAGCTGCTCAGGTCACCCTGGTAATCGGAGCGTGCTGGGTGCGAGAATCAGTGCCCGCAGGAGCTAAAACCCGAGAGCGATGTGGGAGCAACCACGCGGGCACTTTGGAGACTGCTCGCTGCTGCAGAGAGTCCTCTAAAAATAGCTTGCTCCTTCTCGGCTGATGCTGGTACCCAGGAAAACCCACTCAGGAGCCGCGGCTGGGGAAACCCCTCCTGTGTTGGCACTGCCTGCTGGGTGCCAGGGAGGTGCAGAGGGAGGGTAGGGGCAGGTGGGAGCCAGGGCCCTGCTCTGGGAAGACAATGGGGAGCAGAGAGAGCTCTGAGCTGAGGGCCCCTGACTGAGGGTGGGTGTGGGGAGGCCCTGGCCTGCCACCATAACTGCCACGCTGTTAGGATAACCTAGTACTCCCCCCCGCCACACACACCATCAGGCTGAGGTGGGGCACCAGAATGCATCTGTCCTAGGTGGGCTGCTGAGGGGGTATCAACAGGGGCCTCTCCTCCCAGGGCTCAAATTCTCAAAGTCCCCTGGAGACACCTCTCCCCTCAATGATGATGTCTGACTCCATCTCCTGCTTTGCCAGGAGATGTCCTGTCTACCTTGAGGGATCCTCGTGTACGTCTTCCATCCTCCGGCAGGCCATTCACCTCGTCCTACTCAAGTCACCAGCTCCTCCTCCCAGCCCATCCCTCTGCCCCAAGGGCTGCCCTGCCACTAGGGCACTTCAAGATGCTGTGGCACCTTGGACAAGCCACTGACCCTCTGCGGAATCAAGCTAGAGCCTGCTCTGAAGTCCATCTGGCTGGAGCCCATTGTACCTGCTTTTGCGATATCGTGTAAGTGTCACCATGCCCCTCATGGGGCCCTAGAACAGGAGAATTGTTGATCTGGGTGTGACCGCTGGTCCAGATGCCTCTCAGAGATGACAGGGGGGCCTCTGCTCACGTGCCTCCTAGGGCAGGGCCCTCACCACCTCCTGGGACAGCTCCACCCTGCCTCTGCTCTGGGCCCTGCCTCTACCACAGTTCCCTGGGGGTGGCCTCCAACCTGGCTGAGGGGTTCACGTACTTCCAGAAGGGAGTGGGGCTAGATCCAGGACGAAGCTTCAGAGGACATGCCCCAGGGGCCAACCCCTGCTGGGGCTGGACGCCAGGGAGGAGAGACAGGGAAAGTGAGGCTGGAGGTACTCCCTCCCCACCCCCCGAGCAGGGTGGACAGCCTGCTTGTCCTCAGCTGCAAGTCGGGCTGCGGGGAGAAGTGTGAGGAGCGGCCACGGAGACACAGGGCTTGGCTATGGAGGAAGGAGGGTCCCTGTCCCTGCAAGGGCTGGATCAGGCTGGGCTGGCCTCTGCGATGGTTGGGGGGCTTCCCTCCCCCATGCCTGCTCCTGAGATGACCCTGGCATGAAACCACCTTCCTTGCCGTGGGCTAGGATGACAACGAGGGTCCGGGATTTCCTCTTTCTCCTGAACTTGATCCTGAGAAGGGCTGTGAGCACAGAGGTCCACACGTCTTGGCTGCCCAGCTTTGTTTGCACTCAGGACCTGGGGTCTTTGTGACCTGGGGCCTGACTTGTCCATCTGGGCAGGTTCAGAGTTGAACCAGACCAGGCCCAGGTTGGTGGCTGACACACTGGAGACTCCAATCTCACTAACCTGAGCAAACTTTAGCATCTTGCTTTGTCTCCTTGCGCCTCAGTCCCTACATATGCAAAATGGGGATGACAAGAAACTGTCTCTCACAGGGCTGCTGTTGAAGATTAAACGAATATATATACATAGTGTAGAGCCCGAAGTGTGGTGTTATATAAATGTTCATTAGTATTCCCAGGTCACAGGCTCTTCAGAGAATTCAATAAAATATATAGACTCTTTTTCAGAAAGAAATCTGTATCTGCTTGTTCAAGTTGGTGCATAATTTCTAGGGCTGTGAACTCCTGGAAGCTCACGTGTATAAGAACACATGACTGAGGCGTTCTGACTCTTTATGTTTTCAGTTGATTTTTTTTGGTTAAATTAATATATGCAACTAGTTTTAAAAGTTCAAAGATAAATGGCTGACCCTGCTTCATCCCCACCTCCAGCCCAGGCTCCTCCAGAGGCCACAGCCCCACGCAGACGTTTCCCAGGATGTTTCTCTCCTTCTCTGCACCTCAAGTGGTGTCGGGAGCAGGTGGGTGGCAGGTCCCCTCCCTTGTCTTCCCCAGTGACCGTGGAGTCAGGTTGTGCCCCTCTGACTCCCTGCCAAGTTCTTGATCCCACCCTCTGGGAGGCTCTGGGGTCTGCCCCAGGGGCCTCCCACTCCTGTGCCTCCCCGCCCCCCGCCCCAGGTTCTGATGCCTTGCTTGTTCTCCTAGTGGTCCCTCTGCCTCCACCCTTGTCCCCCACCGGTATCTAGAGCAGCTTTCAAGTTGCAAATCCCACCACACCCTCTCCGGCTGAAAACTCCCCAGTGACTCCCCATCGAATGCAGTGAATTTAGCATCAGGGTTGAGGCAGAAAAAGTTATGTAAGATTTATGATGTCTGGGGTGCAGAAAAAGCAAGAATTTTTCCTGGTAAATATGACACCATCCAAAGGGGCCTGGGGTTGGTCTAGGGGACTGTGGGCACTCTAGGGTGGGGGATGGGGGTAGGGAGGCAGCAACTTTGGGATGAAACCATTTCATGCAAATATATTGAAATGAGGCTTTGGGCTGGTTTGATGAACTGGCAGGAACAAAGGCTCTGTGAGGCTCCTGTCTCCCACCTCCCTAACCAGCTGGCCTGATAGTTTTCTTGGGGGAGTCTGGAGGAGGGGCTGTGGAGAGTGACATCTCAGGCCCTGGACCTCAGGGAATTAGGGGAAAAACCGCACATCTGAGCTCATTCCCTGCCCTCCTTCAACACTGTGTTGGCTGTTATGCTGCAAGGTATGGTAAAGAATCTGCCTGCGATGCAGGAGACCAGGGTTCGATCCCTCGGTTGGGAAGTTCCTCTGGAGAAGGGAATGGCAATCCACTCCAGTATTCTTGCCTGGAGAATTCCATGGACAGAGAGAGAAGCCTGGTGGGCTACAGTCCACGGGGTTGCAAAGAGTCGGACACGACTGAGTGACTAACACATATTCTACAAGATGAGATGCAAGCAGGTACAATGGTTGGGTTTCTGGCTCATATCCGAGTGACACTCTCTTTTCTTTTCATTTTTAAATGGACTTCGGATACACAGAGCTGGGTAATCACAACCCCTGGTTATGACACACTCATTATTGGCCCACACAGGGCAACTTTAATTAAGCAGTTTGTTTACACTGATCTATTTTTTTTAAAGCTGTTCTTTTAAAAAATACATTTATTTACTTACCTGGCGGTGCTGGGTCTTATTTGCACTCATGGGATCTTCAGTCTTCATTATGGCACGTGGAATCTTTAGTTGGGGCATGTGGGATTTTCAGTTACAGCATGAAAATTCTTAGTTGTGGCATGTGAGATCTAGTTCCCTGACCAGGGATTGAACCCAGGCACCCTGCACTGGGAGTGCGGAGTCTCAGCCACCGGCTCACCAGGGAAGTCTTACAATGACCTATTTTTGTTTATAATACTATGGTGAACAGGTGTGGACTCAGAACTCAGCCTAAGATCTGTAGCTTTAACAATATTTGCACTAATCTTGTGCTCCTCCTCCCTTATCTTATTCCTCTGCCTCCCTCTCAGAAGGTAATCACAATGCTGAATTCTGTGTTTAACACTATCTTGACTTTAAATATAATTTTATTATTGTATCAGTCAGGATGAACCAGGTTATGCTACAGTAACAAATAATCCCTCATCTCAGCAGCTTTACTCACCAAAATTTTATTTCTCACTCATGCCACATGGCCAATGTAGATTAGCCAAGGGCTTTGCAGACGTGGACCCCAGGCACGGTGCAGCCACCATCCTATGGGATTGCTATTCAGCACTAAGATCTGGGGTTTGCTTTGGCAGGGGAAGAGAGTAACAACTAAGCACCCATACTTAGACGTTTCTGCCCTAATCTGACATTGAACACTTCGGTGACATTTCACTGGCCAAAGCTCTTCCCATGGCTTTCCCTAATTTCAAGAGGGCAAGTACCTACAAAGGAGAAAAAATTGGAAGTTTTGTCAAGCTTGGAGCTTGGATACCACAGTCACATACCTGTGGATACTGAAATAATAAGTTTTCATTGTTCTTTTGTTTTTATTGCGAGGTAATTGACGTACAGCACGGTGTAAGTTTAAGGTGTAGAACATAATGATTTGATTTACGCACATCATGAAATGATGACCACAGTAGGTTTAGTGAACATCCATCATCTCATATAGCTACAACGTTAAAGAAATAGAAATTTTTTTTTCTTGGGATGAGTGAACAATATGCTTTTGATTTTAGTTGTGAACCTTATAGAAAGGCATCCATCATGTTATATGTGATCTTCTGTGATTTACTTCTTCACTCAATGTTGTTAAGTGTTGCTAAGATTTATTCATATGACTGCATGTAGCTGTGACTTCTCCCACTTTATTATAGTTCAGTATTTCATAGAGTGATTCTATCCCCATGTACCCATTTTCCTTTCAAAGGGTATTTGGATTGTTCAGTTTTTGTTTGTGTTTGCTTTGTTTTTTTGCTATTACAAACACTGCTACAGTGAGCAGTCTCATCTTGAAATTTCGCTTGGATTTCGCCATCCTAAACTGTGGACTTTGAGCTACTTGCAGCTCACGGAGAGTTCCAAGCAGCTCCTGCCTTAGCCTTCATGACCCCACAGCCCGGGCGGTCTGGCCTCTCAGTGATGGAGGCAACTCTGCTGAGCCCCTCACCCTCTTGCCGTCCTCCCCACAGGGGCAGACTAGTGAGCAGGGCCACCTGGCTCTCTGTCTGCAGCGACTTCTGCTTCTCCAAGCGCTTAGCGTTAGGAGGTAGGTCAGTCTACAGCAGGGGACATTGTATCAGTGATCAGGTCCTTCCTCCCTTTTTTTCCCCAGTACGTACTAGGCTTTGGCTGAGAATCATGTCCTGTGCTGGGTGCTGGAGAAACAGAGACTAACTCATTAAATTACCAAGCAGGCATTTATTTTGGTTTATGGGCCAAACTCTGCTGGGCTGAGACTACAGAGAGACCTGTCCTCAAGGTATTCACAGTCTAGGGACTTCCCTGGTGGTCCAATGGCTAAGAGTCCACGTTCCCAATGCAGGGTGCCTGGGTTCGATCCCTGGTTGGGGAACTAGATCCTACTTGCCACAGCTAAGAGTTTGCATGCCACAACTAAAGATCATGCGTGCTGCAATGACACAGCCAGATAAGACCCAGCGCAGCCAAGTAAATGATAAATAAATAAATAACTATTTTTAAAAAATGAGTTCACAGTCTAGATGAGGACACAGGGGACACAGACACAGTACTAGACTTGCTGATGTTTAGGATGTGCTGCTTTACAAGTCACATCATCAATTCTTGTAAATACAAGGATTCAAATCTAAGTATTTTTAGGTACATGTATGTCTATGGCTCTATGTCTTCATATCTCTGTCTGTCTAGGTATGTATGTATCTATCATCTATCCATGTAGCGAATGTGATTTTATTTAAGTAAATTCAGCATCCTCTGTACCAGGATAGAATAGGAAATCAAATCTTGATTGGTAGAGTATTATTTTTGTAGATCATAAACGTTTTAAGCTGATATCCATATTTTAAGTTCTTCTAGTTGGGGCCACTTAAAAGTTCTCCTAGAGAGATGGATAGCTCCAGCTTTTAGCTTTTGATTTTTCTCTAAGTCCTATCTTCTTTTTTTTCCTATTCTCAGTTGCTGGTGGACCAAAATATCACTACATTCTCTTGGGAAGTTAATAATAAGCTTGACCCTAGCACTGCCTCTATCACTTTTGACCCACGGCTTACATTCAAATCGAAAATGCTGGGGAAGTAACCCAGATTCTACCTCTGATTAGCGATGTGGCTTGTTGTTGTTGCTTTAATTAAGAATGCCCACAGGAAGTGACACTGGAGTCTTTGTTGTGATGTCTTAGGCTGCCTTGTCCAGCTTCACTTCAAGAGGGTGGTATCATTTTCCTGCTTGTGCTCAGTTGCTCAGTCATGTCTGACTCTTTGCGACTCTATGGACTGTCCTTAGGATTTCCCAGGCAAGAATACTGGAGTGGGTTGCCATTTCCTCCTCTAGGGGATCTTCCTGACCCAGGGATCGGACCTGTATCTCCTGTGTCTCCTGCATTGGCAGGAGGATTCTTTACCACTGAGCCACCTGGGAAGCCCCAGTGGTCCCACAAATTCAGCAGCAGAGGTTCCTTGATGCAGGCATCCAAGGAGGTATGGTTGCCAAGAGGAGGACAGCTGTAACCCTGCTTGTGCCTGGTGGGGGAGAATTCACTGAGAGGGTGGCACGGCCGTGGTGCCCTGAAGAATCAGCTGGCATTAGCCAGAGAGTGGGGTGGGGACTGGAATTCCAAGCCAAGGAGCAGATTGTGGAAAGGCTCAGAGGTGGGACAGGCATAGTACCTAAAGCAGGCAGCATCAGTTTGCAGAGGCCAGGACAGAAGTCATTCGGGGGGTGAGCTATGTGCTTCTGGGGACCTTCCCAGGGCTCAGCAAGACTTCTGGTTCTCCCCTCATTCTAGGGACATGCCCTCTTGAAACTAGGGTGAGGCGGTGGTGCCTTGCACGGCATTGGGTGATGGGTGTTTTAAAAACTGAGGTATAACTGACAGATAACATTAGTTTCAGGGGTAAGAATTTTTTAAACGTTGTAGTAAAATACATGTATAACATGAAGTTTGCCATTTCAACCATTTTAAGTGTACAATTTATTGGCATTAGGTACATTCATAACGTTGTACAACCATCACCACATCCATTTCAAGAAATGCATCTTCCCCAACAGAAACTCTGTCCCCATGGAGCAATAATTCCCCTCCCTTCTCCCCCACCTCCAGCCCCTGACAACCACAGTTCTGCTTTCTGTCTCCACAAATTTGCCTTTTCTAGGTACCGCTTACAAGCAGAATCATACAATATTTGTCCTTTTGTGTCTGGCTTCTCTCACCTGGCATAATGGTTTCAAGATTCACCCATGCTGCCGCACATATCAGAATTTCATTTCTGTTCATGGCTGAATATTATTATGACACAATGGGATTTTGACTTTCTCCTGGAAGTATTGACATGCTGGGGAGAGTTACGCAGGATGGCAGCGGGGACCTGGTGTTCAGGATGCTCTCAGACCCGTGTGTGGGAGGATGGGGAGGAGGGTGGTGGTCTGCAGGAGCCCGGGGTGATGGTTTCGGGAGTAGAATTATGGCTCTTCCAGGCCGATGTAGCTGCAACTCCCTCAGGAAGCTTGTCTTCCTCTCTGAAACCTCCAGGGCCCTGTCTGTCTTCTGAGTATCAACAGCTGGACCGCACAATCTCTGTTATCTGCTAACCTTTGGGCGGGTGACGACTGTGTCTCCAGTACTCCAGGAGCCTCAAGCCTGACCCCAGTTCCTCCTCCCTCTGTCCCCCACAGCACAGCCCAGTGCCCCACGGAGACCTCAGTGGATGCAGGAGTTGGGACTCAGGCAGAAGGGACATCGATGGCAGGTGTGGCCCTGGAAGAGTCAGTCTCTCCGGCCACCTACCTCCTTTTGCTCCCAGCCCTGGATGCTTGGGTCAGACTGCATCCCGCTGGCGCTTTCATCTCCAGAGCTGGTGCTGAAGGAGACAGAACAAGCCTCAGGGGTGTCGATAACAGGGTTATAATCCGGCGGGATGAGACTGAGCTCTCTGGAGTCTCATAGCATTTTTCCAGCCCTGGCCACTTTATTACCATATCGCTGAGTGATGGGGCTCCGGGGAGCTGTGGTTCCAGCAGCCGCTCCCGCACACCTCGCTGACGATTGATCAAGTACAGTTGGGCTGAGCAAATTCATGCTGCTTCCTGCCACCCCGTGTTCTGTCCTCCCCCTTCTTTTCTTCTCTCTCCTGCTCCTCAGGCTTCCCCTCCGGGCAGTGGAGATTTGGTCCCCATTGCAGCGAGGGCCTTGGGGTGAGAGCAGCAGGTGGCGGGGGCCGAACCTGGGGGCTGCAGACTCAGGCCCACCGAATCCTCATTGTGTGACCCTGGGCCTCAATTTCCTTCTCCAAACAGTCAGGGGATTGGACCAGTTGTCTAAGGTTCCTTTCAGCTTTGACTACTCTGTGACTTGGTATTTTTCTGTCTTTAAGATTTCAAAGCAAATTGCAGAGTATTTTCTTTCAAGAGCATGACAGTGTGATGGAATTGGGTGGGCATGCTAACTTCTGTCTTTCCTTCACTCCACAGGAACCCCTGGCAACAAGGACATCCTTCTTTCTCCTCCAGGGAAACGTGGTGCTAGCACCAGGCCAGTGGCTGGTGACTCACCTGAAGGTTGTCTTAGAGTCTAGCCCATTAGGTCAGAACTTGTGGGAGAATCAGATGCCATCTTGATGCAATAAACACGGAGCAGCTCACCCAGGGAGAGGGGTGGCTGAGCAGGCTGGGCAGGGAACCCAGAGCCCACCTCTGGCCTCCATCTCAGGCTGGATCTAACTGCCCACTCTCACATCGATGCATGTCTGCTGTGCTCTGGAAGCTCTCTGGGGAAGGACATTTCACAGACAAGGAAATTTACCAGTCTAGAGTTTTATAACCACAATATTGGGCCAAGTCATTCTACTGAGAAGTTGTCAGTGATTTAACTTTCTTTCTAAGTATGTGGAGAGATTAACTAAAGAACGGCTGGGCCCCATCTTAAGCAGATCCAAAGAATGGCAATTTTTTTCACAAGAGTTCTTTTTCTCCCCACCTCAAAATGCTGGCTCTGGTCTTGTTATGTTGCCCCTCCTCTCGTCTCCTCACAGTCTCAAACACGGGGTGCTGGAGACTGCTCTGCAGATGCATAGCTTCATGTTCTAAGATCTGTTGTTCTCCCCAAGGGAGAGTGAGGGGAGCCTGGACTGCTCGGCAATGATCCCCAGGGACACTGGCTTTCTCTCATCTCTGGCATATTTTTTTTTCTTTTACTATTTAAAAAAATATTTTTAAAAATTTTATTTATTTTTTGTTTTGGCTGTGAAGGGTCTTCCTTGTAGCACTAGGGCATCTCTTTAAATGCAGAGATCAAGCTTAGTTGCCCCCTGGCATGTGAGACTTTAGTTCCCTGACCAGGGTTTGAACCCACATCCCCTGCATTGGAAGGCAGGTTCTTAATCACTGGACCACCAGGGAAGTCCCACCTCTGGCATCTTGAATGAGGTTATATGCACAAGATTAGTCTGAATCAGGCTCAGGGAGGAGGCTTCAAGGAAAGATACTTCACAATCCCCCTGCAGCTAGGAGGTGACTTGGGGAGACATGGGAAAAACTGGAGTTGTGGGAGTGGGGTTGGGACGTGGGTTCTGTTTCTGGCTGTGCCACTCAGCGCCATTCAGTCTCTGCCTCTCTGACCCTCAGTGACAGCCCCACCCTCCCCACTTCACTGTGTGTTCAGAGGATGCAAATAAGGTAGGTAACCTGAAAGTATTTGGCAAAGATTTCCATCCCCACTCCCTGGTCAAAACATTCAGGCCTGTATTTAAAGTCCATCATCAAACCACCTGAAAAGAGGAAGATCAGATATAATGGGATTACCCAAACAAATTGTATGCTGTTGTTTGGTCGCTAAGTCACGTTGAACTCTTTGCTACCCCATGGACTGCAACATGCCTGGCTTTCCTGTCCTTCACCATCTCCTGGAGTTTGCTCAAACTCATGTCCACTGAGTCAGTGATGCCATCCAATCACTTCATCTTCTTTTACCACCTTCTCCTCTTGCCCTCTATCTTTCCCAGCATCAGGGCCTTTTCCAATGAAGCACTTTACATCAGGTGGCCAAAGTATTGGAGCTTCAGCTTCAGCATCAGTTCTTCCAATGAATATTCAGGGTTGATTTCCTTTAGGATTGCCTGGCTTGATTTCTTTGCAGTCCAAGGGACTCTCAGGAGTCTTCTCCAGGACCACAATTTGAAGGCATCAATTCTCTGGTGCTCAGACTTCTTTGTGGGCCAATTCTCACATCCATACATGACTATTAGGAAAAAAAGCTTTGAGTATGCAGACCTTTGTTGTCAAAGTGATGTCTCTGTTTTTTAATACACTGTCTAGGTTTAATACACTGTCATAGCTTTCCTTCCAAGGACTAAACATTTTTTAATTTCATGGCTGCAGTCACTGTCCGCAGTGATTTTGGAGCCCAGGAAAATAAAATCTGTCACTGTTCCCACTTTTCCCCCATCTGTTCACCATGAAGTGATGGGACCGGATGCCATGATCTTAGTTTTTTGAATGTTGAGTTTTAAGCCAGCTAAGTGATAACTCTTAAAAACAAATTTAGAAAGTTTTTATAGCATGTAAAGATATAACTCTGCAGAGCAGATGCGATGAAATAATTTGACTGCTGTATCTCTCTGTTGCTTTTGTTTCCAATTAAAATAATTTTTAAAAATCTTTTCTTTATTATTTTCTTCCTTTTACTTTCTTTGGACTTACTGTTTTGTTTTTTTTCCCTCTGCTTTTGAATTTAAGAACTTAAGGTGTTGAAAATTTTTCCATGTTTTAATAAATTCATTTATGATTATACATTATTTCTAAATATTGCTTTAGTTGCATATCACAACCTATAAATTGTATTTATAATCTTTAGTGGTACTCTTACATTTTCAATATACATATTTACTTATTTTTTAAAAACAAAGTTCATGGGTTATTCAGTATCCTTATTATCCTCTGGACAAGTACTCAATATCATTGTCTAAAATATTATATCTTTTTTAAAAAAAGGTAACAGTAGCTATTATGATTATTATCATTTTTATGGTCAAATTATGTTGTTTAGTTGCTCAGTCACGTCCAACTCTTTTTGCGACCTCAAGGGACTATAACTTGCCAAGCTCCTCTGTCCATGCAATTCTCCAGGCAAGAATATTGGAGTGGGTTGTCACTTCCTCTGCAGGGGATCTTCCCAACCCAGGGATTGAACCTGTGTCTTCTGCATTGGAGGTGGATTCTTTACTGCTGAGCCACTGGGGAAGACTTTATGGTCAACATTTTAGTTAGCATATATGTATGTATGTGTGCATGCTTACACACAGGAAACCCTAATATATAGTATATACATACGTATATGTGTGTGTGTGTGTGTGTATATATATATATATATATATACTAATTTCTGGACTCATTCTTATGGTTTTACACCCTATCTTTTCCATTAGGTTCACTTATCATTTTGCTGAAGTACATCCTTTAGGACTTCTTTCAGTGAAGGTCCTTGGGTATCAATTTTCTAGTCTTTGTAAGTCTGACAAAGGTTTTATTTTGTTTTAATCTTGAGTGATTATTTAGCTGCAAATGGAATTTTAACCTCCATTTTTTTATACTCAGTACTTTGAAGCATTTGCTCCATGGATTTCTGGCCGCTTATTAATGAGAGGTCTGTATGTCTTGTTGTCAGTACTTTGATAGGTGAAATGTCTTTCCTCTCTGGAAGCCGCTACATTTTAATCCTTATTTTTGATGTTCTGCAGTTGCACTACCGTGTGTCTAGCTGTGATTTAGCTGTATTTATGATGCCAGACATTCCATGTTTACTTCCACTCTGAGAACTTATCTTTTCCTTTAATACTAGGAAATAATCTGTTTTTATATTTTTGACTATTACTTCCCTTCCATCCCTTGATTCTCTTCTCCTATTAGGTATTTGTTAGATCCTCCCAACAAATGGCATGCTGCAGTCCATGGGGTTACAAAGAGTGGGACATGACTTAGCGACTGAGCAACAACAACTTAATTTACTTTCCATTTTTCTTAATGGGCTGTTTATATCTTTACCTTTCTATGCTGTGTTCTACTTAAATTCCTTAGTACTAGCTTCCAATTCACTAAATTTCTCTTTGGCCATGTGTAGTTCAGAATTTATCCAAGTTTGGAGAGTTTTCCCCCAATGCGTATATCATTTCACTTCTAAGATTTTCAGTGGGTTATTTTTCACATCTATCTACTCTTGTTACATTTATGCTTATTTTTGTTTTTGTTTCTTTTGGCAGATGCTGTCTTTTCTTCCATTTTTAAAGGTTTCTAAACAGGCTTTTGTTGAAACTGAGCAGGACCCTGTGTGGTGGCCTTCTTGGGGACAAACCCCCTCCCTCATCGGGTCCCTTGCCTCTTGTTTGTAGTAAAGCTTTAGTCTCCTAGGTCTTCAGGCACTTCCCAGGTGGCGCTGGTGGTAAAGAACCCGCCTACCAATGCAGGAGACTCAGGAGACGCTGTTTGATCCCTGGGCCGGAAGATCCCCTGGAGGAGGAAATGGCAGCACATTCCAGTATTCTTGCCTGGAAAATCCCACGGACAGAGGAGCCTGGAGGGCTACAGTCCACAGGGTCTCAAAGAGTCGGACACGACTGAAGCTACTTAGCACACATGCATGTCCTAGGTCTTCATGGAGTTTCAAGGAAAAAATTTAATCAGAGAAATGAGAAAATGCAGAAGCAAAGGAAAGCAGTCAAGCGAGACAAAAGTAATAATAGTTAAGCCACAAGACAAAGTCAAGTGCCTTTAGTTCCTCCCCAGGGCTATGGATGAATATTCTGAGCCATAGCTTTAATTTACTTTGCAAGTAAAACCCCCAGGTGGAAGAAGTTAATTGCACGCTGACCACCAGCATGTAGACCCCAGGACCGTTGAAACCAGAAGGATGATGACTGAAATTCCAGAAACATCACCCTGTCACCTCACCATCAAGCAGTTAGAGAACTGTGCATGAGCTGATCACACGCCCTGTGACTCTCCCTTGCATTGTCTTAAAAAAACCCTCCCTGAAAGCCATCCAGGAGTTCAGGTCTTTTGAGCATACGCTGCCCAACCTCCTTACTTGCCCATGCAATAAAGGTCAAATTTTCCTTCACCACAAACTAGCGTCAGTAGATTGGGTTTACTGTGCAAAAGGCAAGTTGCCCCAAGTTCAGTTTGGTAACAGTGTTAAGCCATTTAAAGATTATTCCATTAGTTATTTTGTCTGCAATAAGTTCATCTTCTAACTGTTGACTTTGCTTTAGCATCAATATTCTTTATGCATTTTGAAATTTTGCCCTATAAGCTCATCCTGAGGGGGCAGTTTTTCTCTGTAATTTTCCCTTCAACTGTTGGTTTTGTAGTTGCTCCTTTAAACTCCTGAAGCCCTGAGTGCAAAACCAGGTCTTATTTTTTTCTTAATGTCTTAAGTGTTGGTTTTACCCTCCTTTTCAATCCGACTTCAGGCTCTTATCCCTTGGTGATCTTGTAGGCATTGTGAGTTCCGTCCCTAAACCAGCATGCAGCTTTGCTGGGTCAGCTTCCTCCGGCTTCCCTGGGTTGTACCTTCTTTATTATTTTTTTCTTTTTAAGTTTCCTCTGTCACTGTTAAAGTTTTGCATAAAAGTGGAGGGAGTTAGTGGTAGGCGCTCAGAGCACAAGTTTAGAGAATCATCTTGACTGAAGGTCCACAGTTGCTGTAACTCTAGCACCTTTCTCCCTAAATGCAGCCAACAAAGGCCTTTGGGTACTGTGACCCGGTGTCAGCGGCAGGCTTGATGCTGCAGGTTTGGCCCCGGCACCGGGATCCCGGCCAGGAGCTGCTCTGCCCTGTATCCCACGGCTCAGAGTGAGCCCCGTCTTTGAGCCTCAGCCTTCCCTCACACCCCTGCGGTGTGGTCCGTGCCTGCCTCCTTCTCTGATTTCCTTCTATGGGTCTCTGAGGTGCTCTGCAGGTGCTGGAGATGAGCCCTGAACTTTGGCTCTGTCTGCTGTGGCCCTAGTTCTTCTCCTCTGTTATTTTCTCTTCCTCCCTCAGTCCTCCTCTACTGAGGCAGAGCCTTGCTCACAGGAGCCCCTGGCTAAGGGGACTTGGACTTACAGAGGCCCTGGAAACCAGAACTATATCATTGTCTGGCCAGAAGCCTAGACACACACACCTGCACACACACAAACATATGAGCAGTTTTTTAAAACACAGGTATGTTTATAGCTGTCCTATATCCTACATTACATTATAAAGATGTCTTCTTGTCATCAATCGTTCTTAAATATTTCAAAGATCCTTACTACCATTCACTCAGTCTTTCCCTCAGTGTTATTTCCAGTCGCTCTTAACTAAGAGGTAACCGATGACCCAAGGCTTTGTCCGCACTTTAGATTATGTACCCCAGAAGGGAATGATAAAGTAAAAATCAATATATATCCACTATTGATACTACATATAAAATAGGTAACTAATGGAAACCTACCATAGAGCACAGGGAACTCCACTGGCTGCTCTGTGGTGACCTAAATGGGAAGAAAATCTGAAAAAGAGGATATATATATATATATATATGTATACATACACATATATGTATAACTGATTCGCTTTGTTGTACAGTAGGAACTAACACAACATTGTAAAGCAACTATATTCTAGTGCGTGCCTGGATAGTCGTCTCAGTCTTGTCAAACTCCTGCAATCCTGTGGACTGTAGCCCTCCAGGCTCCTCTGGCCATGGGGATTCTCCAGGCAAGAATACTGGAGTGGGCTGCCATGCCCTCCTCCAGGGGATCTTCCCGACCCAGGGATCAAAACCACTTCTGCAGCTCCTGCATTGCAAGAAGATTCTTTATTACTGAGCCACCAGGGAAGCACAATCTATACTCCAGTAAAATTTAATTAATAAAAGTCAGAGGCTCTGGATATTGATGTCTGTCTAGAGTGGGTGCCTGCACCCTCGTGACATTGGGATTTGAACTGCCTTCACCCCAGCCTCCTCACGCCTAGTAGCTCCCAGTTTGCTGCGAGCAGGGAAGGCGCCTAGATGATGCTTCAGACAGTGAGTGACTTTATTTCCTCTGGTCAAGAGTTCCCTGATTACAAACTCTTTAGTTGCTTTAAGAAACTCCTAGTTGGGCCCCAGATACAGGGAATGAAGTACCCGAGTGAGTGGGAAGGCCTCTGGCTCACCAAATCAAATTCCTGAAATGCTACCAGATGTGAGGTTTGACACCTAGCAACAAAAAGGCTCAGGGTTGTAAGTAGTGAATGTTTTCTGAGGTTCCCACTTTACGGTTTGCTGAACTGTTTTCTTCTCCACCTTCATAATCCTTGCAGACTAAACTGCAAGGCAGAGGTCCTTATTCTCCCCATTTTCCAGAGGAGCTGACTGAGGCTCAGAGCCACTTGGACAGTGTTTCTTAAAATGTAGTGTGTACATGAGTCATCAGAGATCTTATTAAAACGCAGATTTGGATTCAGGTGAGCTAAGATTCTGGTTTCTCTGTTAGAAACCAGATGTGATGTCAATGCTGCTGATCGAAGGACCTTACTTGAGGAGGGAGGTGCCAGGGAGCACTACCACGTTGGACATGTCCTAAGGGACTGAACAGGGGCCTGAGTCTGTCTGATTCCAAGCTTGCACCCTGCGTCTGCTGTTCTCACCTAAATTCCTGCAGTCTAATCACTTACTTTTCAGGATGGCAGAGAGTTGGATGCTTCCACTGGAGAGAGAAAAAGCTTTGCTCACGGAGGGGCTGCCCTCTCCAGGCCCTCCTCCCCTTCCTTGAGATTTAATGAGGAAGAGACGGATGGAAGGGGATTGTCTCGGAGGTAGTGAAGCACCACAGCCAGGCAGCCATCCATGGGTCTGTTGGAAAAATTAATTTTTTAATTAAAAACATCTTTTTCTCCCCCTCTTCTTTCCCCTTTTGCTTTAATGTCTCAGTCTGGAGTAATTATGAGTTGCTCTGGGGAGACTGAACCTTAGAAAAATGGTTGGTGCGACTGGCAAAGAATTTATCTGATTAACTTGGGCTCAGCTTTTGAAGGAAAAAGAGAAGTAAAAAGAAAAAAAGGAGGAGGGAAAGCCCCAGCTCCCCATTCTCCTTCTGGCACAAAAGTTAATCACAGCGTCTCGGAGGCCAGGTGGGTGCCGGCCACTCCTTCAGGCCAGCTCATTCAGGATGCATGGGGAGGACCAGAGGTTATCTGCTTTCCCTTCTCAGGACCCCACTGTCCCCTACCCCAGCCAGGCCCTGACCTGTCCTTCAAGTTTTCCTCCAGGGCCAGAACATGTCACTGTGACTAACCCAGCAAGGGAGATGGTCTCTTAGACAGGGTTCCTGAAAAGCAGATCAGGAAAAGAAGATCTGAGGGCTAGAGATTTATTAAATGAGTGCTTTCAAATGATGCCCATAAGAGAGTGGGATAGGAAGGGGAGGAAGCTAGGCAAGGATGAGGGCTCAGCAGAAGTCTGCTCTCTTCCTGATCCCAGGGGAGCCCTGGAGCTTGAATAGCATCAGGGGTGTCAGGAGGCACAGGGGCTGGGGGCAGGGGAGTGGGCTTTTGTTCCTGGATCTGTCAGCCATTGGCTGTGGGTTGCAAGCCTTCAAGTATTTCTCGATAAAGTCGGTCTCCCTTGGCTGAGGGCAATGCTCTAGAGAAGGACAGCTGTGAGCTGTTGACGGCTAGCACTCACAGCAGTGTTCAGAAGGTGGGGGTTGGGGGTGGGGATGGGGGGATGCACTTATGGAAGGGATCTGGGTGAGGCACCAATGGCACCTATTACTATTACTGAGGGAGGAGTCTGGTGAGTTGCAGAGAAGTGGGTGGATTCTTGGTGATTTAGGAGACAGAGTTGATAGAACTTAGTTGAATGAGGGGGTGATGGAGAGCAAGGTGACAAGGAGGCTTCCAGGTTACTGGTTTGGGTGACTGGGTAGCTGGGGGTGCTAAGTTCTTAGATGGGCACACAGAAAGAGGGCAGACCTGGTGGGGGAGGAGGGTGATGTGTTATCTGAACATGGTGGACACCCAGATGCAGGTGTTGAGCAGGCAGTTGGGGGTGGTCCTAGCACCTACCAGGTCCTACCATCTACTAGTATGTGGTCCTAGTACCTATCAGACTTCCAGGCACATAGTAGGCACTCAGTGAATCTTTGCTGAAAAATAGACTAGCTAACACCCTTATGGCATCCACTATGCCCCAGGCACTGCATTAGACTCATTTACCTCTGAAGAAGGTGCTATTATTATCCCCACTGTGCAGATGGAGGCTCAGAGGCACAGAGAGGTTAAGCAGCCCACTAAGATCACACAGGGGGCTTCCCTGGTGGCTCAGCTGGTAAAGAATCTGCCTGCAATGCAGGAGACCCTGGTTTGATCCATGAGTTGGGGAGATCCCCTGGAGAAGGGATAGGCTACCCACTCCAATATTCTTAGGCTTCCCTGGTGGCTCAGATGATAAACAATCCACCTGCAATGCGGGAGACCTGGGTTCGATCCCTGAGTTGGGAAGATCCCCTGGAGAAGGAAATGGCAATCCACTCCAGTATTGTCACTTGGAGAATCCCCATGGACAGAAGAGCCTGGCAGGCTGCAGGCTACAGTCCATGGGGTTGCAAAGAGTCGGACATGACTGAGTGACTAAGCACAGCATGAGGTCACACAGGGGGTAAGTGGCAGAGCTGGGACGTGACTCCCCAGGACCCATGCTACTGTGTGAATGAGTGAGACTTGAGGCCAGCCTGTTGGGGCCCAGAGCACACGACTGTTTCCTGTAGCACACATACATACAGTCACAGGCACAGGCGGCCACACAGGCATGCAGCACAAAGGCAGCTCCTGTCTGCTGCAGGAGAGGACGCCCACAGCCTCAGGGAGGGGCCCCTTCCAGGGCAGCCCTCTCATCACACTGGGCTGGCCAAGGCGACTTCTGACCTAAGTTACTGCTGCCTTTATAGCCCGTGAGGACAGAAAGTAACTGGGGGCTGGGCTAGAAGAAGGTGTGTGGAAAGCCCTGGTGTCAGGCAGGACGCCCTCCAGTCCAGTTCTGCTATGACCCCGTGTGGCCTGGCAAGTTCCTGAGCCTCTTGGAGCCTCAGTTTCCTCACATGTGAAATGGGGATAATTTACATTTCTTTCTCAGGCTTTTTGAGAGAATCAGAAATGCTACCCATAGTACTCCTAATATGGTGTCACTAGTATATAGAACAGCCTCTATGCCCCCCTTATTGTTACATTGCAAACCCCTTTGCCTGGTTTTGGAAAATGTAAACGTTGCCCCGAAGTAAATGGGCGTCTGGCAGTTATCAACTGCCTGGCCGCCACCAGGGTGCTGCAGACACACCACCCATGGGCCTGTCCAGCCAGATGGCTGGTGGCTGCTGAAGGGGGAAGGCTGGGAAGAGAGGTTTGGGGCTGGCAGGGTCCGGGCTCTCTTGCACAGGCACCTAAGCGGGCAGTCCTTAGCCAGCCCCCACCCATGACCGCCACGAGGGAGACTGCTCAGCTGAGACTAAAGCTTCCTTCTGGAGCGCACCATCAGCTGGGCTGTGCTGAGCACCCAGAGCCACCAGGGGGGTCCAGGGGGCGCTCAGCTCCAGAGGGCACCACTCATGGTATGTCTGTGGAGTTGAGCTCCAGGGGATGCGAGTAGTGGAAAACAGCATGAGTAAGTAATGCTCCCTGGAGGTGTGCAGCTGAGGCAAGGCTCTGCAACTGCTGGGAAAACCTGAGGAAGGGGCACGTGGGCTCTTAGCTGAGGCATGCAGGGTCTAGTTCCCTGACCAGGGATTGAACTCGTGTCCCTGTACTGGGCTACTGGACTGTCAGGGAAGTCCCTGGGGAATGCTTCTGGGGCTGTCTTGATTAATTCAGGCTTAACCTTTTGAGTGCCAGACACTTCTGTTTTATTGCCAATAGTGCTGCCTCCACGAGCAGATTGAGAATTGAGCCCATCTTCCTGGAACACCAAGGTTAGGATCTGAAACTGGACACCTACCTCCACTTGGAGTGCTCCTCTCTGACCTGCCCTGGCAGGAGCGGGAATTCTGAACTGCAGACTGTCCTTCCTCCTTCTGGCTGGTTCTCCGGTTCTCTGGCTCTCAGGACAGCAGAGCCCCATGGACTTGCTTCTTCCTAGTTGCTGGCATCTCCCTTTTATAAGCATGGCCACCCAATCAGTTCTCAACATCCCTCCTTTGAGCTGGAACTGGCCTATCACACTCGGCTGGTTTCTCCGTTGCTAGGTGCTGAAGGCTGCCTCCCCACCGCCAAAGGGCTTGGGTTTTAAAAGTACAGTCCTAGGTCTGGAGCTGATCCAGGAAGTTAGATGCTCCGGGAGGATGGATTTAAGATTTCTTGAGCACAGTGTCCAGTAGGTTCAGCCCACCATCACGGTTCTCGGAGCTCGGAGGGAGGAGAGAGCACCCGACCCGGAGTGATCCTGGGAGACTTCCAGGTCCAGCTTCAGTGTCCCTTTCTGCAAACAGCGAGCCCTTCTCAGTGCCCTGCTGGCAGCCTTTGCATTCCCGCTCTTGCAGTGTTGGGACACCTCCCTGCACCACTGCCAGCCTGGCACAGTCCTCACCCCTGAGCTCCACTCTGCCTTAGGATCCCCTTCCTTTCTCTCTCACACACACCCAAGGCCCAGTACCGCACCTCCCCCCCCCCACCAGCTTAATCCAAAAACCGCTCTCTGGCTCCAGACACTAGGGATGGAGGCAGCCCAAGAAATGATACAAGAGGACTCAGAGACAAGGGAAGAGTATCCTAGGTGGGGAGCACAGTGTAAGCAAAGGCTTTGGTGGCATGTGTGAGAGTGTTTGCATGTCTATCTGCCCATATACATACATGTGCATGTGTTGTTTCCAGGCATAAGTCTTGGACACACGTGTGTATGTGTGTAAAAAGCTGAGAAAGGACATCAGTGCCTCCTTGTCTCAGATTTGTGGATTTTCCCACCTCCTCTCCCCACCATCCCTCCCCCTGCTGTGGTCTCTCCTTGAAAAGCCTGGCTAACTCCCTGGGGGTCCAGGCCCCTGAACCTGGTCCCCACCTAGTCCCCACCTCAGCCAATGTATCAGCTTCTGGATAAAACATAATGATGAGAGCAGTGCACAGTGGAGCTAACATCGCCTCCACATGGAGGAAAATCCAATCCAATTCCTCATTCTTTCCTCTCGCCACCCAGTTTTACCTCTTCTGGGCCCAGGGGCCCTGCTGCTGCTCCTCAATCAAAAGGGCCCACTGAGAGTGGAGGGGTGGATAAAATCTGTGTCTCCTTTGCCCCAGGCTCCTGAGAGCAGCCTGGTGTCCTCTCTGTGTCCCTTCGCCTAGAGAGGCCTGCCTGTGTTCCCTGGGCTGCAGTGAGGGGTCAGCGCGAGGAGGCCCAGGCTGGGGTCAGCGCCTGGCCTCCCCCAGGACTCTGTCCCTCTGAGCCTCAGTTTCTGCAGCTGTAAAAAGGGCACCATGATCCCCGAGGCTCAGATGATGGGGCATGCGCAGGGACTCTGTGAACGCTGAACTGCTGGAAACGCTGCGCTGGTCTCCACCGGGGCCTCGGCCAATGGGAGCACCTAAGGGCATGAGCCAGAGATGGCAAATGTTTGACCCACAGGGTACTGTAAAAAATTGAAATAGTGGCCAATGGTTTAAAAACTGGACTCTTTCTGAGGGAAGTCTGACTTTTGGCTTCTCTTGAAAAATTGGTAGGTCCACATGGAGTAGTTGGGGTTTTTAGGCAGAACCTGCGCTTCCCTGGCCCTTCCTCAGCAGCTCCGTTTCGGGTTACCTGCCTGACCCCTTGGGGGTCGAGACCCCTAACCCTTTCAGAAAATGTTGGCATTTCAGAAGGGTCTTCCACAGTGATCCAGAGAATGAGTGGGCTGTATTTGGGTGGGGGAGGAGGGCATATCTGCCTCCTGGGTCTCCTAGTGCACACCCTGCTCTGCTCCCCACCTCCCAACCCCCTAGCTCCAGCAGCTTCAGGTGGGGAGCAAGCAAGGCATTGAGTCTGGAATGTGACTACTTTCCCTCCTCCATCACCTTGACCATCGCCTACATGGGGTATCCTTCCAAGGCCCAGGGAGCCAGCTGGGCAGGTTCTCCCAGAACAGGTATAAACTAGGCGAGACAGGCCTTTGTCCTCTGACTCCTCAGTGAAGCTTACCTGTCCTAGGGCTTGTGCTGAAGTCAGCTCTGTGGATCAACCACCTGGGGCAGGGCTGGGAGAGTCATTCTCATCAGAATGGAAAAGGGGCAATCTGGTGTTCCTGACCCACCTCTCCCCAGCTGTGTGACCTTGGGGAAATGACTTAGCTTCTCTAAGCCTCAGTTTTCTCATCTGATAAATATCTATTTCCATGGGATCATGTAGGATCCTATGGATTCTCATAAGATCACATGGGATCAAGTGTAAGAAGATTGCCTGGCACAGGGCAGGCACCCTGTAGGTATTTAACAAGTGTCTGCTGAAAAGCGGAGTTGAGGGTTCTCAGGCCCAGCAGTGGAGCCTGCAGAGTTGCCCTCCAGTGGAGATCCAGTAACAGGGTCCTGGCCAGCTGGGGTTGAAAGTGATGACAAGAGTCAGGGGCCTCTGCCTTGAGACCTTGCCCCTTCCAAGTTGGGGTGACTGAGAGAATGTGGAAGTGGGGAGCAAAGAGTAGAGGTGTAGCTTCTTCTCTTTCCCCACTGCCCACTCTTGTAATGAGGACACAGCTCTTTCCCCAGCATTTAAGCCCCTTTCACTTATTTATTTATTTTTACTGGCATATGATTGCTTTGCGATGTTGCGTTACTCCCTGCTCTACTATATTGTGAATCAGCCATATATATTCATATATCCCCTCTCTCTTGAGCCTTTGCCCCACTCCCACCTTCCACCCCTCTAGGTCATCACAGAGCACCGAGATGAGCTCCCTGTGCTACCTAGCATGTTCCCCCTAGGTATCTATTTTACACATGCTAGTGTAAGTATGTCAGTCTTATTCTTTCAGCTTGTCTCATCCTCCCCTTCCCACTCTGTGTCTGTATGTCTATTTCCTATGTCTGCGTCTCTATCCCTGCCCTGCATATAAGCTCATCTGAGCCATCTTTCTAGATTCCATACATGCGTGTTAATATATGACATTGTTTTTCTCTTTTTGACTTACTTCACTCTGTATGACAGACTCTAGGTTCATCCACATCACTACAAATGACCCAATTTCATTCCTTTTAAAGGCTAAGTAACATCCCCCCATATATATGTACCACAACACATCTTCTTTAGCCATTCACCTGTCAATTAACATTTAGGTTGCTTCTGTGTCCTGGTTATTGTAAATAGTGCTGCAATGAAATTTGGGATACATGTGTCTTTTTGAACTATGTTTTTTTTTTAAGGGTATATGGAGTCTTTTCCTTAAACAGGAGGGCCCCCGCTTTCTTCAATCACTAGAATCTGGCTGCCTGGTTTCCCACTGAGATGGGAGAGTCTGGGGGCCCAAAGAGGAAGGGTATGGAGGGAGAAGATAGCCCCATAGTCAGTTGGTCCTGGAGTCACTTCATGGGGTTCCCCCATCGGGACTTGTGAATGGTGGGTGGGAGACTGAGAGAGAAACTCTCAGAGCCTTACTCAGTCTTAACTTGAAAGCACAGGTAGGGCAAGGATATTCCAGGTCCCCAAGGGGGAACTTTGGGATGGAGAGGATCTGAGCAGCCTTTGAAAGGAAGGCCCTCCCCCTCTTCGCTCTAAAGACTGTCACCTGGCCACTGAACACAGCAATGGCGACCACTGTCTTCTCTCCAGGTGTGCTTCTGGAGCCACAGACTCTGGGTGTGCATCTGAGTGTGTTGCTATCCCTGGGGTCTGCCCAGGGGTGATGAGGGATAATGAGGATTATGGTGGTGATGATGGCAGCCGGTGATATTTACTGAGCACCTGGGCTGAACACCTCATGATGCACTCACCTCAATTCCAGGGCTACAGACCAGCCCATCTCATTGAGGCACATCCTCTACCTGAAAATTCAAATGGAAACAGAGCCACCCACAGGGATGAGGGAACATCAATTCATTGATGTCACAAAAGGATTGTCCTTGGTCATGGTGGTGATGAACCTAAGAAATAGCTCCCCACGTGTGCTTAGGGTAATAGTTCATGTCTCAAATGTTGGTGTACCTTCCTTGTTTTAAAGAACATGTCTAGAGAACCAAATCAGCTGCTTTGGGGTCTCCAGACTCCCTGCTTACAGGCAGGAGAGCTATTTCAGGACCCTGGAGAGTGCCCCGAACTCCCCGGAGGTGGGTGGAATGCCGAACTGGGCTTTTCAGAAGTGGCTCATCCTGGGAAATCATCACATGGGTGGGACCTGGGGCCTGGAGCCCTGGGAACACGGGCTTGCCCAAGTTATTCAGCGAGCCAGCGACCTCATGTTTCCATGCAGCCTGACTACCTGTGCCTGCGTCTTCCAGAACACAGCAAAAGCAAGGGCAGCCCAGCTGGCTTCTCTGTGCTGAGTCTGCAAATACACAGGTGTCTCACTTTCTGGACTCTAAAAAGTGTGTGCAAACAGGAGTGCTGTAACACCATTCTGCAACACTGTTGGGTTTGGGTGGACTCCGGGAGATGGTGATGGACCGGGAGGCCTGGCGTGCTGTGATTCATGGGGTCGCAAAGAGAGCATGCAGCAGCCTGGAGTGCTGCAACACTATTCCGGGTTGCTCTGGGCTTTGGGGCAGTACTTGGCTGTTTTGATCGGCAGCTTGGTAGCTGGTTAGAGTCATGGCCGGTGCAACATCACTGCTTGAAATTGAATCTTGGTTTGGTCTCTTCTAGGCTCTGTGAACTTGGAGGCATTACTTAACAGTCTCTGTGCTTCAGTTTCCTCATCTGTGAAATAGGGATGACCCCCATTTGATTCTTGGGTTGGGAAGATCTGCTGGAGAAGGATAGGCTACCCATTTCAGTATTCTCGGGCTTCCCTGGTGGCTCAGCTGGTAAAGAATCTTCCTGCAATGTAGGAAACCTGGGTTCAATCGTTTGGAGAAGGGAATGGCTACCCACTCCAGTATTCTGGCCTGGAGAATTCCATGGACTGTATTGTCCATGGGGTAGCAAAAAGTCAGACACCACTGAGCGACTTTCACTTTCAAAGGATGCTGTAGAATGAAACATAATACCTAAAGCACTTAACGCAGTGCTTGGTATGTAGTTAGTGCAGTAAACTGTTATTATTTTTTAACCTCAAGCATTTCTGCTCCAGCTCTGCTCCAAGAACCTCCAGTACATGGCCAGATTCTTTCCACAGTAACCTCTATCTTGCTTCCAGACTGGGAAGAGGCAGACATTTTCTGGGCTTCTAAACTGTTGATTATCTGAGGAAGCCTTGGTTTGGAAACTGGAAGGCCTCATTGGCCTGGACCAGGGGTTTTGGAACCCAGAGAAGAAGCCGGACCCTGGCACTAGCTTCTTCCTTGATCCTTCTTCATATGGTTCCAAGCCTGGTCTTTAGAAAACAGAAAGATCCAGGCTCAAATGGCAAGTCATTATTGGCCTCTTGGGGACTCCTCTGTGTATGGGTATAACAATACCCTTGACATGGTTGTTCAGTGGATGAGATGAGAAAATGTGGGCAAAGGACAAACACAAGTGCTTTAAGGGCTGGGTATTGGTGGCTGTTGCAGAACTGTCTTCCTAACGTCTCTGTCTCACTGGGGTCTCTGCCACTCCCCCCTCCCTCCCACTGGATGAAGTTCTCATTCCTTCTCCTTGACTGCCTGGCTTGGTCCAATCCAAAAGACTCAGAGACCTTTGGGGTCAGCCCACCTAGGGCCAAACCTCAGAGAGGGAGGCTTTTAAAAGATAAGAGTGGATTCTGGCTTCCTGTGGTCCATTTCCTGTGACCTTATCCCTGCTCTATGCTTTGTCTTAGTATTAATGCTGTGGGTTTCTAGACAACTCCCTTGTCCCATAGCCCTGGGCAGAATCCCCTCTCCACTCCCAGCTCTACCCCATTCCAGCAGCAAGTGGTAAAACATTTATCTTACAAGCAGCTCAGATTTTTAAAAAATTATTTATTTATTTATTTTTGTGTGCTCTGGGTCTTCGTTGCTGCTCATGAGCTTTTAGTTGGGGAGTGTGGGCTGCTGTCCGGTTGTTTCTCCTTGTGGTGGCTTCTCATGTTGTGGGGCCCACCTGGGCTCTAGAGCAGGGCTCAGTAATTGTGGTGCATGGGCTTAGTTTCTCTGTGGCATGTGGGATCTGCCCAGACCAGGGATCAAACCGACACCCGCTGTGTTGGCAGGCTGATTCTCAACTCCTGGATCACCTGGCAAGTCCAGCAGCTCAAATTTAACAAGCATGAACATGAACTGGATCCATTCTTGGCTTTATCACAAAATTAGCATTTAATTAGCATGTATTTTGTGTCCAGCAATGTAGGAGCACTTTAAACACCTTTTCCTGTTTAATCACCCAATAGTCTCCAGAGGTAGCTCTTAATACTGATCTTATCTTACAGGAGAGGAAACTGAGAGGGGTTTCAACTGGGAGGGGTTGAATGATGCTTGGGTAACAGGGAGGGGGCCTTGGAGCAGTAAGGAAGCTTGTGAAGCCCTTAGCTCAGTGCCCAGCACACAGAAGGTGCTCAGTAAAAGGGGTCAGCCTGTCTACCCTGGGGTCTCTCTGGGACTTCTAACTGGGATGACTCCTCTTCCCGCCCTCTCACCCACCCTTGTACCAACTCTTCTAATGGCCAGAATGGATTAATTTGCATTTGAGCCAGGCAAGGTTAATAGAATTCCAGGCAGTAGGAAAACTGGGTGTAGGGAAAGGGCGACACAGAGAATGGCCAATGGCTCTAGTCATAACTGAGGCCCCTTCACGCTTGCTGCTCTGGCCACTTCCAAGCGGGACTGTGAGGTGCTGGGCTGTGGAGTCATCATGGAGTGATGTGTGGCTTTCGTGAGCTTCTCAGTAGTGGGTTACTCATTCTGCCTGGGAACTTGAACACAGCCCAGCCCTCATCCCTCCTCTGCAGACTCTCTGGGTTTTGGGTATGAGGGTAGGTGGGCTGGGACTTGGGGGGCTTCAGGTTCCCTTCTACCACTGTCCCAGGGCCTGGCCCTGACCATGACCTCCCTGCAATGCCCACTTGGGCTGCAGAGGAGACCAGACTTCTCACTGTGGCTCTGTTGTGGGCAGTTGATCATTGGGCCCAGGGCAGGTCTTTGCCTCTTTTTGGGTTTCAGGGTCCTCATCTTGTAGAATGGAAGGGAGGACTGGCTGTTTTCAGAAGGCCTCCCCAGCCCTGCAATGCAGTGGAGTAAATACAATGAAGAATCCCTCTCCCTTTGCTTGTGCTATCAGAGGGTAGGAGTGGAGGATGGGGACAGAGGGCCTGGGGCAGGTAGGATGCAAGGAATGGGGCAGATGGAGGAGTTTCAGTGGATCCGAGTTTCAGTTTCACTGGCTTGAGATGTTAAGTGACTTGCCCATGGTTGCACAGCCGATAGGTGGCAGATCAGGGGCTGGCTAGGGAGGGAAGAAGCCAGGGATCCTGGCTGGCTGAAGCAGGGAGACAAGGGAGAGTCAGTCCCCAGGGAAATCTGGTTCAGCCTGTAGACCAGCACTGGAACCAGGAGGGACTTATTCCATCTGCCTCTCTCTCCCCATTCCACAGATGGGGAAACTGAGATCAGAGAAGGGATAAGATTGCCCAGGCGCATAATGTTAGTTAATGATGACCCTAGGCGTGTTCCCTAGGGTTCTACCACCTAGACCGGGATATTGCTTAATGAGATGGGGAAGAAAAAGAGACAAAGGTAGTTTGAGGAGGGTTGTTGTGTTCAGTTTGGATCCCCTGAATCTGAGATGCTCAAGAGATGGGCCCAAGCAGCCATCCTGGAGGTGAGCTTGGATTTGAAGCAGGGATGTCTACACCAAAAGTCACTTTCTTTTCAGCACATCACCCCATGCAATGTGTGCAGTGCACACAGTCAAGTTACTGAGGGTCAAGGAAAGGTCAGAAAAGGCTTGTGTTTAGGGCAGGGCCAGCACTTGGGAATAGTAATGGTGAGGACAGAAGTTATAATCAGGGAAGGATTCCTG
The DNA here is from genome assembly GCA_007570785.1 of Antilocapra americana. NCBI lineage: Eukaryota > Metazoa > Chordata > Mammalia > Artiodactyla > Antilocapridae > Antilocapra > Antilocapra americana. Next base: position 4,699,809 of record ML661900.1, on the reverse strand, counting down.
GAGGAGGCCACTGAATGGTGTGTCCTTGACGGCCATGCTCAGAAAGATTTTGTGATTTGCCTAAGGTCACACAGCTAGGAAGTGGCAGAGCCAGGATTCCAACTAGGTCTGCCTCCTTCCAGGCTCTCTGTTCTCAACCCAATAAGCTGATGCTCTCAGAGTATGGGTCCTGGCGGTGAGAAAGGACCAGGAGCTAGAGGGTGTATATGATGGATTTAGTCTCTTGCAGTTCAGACCAACTTTCTTCATTCTGTATATGGTCAAATTCCAAATCAACAAAGAGCAGAGCTTTGACCCTCGAAGTCTCAGAACACAGGAGCTGAGATTGTCCTAGTTTTAAGGCAGATCTGACACTAGGTACAGAGTTACTCTTGAATGTAAGTGGCCTGGGCAATTACTTAGCACCTGTGAACTGATATGCACCCAGAATCTCCCTTGCCCCCCAGACTGGCCTGTCACCATGCCCGAGAGTTCATTCATCCATAGTGACTTTGTGCAGATGTGCCCTGACTTGTGTCCTCCCAGGAGGGAGCATACCTTTGGCTCCTCCCACTTGGCCACAGAGGGGACTTAGCAGGCTCTTCTCTCCTGGGCAGAAGGGGCAGAAGTCCCCTTCCTCTCTGCTTTGCAGAAAGCCAGTCTGCCATGGGAGAGACTGGGTCGCCTGACAGAAGGGCAGGCAGCCACTGGGCACAGCAAGCTGCAGCTGTGGCAGCCATGGCCAGCAGCTCACAGTGGGCATGCGGTATCAAATGGGGAGCGCTCCTCTCCGTGCAAATTAAAAATTAAAATTAATCAAACACTCAAATTGATTTTCTTCCCGTCTGTTTCATCTGTTTGCTCTGCTGTGCCAGTCAGATCCAGCCTTGCACAGCCCAGTACATCACAACTTCATGCCAGTGCTGGGCAGCTCAGGCTGCTGTGAAGGTCTCTGCAAGCCTGGGGAAACCGCAGGCACCTCGTTCCAGCCTTGGGGGAATTGAGTAAGGGTCAACCCTGACAGGTCTCTGTGCCTGAGACCTGCTGCTGCAAAAGGGGCTGGTGGAAAGAGAAGAGCAGTCTGGTCCAAAGAAAATGCCCAGGACTTCCCTGGTGGTCCAGTGGTTAAGAATCCACCTACCAATCAGGGGACACCAGTTCGATTCCTAGTCCGGGAAGATCCCACATACTGTGGAGTAACTAAGTCCATGTTCCACAACCTCTGAGCCCACACTCTAGAGCCCTCGAGCCACAACTACTGAAGCCTGCATACCTAGAGCCCATGTTTCACAACAAGAGGAGCTACCACAAATAGAAGTCCTTGGACCACAACTAGAGAAAGTCTGCACACAGCAATGAAAAGCCAGTCCAACAATAAATAAATAAATAAGCCAAAGGAAATGCCTGTACTGGTCTGGGAGGCAGAACCTTAGGGAACACTCCTAGGGCCATCATTAGCGCCTGGACAATCTTTTCTCTTCTCTGATCTCAGTTTCCCCATCTGTGGAATGGGGAGAGAGAGGCGGATGGAATAAGTCCCTCCTGGTTCCAGTGCTGGTCTACAGGCTGGACCAGACTTCCCTGGGGACTGACTCTCCCTCAGTCTCTCTGCTTCATCCAGCCAAGATTCCTGGCCTCTTCCCTCCCTAGCCAGCCCCTGATCTGCCACCTATCAGCTGTGCAACCATGGATAAGTCACTTAACATCTCTGAGCTGAAACTTCCCTAGGGGTGAAATGAGGATGTTAATACCAGCACATTGGTAAAGATTAGCATGCAGGAGGTTTATTGGGATTGAGACTCGTGGCAGGGAGGGAATGCGGGAAGCAGGATGGGGCAGAGTGGGGAGATGGTTTGTGATGCATACATAGCACAGAGCAATGGGAGTCTGGACCTGAGCTCTCTTTGTGGGCTCATCCTGAGTTGGGACAGGAGAGTTGGACCTTTATCCCCTGCCTTGGGCTTCCCTGGTGGCTCAGATGGTAAAGAATCTGCCTACAATGCAGGAGACCTGGGTTTGATCCCTGGGTCAGAAAGATGCCCTGGAGAAGGAAATGGCAACCCACTCTGGTTTTCTTGCCTGGAGAAGCCCATGGGCTATATATAGTCCTTGGGGTCGCAAAGAGTCAGACACAATTGAGTGACTAATGCTTTCACTTGTGGTCACTCATTGGACGCAGCTGTCCCTGGAGGGGCAAGGCCCTGGGCAGGGAGCCTCTCTCTCCAGCTGAGGGGCAGGGGCTCATCTATGGTTGGTCAGCCAGCCTCAACGCTCCCAGCTACATGGAGGAGTGCTTCAGCCTGAAGGGCGTTCCAGTCGTGCTCTGTGGTGCCCCCTACACAGTGCAGACCCTCAGGGAGGCGGGTGTGAGTGTTTCCTGGAACAAAGTCATGAAGCCTGGCAGGGGCCAGCTCACGGGAAATTCTGTTGAAAGGCCTTGGGGGCCCCTTTTCTCCTCACCTCCACACTCACTAAGCCCTGCTTCTTGAATTCTTAAGTATCTACCCTCCATCCCACCCCATCCCCTCATCTGGAGGACCCCACTGGCTGTCTCCCCAGGCTCCGACCTCCAGTGTCACCCCTCCACCTATCTGCCCCACAGGAGCTGGAGGGCATGTCCACAAATTCAGATCTGATCATCTGCCTCACCAGATGTATGTTCTTTAAAATCCTTCAAAGTGCAGTGATCCCCCCACCACCCATCACATTCAAGGACCTTGGTGACCCGGCTCTGATCCCCTGCCACTTTCCCCCAGTCCCCACATCTGCTCTCCTGCTCCTTCCTTGACAGTGTGGGTGCTTTCTTATTTTTCTGTCTGTTCTCAGCAGTCCTCACTCCCTTTCTCCCTCCCTCCCTCCCACTCTTCCTCCCTGGCTTCCTTCTTTCATTCAAACACCATCCAACTGGCCAGCACATGCTCCCTAAATGCCTGCAGTAGCCAGACCCAGGCAGATGGGTGCTGAGGACTCAGAGACAACCTCTGCTTGCACTCGTCCCTCCTCAGGCCCCCTTCCCCTACCCAGTGAATCCCTATGCACCCTTCAAGGGCAGTCAATCCACAGTCTTTCTGGGAGAGCCCAATCTCACACGCACCAGCCCAGGTGAACGTGGGACGCCCCCTCATCTCTACTGAGGCTCGGGGCCAGGTGCCATGGACTCCTGACTCTTAGTTCTGTGATCCTGCCAGCTACCTCGGTATAGTACCACTCCAAAACTCAGAACCTTGACCTTCCTCTATGGATGTGCCTGTCTGCCTACAGTCTGTGAATTCCCTGAGGACAGGGCCCCCCAGGGCCTGGCACAGAGCATGTCCCCTGTGAGTGAGAGCTGAAGTGTAGGTCTGTCCCCCGAACTGTGTGTACTCTCAGGTCCTTAAACTCCCCCTGCCTCACTGGCCTCCCAAACAATTCCAGTCCCACCTTTCAATAATAGGCTGGGTCACTTCTCCACTCAGATCTCCAACAACTACCTCTCTTGCTGCTCTTGGCATCCTCCTTTCCTGACTGCCCCGCCCCATATGACTGTGATGGACCGCAGGTCCCCAAAGTCTGTACTGCTCTGATTCCTGTGATTCAGTTTCTTTATCTGTAAAATGAGGCGAATCCTTGTTCTTACTTCCTGGGCTGTAGTGAGGCTTTGGGGAGAAGGCACACGAGATAGACTTGTGGACAGAAAAGCGCTTCCCCACTTACAGGTAGGTGTGATTATGGTAGAAAAAGCTGATAGAACAGAACTATGAACTGACCTGGCCTGGGGGCAGCATCCTTAGGAGGACCCTTAAAAAGATAAGGCCAGTCAGAACAGCAAGTACAACTCAGAGGAGTGAGCCTCCCACAGGGCAAAGGGCATTGCTGCCCAGAGAGGGAGCAAGTTCTGAAGCAGCCCCCCTCCAGCCATTGTCTGGACCCACAAGGGAGCTCTGGGGGAGGGAAAGTGGCACCCCAAGTCACCCCTCCATGGACTTCCTATTGGGAGGTGTGTGGTGTCCTTGGGGAGGGCAGCTGGCTGTGGTCTTCCCGGGGAGGTTTTAAAAGGTCAGCTGGGAGACTTCCTTGGTGGTCCAGTAGTTAAGAATCTACCATTCAACACAGGGGTCTTGGGTTTAATACCTGGTCAGGAAACTAAGATCCCATGTGTCCTGGGACAACTAAGCTTGAGTACCACAACTACTGAGCTCTGTGCGCCGCAATTGGAGAGAAGCCTGTGTACCACAACTAAGACACCATCCAGCCAAAAATAAATAAATAAATAAATATTTAAAAAAAATCAAAGGTCAGTTGGTGTGTCTGTTTCCCCCAGTGCTATCGACATAAAGGTCCCAGGAGGACACTTGACAAGGGAGCAGTGCCCTGATAGAGAAGGTGGAGGTTATACCAATAAGCCGTTTATTCATCTTGTCTCCTCCCAGGGAGCCAGGAGGAGAAAGGATGACACCCTTTTACAGATGGAAAAACAAAATGCCCAAGGAATCCAGTTCAGCTTTTACAGGCCAACAGGGACTCCCAAATATCTGATGGGGGAGAAGTAGGTGAGGGCATGGGCCATGCTGGGGTGGAGGGGAGGAGGAAAGGCCCCTTGGAGTGCTTCATTTGGGAAGGTAAGCTCAGGAGAGGCGAGATGGGATGGCACTAGGCCAGCAGCAGGCCCCAAGCAGTGCCCTACTCTGTACCCCTGCAAGACTCTAGGCCTTGAATCCTCTGGCTCAGGCAGGATCATTTCGACTGTTGAGTCTTTTCCATTCGCTTATTACAGGCTATGCCCCAGGATCAACCAGGGATGCCAAAGGAATCAGTCTAATCTTTGTCTTACAGTTATGAGGGACAGAGAGAGGTAGGAGCTGACTGAAGTCATTCAGCTGGAGGCCAGGTGAAGGCTGAGCCAAAGTCTCCTGCCTCTCCCTGCCCCGGCCCACCAAGTTGTCAGTTCAGCTGCAAATCTGAGCCCTCAGCATGTCCCACTTTGTGCTAGGGCTGGGACATCAGAAGAAAGGGGTGGAAGCGGTCCCTGGGTGCAAAGGTGCAGAGTGGTGGGCTGGGGAGCAGTTGGAGGAGCAGTGGGCATTGTCCTCTGCTTCAAACTTCCAGGGCCAGCCAGGAGCCACCAGGCTAAACATTCAACTCCTCGTGGGGTCCCCTGGAACCTGCCGCCCTGGCCCCATGAAGCCCCATCTCCAATCCCCTCTCTTTATGCTCTGGCCCTGTGGCCTTTCTCTCCTTCCTCTCAACACAGGGCCTTTACACAAGCTATTCCCTCTCTCTGGGGCCCCTGACTGCTCCAAGTTAATGTCTACCCAACCTTCCAGCACTAGGTCAAATGTCACATCCTGCTGGAAGCCTTTTCTGACTCCCAAGACCAGACTGTGCTTCAACCAAATAGCTCCACAGAGCTTCCTGGCACTTGTCCTAGTTGTAATTCTACCTTTCTTTGCAATATAAAGTGTTCTCTGTCTTTCTCTAGACTCTAGTTCCTCTGATGTGTATTCCCTACACCTGGTCCAGAGCCTGGCATAGAGCAAGCCCTCAACAAATGTTTGTGGAAAGAATGAAGAAAATGGCCCTCAGTTCAAGTCCTGGAAGTGCATACTAAACTTCGGCTTCCTCTTCTCTGCAATGAGAATGATAACACCGGAATTAGTGTAAAGGTGAACCAGTGAATGAAAACTCCTGACACACAGTAGGCTAAGAGTACAAAGGAGGAGAGAGATTGGAGAGGGCAGGGAGTACTCAGGGGAAGCTGTTTAGGTATGGAAGGACTTGAGAGGTGGATGGATATGTAGAAGCCAAGAGGTGGTAGGACAGGTAGGAAAAGACTTGGACGTGGGGAGGTGGGATGAGAGACAGCAAGGAGAAAGCTTGACTGGGTGGGACATTTCTCCCTTAGACTCTATTTTTCAGCCTGATCCAGGAAGCCAGTTATTGACTGAGAAGACAGGCAGGAAATGCCCACTGTCTTCTGGGACTCCATGCAGGCCACTTAGCCCCCAGCTAGACCAGACTGGGTCTGGGGTACAGCCAAGGTCTCCCCCACTGGCCTGTGGACCCAGCTGAAAACAGCAGAGGAGCTGTGAGCAAACACATCAGGAGGGGCACTGACTCAGCCCTTGTGGCAGGAAGCAGCTAGTTCCTAGCTTCCCGTGAAGGAGCATCTTCCAGGAGCTGCCCACACTGGCCTGGCCCCTAAACTCTGTTGCCGTGGCAGTGGGGAGTGATTTCTCCATGTGTCTGTTCATATTCATGCCTTGACTTTCTGTAAAGTCTGCTGGGAGGCAGAGGCAGTGACAGCTTCTGGTCACTAGCACAAGGGCAGGACCCCCGAGGGTTCCAAAGTCTTTTGTACCCGTCTGCCTCTCTGAAGAATTCCTGGATAAAGGGACATGGCCTGAACTTGTTGAGGGAAAATAAATGACTTAGACTTATGTCCATTGCCCCTTTCGGGCACACCAGCTTGTCCCCATACTTAGGAAAGAAACTGAGGTTAAGAGAGGGATGCTACTTATCTGATGTTGCATGGCAAAACTGGGGACACAAATTCCTAAGCACAAACACAAAGGCCGTGTGGCTCCCAGAATAGGAGAGTGGGAGAGATGGAACGGTGTGTAGACTGCTGCTCTGCTCGGATATCAGGCACTCTGGGGAAAGGCTGTTTGTCTCTGGTTGGCCTCCCTAGGGTCCACCTGGAAGCCCTGGGAAGACTCCTCAGGAGGTGTGTTGAGCCAGAACAGGCAACAGCCATGAGCTCATTTCCCTTGAGGCCCCTGGAAAGTCTGATAGGAAGGCAGAAGGAAAATGGCCAGGGAAGGTGGGAAAAAGGAGACAGCAGGCACTTTGGGGATGGTCCACAGAGCCAAGGCCAGGTGTGTGGAAGGAAAAGGACATTTGCTGGATGCTTCCTGTGTGCTGGGTCGTTCTTGTGTGTCATTCCTCAGGAATTCTTTGCCAACCTCCTTGGTGGCTGAGTATTTTCATTCCCATTGTACAGAAGAGGACATCGAGGCTGGGACTGGCACTGGGTATGACGTGACAACTAAGTCTGGGGTCTTTGCAGGGCACCTTGGTGGGTGGGTGCTAAAGTCTGACCCTTCCTGAACTCACACCACCACCACAGCCAGACCTGGGCTCCTTCCATTTCCAGCTCCCGTCAGCAGGGGGAGGCTGTGCTGCGTCTGGCTGGAGAGATTGGGAGCAGAGGTTGGGACTGGGCTTAGGATGAGGAAAGAGGTCTCCTTCAAAGGCTCCTGGATTTGGGGAGCCCTTAGCAATGCATCTGTGATGGCTGAAGGATGGGTAGGGCTTCTCCCTAGACTGTGTCATTCCCACTATTACCCCTGAACAAAGTTGAAACTCCTCAACTCAAGGCTGTTATAGCTTCTCTTCGCCTTCCCCACCCCCACACCCCTGCCCCCAATACGCTGTGCTGTGCTTAGCCACTCAGTCATGTCTGACTCTTTATAACCACATGGACTGTAGCCTGCCAGGCTCCTCTGTTTATGCGGATTCTCCAAGCAAGAATACCGGAGTGGGTTGCCATGCACTCCTCCAGGGGATCTTCCCAACCCAGGGATCAAACCCAGATCTCCCGCATTGCAGGTGGATTCTTTACCGGCTGAGCCACCAGGGAAGCCCAATAATACTGGAATGGGTAGCCTATCCCTTCTCCAGGGGATCTTCCCGACCCAGGAATCATACCTGGCATCTTCCCCTGTTTCCCACACCTAGGTCTTTGCATATCCTCTTGAAATGGGATGCTCTTTCTGCCCAGTCAACTCCTACTTCAATATCTAGCTTCAATGTCAACTCCTCCAGGAGCTTTTCCGGACAGCCTGCACCCCGCAAAGTTCCGTCATACCTCCTGCTCTTACAGGGAGGAGGGATCTATTGATACTACCAAATCAGAGCCCCAGAGATGATGGAACTCAATGTCCTTCCAAGGAAGTGTAAACAGGTCAGAGAGAGGCAGGCATTTGCCCAAGGTCACACAGCCCGAGTGGGAGGCCATCCTGTGAGCCCTGTCCTCTCAGCATGACAGGTGTCCTCACCCTGTGCTCATCCGGACAGCTGTTTCCCTGATCCCTCCTCCCCCCAGCCCCAGTTGCCGGCCGCCCAGCCTGCACCGCCCTACACCTCCAGCGTGCCCCTAGGCTTAGCCGCCAACAAACACTGAGCGCCCCCTGGATGGCTGGCCCGGCCCAACCGCCCGTCTCCTTGACTCACCCTCCAGTCCCGGAGGGCCGGGCTCAACCTCGGGGGACCGGGCGCCGCCCGCACGGCCCCGGCGGCACTACCGCCCCGGACTGTGCCGGCGCACGAGGCCGCCCTCCTCGGCGCCCCCGGGTGGGGCAGGTCGAGCCCGGTGCGCTATCCCTTTAAGCCCGGGCGAGATGGGAGCTGTCAGCGACAGCCGAGGCTAGCGCGGGACGTCGCCGCCCGCCAGGCCGGAGAGCGGAGCCGCGGAGCGGGCGGAGAGCCGAGGGGGCGGTGGGGCCCGGGTGCGGCGGCTCCCCTCGCCGCCCACTGTGCGCCGGAACCCTGGGCCCGGCGAGTGGCGGGCGGCACCCCGGTGTGATGCGGAGAATGTGAGGGCAGCGCAGGCCGGTGGCGAGGAGGCGGCGGCGCGGGAGAGGGCGTCGGCAAGACAGACGGAGAGGCAGCGGAGAGACGGAGGACCGGGATCCGGGCGGGTGCAGGTGGGAGAAGGGAGACGAGCTAGGAGAGGCAGCGGCAGAAAAGAGGGAAAGAAAGGAGCGGGAAAGCACGCGGCTGCGGGAGGCGGCGCAGGCGAGGTGCAGGGAGCCCGCGCTTCTGGGTGGGAGCACCAGAAGCCGAAGTCCGGCGCCGGGGCCGGGGATCAGCCGGAGAGCACGGCCGCGGCCGGGCTGGGAGGGTGAAAGAGCAGGGACGCCCGAGGCGGCCCCTCTGGGAACACCGGAGGCCCTAAGGCGCGGCCAGCCCGGTAGGACCGCAGGGCCACTCCGCAGGCTCCGAGGGCCGCGCTCCGAGGGCTCCCGGCGGGCCGGGGCCTTTGTGAGCGCCCCAGGAGGGAAAGAGTCGGGAGTGCGGAGCCGGTTGTGCGGCGGCGGGGGTGTGTGCGCGCCCAGGTGTGCGCGTGTGTGCACGAGTGTGAGCGCCCAGGCAATTGGGAGCGCGCGTTAGGGATTCTGCTGGCATCGCAGTGTGGAGAACTGGAGGCAGGAGCGGGGCGAGCAGGGGAGCGCGGGGCCCTCCCCTGCACACGCACACGCACCGCGCGCGCGCGCGCACACACACACACACACACACACACACACACACATACACACACTCGCGCACACGCCCTCCCTGCCTCGCTCGTTGCCGCGGCCACCATCTCGGAGCCGAGCCCTGCGTAGCGGGAAACCGAGCCGGAGCGGGAACCAGAGAGGAGCCCAGCGGGGGAATGCGGCCCCGGAGCGGAGCTGCGCGCCGACTGCGCGCCCGGGACGGTGAGTGTGGCTGGGCAGGAAGGATGCTGCGGCGGGGCCGGGGCCGCCGGGGTGCAGGCCGGGGAGCTGGGGTGTCTACCCGCCGGCAGCGCCGCGTGCGCGGCCTCTGATTGGGCGGGAGCCTCAGGGGCAGCGGGTGGGGGGTGGGGTGTTGAGTGCGCGCCCGTTGTGAGGGGGGTGCACTCGTGGAGCTGGAGGGGAGCGCGCTCAGCACCCCGGTTCGTGACCGCGCTCTGGCCCGCTGCGCGGCCCCGCCTAACCATCACCTGCCATCAGAACCCCGGCGACTTGGAGCAACTTTGCGTGTGGGGGCAGAGGATGCAGGAGCTTTAATGGTGGAACTCCGGCCTTTCTCTCTCTGAGAGAACGCGAGGGAGGAATGGGCCGCGTGCCGTGCCGCCCGGCGGGTCAAGGGGGAACATCGCCACCACTTTATCAGCGCAGTCGCCGGCTATCGGGAATACCGGTTCAGCCCCGCGGCGCTGCTCTGGAGGCGCTCGCAGCGCTGGATTTCTGTGACCCCGCCAGGGTCAGATGGGACCGCGGGGCGACAGCTTCCCGGCCTCAGGGCCGCGAGGTCATCTTTGCAGCCAGGCTGAGGATGCGGGTTTGAGGTTTGGGAATTGGGAGACGTTCCTCTGTGTGTGTGTGTGTGTTCCTGCTCCTTCTGCTCCGTGGGACAGGCGGTTGGAAGAAGGGAACTGCCAGGAAAGTGCATCCCATCAGCGCTGGCCACCAAGGCGCTCCCAAGAGCCTAGGGATTGGAAGGAGAACCACTAGGCCCCCAGCCTGGTGCCACCTGGCCCCTCTCCATCCCCTGCTTTTCTTGGAACCATGCTCAAGCTGCCTCACTCTGTGATGAGGTTGTGATTGTGCTGTGCCCCCAGCCTCACCTCCATCTTCTTGAGTCTCTTCTGGCATTCCTGTCCTCTGCTAACAGCTTCAGGAAGCTTACCAATTATCCCCCACCCCTCTGCCCCCAGTACCAGGCCTGCCTCTTCAGTAGAAGATAGGATGGTAGGATAGTCCAGGATGGTGCCCTGAGAGCTGCAGGAGGCCAGCATCCCAGGAGGGAGAGACCCAAGAAAGGGAAAGAGTTCAGGTTCCCTGCAGGCCCTTCCCTTTACTGAATTCTCCCTGCCTTCCCAAGCAGATTCTCCCTCCCCTAGGAAGCCTTCTCTGATTGCTTCCCATCCTTCCTTTCAGGTTGGGATTCTGGGATGGAACAGCTGAGTTTCTCAGCTGCCCTTGTCTATGTGCCTTGCTCCTTGGCACTCAGCGTGTGAGCCCCTGGGGTCAGAAGTCTTGGTCTCAGCCTCGATGCTGGGTGATGGGTGGTGATGTTGGGCCAGTCTGTGTCTCTCTGAGTCTAAGGGGTATGGTAATATCTGCCAGTTTTCAGGCTTAGACCTACTTCCCCTTTCACTGCCCCTCTGCTGTCTCTCTGCTGCCTTGTGAGAATGCAGGGGCTATGGGCACATTTCCTCTCCGTTTCAGAGGAGGATGTTGAGGCAGAGATGGAGCTAGGGGAATGGCAGTCAGTCCGTTGCACCATGAAGGTATCTTTTAACCCTGATCTTTGGTGAGGTGGGAGGGCACAGGGAGGGCCCTCAAGCCCTCTTTATTGACCTGGCAGCAGGGCTCTGGGGGCTGCTGGAGGGTCTCCCTAGGGCAGCTCTCCTGCTGCTGTGACCAGCATGCTCTCCAGATGGACAGGGGGGTAGACACAGCCGCTCTCAGCCTGATTCTCCTGGTTTGATCCCAGCCTCATCTGGGCAGACCCCAGAGTCCACCTAGTCTCTGCTTGATGGTTTGCAAACCTATAATCCTTGGCACTGGGATGTCAGTGTCATCCTGGGGATCAGAGCACCAGCCTGACACTCTAGGTCCTGTGGTTCTCTTGCTTGGATCCTGGAACCCCCTCCAGACCTATTCTGAGGTCTCTCCCATGGCATCCCTTTATGGGCCAAAAAGCTCACCCTCAGGTGAGTGGGCTCCCTACACAGAGGTCTAAATGTGCACTGGAGGTGGGGATGAGGCCTGATGGCTATGGGGACCACTTCCTTCCCAAGTGACCCACCTGAGACACAGGTGGCTAGAGTACCGCTCAGCTTGACGGGCATCTGTACCCATTCTCCTCAGCCCAGTTCTGATGATACCCTGGACTCATCCCTAGGGCCACTTGGGCCCTTGAAGACCTCAGGTGGGGAGAGCTGTTGCCCAGGAGTAACCAAAGCTCATCTGGGGGTGGAAGTGGTGGGGGTGGTGGGGGTGATCTACTGGGTTCTGTGGAGCTCCCTCAGCTGCTTTGTTGGCTTCACTCTGGGGCAGCCTCTCTCTGCCTCTGCCCTTTCCTTTCTGCCAGCTTGAGCTGACTCTGTTTTTCTTAGATGTCATTCCCCCGCCCCCCCCACCTCTTTACTCTTTGTCCCCCTATGGCTCCCTGAGCTCTGGACATACTGACTGATGCTCTGGTTGGTACCCAAGTGGCTGGAACATGGCCAGCTGTCTGCTTGGCCCCACCCCTGCCATCAAGACCTGCTTGAACACTGCCCTGTTTCTTCAACCCCTACCCCCATCCGCCATCCCCAACTGACTCCAGCAGGGTGAGCCCTCCATATGGGGCCTCAAGCCAAGGGGAGAGAGAGAACATGGTACCTCTTTGGCCCCTGATCTGGGGGGTCAGGGGTGAAAGCCCCCATCAGGTGCTCCTAGCCCCCACTGGCTGCCTCCTTTAGGAAGATGACCACTCCCTGCCCTAAATCTCTTGACTGGAAAGGAGTCCTGCTCAGAGTGGCCCCCTTAATTACCCTATCCAGCCAGGCCCTGATCCTGCTGTGTTTGTGTTTTAAATTAAAACAAACTCAGTGATAAGTGGGCTTCCTTGGTAGCTCAGCCGGTAAAGAATCTGCCTGCAATGCCAGAGACATCGATTGGATTCCCGGGTCAGGAAGATCCCTTGGAGAAAGGATAGGCTACCCACTCCAGTATTCTTGGGCTTCCTTGGTGGCTCAGACGGTAAAGAATCCACCTACAATGCGGGAGACCTGGGTTTGATCCCTGGGTTGGGAAAGTTCTCTGGAGGAGTGCATGGCAACCCACTCCAGTATCCTTGCCTGGAGAATCCCCATGGACAGAGGAGTCTGGCAGGCTACAATCCACAAAGAGTTAGACATGACTGAACGACTAAGCACACTGAGAAGTTGTTGATTGGGCTGGGCCTTGGAGTAACTTGAGGCGGTAAAGTTACTCCTGACCACTCAGGCCTCCTCTGTGAGGAACTGGGGGCCACCCTGGCCAATCAGAATCTCTTTTATGGGCTTCCAGGGCCTCAATATCTGCTCCCAGCAACCATGTCTTGCTTGGCCTTGCTCTTCACTGCCTGGAACTGTCCACTTGGGGGTCACTCCATATTGGGGGCCTCTCTTGCTTTGAGGCCTGGGAGCTCATACTGAGGGTACTTATGACAAACCTGGGCCAATCCCTGGGTGAGCTCTGAAAGGAGTCACAGACAAGGACCCACACCCCTGGGTGTGTGGCCCTGAGAGGTAGCAGAAGGGAGGCTGGTAACGGGTTGTTTCAGATGGACCCAGAAGGGCTGACCTGTTCGAATATTTCTGATACTTGGTGGATGCTCAGGAAATGTGCTGGATAAGTGAATGAATGGAGGATGCGACTGAGTGAGGGCTTTCCAGGCAGATGGCATAGCGTTAGCAAAGGCTTGGAGGTGGGAGGCGCCAGGCACGAGGGGAACGTATTTGCAGTGGAGTGGTTCCTGCAGGGGCACAGCAGGCACAGAGCAGGTTGGCACAAGACGGAGGAGGATCTTGAGTGCCCAGCTGAGGAGTGTGGGCTGATTTCGTATTCAGAGGTTGTAGGGGTGAAGTTCTGGAGGGACGCGATCAGATTTGCAATTTAAACCGCTCCCTCTGGTGGTCGTGGGAGTGATTGGCTGGGAGAGCCAGAGGCAGGGCAGCCGTCCTAGAGCTGCTTTAGGAGTGCAGGCTGGAGGTGAGGGCAAGAGTTGGCCAGGCGCCTTGGCAGCCTCTGCTGGGATGGCCAAGGGGCTGTGTGTGGTTTCCCTTCTGATGGAAGAGGAAGAAATCCGGGCTGGGTAGGGAGTCAGGTGGGGTGATGTGGGCCATCAGAATGAGGCAGGGCCTCACCATTCTCACCTCCTGGGCATACAGAGTCGGCAGGCATCCTGGTGTCAATAAATGAGTCTTTATTACTGGCCCTTCCCCTGTACGCACTTGAGCAAGTCCCTGAAGTTTCTCGGGTCTCAGTTTTTATGTTTGTAAAATGGATAAGTTGGGGGCAGGGGCTCCTGCCAGGGGTTTTCCTGGCTGTGCCTGTGGCCTGCAGGGCAGGGATGGGTGGGGTGCCTGGGGCCTCGGGGCCTTTGCAGAGGGCCTCCTCAGGCACTTGCTTCAACCATCCAGTTGTCAGGGAGAGTATGGGGCCATATGGCCACATCAGAGGAGGAGCCTGCCACCCAGGAGGGATAGTGGCTGCCACTCTGTCCTTCTGGATCTATGAGGGCACTGCCCATCCCTAGGGTCAGGGTGGGAGGAGGCCAAAGTGGAACCTCAGGGTCCAGGTTGGTTTGGACATGGAGGCTGGGCCTTGGCAGGTGGCCCCGTCTCAGCACCCATCTGCCAGGGCAGCCGGATAGGTGGCTCCATGTCCAGGACCGATCCAATTAACTCGGGACCAGCTGTGCCAGACAACCCCCCATTCCCCATGCCACTCCTCTGGCCTGCTGGTCCACAGGCCATGGGGTGGCACAGTGCCTCTGATGTCGGGGTCTCAGGTTTGAGTGGAGTATATGTGTGTGACACACAGCTCAGGTGTGACATGCAGCCTTACCCTGATCCCTGATTCTGTAGTTTTGAGATTTTGGAGTATGGAAATGGGCCACTCAAATCAGTCTGGTGTGATTAAAAGGGCTTGCCTTGGGCATGGGAGCCATCTGGAACTGAGTCTGAATTCTGTCTCAGCTGCTTCTGAGCTGGATGGGCTCAGGCAAATCACTTTTCTGGCCTCAGTTTCCTCATTTCCTATGTGAGAATGATAACCTACCTTCTCGGGGTGTCATTAGCATACTTTGCAATAATACATATAAAGCACGCACTAGCTTGATACACTGAAGAGTCTCAGTAAGTGTCAGTCATGCTTTGCCCTCTGCTGGGAGAGAGAAGTGAGTTCTGTTGGAGTTTCAGTCTCTAGGCTGAAGTAAGGAGGAGCCTTATTTCTCAGGAAAAAATTTGCTTTATAATTTTATGTGGTGCATGTATGCTCAGTTGTGTCCAACTCTTTGTGACCACATAGATTGTAGTCTACCCGGCTCCTCTGCCCATGGAATTTTCCAGGTAAGAATACTGGCGTGGGTTGCCGTTTCAGAGGATCTTCTTGACCCAGGGATCAAATCCATGTGTCCTGCATATCCTATATTGGCAAGCAGGTTCTTTAACACTAATGCCACCTAGGAAGCCCAATTTATAATTTTATAAGTAAGTTTTTATATTCCATCCCTCATTTAGTCCCCATGGCATGCTGTAAAGTAGGCAGAGAACACCGTCCCATTTCACAGATGGAGAAACCTGCAAGTGATTCTCCAGAGTCACACAGGCAGCTGGCCTTGATCCTGTCTCTGGACCCCTGGTCCAGGACTCTTGCTGCCTTGATATGGGTCCCAAACTTCGGGGGAGTGGAGGCTGGGGAGAAGTGGGTCTGTCTTCAACAAAGTCTGTCTAGACCAAGCTTGGGGATTCTAGAGAGTCTCTGCCTAGCCCTGTCTCTGATACAGGCGCAGGGACAGGCTGCTATGGTGACAGCCAACCCCAGCTGGGGTTACTGTGGGGAATGCTCAGTGAGGCAGTGATTTGGGGCATTTCTCCAATGGAATGTCTGTCCAACATGGGGTAGGGCGGAGACGGGTGTGTGTGTGTGTCAGGGAGCACGGAGGCGGGGAGCCTTTACCTCCTGGGCACCCTTAGACCCTGCCCAGGCAAGCGGGGCTCAGCCTTCGGGGCCCTCTTCTGGGGAGAACACTGGGCTACGCCAGTTGTGTGACCTTGGCCAGGTCACTGTGTGCCCCTCTTTGAGCCTCAGCATCCCTCTTTGTAAGTGGAAGATAATCCCCTCCCTGCCTGCCTCCCAAGGCTGTGTTTGGGATTCTACTGTAAATACATGTTTTGATACAAACATCATCTTCCACAGCTGCGAATCCAGGAGTCCCCCGTCCTACATCTGCCGGTCCTGTGAAGGCTCAGCAGTTCTCTTGTTGGGTGCTTCCTCTGGGTCCGGCTGTGCTGGCTGCTCTGGGCGCGGAGATGAGTAAGACTAGCCCCCGCCCTCGTGGGGTGGAACCTGGCAGGAACTGTGGACGCGATGGCATTTAACGGTCCTTCCAAACACATGCTGGTTGTCACGCTCCCACTCAGCATCCTCCAAGGGCTCCCTGTTCACTCAGACTGGTGTCTGAACCCCTCAGTATTTTGCAGAATCCGATTCTCCCCGCATCTAGCCATCTCGTTCCATAGTCCTCTGTGCAGTTAGGCTCCAGCCCAATGCCACTCACTCTCCTTTTCTCACATGCTGTGGCTTTCCTTCCTCCAGTGGTTTGCTCTGCTGACCCATCCGCCTGAGTCCTTCCTCCATCTCTGCCCATAGATCCCACTCGATTTCAACACTCAGCCCAAATGCCATGTTTAGAAACCCCTCCTGGTCCCCCTAGCTGGAGCAGCTTTTCCTTAGAACTCAGAGTGGTGTATCTGCTTTACGTTTTGCAAACGCTTACTGTGCACCTACTGTGTGTGAGGCCTACTGTATGCAAGGCCTGCAGTACATGGTCTCTCCTCATGCCCGGGTCGCTGGTGCCTCAGATGGTGAAGCGTCTGCCTACAATGTGGGAGACTGGGGTTCAATCCCTGGATTGGGAAGATCCCCTGGAGAAGGCAATGGGAACCCACTCGAGTATTCTTGCCTGGAAAATCCCATGGACAGAGGAGCCTAGTGGATTACAGTCCATGGGGTCGCAAAGAATTGGCTTCACTTTCACTTTCATGGCCTGGGAATGCTTGGTGGCAAGGGACTGGGCTTATTCATCCTGGGTATCTGGCAGATCCAGACACCTGGGACCAGATAGGCTGACCAGGGCTTGTGGCCCATCCCTCAGAGCCTCTGCGGTCATTGCCTCTTCTTCCTCCTCTTTGGGTCTGGACATTCTGGCTGGGCCCAGGACATCTGTTTGAGAAGCTCTGAGTTACTGGTGGCTTTTCTGCTGAGATGCTCACTACAGATGAGGCCTTCTCTCCCCAGGAGGCTCCGCCAGGCCAGGGAGGGGACGCCCAGTCGCTGGCCACACATAACTCTCCCCGATGAATTGCATGGCATCCAGCAATTAGCAATTGATTATTTGGGGTACTGATAACTCTTCCATTATCGATCGGCGGAGGCGGGCCTGGCCAACGTTAGTATGGGTCAGCTGGGCCTGGCTGGGAGATTGCGATCATGGTCATTTATTCCTGACCAGGATGCTTGTAAATAGGAACAAGAGAAAGGGAGGTGTTGGCGATCCTCTCTTAGATTCGCACCGCCAGGTTTGGGGTAGAGAGATAGGGAGGGGGTGAGGGGGAGCTTTTGCTCACTCTTACCTCCCTTTGTTCCCACCTTCCGTGTTCTGCTTCCAGTCTCTCCTGGCCTGGGTCTCAGCTTTCCCATCAGTTAAGTGGGGATTTCAGTCTCTGTGGGGTAACACTGTGCCTTTGAATGAGACACCTAAGCAGTCCCTGACTTGTCATTATTTCTGGTTAATGGGGTGGGGCAGGGGAGCAGCAACCTGAGGCTCAGAGACGGTAGTGTCCATATGAGGATGGAGCCAGCATCAAGATCTCTAATCCAGGGACTCCCCTGGTGGTCCAGTGGTTAAGACTCTGAGCTCTCAATGCAGGAGGCCAGGGGTTTGATCCCTGGTCAGGGAACTAGATCCCACATGCCACAACTAAGACCTGGAGCAGCCAAATAAATAAATAAAAATGAATATATAAAAAAAAAAGATCTCTAATCCAGGGTCATTTTGCAGAAGGACAGGGAGGAAGTGGGTGGGAGGGAGGTGGTGGGTGGGAGGAAGGTGGTTGGTCAGAAGAAAACAGTTGCTTCACTAAAGTGCTGTGTCTGGCTTCTGAATGTGCTCAGGCTTCTAAATGTGGAGCTAGGACTCAGTGGAATTTGTGCAAAAGCGATTTCTAGGGAAACCACATAAAGGAGATGGCAGGGGGCATGTTTAACCTACTTAAGAGACCCAGCTGCCTTTCAGGCCTGCCAGGAGCAGGAGGCATTATTTGTGGGGTTCTGGCTCATGTGACCATTGCGTTTTTGTTTTTTTTTTTAACTTTTTGTTAGGAACATTTTCAAAGGTACAGAAAGATAGAGGGAGCAGTGTCGCAAGCTCCCATATACCCACTCACCTAGATTTAACAGTTGCTGCCATTTTACCACATTTTGCTTTATCTCTTTCTTTCTGGAGTAGTTTAGAGTAAATTATAGACATCATGACATTTCACCCCTAAATGTTTCAGCATCCATCTCCAAAAAATATAAGAAAATGTTTGTCTCACCTCAAGTGGCCACATAATTCATTTTATCCTTGAGAGGTGAGGATGCTTGAGAGACGCGGAGACTGAGGCCTGAGAGACGACCTGGTCTGTCCCCATCACACAGCGCAGAGGAGGAGGTGAGGAGGAGTGGGATCTAGGAGGCCGGCTACAGATGTCAGCCTAGGATTGGCCAAGACTGGGGGCGAGGGGAGGCGGGAAGTGGCCTGGAGCTGGGCAGATGGCTGAGGTAGGATGCTGCTAGGGTGGCTCCTCTGGCTCAGGCTGGAGGTTCCGCCTGGAAACAGGAAGTGAGTCTCTTTTAGGATAGCCAGGGCTCTTTTCCTTTTGTTTGCTACGGGGATTAATCAGGAACTGCAGTGTCAGGGAAATCTAAAACAACTTCTTGTTTATTGTTTAATTTAAGAGACTGTTATCAGGCTCTGGCCATGCAGGGCCAGGGGAGCCTCTGCTGGCACAAGGCGTAGGGCTGCCCACACCAGCCACTTTGGATGGCAGGAGGGAAGGCAAGGGGAGGGCTGCCTGGAGTTCGGGGGTGGTGCTTAGGAGCCTAGCCTGGATAGTCACGGGCTTTAGGGGAACTGAGAGTGTGTGTGTGGGTGGGTGGGGGCGCTGAGCCTGAGATCTGGGCTGGGCTGAGTCTTTGGTAGCCTCAGAAGAGAGATGAGAAATGAGGCACAGGGGTGAGCTGGGGAAGGTGCCAAGGAGCGCAGGCTTTGGCTGCCTCTAGCCACATGGAGGAGCTGTCTTCACTCTCCCTCTTGGGCCCTGTTTTCTCCCTGGGGAGGGAGGATGGGTGTCCTTTGCCAGCCTAGGGCAGGTGCAGGTCTCCCTTGTCTCCTTGGGGTCAGGGTGATTCTGCCCTCCTGGCACCCACACATGCTTCTTCTGCTCTTAGTGCCCTTGGTGACTTGTGAGCACCTCTTGATTCTGTGAGGGTCACAGATATGGAATTGGAGAACATTGGAACTAGATGGCCGCTTTGGAGATGAACTCATTCTTTTAGGCTTAGATAGGGAAACTGAGGCACAGGGAGTGACCAACTCCATCTCAAGTGTCCCATTGAAAAGCATTGCAAATACAATGCTTTTGTACTTGCAGTGATGCAGTGGCTGAGACTCGGAGCTCCCAGTGCAGGGGGCCTGGGTTTAATCTCTGGACAGGGAACTAGATCCTACACGCTGCAACTAAAGATCTTGCATGCTGCAACGAAGATAGAAGATTCTGCACACCGCAACTAAAACCTGATGCTGTCAAATAAATAAATATATATATAAATAAATGTTAAAAAAAAGAAAAACATTGTGGAGCCTTGGCAATAAGTCAGGAGTCTGGTTTCTCAATCCCAGAATCCCCTGCTCCTGGGCCTTGTGGGCTTGTGGTTTAGACAGACAGGTGCTCCCTCTGGTTCAAAGGGGCAGAGGTGGGCCCAGCTGGGGAAGGGCTGTCAATCATCCTGGGGTCGGCCCCAGGTTCTTAGGACGTGCCCTGCCTTCTGTACACGCACACGTACACACACACACACACACACACACACACATGCACACACACCTGGTTATTTACCAGTGGGGAGCGTGGGTGTGTAGGTTGGGGAGGTGTCCTGAGGGGTGTCCTGAGGCTCCACTATCCAGGGCTAAGACAGTCTTCCTGTGTTCCTATCTCTGTCCCCACAACGAGGAGAATCCTGGTTAGTGCCACACTTACTGTTGGGCTTATTTCTTGAGGACAGAAGTAGGAGTCGTGAGCAGGAGACTCCCCTTGGAAGAAGGCGATCGGAGGGAGAACAAGAGACAAAGGTCAAAACACCTTCTGATTCCTTGTCCACAGCCCTGTGGCACTGCCAGACCCTACATCAAGCCTGTGTATTCTCTGCCGTTGGGGATGGAGAGGAAAACACCCAGCCTCCCCCAACTGGCTGGATGGGGGCTGTGGAGCTGGGGCGTGTCACCACCTTTCCTGAATGAAGTGAGCGGGGGAATGGACCTCTTCTGCTGTGAGAAGGGTAGGGAGGATTGGCTGCAGCCACTGGCCCATCTGTTGACTGGTCCTTCAGCCACCTGCTGGGTGGGCAGTGGGCTGTCAAGGATCATAGGAAATAGGGCGGGTCCTTGTTATCCCATCCACAGGCCTTCCCTCTGCTCTCCCCGTGCTGGGGGGTAGGAATGGCACTGTGCCTAGAGTCCAGGGGGAAGGTGGGTTAGAACTAGCATAGGTCCCCAGGCTGACTGATTGCATGTTGGAACCTCGGCATGGCGCTGGAAGAGCTTAGTGCTCACCCCAGCAAAGTGGCCATTATGGGCACCATTTTACAGATGAGGAAATTGAGGCTCAGGGAGGTCACTTGGCTGGTCAGTGGTGGGTCTGGGATTTGAGACCAAAACTACCTAGCTTCGGTGGATCTCACTGCCTTTGAGTCCTGGTTTCTGCTCTGGGCTTTGCCACTAACTGCTGTTCTCTGGGCCCTGGGTCAAGCAGGACTGTGAGGATGGCTGAGGGCTGGGCTGCAGCCACAGGCTGGAGGGAAGGCTGAGCCTCTGGTCACCTCTTCCACCTGGCCGAGCAGGTTCTCAGGGTTCTGACTGAGGCTTCCCCCACCCTTAGGAAGAAGGAATCCTTCCTAAGCCAAGAAAGCGAGGGCTCCCTGGCTCTGTGTGGAGGGATCAGGCCCCCGTGTGTGTGCAAAGCCCATCAGTGCCTCCTGCCCTCTCTGCACCCAGCTGGTGTGTGCCTTCTGTGCCGTTATCAGGGGATGGCAAGGTGGCATGGGAGCCTGTGTGCTTGGGCATGGGCCACTTGAGGCCTGGAGAGTCACCCCTGAGGAGTGAGTATGAAGTAGGGCAGAGGTGAGTTAACTGCACACCTGTTAGTCATAGTGCCAGATACTTTACATATATTATCTCATTTAACCCTAAAAACAACCCCATGAAATTTGTACTACTACTGTTCCCATTTAACAGATGAGAAAACTGAGGTTTAGCAAGATCAGGGGACATGGAAAGGCCACACGGTTAGTGGAGGGGTTGGCATTTGAACCTAGGGACATCTGCTTCTAGTGGAGGCTGTGTCATTTGTGTGCTACATGAGGGGAGTCTGTGCTGCGACTAGGAAGGAGGAACTTAGAATTCAGGAAGATGCTGCTGGTGGCTGCTCTGTATTTGGAGGCAAGAGGCCAAGGGTCAAGTGAAGGGTCTTGGTGGGGAAGGGGCTGTTCAGTGGGAGAGGCATTTCTGGAAGTCTAATGTGCAGCCTAGAGCTGTGTGTCCCTGGCTCCGTCATATGTTCTGGGTCTGTACCCTCAAACCTGCCTTACCTCCCCCGATGGGAGGTGTGCACACTCCTTATACTCCCTTCTCTGGGTAAGGCCTGGATGTGAGAGAGGCTTCTCAGAAAACATTCAGGGCTGCGTGCCCCATTGGGAGCATCTGGGGATGAGTCTGGAGAGGGGCCTGGCTGTGCATGCCTCGAGTACCAGCCTGGAGTGGTGGTATTCTCCAGATTTTGAGCAGAGCCAGGACTGAAGATTGGAGGGGTGGATCTCTGATGGCTGGGGGATTGTTGGTGGCTGTGGGTCCTGCCTGGTGGGGGAGGGGTGAGAGAGCTGGGGCATCTGGGGGCTTCTCCCCTCCTTGTCTCAAGCCTCCATCAGTGCAGGAGGGGCGGGGAGGTGGCTTTCCTTGTCTCCTGTTCTTTATCCTCCCTTTTCCTGCCTCCAGAATGAGGAGTAGGAGTTGGGGGTGGTCTCTGGCCCCTCCCAGACCCCTCCCTTGGAGGCTGTAAATATTTTTTCTCCATCATCTCTGCTGCTAGAAATTGCTGCTTTTAACACATCCCCTCCCCGTTCCCCCCCGCCCCACCACCTCATTTTGCTCGGTAAGAATGCTGGAGAAATTCTGTGTGGGGCGCTCGCTCTGTCTCTTCTGCTCGTGCCCAGAGTCCCCTCCAAAATCTCTAATTGCTTTTAAGCTGTGATAGTTGGCAAAAGCAATTTTCTTTACATTATGGAGAAAGAGGGAAAAATCTACTACATTCTCATCTTCTTTTTTTTTTTTTTCTTTTTGACTCTAACCTTACGTTTTGAATTCCTCCTCACAGCTGCTAAGGTTCTAGGGGAGAAACAGAGTAGAAAGAGATGTGGGCAGGGAGGCAAAAATACCTTCAGGCAGGGCATTTTGCCTCTCTGAGCCTCAGTTTCTCTGTTTACAAGGTGGTTGTATGTCCATTCATTCAGTAGACATTCTCTGAGCACATCCTCTGGAAGAGCTTGAGGGCAAGGACCATCTCTCTCTTTGCTGCTGCATCCCCAGCACCCAGCTCAGAGTCTTACATCCAGTAGGTGCTCTGTTAAGACCAACTGACTGGATCAGTGGGTCTCTGTGAGCCAGGAACTTGGCCAAACACTAGGAATGCGCTGGATGAATCAGACATAGCCCCTGACCACCAGGGATCACTGAATGGAGGGGAGCTGCCAAACACACATGATGACCGTATTGTGGATACGGGATGCTTAGCAGCATAGAACAGGACCGGCCAGGGGAGTCGGAAAAAGTTGCACAGGAGAGAACTTGGACTGCATCTTGAAGAAGGCTAGGAGTTTGACAGGTGAACCGGAGCCAAGGAGGAGGAAATTTCAGTCTGGAAGTAGCGTGTGCAAAGACCACCCCTGGTCAGTGCTGGAGCTGAGGGTGGGGTCAGGCCAGGGAGGCCTTGGGGCTGCCCAGACGGGCCTGAATTGCCTGAAAGAGCTTTGCATGGAGGTGGGGAGTTTGGGCTTAGGTGATGGGGACCTCTGGAAGGTTCTGAGCAGAGGACATGTGGGAATGATCCCCTACCCCTACCCCAGGCTCCACGCAGGTGGTAGTAGGGGAGAAGGGATGCTGGTTGGGAGGCTGATCCTTGGTGAGTCTGTGGGGCAAGGGAGGCTGGAGTGTGAGTCTGAGACAGAAAAGGCCGGGAATGGGAGTGGAGTGAGGGGTAGGGGTGTCCAAGTCCTGGTGCTTGTCTCCTCTGATTGTGTTGTGGTGAGAAGCAGTCAAGGCCTTTCCTGGACCTTTGGGTGGGGTCCCCCAGGATAGCTGGGGAGGCAGGGGTCCAATTCATAGGCCTCTGTTGCCATGGTCAGTCAGGCTTCCTTTGCTTTCAGTTCCTCAAGATGTACAGCCCTTCACAGTGTATAAGGCCTGCTCACCTCTGACACCTCAGGGGATCTTGGAAAGTGTCCCCTGAGGTGGGCAGAACAGGGGGCTGTTCCCCATGGCCCGGGAGGGGCCAGGTTTGTCCCCGGGTCTCCAGGCAGGTGGAGATGGGGTGGAGATCTGAACCTAGGTCTCAGGGCCCCTTGCCTGCTGCCCGCACCACCTCTGTCATGCCCCCCTCCGCCCCCAGCTCTCTCCTCTCCTCCCCTCTCCAGCCCCATGCTCCTTCCCTGTTTGCAGAGCGTGTGGGGCTTTTCAAAAGCATTAATGATAGAAAATAAATTGGAATCGGAGAGGAATCATCGCCGGGCATTCTCGGAGGGCTGCCTCTGCCCTCGCGTCTCTCAGCCATATTGGAGCCAGCAGCCAGACCAGAATATGAATGAGTCCGGGCTGGCACTGCTGTTAATCTGTCGGGGAGCCTTCCCTGGGCAGACGGCACTCAACAATGGCAATGAGGCCTCGGTGGCCGCTGGGCTTCTCAGACAAGGACTGATTTCTCTGGGATGGAGTCACAGTCCATGGCTGCGGAGGAGGGGCAGCGGGCACCTTGTGCCCAGGGTCCCCCCTCCCCCTTGAGTCCCCTGCAGGGGTCACAGCTCTGAGGCCAGCCTGGGGTGGGATCCAGCATCTCTGCCCAGGCCAAGGGGACCTGTATGAAACTTCCAGTGGCTCCTAGTGTCTGGATTACTCATCTGGATATTTGAGGCCTGCTGTGAGAACTGGGCTTCTCCCGTGGCTCAGCGGTAAAGAATCCACCTGTAGTACAGGAGACACAAGAGACGTAGGTTCGATCCCTGGGTCAAGAAGATCCCCTGGAAGAGGGCATGGCAACCCACTCCAATATTCTGGCCTGGAGAATCCTCATGGACAGAGGAACCTGGCAGGCTACAGTCCACGGGGTCACAGAGTTGGACACAACTGAGTGACTGAGAGCACAGGCACGCTGTGACAACTTGAACTTTTTGTCCTATCTCCTCCAGGAAGCCTTCCTTGGTCACTGCCAAACCTCGTACTGAGTTTTCTATATTCAAGTTTCTCATGGCCCCTGGAGCAAGGGTATAAACCTACTGCCTAAAGGGGACAGGCAGGTAATGAGTGGGACAGGCTGGGGATGAAGCAATGGGGAGAGGTGGAGACTGTGGCAGTGTGGCTGCGTGTTTGGGAGCCCGGCCGTGGGCGCTTTCACATCCAGTTCTGCTGAGTAGCCTCTGCTCCACAGCCACGCTTGTCACTCTCTAGCTTGCAGGGAACTCCACGAGGGCAGGCCCTAGTCTCTGCCTCTGCAGCCCATCGCCCCACAGACACTGGCATAGGCTGGGCACCCAGGCAAGTTCCCCAGGAGTTTCAGAGGCTCAAGGGCCTGGGAAATCACTCAGAGCAACCTTTCCATTTAGAGATGGGGAAACTGAGACCCAGACCTGGGGGCGGGAGCGATAGAAAGGGCTCCTGTCGTGCTCTAAGCAGCCTGTTGTTGTGCTGATCTTCACAACAGGAGTTTTTGCACCTGTCTTATTTATTTATTTTTAAAATAATAGCTGCTTTATTTTTTTCGTTTATTTATTTTCAGCTGTACTGGGTCTTCATGGCTGCATGCGGGCTTTCTCTAGTAGCAGTGAGCAGGCTCCTCATTGCAGTGGCTTCTCTTGTTGTGGTTCGTGGGCTCCAGAGCTTGGGTTTCAGTAGTTGTGGCTCATGGGCTTAGTTGCCCTGTGGCATGTGGAATCTTCCCAGAAAAGGGGATGAAACCGGTGTCTCCTACACTGGCAGGCAGATCCTTAACGTGGACCACCAGGGAAGTCCTGTACCTCTGTTTTAGAGAGGAGGAAACAGAGACTTGGGGTGTCTGGATCCAGGGGCCCTGCAGGCCTGCATGTGACTCAGTGTGTTGGAATCCCAGTGCCCGCTGCCTCTTTCTGGCAGGAGTATGGGTGCTGAGATGGGCACTGAGTCCCCTGACGGGGGTGAGCTGTGTTTGTGCCCAGAGTAAACTCAGCTAGGGGTGGGAGGCCTGGGATCCTGGCCCTAATCTGCCACCAACTCCCTATGTGACTTAGGACAGAGGGCTTGCTCTGTGCCTCGGTTTCCCCATGTCAGTCTGAGAGAGGGCCCTGGAGGGATAAGAGACAGTTCAGGGGGCCCCCCTGAGCTCACAGCACCTGCCAGCCCTGCTCAGTGCTTCTGTGCAGCCCCTAAGTCCCCTTGACTCCAGTCCAGGACTGTAATGAAACCCCTTATTCCTCTCCTTTCTGGAGTCGCTGTCATGTGGGAGGTGGTGACATCCAAGAAGGGCTTGGGCTCTGCACATCTAGTTAGCGGTGTGGGGCAGCCAGGGCAGCCTGCCCCCTATCCTGGGAGGGAAGAGGGGCTCAGCCCAACACCAGGTGGGAAGACTCCCAGTGCAGGAGTGTACACTCAGTGCTGCTTCCCAGGGGATGCTAGTGGTAAAGAACCTGCCTGCCAATGCAGGAGACACAAGAGATGTGGGTTCAATCCCTGGGTCAGGAAGATCCCCTTGGAGGAGGGCATGGCAACCCACTCCGGTATTCTTGCCTGGAGAATCCCATGGACAGAGGGGCCTGGATGGCTACAGTCGTATAGCGTCAGACACGACTGAAGTGGCATAGCATGGCATAGCATACTCAGTGCTAAGCCCGAGCCTCACCCTTGCATGGCCTGAGCCTTCCTTTCATTTGCTCAGAATGGACTCCCAGGGTCTACCTTGTGTTGCCTGGAGGGTAAGATGGGTACAAAGAGGCCCAGAGAGTCTGTGAGTAAGGCTCAGGGTCACCACTCGCTCACCCCGACCTCTGTCCCCATCAGCCTGTGCTCCCCTACTGCCAGGGCGGCCTCGTTCACCTTGCACAACTCTCGACCCTGATCGAACCAGCATCTACACCCTGGGACTCTCGGAGGGGGTGGTGTTCTGCTTGGGGCCTGGAGCTGCAGAACTTGCCCTAGCCCCTGCCCTTCAAACCGTGCTGCCCTGCCAGCTATGGATGGACAGGTGGACATCAAGTCCCTGAAAGCTCTGTCCTCTGGAGGCCCAGCCTTGCTCCCTTCCTGCTTGATGGTTCTGAGTTATTTTGGTCTGTGGGCCCCTTGGGGAATCTGATGAAAGCCATGGCCCCAGACCTGAAACAGACATGCACCCCCGGCCCCACACCACATGTGTAAACTTACATCGAGTTTCGTGCAGTCTCCGTGCTCACAGACCTCCTAAGTTCCCCGTCTCTGGAGACTCTGGTGAGGATCTCTGCTGTCGTCGAGTCCCAGGGGACATGGTTAATGTGACCCGTTGTGTTGCCCAGGCCACACTCTTTCTGCTCCGCCCTGTGCCTGCCTGGGGGCTGAGCCTTGTGATGACCCTCTCTTTCTTCCCACAAACTTTGGTCCTTGACCTCTCCTCTGACTGGAGGGGAGGATAGTATTGGGAGGCGTTAGGTCAGGCTGAGGGCCAGTTGGGAATAGGTTTCCGGAATCTGCCACCTGGTCCTGGCCTCTCCATCTTCCCTGGTGGCTCAGTCAGTAAAGAGTGTGCCTGCAAGGCAGGAGACCCGGGTTCAATCCTTGGGTCAGGAATATCCCCTGGAGAAGGAAATGGCAACCCACTCCAGGATTCTTGCCTGGAGAATCCCATGGCCAGTGGAGCCTGGTGGGCTACATACAGTCCATGGGGTCACTAAGAGTCGGACAGAGTAACTAACACTTTCACTTTTTTCTCCCGCCCTTTCCACAAGCCTACTGGCTGTCCTTACGCCCTAACACACACACACACACACACACACACACACACACACACACACACTCTAGATATAGACATGACAATACACAACACTCTCCATAGTTCACCTCACAGACCCACACGAGCCCCTCTCTCTGAGCACCATGTGCTGCACACAGCAGTGCCCTCTACTTGCAGCACAGGCTCGCCCAGCCTCTCTCGGCACAGAGAGGAGCACGGTAGTTTCCCTGGTGCTTTGACTTCTCTCTGTTCCCTCCTTCCTTAGCCTAAGAGCTCTGTGTGAGCCGGGGGCTGGACCTCAGAGCCCCCTCACCTGGACGCTCCTGCAAAGGCCCCTCCCATGTTGCTGGTACTCCCTGGGCTCCTCTGAGCCTTAGACTAGGGTTCTCAAGATCATGATGTTCCAGGGCTTTCTGGTCACCTGGGGAAACTCTCACCCCAGCCCACGAGGGCCAGAGCCCTGCTGAGGAGCCAGTGGCCTTGGCTTTAGCACAATCTGTCTGTACTGCCTGTTGGGCCCCCTTGCCCTGGGCAGATATGCTGGACCGTACCCCAGGCTGGCCTCAGAGCTGTGTCCTCAGCAGTGGGCTTGAGAGGGTGGGGGCTCCTGGGCACAAGGTCCCCTCGACCCCTCCTACACAGCCATGGACTGTGACTGTTTCCCAGAGAAATCAGTGCAGGTTGGAGATGCCCAGTGGCCACTGAGGCCTCATTGCAAACAGCTTTGCTGCCAGTGAGTGCCATCTGGCCAGGGAGGGCTTCCCACTGGCCTTGGTTTGGGGCAGTGGAGGTATGGGCTTCACATTCTCCAACTGAGGTCCTCAAACTGGTCCTATGTAGCTCTACTCCCACCCCATACTAAGGGTCTGGGGGTGGGGCTACATACGCCCCTCCCCTTTCAACCACAGCCAATCTGCTCAGGTCTGCATTTTATACTGGAATCTTAGCAGGATTTAAAGGATTAAGTGAATTCTTTATTGAAAATTTAGCAACACATTTGTAGGCAATGGAGACTGTGAAAGCCCTCTTGTGCCCCTCCTAAGAAGTGATCCCTGTACTGTCTGGATATTGTCTTCCAGCCTTTTGGGGCATAAATGAACAATCTGCTATTTATAAAAATGGGCTCATTCTGAAATAGCATTGTACAGCTTGATTTTTTTTTCGTATTGTTATACATAGATGTGCCTCCTTCTGTCAAATGGCTGCGTGGCTGCGGAGTGTTCCATAGTATGGATGTGCTGTGTTTTGTTTAAACATTCCCTTACTGATAAACATTTAGGCCATTTCTTTTTTACTCTCACCAGCAATGCTGCTATGAGCATCCTTGAATATTTATATATGAGTGCCTATGCTATCAATTCTGTAGGAGAAGCTCCTAGAAGTGAGATTTCTAAGTTGTAGGGTGTGTGGGTTTAAAATGTTATTCAGTCTTCCCAAATTACCCTTCCAAAGGTTGAGCCAAATCCTCCTCCCTTTGCTGGTCCATGAGTGCTCTTTTCTCCACCTCCTTGCCAGCACTGGTTGTTATCAATCATTTTAATTTTTCCCAGTCTGATGGGCAAAAAAATGATATCATGTCGTTTTCATTTGCATTTCCCTGATTGCTAGTGAGATAGAACATCTTTTCATATGTTTATTGGCCAATTTTAGTTCTTCCTCTGTGGGTTTCTAATTCACTGCCAATTTCTCTCTTCTTTTGTCTTTTTTCTTATTGATTTGTAGGGGCTCTTTGTATATTAGTGGTATTTTCTCCCAGTGCCTTTTAACTTGGTTTATAGTGTGTTTGCTGTACAGATGTTTTTACATGTTTATGTAGTTGGATTTATCAAATTTTTCACTTTATGGCTTCTGGATTTAATGTCTGGCACAGAGGCTTCCCCCACTGCATAAGATTTCATTTCAAATAAGAATTTTATTGCTGAGAAGTCTTTGCAAAGCCCTGGTTTATAGGCTTCTCCTGGCAGCTGCAGCTCTGGCTCTGGGGAAGGGAGGGATGGCCCCTTCTGCCCAACCATTTCAACCCTCTGTCTCCCCTCTGCCCTCTGGCACTGGGGTCACAGTTGCTCTGTCTTTCTTTAGACCTCCGTTTCCTTGTGTGTCTGCCCCCACCCCATTTCTGTGTCTCTACTGTTTTCCCATCCCTAGCTGGTTCCCCACTGAGCAGAGGGAATTGGGGCGTGAGACGGCACTGTGGCAGCCCTCAGTGGGTTGGGACAGGATGGTGGCTGTTAAGGAACATGCCCCTCTCACTCTCTACCTGCCAGCCCAGCCTCATGTCACACGGGCTGGCAGGACAACCCCTGGTCCATTTCTCTCTCTTGGAGAAAGTTTTTTCCTGTTGGGAGGCTGAGGGCAGGCTCTGAGCTAACCCCCATCCCTCCTCCACCAGGAGGCCTTCGCAGATATCTCCTTCTTCCTCCCCTTCCACAGCTCTGGACCTGGCTCCTCCTTTCTGTCCTCACTGGTCTTGCCATGTCCTGCCTCCTCAGCACTGAGCAACCTGGGGTCCACCTGGCCACCTCTCAGCGTCTCGATTTCCACCTGTGAATTGGTTGTGGGAGTGTGTACCAGCTGATGGGGGGTGTGGCCCATGGGGGATACAGCAGAGTTGGTGGGTCTTTCAAGCCAAACTCTGGAAGGTGTCCCCTCTTGCCCTCTCAGTATGAACCCCTCCAAAAACCTCACTGCAGTAGAGAATCTGTGTGCGCTGACAGAGGAGGGGACGTGAAATCTACAAGTGTGATGGCTGATGTCTGGGCTCACTTGTTCTCTGCTCCATCCAGGCCCAGTGTTATGCCCGGCTCATGCAAGGTGCCCAGGAAAGCAAGAATGAACAAGGAAAGCGTGAACAATGCAAGAGGAGGCTGAGCCTGGGGGAGAAGGAGGGCAGTCAGGGAACCAGCTTTCTTTGAATTCCTTCTGTGTAATAACGTGCTTTTCTTATGGTTGCTTATTTCTGGGGATTGGATGTGCTCATGGGGAACACCCCCATGACCTCCTGAAGGTGAGGGTCCCAGGTGGGCTCACTACTGTTCCACACTGGAGGCCTCTGGGTGGGAGCTGTAGGGGGCCTTGCACTGAGGGAGCAGTTGGGAGACAAGCTGGGTACAGCCAGAGGTCTCTTTGATGCATGGCTTGGAAATACATAACTCAAATCCCCACGATAGCCTTCCCTGGGCTCCTGCAGCCCCTTGGATCTCTGTCCCATCCCCCTCCCTCTGACTGCGATTGCCTGTCTCCTCTCTGAGCTTCTGGCAGGCAGGGGCAGTGTCCTTTACCTCTCTATATCCCAGTCACCAAGCACAGAGTGACTGCTCCGCAAAAGTAGAATGAATGAATGAATGAGAGAAAACCCAGGGATATTGGGTAGAGTGGTTAGGTCAGGGAAAGAGGAGACCTGGTTTCTGGACTTAACTTTTTGGCTGACTTGCTGAGTTGACCCTGACCCTCACTGGGCCTCAGTCTCCCCATCTGTACAATGGGTGTGGGCCTTTCAAACTTTGTGATTCTGTGACTGGGTTGACCAGTATAGTCACATGTCTCTGTCTCTGTCTCTCTTACACACACACACACACACACACACACACACACACACACACATGCATATATACATACCAGTACCATTCTTTTTGATCACAGTGTTTGCTGAGCACTTACTGGTTTCCAGTCCCCCACAGTACTGAAGCTACTTTGACAGCATCCCGAAGTAGCTATTTCTGTGAAAGTCTCACATACCTAAGGGCTTGTGTTAATTCTGTTGAGCACACAGGTATCTGATACCCAGGGTTCCCTGGGCTCCACTGAAGGGCCAAGGAGCCAGAAGAGCAGGTCAGAAGCAACCCCCTCCCCCGACCTCTGCCATGGTCCCCATTACCCCCTGCGGCTCTGAGGCCTGCAGCTGGGATCTCATGTCCTTTCTAGGACTCGGTACACAGGCAACGCCCCCCACCGCCCCCCATGTCCAGCAGAGCTTCCGGCTCCCACTGCTTCTCCTCCCTTGCCCCAAATTATTGTCGCTCTCTGCCTGTGGTCCCATTTCCATATCAACTCCTTGTGATGCCACTGAGGAGAGTGGGAGCTTCGGGAAGGTTTGGGGAGAAGGGAGTGGGAGGCCCATTCATCATCATGGAGCGTGGCGGCTGGGTGCTCAGAGCAGAGCTGTGGGCATGGTTTGCCCTGCCAGCTCAGGTGGAGCTGGGCTTAGGGCCGTCAGCCAGGTGGTCTGGAGGCCTGCCCAGAACAGTTTCCCGGGCTGGCCTGGGCCTTGCTGACTTGTGCCAATCTACTGGGAGCCAGCTTGGGCAGCCACTCAGGGTACCCTTGCCTGGATAGGCCTGGCTTGGAGGAACCAGGCCTCAGGAATGGCCCAGACTCTGGCCACCCCTCTGACCCGGGCTAGCATCACTATGTCTGGTCCTGTTCTCCAGGGTCAGCTGCCATTGGGAGGCACCCTTGGGATCTGCTGGCAGCAGAGGGGTATAATTTGGAGCTGGTGAACTGTGGAGCTAGGCAGGCCCTCTCTTACTGGGTTCACACTGCTGTGGTTCTGTTGTCAGGATGGGAAAGCCCAGGTGGACCCTGGAACCTGCTCAATGCCCATTTCTCTGCCTCCTTCTTGGAGGAGAAGTGTGCAGCCCATGAAACAAGAAGACTTGCCTCTAGAGGGTTCCTCTATGTGTACCTACCATGTAGCTAGAAATTCCACTTTTGCATCTTAGACTTGATGGAATGTTGACTTTGGAAGGGACTCAGAGGCCTTTGCCATCTTCTGCTCACGTTATGACAACTGCCTCCAAGATGTATTCATCCACGCTTCTATCCATCCTGTCTGGAAGGCCTTGTAAGTCTCCCTGGAGGTCCAGGCCTGTGTTGTACAGTGCCATATGGGGAATTGGGAGGAAAAGGGGAGACTGACCTGGCAGGTCAGAGAAGAAGGGAACTGTTAACCCTCTTGAGGGCTGCAGGCCCTGTGAGATGCTGACTGTCTGTGTTTCCCTTTTGCCATTGCAGTTATAGCCACCTCTGGGTGCCACCCGCACTTGCATTTTCTTAATCCTTGTCTTTGTGTTGACTCACATTTGAAGGTGGATTACCCAGTGCTCCCCATGCCACACATCCATAAAATCACAGCTGTGATATGCTTGTCATTGGAAAAATAAACACCTATGAAAATAAAATTGTTTGCATACCACCTAGAATCCCCTTACGCACACCTGTGGCACGTGTCCCACACTTTGAGAAACACTGATTGGATTGGAACCTCTTGGCAATAGCTCAGAAAGGGCCTTGGGTCTTTTCCTTAGAGGATGAAATGGTTAGCGAGCATCACTGATTCAGTGGACATGAACTTGGGCAAACTCCGGGAGACAGTGAGGGACAGGGAGGCCTGGCGTGCTGCAGTTCATGGGGTCACAGAGTCGGATATGTCTTAGCGACTGAACAACAACTGAGCAGTTGAGGAAACTGAGGCTGGGAGAGAGAGCTGGACCCAGGGCCATGCAGGCAGCGACTGAGGGAGCTGGGAGCTGACCTTGGCCCTCAGACTTGCAGCCCCAGACCTGTGTCTTGGGGCCTCGCCAAGAGGATACGACTCTCTAGTGTCATCCCCACTCATGGAGGGTGTGGGGACTGGGACCCAAGCTGCCCTCGGAGAATGTTTGGTGAAGAAGTAAACCAGGAAAGGCAGGGGAAGGAAGAGAGGGAGAGGTCGTCCTTGGGAACCAGGAAGCCAGGGCTCAGGCTCAGGGAGAGGCACCCCTGGGGCTCTGCAGCACCCACTCTCAGGGACCAACCCCGACCTGCCTCCTGGAGCCCGGCTGGGAAGGAAGGCAGTCCCTGGGATCAGCTGGGCACCTACATGCCCCAGCTCGTGCATCTCTTGTCTCCTTTTATCTTCCCAGCAGCCCTGGCTGGAGAGACAGTATCCCCATTTTATGGATGAGAGAAGTGAGGCTCAGAGACTTGACTTTCCCCAGGTCACAGAGCCAGTGGGTGGGGGAGGCATATCCAGACACCTGCCTCTGTGCCTGCTGCCAGGAACCCCACCACTTCCAGAGCCCCAGTGCCTGAACTGGTGGCCTGTGAGGGTGTGTGAGTGTTAGTGAGTAAGAGTGCGTGTGGGTGTAAGTGCCAGTGATAGGTAAGTGTGTCAGAGACCAAGTGCATTATGTACCTGTGAAAGCATGTGTGTGTGTGTGTGTGTGTGTGTGTGTGTGTGTGTATAAGCACAAGTGTATAAATGAGTGAGAACATTCATGAGTGTGTATGTGAGTGTGTCAACAAGAGGGATAGTCTGTGTGTGAGATGTGTGAGTGTTTATTGCCCAGCCTAGTGGGATCAGACCTTCTGTGAGCATGGCGCCCCACTGCCCCCCAGAACCATCCCGTGCTGTCCCTGCTCTGGCTGATGGTTTGACTCTTTTTCTCCCACAGCCTGCTGCCCTCACAGGCCCTGAGGCCCCTGTGCCCACAGGCAAAGAAAGAGATCGCCAGTCCCCCTCCCGGTTGCACTCCCTACAAGCCCGCCTGACCCAAGGTAAGAGGCTGCTCTGGGCCGCTGGGAGGTGCGGGTGGCGTGGGCCATGGGGGGTGGATGTGGTGTCCCCGAGGGAGAGGCTGTGGGGAGGCCATCGCGGGGGGGTTCCCATCTCCTACCTCGGCCTGAACTCAAGTCCAGGAGAGTTGCTGCGGCCGTGGCCGTCCCACTAGTCTGGGCTGTGGCAGGACGCCAGCAGCCAGCTCAGGGGCATTCTTCTGAGCAACACGGTTCCCGTGCGGTGTGGGAGGTCTCTTGTGGTGAGCTGAAGGGCTCTGTCCTTGGTCCTGTCACATTGTTGACCAAACGTGTGCATGACTCCAGGTCAGGCGGGAGTGGGAACGTGTGGACTGAGACAGTCAGTGTCCAAGAAACTGTCAGGAGGCTGGCACTGGCTCGACGTGGGGAATTTCACGGGGCTCCGAGCCAGAGTAAACGTGTGAGTGTGACACCTTCAAGGCAGGCGGAGGCTCAGCCCCAGGTGTGTGCGTGTGACAGGCACTGGCAGCCAGGTGACCTTGGCTCTCTGTGAGAGCAGAGCAGATGGCCTCTTGGACTCTATCATGAGGAGCAGGACACCCAGAACGTGGGAGGTGACAGGCTCCCCACTCTGGTCCCGTATGAGGGAATGTGGAGAAGCCACAGCAAGTCCCGAAGAGGGAGTTGATGGGGAGGGGGAAGGACCTGGGTTGTTGCCTTGCTAACCTTGCCTGTGACCTTGGACAAGTGACTTCCACTCTTTTTCTGGGCTAATGCTTTGTTCTTGACAGGCCTCCGTGACCCGTGAGAAGGTCTGCTAAACAGAAGGCGCGCTGGGGGAGGGCTGGGGGCAGCAGGCTGGGCTGGAATGTTAACCCACTTTTTCAGAGGAAGAAGACCTGGTGGCCCCTTCTCCTGAAGGACTGGGTGACAGTTGTGATGTGGGCAAGGCTCAGCCGGCGCTGTCCTCCCCTTCAGGAAGCTGCAGGGTTTGGCAGGGAGCAGACAGCAGGATCTCCTTCCCGGGCCCTCCTCATTTTGGAGTCCAGTTACCTCCATCAAGATATTCCTGCTAATCAGTCAGCCCTGGGTGGAATGAGCAGCTAATTAGCCCTCCAGTTTAACCTGTAATTGCTGCTGGGAGATGGGGAGAGAGCAGGTGGTCAGGATTCTCTGCAAGGCAGCCTGGGGTGATGGGAGGGCTGGAGGCAGGGGCGGCAGGGAGGCAGTGGCTGGGCCCTGCCCCTACTCTCGTGGTGGGGGAAGCACCGCAGCCCCCTCCACCACACCCCACCGCACCCCCAACTGCTCAGGCAACAGCATGAGCACGTGAAGCTCAGTGGGTAGGGAGTCAGGGAACTAACGCAGAGTGGAGGCAACCTTCTTGGCTGGGGGGCCTGAGGGCCCTGGAGGAGGGGTACCCAAGCTGAGCCTTGAAGGCTGTAGGATTCATTTAAAATGTTCTATTTTCCTGATAAATAAAGAAGCCTGCGTGTTCTCCATAGAAAATGTGAGCACTTGGGTGTTTTGCCCGTCACTCTTTTACAAAATATGTATTTATATCATAATTGGGATCAAATTGTACTTACTGTTTTCTAACCTGCCTTTTGCACTTAATACTATACCAAGATCATTTTCCCACCATTAAATACTGTTCTGGAATGTGATTTTTAATGGCAGCATAATGTTCCAGCCCGTGTGTGCCGTTGCATGTTTAACCAATTCTCTGTGGTAGGGTTTGATTGTTTTCCTTGGTGTGTCATCATAAATGATGCTGCGTGAACAAGATGATGTATGTGGAGCTGTGATGGGTGGAAAAAGTTTAGGGGAGGAGGGAGAGGGCCCAGGCTAAGCAGAGGTATAGAGGTGGAGACTTTGGAGTATTTGTGGAGTGAGGTGCCCAGGATGGGGGGCCAGGCTGGTCACCGGGAGCATTTGAGACCTGCTGAGGAATTGAGACTTGACTCAGCCAAACCCTGGAGGGAGCCCAGGTCTTTCTTTGCCATCTCCTGCCTCCTCCCGCCTGCTCCTCCAGTGCTTCTGTGGTTTGAGGAGAGGGGCGGGTTGATGGGGTAGGGGAAGGGCAGGTGAAGCTGGGGGTCCCAGATGCCATAGCCCTTGACTTCTTGCTTCCTGGCGGGGTTGATGGCATTTAAATCAAGCCTCTCTCTCTGTGGCCAGCCCTACCCAGGTCTCCTTGCAGGAGGCGTATACCCGCCACCTTTGGACACTTACTGACTCCTGAATCAGTGCTACCGGTCACACAGGCCTCCCTTCTGCCCCTACCTAGGTGGAGAGTAGGAGGGTGACCCATGTCCTTGGAGAGCCGGGAAAGGAGGCTGGGGGTAGGTGTCTCTTCCAGAAAGCCTCCCTGACCTCTGGGCCCATCTGGTGGCCCCCTCCCAGCCTGCCCCTCCTTGTGCACGTGTGATCACCCCATTAATGCTCACACGCTGGGCGGACGACCCATGAGTGTGGCTCCTGGGATGATCTTTGCTTGCAGCTCCCAGGCTCCTCTCTAGTTCCTGGCACGGGCATAGCTGAAGGGCAGATTTTTAACCACTCCTTTCATTCATTTTCATTGTTCACATTGCAGACATTTCCTAAGTCTGGTAGGTTCTGTGTTGTCCCCAGGGACCCAGAGATGAGCTGGTCATGGCCCTGATCCTCAAGGAGCGCACAGGCCATGGAGGGGGGCAGGCAGGTGAAGGTGGCCCTTTGGATTATGCCCACTTGGGTCAGATTGCCTAGAATCCAGTCCCAGCTCTGCCTCTCACTAATGATGTAAATTCAGGCCATTTACTTACGCTCTCCGGGCCTCAGTCTCTTCCTCAGTAAACAGGGAATGTAACAGCATTGACTTTGTGTGGATTAAGTTGGTTGGTGCACATAAGGCACATAGTAAATGCTCAGTTAAGTGTAGTTGTCTGCTATAGGACAGTGTGACCAAGGATAGAAGGTGGGGAGATATGCGTCAAGAGTCAGGCTCTGGGAAGCCAATAGACATGGTCGACCCCTCGTCTGGGTGCCTTGTCATCCCTTGAACCCCTCATCCATCTGCCACCCTTTGTGAAGATGGTGAGGGTGGGATGGAGCAGGCATGCCCAAAGGGAAAGGTTCGAGGCCTTCACACAGGCCTTCATACATCTTAGGTGGGGGTCTGTGGTATCTGTGCAAATTGGCAGGGGCTGGCTGCCACTTCTGTCTCTGCCACCTTGGATGCTGGCACTGTTGGAGATGGGGTGCCCTGGGGTGTTTGGCTTTGTCTGTCTTTGTTCCTAGTCCATAGTTTTCATAGGTTTCGGGGGAGAGGAGGTGGTGGGGAAGCAAAATTAAAATTCTTCTTTGAGAAGTTAACAACTTCCCAATTAAAGGATTCTTATTTGTGAGATGCCTCAGAGGCCTTTTCAATCAAGAGGCTCTTCTGAATAATAAAAGTGCTTGAGCTGAGCTTGGAGAGAGACGGAATGGAGCCTGAGCTGCAGACAAGAGATGGGGGACACTGAAGATGGGCACCCACAGCCTTGGGAATGATGGTTGTGTGTGATGGGGTAGGCTGCACTTCCCTTCTGCTCAACAGTGTTGGGGGGTTGGCATGGGGAAGACAAAGAGCAGGGAACTGTCTTTACTTTCACCCCTTTAGCCTTTAAGCCCCTCTGACTCTAGCCTGAACCCCACACCCTGATGCTTTCTACGGAAACCCTCTGTAGTCGTCTCTCAGGCCAGGATGGAGCTAGGAGGAGGCTGGGATGTGGTGATGACAGTTTGTAACTGTGAACGTGGCCTGAGCTTGTGCTCAGGAGCAGACAGCCTGCATAGAGGGCAGTACGTCTTGGCTTCTGAGACCCTAGGCTCCCTGGTGACATGCTGGGTGTGGTTTTGTAGCTGTTGGGTGTGTGTGTCCCTCTGCCTTCCAGCCTGGCCCCTGGACTCAGCGCTACCCAGCCAATTTCCTAGGAGACCCGGTCTGTCCTGCTTGGAGCTGAGTGTCTGCTGGGTGGCCCAGGAGAGCTGCCTCCTCGGATCCTGCTGGGATAAGCCAGCCTAGTCTCCCTGAGTGTCTGGAATGTGGAAACCTCTATTACCTGAGCCCCGCTTACAGATGAGGGAGAAAGTGAAGTGACACCTAGATGCAGAGAGGGGTTCTTGCTAAAAGAAGCTTCTCTTCCCATGGCCCCCGGGGCTCTCCAGGTGACTGAGCTAAGAGGAGCTGGAGGAGACACGGGGCAAGCCTCTCCCCTCAATGGGCAGTCCAGGTCTTTACTCCAGGCCCCGCAGGGTCCACCTCCGGGAGTTGTCAGGGTCATTTGAGGAGACCCTTGCATGGTGGGCCCGCACTCCAGGCGGTGAGGAGGGTGGCAGGAGGGTTTCCAGCTCGCACCTGCTTTCCTACCCTCCCCCCTCGTGTCCTACTTTCCGGGAGCCATCGCGGCGAGGCTGTCTGTGTCAACACCCGGAACCATGAGAGCCGGGCGCCTCCAGAAGGCCAGCCGACTGTGCGGATGCTCCCCGGAGTGCCGGGTTTCGGCCAATAATTGGGAGCAGGTGATGTGCAGGCTGGACAGGGAGGGCCATCCCACAGCCCGGGGCGGGGAGGGCACCAGGGTGGGCAGGCTCGTCATGACCCTGTCACAGGAGTCATGATCAAGCTCTCTGACCAGGCGGGGAACTGAGAGACTTCGGATTTGAGCTCCAGTACTGCAGCTGTGTGTGTGGCCTTGAGCAGTGACCCTGCCTCTTGGGGCTAGCCCTAACTGTGCATCCCGGTGCACTCCACCAGTGGACTGGAGGGTCACATGGGGTAGCGTGTGTGAATTGCAGGGCTGGCGAGTCATGTCAGTGGAATGTGGATTTGT
The DNA here is from genome assembly GCA_007570785.1 of Antilocapra americana. Lineage (NCBI taxonomy): Eukaryota > Metazoa > Chordata > Mammalia > Artiodactyla > Antilocapridae > Antilocapra > Antilocapra americana. Next base: position 4,661,448 of record ML661900.1, on the reverse strand, counting down.
GGACTGTGTCGTTTTTTTTGGCTGAGCCACGCAGCTTGTAGGATCTTATTTCCCTGATCAGGCAGAAATTGAACCCGAAGTGAAAGTGCAGCATCCTAACCACTGGACTGCCAGGGAATTCCCTGGACTGTGTCTTAACAGCACCATTTGGTGGGGCTGTTTCACATCCCAGCCCTGCTGCTTAGATAAGTGCTTCACTTCTCTTAACCTCAGTTTCTCCATCAGCACAATGGGCATAATGATGGCTCTTCACAGAGGTGTCTACTTCATCAGTGGGAGACTTCTCTGCTCTTCTCTCTGAATCATTTAATGATCCCATACTTCCTGAGTACCCAGTGGTACTGGGCTTGGTGGCCCCAAAATGAGTAGGTGACACAGTTCCTGCTTTTGGGTAGCAACGTGACGTTAGTGGGACTGAGGAGAAATGCTGAGAGTCTAGGAAAGGGAAAGAGATAAGGGTTGGAGAAGTCAGGGAGGGCTTCCTGGAAGAGGCTGGACCTTAGTGTTCAGGAGGATTTGGGGAAGGAGGTGGGGCAAGGAGGAATGTAGAGAGGGCATGGCTGGTTGGGAATAGTGAGAGTGAAAACCAGAAAGGGGGTGGTAATGGGGTTGGGGTTGGGAGGGAGGGGGGGTTGCACTCAGAGCCCAGAGAAGCCCCAGCCCTGGACCCCTGCTGGTGGTGGGGGACTGGGAAGTGGGAGTGGGACAGTTGTCTCCGGATTTAGGGCTGGGGGACAGCAAGCCTGCAGCCTGGATCCCAGCAGAGACCCTGGCATGGTGCCTGTGGGCGAGTGGGGGCACGGGTTCACTGTGCACAGACAGGATTCCCCAGACCTCTGGTGGGAAGTATGGCAGCCTTGTGCAGGGCCTGGGAGGAGGCTGGTGGCAGCGACCCAGACTGGCAAGGCCTGTGGAGAGCCTCTGGCTGGAGGTGGCATCACCCTGAGGGCAGCCTGGATTAAGGAACCAGGGTTCTGACTTCTTGAGGACCAAGAGACTGAAAGCCAGGGGAGTGGAAGGGATCTGTGGTGGGCTGGGAGGGCCAGGAGAATCAATCTTTTTTTTTCAGTTTGGCCGCATCATGTGGGATCTTAGTTTGCCAACCAGAGGTGGAGCCTGCACCCCCTGTGTTGGAAGCTTGGAGTCTTAACTACTGGACCTCTGGGAAGGTCCAACCAGGAGAGTCACTCTTGCCAAGTGTCCACTATGCGCCAGGCCCTCAGTTAGACCCACTCTGGACTTGGGCTTGCACAGCAGCGTAGGGCGCACTGAGCTCATCCTAGCTCAAAGAGGATGATGACTCACCTGTCTCAGGTCATTTAAGATCTGAACTCCCAACTTTTAGCCTTTTATGTGGCCCCACTACCCCCTAGGACTGTGGGATTTAAAGGTGAGCATCTCCCAGACTTTCCTGAGTGTGCTCAGTACAGGGTCACTCAAATATGCGGTCTTCCTTGACTTTACCTCTCTTGGGGAGGCTCAGAGAGGTCAAGGCTATGTCTCGATGCCACACAGCACTGAGGCCTGAAGTCCCTGGCTCCCTGGAGAGGAGCTGCTGTGTCCCCTTCCTCTAGAGGGTCTGTTGGCCCCTGCCGGGCCCTTACAGGTTGGAGGTCAGAGGTAATCTTTCCAGCCACAAGCCACCTCATATGTCTTCACTACTGAAGGAGGCTTTAAAATCTCAACCCCAAATTAAAACCTATGAGTGCTTCAAAACAATGAAAAATTTCCCTGATAAAAGAGGAGGCACACTCAGGCATGGCCTCAATGAATGGAGTGACTTCTGGGATTAATTCTGGATGTATGGGAGAGCACCCAGCTAGGAAAAGCACGTGATGGATATTGTAACAAATTGTTTGCTGGCGAGAGGAATAATTCTTAATGTGCGCTAGCCGCCAGCCGAAGGCACCTTGGCTCTGGATGCCACATCCCCCACTTGCTGGACCTAAGCAGGATCTCAGCAGGGCGGCCTTACCTCTAAGTCTCTAGACCTTCACTGATGACCTTCCAACCTCAGAAGGGATCTGAGTGGGAGCGGGTAGTCCCCGAATCTGTCCTGAGATCCACCATCCCAGGACCTTCGGACTCCTGCTGCCTCCCCCTGCTCGGTCCCCTTGGCTGGGGTGTGTGTGTGTGTGTGTGTGTGTGTGTGTTGGGGGGTGGACAAGGGTGTGCTTGCTGAGTGGTATTCCTCCTCCCCTGCCATGGGAGCCGCCTCCTCTTCTCAGACTTCCTGAGTGTCAGACCTGCCCGTTCCTCCACCTTAGACCACCCTGGGGAGTCTCTGCGTAGACTTGCTCTCAGGCTGCCTCAGTTTACCTATCTGGGGCTTGGGCCACTGCCTCTTCCCCAGCTCCCTAGCCTCAGGCATGGTGGGAGGGGAGGTGGGAGCTGAGTTGTTCTCTTTGGCCAGTGCTCCCTGCCTTCTAAAGTATCTTTGTGCTGAACCTGCGGGAACCAGGTAGAGGGTCGCCTAAGTCACTTCACCTGGGGAACAAGGGAACACGACCACTGAGGCACAGATGGCAGACAGGACTCCTGTGCGCCCCTCCTCACTCCCAGCCCGGGGCTGACCAGCACAGGGGCACGAGCCTGGATTCTGAGTCACACAAGTCTGCATTTAGTCCTAGCTTCCCACTTTCCAGTGTGGGACCCAGATGACTCAAATAACCTTTCCTGATTCCTCACTTACAAGAGATAGGGTCTTTATATCATCTTCATCATCTCAAATTTGTGAAAACAAGATCTCATTCACCCACAGAACAGTCCTGGGAGATGGGTCCCGTTATTATCTCCATTACGCAGATGAGGAAACTGAGGCTCAGAGAGGTTAAGTGAGATGCACAGGGTGGCAGTGCCAGGACTCAAGCCTTAGCCTCAGATCTGTAACTGTATCATGGAATTGTTTAGAGAAAAGGTCCCAGATCATAGGTGCTGCTCCCCAAACCTCATCCCTGCCTGTTCCCTTTTCATAGTGGAAGAGGTGCTGAGACCCTTCAGGGCCTGGGGCAGATGACACTGGGATCAGGGGCCCTGGCCCGCTTCTCACTAACCCCTCTGGCTTAGAGCTTACCTGTCTCTTCATTCATTCATTTATCCATTCATTCATGTGTTTACAAAATACCTCCTAAGTGCTGGGTGTTATTTCTAGGTTCTGCAGATAGAGGGAATTTACGCATTCTCCACCTGCCCTCAGGTAGTTTCCATTCTTGTGGGAGTGGCAGTGAGCCAAACCTCAAATCATTTGTTTTTAGGCAGAGGGAATCCTCTCTCTTTTTTAAAAAATAAATTTTATGTACTTCTGTGTTGGCTGCGCTGGGTCTTTGTTGCTGTGCACAGGCTTTCTCTAGTTGCAGAGAGCAAGGCTACTCCCCATGACAGCGCATGGCCTTCTTATTGCAGTTGGGTTTTGCTCGTTGTAGTGTCCTCTGCATTGGCAGGTGGATTCTTAACCACTGGACCACCAGCAAAGTCCCAAACCTCAAATCATTTGAATAGCGCCAGACTGTGATGAAATTGGGAGGGAACAGGGTCATGAAACAGGGAGTGGCTGGGGTGGGCTGAGTGACTTTGGAGGCAAAGGGATCCAGGCAGGACTTTTGAAGAGGTGACCTCCAGTCTGAGAAGAAACAGCATTCTAGGTGGCTAAACAACAAGACCAAGGTTTGGAGCTGGGTGTGTATGAAGACCAGGAGGAAGATAGCATCATGGTAGATGGGGAAGGAGGGAGAGGGGAGGCCCTGGCAGAGGGCGGGTTTTAATTCAGAGAACTGTGGGGGGTGGGGTGGGGGAAGCTCTGAGAGCGCTAAAGCAGGAGAGTGACAGGATCTGATTTATGCTTTTCAGATGCCATTCTGGCTCTGATGGGGAGAGGATGGATTAGAGCTAGTGGTGGGGAATGCAGGGAGCCTGGTGGGGAGCCTGGAGGAGAGCCACGGGGTCACAGAGGGAGGAGGGTGGCCTCTGGATGGTGAGAAATAGGTGGAGGGGGAGATGCTGGAGACTGGCCCTGTGGTGGGGAGACTGAGTCTGGGCCGGGGGAGGTCAGTGTGGTCTGAGTGGCCTTGTTTCCTAAGATGGGATCCTGGGCCCCCATTTGGATTTCCTGGGTGTGAGGTGTCAACGTCATCCACTGGAATGTCATTTCTCGGGCTCTGTTGGGACCTCCTGCATGTCTCTAGACTCGACACTCTCAAAATGATTTCACGTGTCTTATTACACTTGTTCCAAGGTCAAAGGCTTTGCCCTAATACATTGGATCATCCCAAGTCCATTTTTCAGATCATGCCAAGTCCATTTTTCAGATGAGGAAACTGAGGGGCTCTTACCTCACCTCCATCTCTGAACTGCACATTGCCTCCCTCTAGACCCCTGGCATCCACGTTGAGAACAGGGTGTAAGAATCCCAGTGATACTTCAAAGGAAGGTGGCAGGAAAACTCGGGGAGCCCGGCGCCATCTCCTGCTGACGCCTGGGGGTGTGTGTGTATACATGAGCATGCGCGTGCGTCAGGCCCATTAACAAACAGAGAAATAAATTAACGAGTATTCAACCCACCAAATGTTCCTTCTGTTCTGTATAATAGAGCACGGGAACATAATTTTCCCCTGGAGCAAATTGCTACAGCTGAACCTGCTCCTCGTTTTCCTCCAAAAACTGCTTAAAATTCTGGAACGCTTGTTGATTTCGGGTCCTTTCCCTTTCTGCCTCCTGTCCCCAACCCCCAGGCTGCTTCCTTCCACCTTCCTTGTGCCAGGCCTCAGAGGAGCCAGGCTGTCACTGAGCCAAATACCCAATCCTGCAGATGAGAGGATCCTGGTGGGCAGCAGCTGAGTCAGGGGGTGGGTTGTTTGTGGGGTAGGGGGACTTTTGGGGTGCTGAGTGTGAACAAAACATCCAGGGCTCGCAGAAGAGACCCGCTCCCCATTGAGCCCTGCCACAAGTGTGCTGTGTGACCTTGGGCAAGTCACTGCCGTTTCTGGGCTTCAGTTTCTCCTTGTATAATGGGGCTAAATGGGCCTGCTAGCCCACGGACCACATCTTGAGGTGTACAGAGTGCTGTGTAAGTGGGAGGCACATCGTTCTGAGGATTCCCTGTGCAGAGAATGGGTAAGTGTTAGTTGCTGAGTTGTGTCTGACTCTTTGTGACCTTAGGGGCTATAACCCACTGGGCTTCTCTGTCCATGGGATTCTCTAGGCAAGAATGCTGGAGTGGGTTGCCATTCCCTGCTCCAGGGGATCTTCCTGATCCAGGGATTGAACCCATGTCTCCTGTGTCTCCTGCATTGGCAGGTAGATTCTTTACCATCTGAGCCACCTGGGAAAGGCGTGGGTGCCCCTCCTTCTTACCCCACTTCCAGGCCCTTCTGTGGAGCCTCTGGATTCAGGGACTTTGTCCTGCTTCAGAAATCCTCTAGGGCACTTCTAATTTTCTTAAAGCAAATTAATTTTAATCTACTTTAATTAAAAATGTCTTATAAAAATGTATATTCATTTGTAGACCTCTCTCTTCTCTCTCTCTCTCTGCATATCCTGTCATTCAGAGCCCAACCCAGGTCTTCACTTGTAGGCAGGCCTCATAGGGTGGGAGCTTGAGCTGGGGGGGCCCTGGCATGTTGACTCCTGGTTGGCCCAGACCAGGCTGAGTTACCTTTCACAGGAGCAGAATAGGGATGTGGGGATCCAGTGCTTAGGAATCTTAATATTCTGACCTCCTAATCCCATCTTGAGGGGTCTGGTTATACTTTATGGAAGCTGCAAAGTTACATCAATCCCACAACTATCTCTGTGCTCCTCGGCAGAGGAATGAAACCCCAAAGAAGCTGCCGAGACTTTGCGGGCCTGATGAAGGAGGGCCTTGGCTGGGGTCCGCTGTGTGACCCCAGGTCCAGCCAGCCAGGATCTGACTTGTCTTCAAACCCTAAGTTGGCCCCAAACCTTGTCTCCTCCAGGAAGCTCTCTTTAACTTTGCTATTTGTCTTAGTCTGCTTGACAACTCCAACAAAAGACTGTGTGGCTATAATGTAGACTGGGTGGCTTAAACCACAGAAATGTATTTTCTTTTAGTTTTAGTTCTGAGGCTGAAAGTCTGAGATCAGGATGCCAGCATGGTCAGGATGCCAGCATGGTCAGGTTCTGGTGAGAGCTCTCTTCCTGGCTTGCAGTGGCTGCCTTCTCACTGTGTGCCCGCCTGGCAGAGGGAGTGAGGAGGGGGCGTGGAGACGGGGAGAGATGGGGAGGGAGGAGTTTCCTTTAAGGTGGCGGTGGTTTAGTCGCTAAGTTGTATCCGACTCTTGCGATCCCATGGACAGAGGAGCCTGGCAGGCTACAGTCCATGGGTTTCTCAGGCATTGGATTAAGGCTTTACTCTATGACTTTCTCTAACCTTAATTATTTCCTTACTCATGCTGGTGGCTAGGGTTTCAACACATGAACTTTGGGGGACACAATTCAGTCCATGATGCCACCCTGCACCCCTGTTCCCTGGCTCCATTAGAGCTGTACAGTCCAGCATCTGTTGTAAACTGTCGGCTTTAATTTTCCTCAAGGTCTTCCCCCAGCACAGTCTTGGGCATACCCGGGGCCCCAGAATGTCACTGTGTCTTGAGCCACTTCCTGCCTGAGGCTACAAGTTGAGGAAATTTCCTATTCCTTCCCCTGCACCTGGTTGGTGGGCCCTGTACCCCAACTTTTCCCTGCATCTAGGCTGCTTGTCAGTCATCTGCGCCAGGGGAGCCTCCAGACATCCACTCCTGCCACTCCCTTCCCTTTAGTCCCTGCCACTGCTCACAGGGAGAAAGTTCAGCTCCCTTGCCTTGCTCTCCATGGCTCTTTGAACTGGTCCTCATGTGACAACTTAGGCTTATTTCCTGCCTTCTCCCTTGTTCCATCAACAGGTCTTTTGTTCTTTGATTTTGTACCTGCGCTTCCTCTTGCCAGGAATAATGCTGTCTCCTCATCTAGCCAATGAACTCCTAGTTAGTCTCTCCTTCTGAACTTCCATGGCACTCTGTGCTTCCCTGTCACCGTATTTGACACCCTGGATGGTCCTTGTCAAGGGATGTGTCTTGTTCACCACTTGGTCCTGGTACCTCCCCAGTGCCTGGTGACATAATTGTCTGTGGAGTGAATTGATATGAATATTTATTGAGCACCTACTTGTCTCCAATACTTTGGCCACCTGATGCAAAGAACTGATTCATTGGAAAAGACCCTAATGCTGGGAACGATTGAAGGCAGGAAGAGAAGTGGATGACAGAGGATGAGATGGTTGGATGGCATCACCGACTCAATGGACATGAGTTTGAGCAAGCTCTGGGAGTTGGTGATAGACAAGAAAGCCTGGTGTGTTGCAGTCTGTGGGGCTGCAGAGTTGGACATGACTGAGAGACTGAACTGAACTGAACTTGTCCAGGCACTTTTTAGGACCTAGGAGGCTGTCTCTACAGAACTTACATTCTAGCAGAGGAGACAGACTTTAAACAAGCTGTATAAGCAAAACACGTATTGCATTAGATCGTGATAAAATCAAGGGGAAAAAAAAACAAATCAGGGGGAGGAAAAAAGGAAATGTTAGTGGTGAGGGTGCCCCATTGAGAAGATGGTTTTGGGTAAAGACCTGAAGAAGGTGAGGGAGCTGCGTGGATACTTGGGGAGAGCATTCAAGGCTGGGGGAACAAGGACCCCAAGCCTTTGCCTAGCCTGTAAGAAGGACAGGGAGGAAGCCTGAGAGGCAGAAGAGGCAGGAGAGGGAGAGAGGGGTATGGGAACTGATGTCTGAGAACAAATGGGGTCAGAACTTGCAGACTATTGTAGGGCGTTTGCTCTGAGTGAGATGGGAGCCACTGCAGCATTTTGGCAGAGTGACATCTGTGACTTGGGTGTCCAGGGTCCCTCCGGCTGCTGCGTTGAGGACACTGTGGAGGCAGGTGCCCAGGAGGCTGCTTCAGTAATCCAGGAGAGACAGGTGGTGTCTTGAGCCTGGTGGCAGCTGTGCAAAATGGTGAGAAGTGGTCAGATCCTGAATTGATTTTGAAGGGAAATCCATTGAGACTTGCAGATGGCGGATCAGCTATTCTGTGGCAGAGAAATGGAGGAATTAAGAGTTGACCCTGTTGGGACTTCCCTGGTGGTCCAGTGGCTGGAATTCCATGCTCCCAATGCCAATTCATGGTCAGGGAACTAGATCCCACATGTTGCAACGAAAGATCCCAAATACTACAGTCAAGATCAAAGATTTCAAGGGCTGCAACTAAGACCTAGTGTGGCCAAATAAATAAATATTGAAAAAAGAAAAAAAAAGAGTTGACTCCATGGTTTTTGGCCTCAACAGCTGGGCAGATGGGAGTATAACTACTTTTGAAACGGGGACACGGGCAGGATCAGGTTTGGGGTAAAACAAGGCACTCAGCTGTGGTCATGTGAAGTTTGATGGACCTGCTAATTGTCTAGGAGGGATGTCGAGTTGGTAGCTGGTGACTGTTTTAGGCTAAATGATGGCTCCCAAAGATGTCCATGACCTAATCCCTAAAACCTGTGGAAGTTATCTTATATGGAAAAAGTCTTTGCATATGTGATTAAATTAAGGCTTTTCAGATGGAGAGATCATTCTGCATTGTCTGGGTGGGCCCCAAATGCAATCACTAATGTCCTTATAATGGAGAGGCAGAAGGAAGCTTGACTACAGAGAGGGAAAGGCTGTGTGACTATACAGGCAGAGATTGGAGTGATGTGGCCACAAGCCAAGGAATGCCAGTGGCCCCAGAAGCTGGAAGAGGCCAGGTATGGATTCTCCCCTACAGCCTTCGGAGGGGACCAGCCCTGCTGACACCTCCACTTTGACCCAGGGAAACTAGTTTTAGAATTCTGACCTGCAGCACCGTGTGAGAATAAATTTCTACGTCACCAAGTTTGTGGTCATTTGTGACAGCAGCCCCTGGAAATGGATACAGTTGTAACAGGCCTGGAGAGTCTGGGAAGCACCCTCAGTGTTCCAGGGTCCTGTGTGTTCCCTCCTGTGGGGTGTGAGGTCAGAAACCCCCCAGTCATGGGGTCAAATCTCCACTGCGATGATCACAATGACAGTAATCATTATGCTATTTCCATGTACCACTTTCCTGGCCCTTGATGGTTGAGTAAATCTTGAACATTTACTCCTCTGACTAGGACTTGACTGGGGTTGGGAAGGGCTGGGGTGAATCCCTGAAATGTGTCAGGCCCAGTGCCTAGGCTCCACCGCTGTAGTGTTATCTCAGAGAAAGGTGACAAGGCCCATCTCCATGGGGAGGGTGCAGGGAAGGGACTGAGTCTCTTCAAGGTGAGGGAACCCCTCATCTGGCCAGCCTAGATCGTTCCTCTGAGAAGAGGCCTTAAGAGCTGGGCTCTGGGGCCAGCCTGCCTGGCTTTGCATCCTGGCTCCTCCACCTGTAAGCCATGTGGTCTTGGCTCTGCCTCAGTGTCCTGTCTGAAAAATGGGTATATTTGTGGTGCTGGCCTCATAGGGTCATTGTGAGGCGTGAAAGTGTTAGTCACTCAGTCAAGTCCAACTAGTTGCTTAGTCCTGTCTAACTCTTTATGGCCCCATGGACTGTAGCCTGCTAGGCTCTTCTGTCCATAGAATTCTCCAGGCAAGAATACTGAAGTGGATTGCCATTCTCTTCTTCAGGGGATCTTCCTGACCCAGATCAAACCCAGGTCTCCTACATTGCAGGCAGATTCTTTACTGTCTGAGCCACCATTGTGAGGCTTAATTTATTATTAATACATGTAAACATGTAAAATGCTTAGAACATGTCAGATCTTCACCCTCAGGCCATGGTGGGGGTGGGGGAGTCAGGACTGTGGTGGAAGGAGCTTTGCAGTCCCCGGTTCTGGGTTTCAATCCCAGCTCCCCCGTGGACCAGCTATGTGATTTTAGATGCTTGATTTTGTCTTGTTAACACCTGCTGCTTGTGGGGCTGCTGGGAGAAGGATTTGGTAGCTGATGGATAAAAGGCCTGCTATGTTGGGGCCTCCAAGCTGAGGGCTTCCCCAGGGCTAGCTCTCTACCCGCCTTGCAGCCAAAGCCCTGGGTCAGTGACCCATTCCCAGCCCACCTCCACGGTGAGCAGATTCTGCCTCACGGCTTATATGGCAGCAGGGGGTACATGGATGAGCGGTAGGCTGGGTACTCTCTGATGGTCTTGGGTGGAGCAGGGAGGGTGGCCAGGGCAGCCAGAGCGAAGCCTCAGTGCACCTACTAGCACGCTGACGCTGCGTGCTGCGGTGGTGGCTTCCTCCGCAGCGCCTACCTAGTCAGGCCCTGTTAGAATCTGCAGAGAAGACATGTGGTATTTACAGCCAAAATCATCATCCCCATAAAGGGAGGCAGGGGTAAGGGTTGGGAGGGGGAGGGAGGGGCCGGACTTTTTGATAATGTCGTAAATGGAGACGGTCTCCCTGGAAACAGTGGCGGTCGTGGCGGCCACAGGCTGACAGATGAGCGTGCTGTAATATGGGCCCGTGGCGGCAGTGGCAAGGGCATTGGGAGGGATGGATGGGCCGTAACTCAGCAAGCCTGGGGCTTGGGGACAGCCGGCTGTGCTAATGAGGGCATGGCGGGGATGCCGATGGAGGGATGGGGGCTTGGAACTGGATGTCTTGGGGGACAGTGGGTGCCTGCTGCTGCCCAGGGTTTGGGGGAGATCCTTCAGCCTCTGGCTTCTGGCCCAGGACCAACCTCTGAGCCAGGCCAAGCTGGCAGGGAGATATTTTCAGAGGCAGGGGCCTTCCCTTACTTTTTAGCAATGGGCACTCAGAAGACGAGCTACACAATGGTTGTTCTAGGCCTGGAGGGGCACAAACATAGGGCAGAGTGCTAGAGAGCCTCAGCTCAGGCTGTGGGAGGGCATATCACAAGAAGCAGGGGGTCTGTTGGGAAGGAGGAGATGACTGGGGAGGCCCCATCGTGCCTGGTATGGAGGGTCCTGTTCAGGGTTAAGTGTGGCGGATCCCCACTGCCAGAGCTTCTGGGGCCAAGGATTTACCTAAATCGTCTTGTTTCAGAGGGAGTGAGGAACTAGTTTTCAGCCGCCCATTCATTGGTGCTCCAGCCTGGGTCTCCGCCTGGGCCCACAGGGACTCTAACAGGAAGTGGAAAGCAAGGAGGGACAGGACCTGGGAGAAGGTAGGCTCAGGGGCTGTACTTACTGTCCAGAAATCTCTGAGGGGCCAGAGCCTTTTCCCCAGACCCTGACCTGCAATGGCCACGGACTGCCCCATGGAGAGCCAGGTCCGGGAGAGGGGTAGCAATGAGAGCTGCAGGTGGACAGGCTACTTTGGAGGGTAGTGAGTTTGCTCTCATCAGAAATGCGCAAGCAGGGCTCAATGGCCATGGCCAAGGAGACTAAAGAAGGAATTCCTGATGGAGAAAGGGGCGAGTTTGAGGCTTGTCCTTCCAGGCCCGAGGCACAGTCATCCTGCGTTCTAGGAGAGAAGATGGCCCTTGAGACGACTGTGGGGCCTGTGGCTCTGCCTCTCTCACCGCGTGCACTGCATCTGAGTCCCAGGCCCAGGTGATGGGAGGCCTGAGTTCTAGTGCCTTGTCTCCGACTTGCTCTGTGACTTCAGATGGAGCCCTTGGCCTCTCTGGGCAGGGACAAGGAGCACTGAGGCTGTGGGCTGGGAGCTGCTGAGGAAGAACCTTAGGGCCCGATGCCAGGCACTGACTCTAGCCCCTCTTGGCCACTTGCCTCTGCAGACAGCTGGACCCATGGCAAGGGGGAGGCTAGGATCCCAGGAGCACCCATCGGTGATCCCTGTGACCAGAGTCAGGGCTCAGCCCGGGTCAGGAAATTTCTTTTCATCTGCCACTGCTGAGTGGCCATCAGCCCCCTGACCTGTTGGCCCGCTGCTCTCATCACCAATACCAGAGGCCTGAACGGGTAGCAGATGGACTGCATGGGTGGTGGGTGCGCACCCTTGGCTCCTGGGACTGTGTGTATGAGCGTGTGCGCGTGGATGTGTGTGCACTAGGCGAGGGCAGTTGGAGCTGGGCTCCCGCAGGAGGCCCCCCAGTCTCTGGAGCCCACAGGAGTGTGAATGGAATCGGCTAGCAGCTGCTCCTTGATTCTGAGGTGCCATCTAAACTGGAAGGTGCTTGAGGGACAGCAGGCCCTGGGTGAGGTGGGCAGGAGGCTGGAGGGCTTGGCTGGAGACAGAGTGGACATCAGTAGGGAAGAAAGACCTGTTGGGCATAGCCATAGTTTCAGGGGAGTGAAGGCCCACACTTCTCTGCCCACTTGAGGAACCAAGAAAACTTTCTGGGAAATGGAGGCACCCTCCCTGCACACTCTCATCACCTCCTAGTTGCTCCTCCACAGCCTCCAGCTCCTCTCGCCCATCCTCCCCAAGAAAGGGCATGGGCCAGCTGCAGCCCTCAGAACATCTGCTGGGGCAGTAAGCAGAGCTGCTCCGGGTGGGTGGAGCTCCGGGTGGGGTTGGAGGCGCTCCCAGAACTCATGACCCAGTGACCCCTCTTGGAGCCCTGGAATTTGAGCAGGGATGTTGTGCCTGAGGGCTGGCAGGAACCTGAGGGGTACTCTCAGAATTTAAGGGAAGGCTGATGGGGCCTGGAGATGACTGTGTAGGCAGGACAGAGAGGGTCTCTGAGCCCAGGCAGGGCAGCTGTGCCTCAGGCAGGTTCCAGGGTGAGGGTAATGGAGGGGAGCTCTGCTCCGGACAGGGCTTCTGGGGGGCTGTGCGGCCGCAAGTGAGTTTCCAGGAGTGTGATGTGGGGGCAGAAGCCCATATTCTTTTTTTTTTTTAAACTTTTATATTGGAATATAGCCAACTAGGGTCTTCCCTGGTAGCTCAGCTAGTAAAGAATCCGCCTACAATGCAGGAGCCTCTGGTTTGATTCCTGGGTCAGGAAATTCCCTTGGCAAAGGGATAGGCTACCCACTTCAGTATTCTTGGGCTTCCCTGGTGGCTCCAGGCAGTAAAGAATCCACCTGCAATGTGGGGACCTGGGTACGATCCCTGGGTTGGGAAGATCCCCTGGAGGAGGGCATGGCAACCCACTCCAGTATTCTTGCCTGCAGAATCCAGACAGGAGTAGCCTGGTGGGCCATAGCTACGGGGTGGCAAAGAGTTGGACATGGCTGAGCAACACAGCACAGCAGCATAGCCAATTAGGGCTTCCCAGGTGGTTCTGGTGGTAAAGAACCCACCTGCCAATGTGGGAGAAGGAAAAGACTGGTTCAATCCCTGGGTCGGGAAGAGCCCCTGGAGGAGGGCATGGCATCCCACTCCAGTGTTCTTGCCTGGAAAATCCCATGGACAGAGAAGCCTGGTGGGCTACAGTCCATAAGGCTGCATGAGTCAGACATGACTGAAGCAATTTAGCATGCACAGCTGATTAACAGTTGTGATAGTTTCAGGTGCACAGCAAACTGACTCAGTCATACACATACATGTATCCATTCTTCCCCAAGCTCCCCTCCTATCCAGGCTGCCACATGACATTGAGCAGAGACCATGTGCTGTACAGTAGGTCCTTGTTGGTTGTCCATTTTAAATACAGTAGTGTGTACATACTGATGTCAAGCTCCTTAACTGTCTCTTCTCCCCATCCTTCACCCTTGGTAACTATAAGCTTGTTCTCTAAGTCTTTGAGCCTGTTTCTGTTTTGTAAATAAGTTCATTTGTATAATTTCTTTTTAGATTCTGCATATAGGTGATATCATACGATATTTGTCTTTCTTTGATTGACTTACTTCACTCAGTATGACAATCTCTCGGTCCATCCTTGTTGCAGGAAATGGCATTCTTTTTAATGACTGAGTAATATTCCACTGCATATATGTATCACATCTTTAACCATTCCTCTGTCGATAGACGTTTAGGTTGCTTCCATGTCTTTGCTTCTGTAAACAGTGCTACAGTGAGCCCTGGGATGCCTGAATCCTTTTGGACCATGTTTTTCTCTGGATATATGCCCAGGAGTGGGAGTACAGGATAGGATACCATATTCTTAGAATCCTCATTCTCCTGGTCTGTGTGACCCCAAACGAGCGCCTTTACCCTGTGTGTCATGGTACAGTAGTGGTTCTGTCTCCTAGGGCCATTTGTACTGGAAGGTGCAGGAGAATTGCATGTCCTTCCTGCATGGGGTCAGGGACTGAGATGCACAGGCTCCAAGGGTGGTGGGTGGGCGGGGACCAGGCTCAGTTTGGCCTGCCTCTTTTCAGATCTTACCTAGTAGCTGTCACTCAACTTTGTTGTGACTAGCCTCCTCACCTGTAAAGGACATTGGGCAGGATGACCCCGTGGGGCTCTTGTGCCAAGGTTAAGAGTCCATTCTGTCAAGGCCTGCATATAGCAGGTGCTCATTAAACGCAGGGCATCATTGTTGTAACTTCGGAACTCCAAGCAGCCCCTTGTCCCCCTGAGCCTGCCCCCTGCATGCTCCGTCATTCTGTCTGTGCCAATGCCTCCCAGGGACGGTGTCCAGGGCTCCATGAGTCCTCAGTAGTCACAGAGGTGAGTCTCTATAGCTCAGATATGGAGACTGAGGCCTCTAAAGAAGAGGCTTACTGCAGAGACCTGGGATCTGAGAGCAAATGCTCAGGAACCAGGTGAGACTGAGTGGGTACAAGGTTGGGGGCTAGCAGGAGGGGGGGGAGAGAATGAAACCCACTCCTCTGGCCCCCAAGCCCTGCAGTCAAAGCTGGTTCCTGCTAATTAGCGACTTAACGAACCATGCTACGGCGCTCCCCTAGCCTGCTCCCAGACAGATAATTACAATGAGTGTTTTGGCTTCTTGGGGGGCAGCTGGAGGTAGTAGGGAAGAGGGCTTTTCTGGCTTTTTTACTGTCCACAGGGATTTTCAATCCTACCCACTCTCATCTCATTCGGAGAAGGAAAAATAATGTGTTAATGGACCTTTTCTGCAGCTAAGAGGGACAATTTATGACAGAAGCGACAAACTTCATTTTAATGAGAGGCAAATTCCACTTTATTTTAAACAGCAGGTTTTCCTCTTCATCAGTGGCTTTTAGGCATTGAAAGTGGAAGCCGAGGTGTCAGGCTGGCAGGACCTGGGGCAGGCTGACTGTTCAGGGAGGCTTGAGCCAAGCCTCTCAATTCTGTCTCACCGGCTCCCCTGTTTGCTTGCATCCCCTCCTTTTAGGGCCATGCTTTATTGTTCAGTCACCAGGTCGTGTCTGACTCTTTGCAACCCCATGGACTGTAGTCCGCCAGGCTTCCCTGTCCCTCACCATCGCCGGAGCTTGCCCAAGTTCATGTCCATCTAATTGGTGATGTCATCTAACCATCTCATCCTCTGTTGCCCCCTTCTCCTCTTGCCTTCAATCTTTCCCAGCATCAGGGTCTTTTCCAGTGAGTTGCTCTTCATATCAGGTGGCCGAAGCATTGGAGCTTCAGCTTCAGCATCACTCCTTTCAACAAATATTCAGGGTTGATTTCCTTTAAGATTGACTGGTTTGATCTCCTTGCTTTCTAAGGGACTCTCAAGAGTCTTCTCCAGCACCACAGTTTGAAAGCATCAATTCTTCAGTGCTCTGCTTTCTTTTTTGTCCAGCTCTCACATCTGTACTTGACTACTGGAAAGACCATAGCCTTGACTATATGGATCTTTGTCGGCAAAGTGATGTCTTTGCTTTTTAACACACTGTCTGGGTTTGTCATAGCTTTCCTGCCAAGAAGCAGTCGTCTTCTAGTTTCATGACTTCAGTCACCATCCACAGTGATTTTAGAGCCCAAGAAAAGGAAATCTGTCACTGCTTCCGGGGGGCGTGCTTGCGGGCTCCATTTATGGATTAGGACATGGAGGTCGAGAGAAGTTAGAAGACTTGCCCCAAACTGCCCTGGAATTTGAGGGGTTGGTGAGTGACCTTTGAACTTGGGCTGTCTGACACCAAACTCCATACTGTTACTACTCCATCTTGCTGCCTGAGTCGGGGTTGTGGGAGTGCAGCCAGAGTGGGACTGTCTGCCCAGGTCACTCCCGGGACAGGGAAGTGAGGGAAGGTAGGAGAAGCCAGCAGAGCCTCCTGGCTACTGGGCAGCCCTGGCCCCAGAGCCCCTGGGGTCACACTGATCTAGTCTCCGCTTTCTGCTCAGAGGATGCTACCTGAATGGTGATCTTTGCAGGTCTGGAGGCAGGGCCTGCAGTGGAGGTGGACAGCCCATCTTTCCAGTGGCCCCTGAATCGGAGTAGGGGTTACTCTGAGGATTCTAGCCCCAGACTCCAAGCCTGGCTGGAGGGGATGATCCAGTTTACTGTGCAGAGAGAAACTCAAGGCCAGAGAGGGCAGGCAGCCTCACCGACCTCCACAGCTTTTCAAGGCCAGAGCTGGGATGGGAGCAGGTACCCTGTAACCAGGATGCAGAGTTGACCCCGTAATTTTCCTTCCTGAGTTACTGCATCTGTGGAATGGGCCCAACAGTACCCTGTTCACATGCAGGCAGAAGGGTGGCAGTGCCTTCTGGGCTCCCTGCCAGCCCCTTGTACCTCTTGGGCCGCAATCCCAGGTTCCTGGCCCAGCTTCTGGGGCCCTGAGACAGAGTCCTTCAGCTCCTCCTCAGAGGTCTTAGCTCTTGTCTTTATAGCCTGGAGAAGGTCTTGGAAGGTGGAGCAGGGTCAGGGCTTCCTTTCTTTCCTCTGAGAACTCTCAGTGGAGAAGCCCAGGGCTAAGACATCATGACCCTTTGTTTTCTAGGTCAGAGGATCTATTGCAGACCCCCTGCCTTCCCTTCCTGCCTCATTTGGGACAGTAGGATTTGCGAGGATTCATGGGCTGTGGTCTAAGAACACAGTGACTCCACTCACTGCCCTTGAGTCTGACCCCACCTGCCTTTCATCACTGGTGACCTAGGACAGGTTCCCATTTCTAGTGGAAAAAGTGGGTTAAAATCCTCCTCCTGCTGGGATGGTGGAGGGGGTAAATACAGCCAGAAAGAATCCACCTGCGATGCAGGAAGTGCAGGAGATGCAGGTTCAATCCCTGTGTCAGAAAGATCCCCTGGAGGAGGAAATGGCAACCCATTTCAGTATTCTTGCCTGGAGAGTCCAATGAACAGAGGAACCTGGCGGCCTATAGTCCAAGGGGTCACAAAGAGTTGGACACAACTGAGCAACTGAGCAGGCAGGCATAGTGTTGTAATTCGTTGGTGCTCAAAAGTGGTGGCAGGTGTAAGGTTCCCAGAAGCATGAGATCTTGGAATCATAGACCTTTGGAGGCCCAGGGTCTTCAATGTCAAGAGGTTGGAGGGGATCCTAAGAGCCCCTGGCCCAACTCTGGAAGGGAGGTTTCTCCTCTCCCAGGGCTGTGATGCTGTCATCCCACCTCTATTTGGCCTTATCCTCTTTCTGACCTTGTCTCACCCACCAGGTGCCTGCAGGTGAGGTGTTGTGTTGTGGGTGGGATGGAGTTCAGCTCTCTGGGTGACTTGAGCCCAGGGAAGGGTTGCAGTCCTCACCTGGGAGCCTAAAAGTGGGACCAGCTCCTTTCTTCAGGGCCCACTCCCCTGACTGGCCAAAGCAGGGGGTGGAAGGTGGCAGGTGTCTGGGCTCTCTCTGGCCCTGGGAGGCAGTCTGCTGGGCCAGATGGGGAGCTCCAGCCTCCTGTGTCTCTGGCCTGTCTAGGGGCTCAGAAAGGGCCTACCGCCTCCTGCTCAGGTGAGGAGGATGACTTGTTCCTAGGGAAGAGTTCCTGGGTCTGAAGTTAGGCTTGGATCTGAATCTACCCGTCCTGGGTGTGACCTCTGAGAGCCTCAGTTTCTCCATCAGTGGGGAGTGATAGATAGCAGCAATGACCTGCCCCTCTGGCCACGTCCACTCCAGCTGAGGAGCACCAATGCTTGCTTGCTTCCTGGGATACAGCCCCAAGTTGCATGTCCTTCCATCCCAGAGAGTCCTATCTCAGAAGGTCCCTAGGAGGAACTCAGCTCCCCAGGTTTTGACCCCAGATCCCAGCTGCACCATTAGTCAGAGTGTGATTGTGAGCACAAGTCACTAACTTCTGTGGACTTCAATGTTTCCACCTGGAAAATAGGGGCCCATCAGGGTCTTGGAGTTAAATGAGCTCATATAAGTTTCATATTTAGTGCTGAGTGAGCATGTAAAGAAAGGCAGGTTTTATGTGAGGTGCCTGGCACATAGGAGGTGCTGGGTGATGGTAACTATTTCAGCTCCTCCCTTGGCCCCCTCTTCCCAGGGACCATCTCTGCTCATGCTGTTGAGGTGGAGAGGGAGCCAAGGCAAGTGGATGACAGTGGTCCCTCATGGTCAGGTGAGGTCGCTGCCCACCAGGGGTGGGTAAGGGGCTGAGGACCTGGCTCTCTTCCCTCATTCTCCCTCTGTGGCAATCCCCCTGCCTCCCTCCATGGCTGTAGTTGACTTTGACATTGTCCAGTCCAAGCTGGGGTATGGTGAGGTAGAAGAGGGATTTCTCCCACAGAAAGGTATCCTCCTTGACTGCTTGCTGACGCTGCCCATTTTGTTGGCCAGCAGATCTCCCAAAACACATGCTGTTGGCTAGGGAGAGGAAGGAGAGAGGCCCAAGTCCTAGGGGAGCCTGAGAGCTCACAGAAGCCTCCATGAAAGAGCAGCCTCGGGGGGACTTGAAGTGGTAACTGGGTAGAAGGGAGGGTGGGCCCTTTGGCAAGTGGTCCAGCAAGAGCGAAGCCCTGGAGGTAGGAATGGGCCACATGGGGTTTTGGCCTCTCTAGCCAGATTTCTGCTCATCCCAAGGCTGGCTTTAGCGTGGTCCCTCTGGAGGCCTTTGCTGAGTTTATGGCAGCTGGGCTTGGGGGAGTGGGGGACTCCCTTCTCTGAGCCCCTGGACAGCCTCCTCTGTTCCTGCCAGGATAATGCTGAGTGGTCATCGGCCCCTAGCTCAGCTCTGTGGCCCTGAGCCTGGCCTGGCTCAGAGACCATAAATTGTCCCTGAGAGCACTGGGAGCTATGGAAGGATCTTGAGCAAGAGAGGCTTGGATGAAAGCTGGGTTTGTGGAGGAGGGACAGGGCAAGAAGACACCTGCAGTGATGGGGCTGCAGCTGGCAGAGAGACTTCTCTGGCAGAGGAAACTGGTGCCCACACACTGCTGCCCTGCCCTCCCTGCTTGGCTGCATTGTTTCATCTGACCTAAGTGAGGAATGAATCGAGGGTGTAGATCACCCTGGTGAGGTGGGCATCAATTTCCATCAAAAGGCTGGGCCATGAATCTCTCTCTCCTGCTGTCCTCTGACAAGACTGGCCCTGGTCCTGGCTGAAACAGGGTGGGGAGCAAAGGAGGAGGGATGAGACAGAGCTGGGGAGGTGGGATGGGGGTGGAGTCCCCTTCCCCCACCTACTCCTCCCCTCCTTCCTTCTACATAGGACACTTGTATCCCTGTCACTGACCAGTCTGCTCCTCACTGTCCCCATGAAGACATGACTTCTCCTTCCACAGACCTGGTTCTCCTCCTCCAAGGCTTTCCCCACCATTTGTATTTATTGCTCTATTTGTTTAATGTGCCGCTGCCTTGTTTACAGCTCTGTCCCCAGAGCCTGGGACAGAGAGGTGTTCAATAACTATTTGTTAAATGAAAGGTAGGAAGAAAAACTCAGTTGGACTGCTGGCTTGGGCAGACCCCCACCCTCAGGGAACCCCCAACCAGGAAGAAGAGAAGGAGATAGAAGAAGTGGGTACCCGCTGGGAACCTGCTTCTGGCCCTTTGAGGGATGGTAGTGGGCACAGGTGTTGAAATCCAGCAGGGATGGAGGCAGGAGCTGTACAGGAGGCTGGGGTGCAGGTAGGTAGGGTGCACGGGACAGTGAATGATCACAGGCTAGGGCAGGGGTCGGGCTGTTCAGGGCCAGAGGTGGCCCCACTGGCAGCGGGTGAGTCCACATGTATTACTCTGTCATAAACCCTATAGTCCTCTGCCCTTCTCTGAGCCATCTGCCGCACCTCTGGAGCAAACACTTTCAACTTTTTTGTGGATTGTTTGTATGTTTACGCCCCTACTTCTATATAATGGCTTGTATGGTTTGGTTTCAGGCATCATCTAGTGAGTTTTACTAGCTGGAGGATTTAGCTCCATTTGACCACCATCCTCCTGCTTCCACCCCAGTCACCACATTTTTGGTTGGCTGAGCTTTCCAGCTGAGCCACACAGAATACTCTGATTACTTTTTCTTTCTTGACAGCTCTGTTTTCCCTGGAGTTTTAAAACTATCTTCTTGCAGGGTTGGAGGGGTGGGAGGGATTAGGGTTTTATTTTTTAAAATACTTATTACTTTTTCAATTCCCAGCTCTCCCTCAGTTGGATAAATCTCTTTTCAATATAAGTAAAACATGTAAAGTCCTCTATCAATTTCATCCTACTGAAAAAACTTTTCCTTGAGCCTTCTGACCTGCTCCAGTTGGGTTTATTTAGATGCCTGTTGTGCTTCAGGCACACCAGGATGGCCCTTCTCCATAATTCAGGTTCCTTTCACCTCTCTCAGACTGGGTCTCTTGCTTCCCTTCTTAGCTGACACTCTCATTTTGGTGAACACGTCCTCCAATAGCTTCCGGAAAGGGTGGGTGGGAAGTATATGTTTTGAGACCTTGCACATCTGGAAACTCTTCTTCTGCCTGAATCTTGATTGATAGTCTGACTGGGTATAGAATTCCAGATGGAGATCTTTATCCCCAGAATTTTAATGGGAGCCCTTCCTTTGAAGTCGTTGCTTTAACGTTGCTTACAGTGCTGGTGTTGAGGGTTCCATGGCTGCTCTGGCATCCATTCTAAGCATCCTACCTGGGATTTCCTTTCTGGAAGCCTGTAGGGCCTTCTCTTTCCCTCCATGTTCTGGAGGGAACAGCACCTCCCACTCACTGGTGCTGGGCCTTGGTGAGGGTCTGATGTTTTAAGCTGGAAGCTCATGTTCATCAGTTCTAGAAAAGTTTTTGATTTACTCCTTTATGCCTGGCCTCTGTTTCCTCTGTTCTCTCTTTCTGGAACTCCACCCAGCCACACACTGTGCTTCTCAGAGGGACCCCTAACTTCCTCATCTTTTCCTTCCTTGGTCACATTGCTTTACCTTCCTGTCCCTGTTTCTGGGAGATCTCGTTTGTGTTATCATTCTACCCTTCTAATAAACTTTTAAAAAATATTTATTTATTTACTTAGTTTTGGCTGTGCTGGGTGTCTGTTGCTGCACATGGGCTTTCTCTAGCTGTGGCTAGTGGGAGCTCCTCTCTAGTTGTTGTGCACTGGCTTCTCATTGCTGTGTCTTCTCTTGCTGCAGAGCACAAGCTCTAGGGCACATGGACTCAGTAGCTGCGGTGTGCAGGCTTAGTTTCCCTGTGGCATGTGGGATCAAACTTGTGTCCCCTGCGTGGGCAGGTTGATTCTTAATCACTGGACCACTAGGGAAGTTCTCTAATACAGTTTTTTATTTCTGCTATATAAATTTTAAATTTCAAAGGTTCTTTTTTATTTGTTGAATGTTCTCTTTAAAATATGTTGCATCCAACTCTTGTTTTGTGGATATTTTATTTCTAAGGATAATAATAGCTCTCTCTCTTTTTAAAGTTTCCTTCTATCTGCATTGCTGATTTCCTTCAAGTTGGCTTTCTTTTTCTCTCTCTCTGTTTTTTTCACTTGTTTGGGGCTTGGTCTTTCCTGCTAGAGATTTCCTCAGTTAATTCATTTGGCAACATTTATGGAGTCACTGCTCTGCACCAGCTCCATCCTTCAGCCCTGAACAAAATGGTCCAAGTCCTCGAGCTGGTGGAGCTGATGTCCAAATGTCTGATGATGCTTGGCTGGTAGCTCTTATTTAGCATTGGGACAATGAAGGCTGATTGATGCTTCCCATGTAGGGGCAGACTCACCAACTGTGGCTTCACTGTGCTGGTTCACTGGAAGCCCTGATGGCAGGGCCTCCTGGCAGTGAGTCAGGGAGGAAGGCTGGAGTCGAGACCTGGAATCCAGCACAGAACCTTCACCTACTCCTTCAGGGTTTAGTAAGGGTTCCCTGCCACCTGCCCCACGGCCTGGTGTTTTCCAGTCTTCTCTGGGCAGAGCTGGGAGCTCCGTGGGGTCTACCTTCTTGTTTCTAACTAGTCCTTCATTTCCATGTCCAGGGCTGCCTGGGACCACCAGTTACTGTGCCTTTGGTGGGTTCTGCCAGGTAATAGGACAGGGACTCACTTTCTCAACTCTGCCAAATCAATTACTGCTCACCCATCTGCTTTCCAACTTCCAAAATTATGTTGCTGTTTTCTCTTCTTCCAATCTTTGTCCTTGTGGATTTAGGTACAAAAAGATCCTTTATTGTTGTAATGGGGTTTTGGAAAGGAGTGACAGTGAATGCATGTGTTCAACCTACTGTAGTTAATATGTACATTCCACAAAGGATCCATTCTCCTGCTGGTGGACATTTAGAGCATTGCCCCTTTCACTCTGGGCTTCCCTGGTGGCTCAGATGGTAAGGAATCTGCCTGCAGTGGCAGGAGACCCAGGTTCAATCCCTGGGTTGGGAAGATCTGTTGGAGACAGGAAGGGCTACCACTCCAGTATTCTTGCCTGGAGAATTCCATGGACAGAGGAACCTGGTGGGCTACAGTCTGTGGGGTCGAAAAGACCTTTCACTTTTTCAAACAAGGCTGCCATGAGCATTGTACATCCTCCTGGTGTGTATGTGTGTCGGTGTTTTTCTTGAAGTGGAATTGTTTGGTGGTTAGCTGTATGCAACTTCAGCTTTACATGATAAGACCACAGTGTTCCACCAAATGCTTGTAGCAACGTCTGCTTCCACTAGCAATGTTCAAGCAGTCCTATTGTCTCACAGCCCCAACAACTCTTGGCACTTATTAGATGCCCACCAACTCAACGGGTACAGTGTTGTATCTCCTTTTACTTGGCATTGCTGGGAACTCTGCTGCCCTGAGGCAAGTCTTGTCATGTGTTTGGCCCTTTGGGTCTCCTCATCCGCCAGTTGCCTACTCCTATGTTTTGGCTTTTACAAAAAGTGGGCAATTTGTCTTTTTCCCTGTTGATTTGCAGAATTCTTTATATAGCCTGGAAAGATTTTTTTTTGTTGTTGGCTGTGTGTACTGCAGGCATACTCCTCTGGTCTTTCTCTGGCTTGTCTTTTCCCTCTGTGATGTCTTTGGTTGCCCAGGTGCTTTAAACTGTAACAAAGTCAAGTCTCTCACCTTTATGGCTTAGGCTTTTTATAGCTTGTTGGGAATGAGCTCTTTGTTTTTTAAAAGATCATGATAAATCTTGTTAAATTAAATTTTCACTGAGAAAAGTTGTTTGAATCTGCCCTCAGAATGGAGAGAGTTGACAGATGTCCTGAATGGTGGACATCATTGCAGTGGGAATGAGATCAAAGAGTAGGAGAATAACTGGGGCTTCTCTGGTGGTCCAGTGGTTAAGTCTCTGCCTTCCAATGCAGGGGTTGCGGGTTTGATCCCTGGTCTGGGAACTAAGGTCTCACATGCTACCTGGTGTAGCCAGAAATTTTAAAAAAAAGAAAAAAAGAGGAAAATAATTAATGAACACCAAAATGTGTTCAATGCTCAAGGCTTCTTTAGTGCTCCAGAGAGAAATACTTTACTTGATCTTTGACACTGTCCTAAAAGCCTACTTTCTTTGTCTCCTTTGGAGAACCAAGGCCTCCTCCCATGGCTACATCACAGGTGACTCCAGCTGTCGTGGCTGGGCTGGGAGTTGAAGACGCCCACAAGAGACTGGTTAATAGGTATCCAGAGGAGGCCAGAAGGAGCAGCCTGCCTTTTCCCAAGGCTGGGCTGCAGATGTGTGGTTTGTGTTGTTATTGCTGGTGGGGAGTGTTTGTGCCCCCTTGATCGAGCCCCTGGAGAAGTGGGAAGGGTTTGGGGGATCACAGAGCCCAGGAGCCTGCCAATGCCAGCACTGTGATCTTGGGCAGGGTCCTGCTTATTTAACTTACATGCAGAGTACATCATGTGAAATGCTAGGCTGGATGAAGCACAAACTGGAATCAAAATTGCCAGGAGAAATATCAATAATCTCAGATATGCAGATGACACCATCCTTATGGCAGAAAGCGAAGAGGAACTGAAGAGTCTCTTGATGAAAGTGAAAGAGGAGAGTGAAAAAGCTGGCTTAAAACTCAACATTCAAGAAACTAAGATCATGGCATCTGGTCCCATCACTTCATAGCAAATGAATGGCAAATGGAAACAGTGAGAGACTTTATTTTCTTGGGCTCCAAAATCACTGCAGATGGTGACTGCAGCCATGAAATTAAAAGACGCTTGCTCCTTGGAAGAAAAGCTATGACCAATCTAGACAACATATTAAAAAGCAGAGACATTACTTTGCCAACAAAGATCTGTCTAGTCAAGCTGTGGGTTTTCCAGTAGTCATGTATGAGTGTGAGAGCTGGACCATAAAGAAAGCTGAGCACCAAGGAATTGATGCTTTAAAACTGTGGTGTTGGAGAAGACTCTTGAGAGTCCCTTGGACTGCAAGGAGATCCAACCAGTCCATCCTAAAGGAGATCATCCTGATATTCATTGGAAGGACTGATACTGAAACTGAAATCGTAATGCTTTGGCCACCTGATGCAAAGAACTGACTCATTGGAAAAGACCCTGATTATCGGAAAGATTGAAGGCGGGAGGAGAAGGGGATGACAGAGGATGAGATGATTGGATGGCATCACCGACTCAATGGACGTGAGTTTGAGTAAACTCCAGGAGTTGGTGATGGACAGGGAGGCCTGGTGTACTGCAGTGCATGGGGTCGCAGAATCAGACACGACTGAGTGACTGAACTGAACTGAACTGACACCTCCCTGAGCCCCTCTTCTTTGGGATTAAATGGGGTGACACACACAGCCCTCAGGGAGCTGGGGGTGCTGACTGTGGCAGGTGATAGCACCTGAAGCTAAAAAGGTTTTCTTAGGTGAAAGGTCTGTTTCCTGCAGAGAGCCTCAGGGGAGACCCAGGAGCTTGGCTGAGCAGTGGGCTCCCAGGGAGACCCTCAGGGTTCATCCGTAATGGGGGGGCAGGAAACCAATGACCTACTTTTCCGTTTTAAAAAGGTCTCTTTTGCAAATATGATGTTGGCCCTAGGAGTGGGGAGAGGGGAGGAGTGAACTTCCTCCCTCAGGCCGGTGGAGGAGCTTGGGAGGTGGGGCTGGGGGCGGTAGCTAGGAGGGCTCCCCTCCCCCAGCCTCTGCTGACAGGTCGAACTCCACCCCGCCTCCTCCCCAGGCCTCACGTAGCCCTCTCTGCCTCCCAACCCCACCCAGGACCTGAGGGGTTAATTTTGCTGCCTCAAGCCTGGTGTGGCAGTATGCAAATCCATACACTTTCATAAACTGCTTAATTAGGCGAATGTTAATGAGACGTTAATTACTGTTGTGCCCGCGGATCCCACGGAAACGGAGATTATGTTTCTCTTCAAACATCCCGTCTTAATTATAACTTGTGCTTAATTCTGCAGCTTTTGCCAACTGGGTGAGGGCGGGGTGGGGCGGGGCATGCCTGCCTGCCTGCCTAGGGGCAGGAGTGGGCGGCACCTCCCTTTCCAGGCCAGTTCTTTCCTGCCTTCTCACCTTTAGTCCTCCATTCGTTCCTTAAGTACCTACTGCGTGCCAAGCAGGGTCCTGAAGCTGGTACTGGAATGACAGAGAACAGTCAGACCCAATCCTCCCGCGGGGAGCTGGCAGCCCTGTGGGGAGGCAGCCTTGTGAGTAGAAGTCACAGGGAGGGCCCCTGGGGCAGACATAGAGTGGGAGGGACTGCTTGGCAGGTGGATGGACCAGTGGAGGAAGTGTTGTGTCCCCTGGGTGGTGGGTCAGGGAAGGCTTCGAGGAGGAGGGGACATGTGGACTGAGTCGGGGAAGTGGAAAGTGTTCACCAAGTAGACAAGAGACCTGAGTTTGGGTGGAGGGCCCTGCTTGGGCAAAGACCTGGTGGTTGAAGCCTCATCTGCTGTGTGGCTTCCCCAGGGTGCTCTCCCTCTCTGTTCTTGCTTCCCAAGATTCCAGTCCAGATCTCCTGCCTGGGGTGCACAGGAGACTGGGAGGCTTGTGCAGCCTTGGGCAGGTTACCTCCCTCCATCTGGACCCTGAGGGCCTCATCAGGAGTTGAAGTGGGCCTGAGGGGAATGAGGTCCTGACCCAGAAAGGAAGGTGATCAGGGTAGGCTTCCTGGAGGAGGCTTGCCAAGGCCTGCTTCTCTGGGACTGTGAGACTGTACCTCGCCTTACACTTGGGTCTTTGAGCATATGATGTGCTCGGTGTATGCCATTGCCCCATGTCCCTTCCAAGGTTGACCACCACAGCCAGGGTCCTAAAAGAGTGGCTTGCACTCACTGTCCTCATGTCACTGCTTTTCACCCGCCCCTCAACCTGCTCTGCCTCCACCCAGCAAGAGCCACCCAGTGCCTGCCCAGCCTGCTCCTTGGGTCCTCTTCTACCCCCAAGTACCAGGAAGCCTCAGGCTATTCTGGCTTTAGCAAAATCTGCCCAGGTGATTTCAGGACTGGCTTTTCAAGTTCTAGGGCTCAAAATACCCAAGAGGGTGTAAAGCTCCATTTTACAGATGGAAGACTTGAGGCCAGAGGTCAGGGTCTAGCCTGGGGTCATACAGCCAGGAGTTAGTAGCATAGCACAGACTGGAACTGAGTTGCAGCTGGCTTGTGGGCCCTTTCTTGGGAGAACAAGGGAGATGGAAGCAGAGGCCTGTCACCTGAACACCATTGCACAGCCAAGCCTCATTCCATCATTCACGTCCACTTGATAGATAGGAAAACTGAGTCTCAAAGAAGCCATGACCCAAGGATGGAAGCATGTGACAGGGCCTCAAAGAACTCCTGGGGTCATCTCCTCTGACATCACTTCCCTAGGGGAATTCTTGGGCTTGGGGCTACAGGCAGGCATGAGGGGACTTAGTTTCATGCCTGAGGCCAGGAAACTGCCTGGCTCCCCCAGCCCTCCATGCCCTTCCTCCTGAGAACTCCTTCTGTTGTAATCTCTCCTTTCAGCCCCTAATTCCTGTGACAGATTATTTACCTGGCGTGTCCTACATCTGACCTGGACCAGATTAGTGATATTTCTAGAATTGAGGCATTTTTAACTGGAAAGAGCACAACCATAATGGAAGAAAAGCTTTTATTTCATTCTGTGTATTTGCACAATTACAACTGAACCCTTTAAACTGGTTCTTATGCCCCCAACTTTGAAAAGAAAGAGAACGTCCATCCCACTTCCTGTGCTATCAGCAAGTCACTCTGGCCTTTGAGCATGGTGGTCCTGTGTCTGCTGGGCTATAGCACGGCTGGTCCCTCACAGCTGGGTGGCAGGTCCCAGCACCATCTAGTCCCATACACCAGAGCAAATGCCTGGTTTCATAGAGCGGTGTGAACTAACCCGTGGATACTTGTTAATAGCAACACAAATGACGACTTTCACAATAAATTCTGTGGTTTGTGTGTTCCTGGATTGTATCCCCAATGTGAGAGTGAGTCTGGCTGTGAGTCCTGTTAACCCTTTTTTCCTTCTGTACCTCATCTCTTCCAGCCTCAGGCAGAGCACAGGGAGCTCATACAGGTGTAGAGATTCCGAACCTCAGAACTAGAGGCCCAGGGGTCTCACACTCGAAGGTTTCAGGAGCCAGGCAGGGAATGGTGAGCGAAGCGGGCTGGCTGGGGCCTGGGGGGAACCGAAAAGCCATTGCCAGCTGCACTGACTCTTGCTGCGTGGAAATGCAGAGTGTCGATGGCCAGATCAGGTTTATCGGAGAAGAACGAGAAATCCAGATTTCTATGTGGTTTATAAAAGTTGGCAACAGACTCTAATCTTTTAAAACCCACTGAGCAGTCCAAACCAAGCATTCTGTTGCCCAGTTTGCCACCCCTGTGTATGGTCCAACCTCTGCTTTTATAGACGGGCACCCAGGCCCAGGGGGCTGGAGTTGCTGGGTGGGGCTGAGCTCACCCTACTGGTGAGGCTCACTCTGACTCCTCAAACCTTTCCACACCCAGCCTGGGCTGTTGAATGTCACCTCCCCAACCCCCCGGGTGGCACCCCCTACAGGGGAGGGAGCCGTCAGGTGTGTTTGAGCAACGGCAACACGGAAGTAGGCTACTGTGGGAAACAGGCCTGAGTCACTGCCAGGCTTCCTTTCAAGGAGGAAAAAGAAGCTGCCGTGTTAAAATTGTCCCTCAAGCCTGCCTGGGGCCGGTGGGGAGGCATGGGTGGGGGGTGGGGGAGGTGGCTCTGGTTGTCACTTTGGGGCGTGGCCGCCCTCCAGGCCTTGGGGTCACGGACACTGCTGAGCAGTGGGATCCCGCTTATGACAAGTGGCTCAGATGCCAGGCTCCCTGCAGGTGTGGCCAGGGAGGAGGATTTGGCATGTTTGTTCAGTGGTGACTTGTAAAAATAACACAGGAACTCTTTTACTGAAGTGGCTGTGTTACCAATCAGCATGTTTTAATAGGACACTCAATTAGAGCGAGACTTGCAGAGAGGCAGACACCCCCACATAAGCTGACACCTTTTCCCCCAGTCGCCGGCTCCCATCCTTCCCGTTTAACGGGGTCTCCTGTTCTGGGTAGGGGGAAATGTGAGAGCAAAGCTGCTTTCGGCTTTCCCAGCACCCCTGAAATGTGGGGAGGGGGCGGTGGGGGGTGCTCAGTCCCTGAGCACCCACTGTGTGCCAGGCCCAGGGTTGGGCACCTGAACATATGACCTTGCTTAATCTTGCAGCCGCCCGGTGGAGTTGGTGTTAATTGGCTCCATTTGTTTCAGGTGAGAAACCGAGGTTCTGAGAGTGACTTGGCCACAACCTCAGGGCCCATTTGAGCTGAGTGGGCTCTGGCAGTGGGGAACTAGCAGGCTTTGAGGGTGCTTGTTCTCCTTCCCAGCCGCCCTCCAGCCTTCCATCTGGACGGGGACTTTGTTGTGTGCACCTCACCTCCCCACCAGCCCACTCTCAGGCCCAGGGATTCTCTGGGGCAGCTGGTGGCTCGGAACCTCAGGTCAGAGGCCAGTGAAGGAAGAGGGAACTAAGGGAAAGTTAGTGTGTACCTACGTGTGTGCTTGTACACCCAGGCACGC
Source organism: Antilocapra americana (assembly GCA_007570785.1). Lineage (NCBI taxonomy): Eukaryota > Metazoa > Chordata > Mammalia > Artiodactyla > Antilocapridae > Antilocapra > Antilocapra americana. Next base: position 4,632,349 of record ML661900.1, on the reverse strand, counting down.
ACACACACATGCACACGCACGCACACGAGGGCAGTGCATTTACTCATGCCGCATGCCTGCCCCCTGGGTGCCCTGCTGCTTACTCCACTGCCCTGCTATTAAGTGCTTTCCAGGGCTTCAGAGAAGGCCCTGATTTTAGTTCCTGATCATGGAGGGTTGGGTGGTTTGGTCTCTACCTGAAGCAAAGAGAAATCTTGCTGCTTTGGTTGGGGGCCTCCTGGGCTCCGGATGGGCTGAGTGGAGCTCGCCCTATCCGGGGACACCAGGCCCAGATGGGCCTGGGCTCAAGTGGGGAGACGGGGCAGACCGACCTCACCCAACTATTTCCCCCTCTTCTCCTGGCCTACCCCTGATGCTGCTGCTGCTGCTGCTGCTTCGGTACTTCCTCTGTGCTGAGCATGGTACCAGGGGTTTCCCATGGATAGTGGCCCCATCTGATCCTCTCAAGAATGCTGTGGGGTAGGCACTCTCATCATCAGGTTTCAGATGAGAAAACTGAGGCACTGAGAGGGTCAGCAGCCTGCTAATTCCATGGAGGAGGGATTTGAGTCCAAGCATCTAGCCTTGGGGGCTTCCCAGGTGGTGTTAGTGGTGAAGAACCTGCCTGCCAATGCAGGAGACATCAGAGACATAGGTTCAATCCCTGGATTGGGAAGATTCCCTGGAGGAGGGCATGGCAACCCACTCCAGTATTCTTGCCTGGAGAGTCCCATGAACAGAGGATCCTGGTAGGTTACGGTCCATAGTGTTGCACAGTCGGAGATGACTGAAGTGACCTAGCACACATACACACCTACCCCTGGAGGCAGTGCTGTTAAACAGATGGAGACCTGGCTGCTCGCTTGTCCTGAGTGTAAGCCTTGCCTCTTCCATGAAGTGTGCCCTGACTGCCCAGCCTGCTCTGAACTCCCCCAGGTTCAGCTGACTCTCCCTAGCACAGCAGCCATCTTGGCCCTTCCTGATGGATCTCTAGGCAGGGCCTAGTCCTGCTTCCCGTCTGTCTCCCAGGAGCATGCATGTGGACCGCAGGGGTGAGGAGATGCCCAGAAGAGGACAAAGGAACTCAGCTCCAGAAGCTGGAGATGACCTGGGCAGAGTCTAGTTTGTTCGACCTGCTGGTCTACAGAGAAGGGCATAGAAGCTGGAGACAGAGAGGGGCTTATCAGGGTGCAGTGAGTTAGAGATGGAGCAGGACTCTGGACCCCAAGTTTGGTGCTCACTCCTCCACACCCACTTGATGCCCTGGTTTTTTTTTTCAGAGGTGGGGCCAGAATGGGTGATGGGGGAGAGGCCAGAGGGAAAGCTAGCGGAGATTCCCTTCCTTTTCCCTCCATCGCCTCTAATCCTCCAACCACGCAGGCTTGTGCATTTTCAACCTCCCTCCCCTTCTTCACCTCCCACCATTAAAAAAGAAATTGGGAGACAACGGGAGGGGTGAGCTGTTGACTTAAATGTTTAAATTAGTCTCACTTTGCTGAAAGCTGGGTGTCAGGATAAATCCATTCCTACAACGTCATATATCTTTCCCTGAGTGGGAAGTTGGTGAATAAATGAATGATCTTCATATATTATTATGGCCTGACACAGCCAAGGCAAGGCGAGGCTGCCCGTGGTGATTAACGAGCAGGTCTTGGCTAACGAGCTGAAGGTTGGGCTTCTTACCAGGGGCCCTGTGCCCTGAGGCCTGTGCCAGGGTGGGGGCTTCTGGGCATTTCCAGGCAGCTCTTGCTCATAGACACCTAAGGCTGCCTTTCTTCTTCTCTTCATCCTTCTCTCTGTCCTTTAGGGCAGTCTCTCACCCCTTGCTGGCTCTCTTTATCCTCTCTCCACTCTTTCTTCTCCTCTGAAGACTTGAAGGGACCTCTCTGTGGTTCAGGGTCCACTGAAGGCCCTGTGTGGTCAGGGGAACAGAAGACTTCCCTGAGGATACCCTGCAGGAAAACACTCACCTATCTGGCATTTTTAGATCATAAGCACCTTGACTTGGTCTTCACAATATCCCCATTGAGGGATGAGGGAACTGAGGTACCAAGATGGAGAGTGACCTCCTTAAGGTCTATGGGGACTCAGCCAATGTCTATGGGTGCTCCCATCCCCACCTCAGATTTGCTCCGGATGACTAGGCCCCCCTCCCCTGTGATGCCTTGTCCCTGGAGTCAATCCCTCGCACATAGTCAGTGCCTGATGAGCACATGGTCGATGCCTGATGAGCCCATTCCGGGGATGCAAGGTGGGACCCCAAGCCAGGGGAAGTGTCCTACCATCCCACAAGAGTGGTTCACAAACATTCTTGTTCTGGTGGCTTGGACCTCCTGTCGTGTCAGCCCAGCAGACCCTGGGGCAGCCTGCCTGAGAAGACCCTTCTCAAAGACATCATCTCAAACATCAAACCTAAATGATTCCTGGGAATCTGGGAGGCCTCCTGGAGGAGGTGACCCTGAGACAGGGACACTGGGGGAAGGGGAAGGGAGGGTGGCTTGGCCAAGGAGCCAGGCAGCCGGGCCCTGAGCATCTCACCTTATTCAAGGATGGTGGGACTCCTGGGGTTTCTGGCTCCCTCCACAGTGCAGGGGCTGCGGGATGTGTGGGGAGACCTGCATAGCAGAAATGGGGCCATTCCTTTGGGCTAGGCTCTATAGTGTCCCTGAGGTCAGCGTATGTGAGCCTGGATGAGTGTGTGTGAGAGGCAGTGAAGCCCTGGATGCACATGCACACATGTTCCCCAGTTCCCTGTGGGGAAGATGTGGGGGTGGAAATAGGGGAGTGCCCGAGCACACTCACTTAGAGTGGCACTTTTGCAATCGCCTTTCAAGTTAGCACGTAGACAGAAGTGCTCTTAAGACTCTGATCAAAATGTGCAGAAGAGGGATGGGAAAGCCAGTCAGATGCAGATGGAGGGAAATGGTCATACGTTCACCGACTCACCAGTCAGCTGTGCTGACCCCGGGGCGATGCCTTGGCTTGACCTCCCCTTCGTAGTGTGTGTTCATGGGTATGTGGTTGTCATTGTGTGTTGGTATATGTATTGTGTAACTCTGTGAGAGTGTGTGTCCATGGCTGTGTGTCACCATGTATTTTGTGTGATTGTATGTGTGACTGCATCACTGTTAGTGCTCTATACATGTGGGACTGGGCTTGCAAATGTGGGTACCAAGTGTCTGAGCTCCTCACAGCCCCCAGTGGGACTGTGCGCTCTATAACTGTAAAGCTCTCTTTGCACACAAGGGGTCATCTTCTGTCACCATATGAGGGGGTCTCCCTATAGAGATCTTGGCATGAAATGTAAACATTTCGTGCAAAGATGGGCACAATGGACAGAAGCAGTATGGACCTAACAGAAGCAGAAGCGATTAAGAAGAGGTGGCAACAATACACAGAAGAACTATACAAAAAAGATCTTCATGACCCAGATAACCATGATGGTGTGATCACTCACCTAGACCCAGACATCCTGGAGTGTGAAGTCAAGTGGGCCTTAGGAAGCATCACTACAAACAAAGCTAGTGAGGTGATGGAATTCCAGCTGAGCTAGTTCATATCCTAAAAGATGATGCTGTTAAAGTGCTTCATTCAATATCCTAGCAAATTTGGAAAACTTAGCATTGACCACAGGACTGGAAAAGGTCAGTTTTCATTCCAATCCCAAAGAAGGGCAATGCCAAAGAATGCTCACACTATCCCACAAATGCAGTCATTTCACACGCTAGCAAGGTCATGCTCAAAATCCTTCAAGCTAGGCTTCAACAGTAAGTGAACCTAGAACTTCCAGATGTATAAGCCTGACTTAGAAAAGGCAAAGGAATCAGAGATCAAATTGCCAACATCCACTGGATCACAAAAAAAACAAGGAAATTCTGGAAAACATCTGCTTCATTGACTATGCTAAAGCCTTTGATTGTGTGGATCACAACAAACTGTGGGAAATTCTTAAAGATATGGGAATATCAGACCACCTTACCTGCCTCCTGAGAAACCTGTATGTAGGTTAAGAAGCAACAGTTAGAACTGGACATGGAACAACAGACTGATTCCAAATTGAGAAAGGAGTAGGTCAAGGCTGTATATTGTTACCCTGCTTATTTAACTTATATGCAGAGTACATGATGTGAAATGCTGGGCTGGATGAAGCTCAAGCTGAAATCAAGATGGCCAGGAGAAATATCAATAACCTCAGATATGCAGATGATAACACCCTAATGGCAGAAAGTGAAGAGAAACTAAAGAGCCTCTTGATGAAAGTGAAAGAAGAGAGTGAAAAATTTGGTTTAAAATTCAGCATTCAAAAAACTTAAGATCATGGCATCTGGTCCCATTACTTCATGGCAAATAGATAGGGAAACAGTGGAAACAGTGACAGACTTTATTTTTGGGGGGCTCCAAAGTCACTGCAGATGGTGACTGCAGCCATGAAATTAAAAGATGCTTGCTCCTTGGAAGAAAAGCTATGACCAACCTAGACAGCATATTAAAAAGCAGAGACATTCCTTTACCAACAAAGATCCATCTAGTCAAAGCTATGGTTTTTCCAGTAGTCTTGTACAGAAGTGAGTTGGACCATAAAGGAGGATGAGCACTGAAGAATTGATGCTTTTGAACTGTGGTGCTGGAAGACTCTTGAGAGTCCCTTGGTCTGCAAGGAGATCAAACCAGTCAATCCTAAAAGAAATCAATCCTGCATATTCATTGGAAGGACTGATGCTGAAGCTGAAGCTCTAATACTTTGGCCACCTGAAGTGAAGAGCCGCCTCATTGGAAAAGACCCTGATGCTGGGAAGGATTGAGGGCAGGAGAAGAAGGCACGACAGAGGATAAGATGGTTGGATGGCATCGTCAACTCAATGGACATGAGTTTGAGCATGCTCTGGGAGATGGTGGAGGACAGGGAATCCTGGTGTGCTGCAGTCCATGGGGTCACAAAGAGTCAGACATGACTGAGAAGCCGAACAACAACAACCATGTAGAGATCAGAACCCATCAAGGAAGAAAGTGGGCTCATCTGGGCAGGGGGAGGCCAGTAGCAGGAAGAGGGAGTGATCTGTCCTAGCTCTTCTGCACAAATGTGGACTTGCATGTTCCTTGTAGTTGAGACTTTGCCTCCCCAGGGAGGAAGCCAACGCTGGTCAGAGGGTGCTTACAAAGGAAGGGAGCTGGAGAGGTAGATGGCAGAGTGCCTGGCACATAGTAGATGCTCTGTAAAGAGTTGTGACATGAAACCAGGGATCCAGTTATGGAGTTTCCTTTATGACCTTAGGGAAGCTGGTAAATAGACAACATAACTGCAGTGTAATTAATGACATTGGCTCCATTTGCTAAGTATTAATACCTACAGTGTAGGCAGCACTGTTAGCCAAGGGTATTTTACCATTTTATCTTCCAGATAAGGAGATGGAGGCTCAGGGAGGTAGTGACTTGCTCACAAATTGGTGGTGCCAGGCTTCGATTCCAGGTGGGACTTCAAAGCTTGTATTCCTCCCCTTTCTGTGCCTCGCTTTTCCTGTCTGCGCTGTCAGAACCTGGAGGAGATGACTTGATCTGGCCACTCTCTTTGAGTTTGGGGAGTGCCTTGCTTCAGCCTGCGGACCCTTGAGTTCTCTTTTGGCCCTGATTCTGAGCCTGGCCTTCAGAGAACCGCTTCCTTCCCAGTCAGATCCATGGGCTTCTGGCACCAAGGCCAGTGTGGGACAGGGTGAGAGAGGTGAGCAATGGGGCAGGACTGGGCGCCCCGTGGAGTGAGGGGCATCTCCTTGCTTCTGAAAGTGACTGAGTGCTCATGTATAGTCCTAGGAGGGTCCTGCCGGTAGGGAGGGTTTGTACATCCATCCGTGGCCCGTTGGTCCCATCTTCCGCAGAGTGAGCTGATGGAGGGAGACACAGCACCCTTCATTGCAAAGCCCTGCTCAGGTCTAAATGCTTCCCACCTACAGGCTGGAGCTCAGGAGCTGGAGACCCTGGGCCCCTTTTTTACAGGTGAAGAAACTGTTTCCTGGAAGCTTGTGAGTTTCCCAAGGTCCCCAGGGAATGAGGGCTCAGCTGCGGCACGCCCTCTAACAGGCTGAGGGCAAGGAGGCTGTGCCTCGGGGTGTGGGTCTACCTCTGAGGGGACAACTGAACCAGGATGGGGGGCCAGGTGGGCTGCTATTCCGTCTCCTCCTTCTCAGAGCCTCTCCCCCCAGGATGCCCAACATGTGCCCCCGCAGGGACTGCCACCCACCGGCTGAGTACCCGAGCCAGCTGTGCTGCTCTGGGTGGGGCGTCATGTCGCCCTGTCCCAGGGAGGCGGGCGTGCCTAATGAATTAATTAGTGTTGGCAAAGCACTTGGAGATCTCGGGCAGAAAGGTGCTCAATACACACAAATCAGAGTGATTGTTATTACCCATAATTATGGAGTTTCTGCCGGAGAAATTATTCCGAAGCGGACGGTGGCTGGGCCAGCACAGAGCCCTGCCAAGATCTGCTCCTCAACAGCAGTGGAATCTATCTTCCTTCCCTCCCTCCCTTTCTCTTTTCCTCCCTTTCTTCCCCCTTTCCCTGCCTCCCGCCCTTCCTCCCTCCCTCCCTCCCTGCTCGCATGTTCTCTCCCATCTCCGGGCCTGCTGCCTGCTCTTCCACAGCAAATGCCTTCTTTGTCTCATCTCTCACAAAGACAGGCACCTGGCACAGTTGGGGAGGAGGGGATACAGCAGTAGCCTCTCACTCTCTGGAAGTGAGAAGGATCCAAGAGCCGAGGCTTACTTGCCTCTTCTTTTAAATGGGCCCACAAGGGGTGCCCTGTGCCTCCTTGGCTGTGGGGGAACCGAGAGTGGCAGTGCCTGGGAGGGCACTCGGCTGGGAATCTCATGCCTGTGAAGCTTGCGCTGTTCACACAGACTGTGATGTGTGTGTTGCTGCATGCATACATGGTCTGTGTGTGCTTCCAGCCTCTCCTCCATCAGACTGTGTTCTCAGTGTGACTCTAGGTCCTTGGCTAGACAGTTGGTCCCCCAATGGCTGAAGCTGAACCTCCTCCCCCAGCCTGAGCATGTGGCCCCCATGCTGACAGACCCTGGCAATGCCAGAACCAGCAGTCCAAATAAATTGTCTCTCGGCTGTGCTTTCCTTCTCACCCCCACCGCCGTCTCCAGTCTTCTGTCTCTCTGGCTCTATCCAGTTTTTGTACCCACCAGCTTCAGAATGGAGAAGGCAAGGGCACCCACTCCAGTACTCTTGCCTGGAAGATCCCATGGACGGAGGAGCCTGGTAGGCTGCAGTCCATGGGGTTACGAAGAGTCGGACATGACTGAGCGATTTCACTTTCACTGTTCACTTTCATGCATTGGAGAAGGAAATGGCAACCCACTCCAGTGTTCTTGCCTGGAGAATCCCAGGGACTGGGGAGCCTGGTGGGCTGCCGTCTTTGGGGTCGCACAGCAGCAGCAGCTTCAGAGAGGGCCACGCTCAGGTTCAGCACCACGCCCAGATTCAGCTGGTGGGTCCAGCTCAGCCTGGGGCCCACCATCTCCCCCCAGCCGAACTCACCCCACTGATTGTTCTGACAAAAACCTGCTTTGTCAGGTCGGGGTACTAAGGCCAAGAGGATGCCAGTGACTTCTCTAAGAGCAGACAGAAGCTTAGCATGAGAGCTGAACTATCCAAATGTTCCCAGTTGCAGCATGTTAGAGGCTTTAGAAGGCCTTGCCAGTATTCAGTCAACAAACACTTATCCAGCAGTAACTGTGTGCCTGTCTCTATAGCAAGTTCAATGGCAGAGGAGAGCTGGAGGCAGCTGGATCTCTGTTCTCTCCACAAGAGGACCCACAAATCACCAGTGACGACCACAACAATGAGAGCTGGGCATGGCAGGCAAAGAATCAGGTGCCTGATTATGGGGCCTGTGAAAAGTGCTCTAGACATGAGGCAGACCAGGTCCCTGCAGGGTGGAACAGTCAGAAAGAGATGGCATCAAGCCTGGAGAGGCAGAAAAGAGGGGGAAACAGCGTGGTTACTGAACAGGAGGCAGGCCTGAGGCCACCTGTGTTTGTGCGTGATGCGAGGGGTGGGTTGAGGAGCCCATGCAATGGGGTAGGGTGGGGGCAGGGGTGAGTCTAGTAAAGTAGGCTGTGTCCCCATTGAGGGGCTGGTCTCTGTCCTGTGGACACAAGGCAAGGCTGTCCATCACCACGGACACTGCGGGATTTACATTTGGCTCTCCACTGCCGCAGCCTGGCCTGATCCCAGCATCCCGCCCCCACCTCCTCGTCCTCCCCTCCTTCACCAGGGGTTGGCCGATTTCATCTGGAAGTGACAATAGGCCCGGGTTGTCTGTGGGGTCTTTGTGCCTTATTGTTCAGCTGTAATCTTTCCCATTCAACACAGGGGCCTTTCTCTCCCCCTGCATTTGTCAGAAAGATGGGACAGAGTCCCAGAGCCCTGGGGGGAGGCTGGGCCAGAGCAGGCCTCTTGCTGCCCATCGATTTGCGCTGCTTTTGCCAGCTGCCTGAGCGTGTTTGCCGGACACCGTGGGGCTGTGTTTGGCTTCGGATAATGAAGTTATGTTCTCACTGAGGAAGGGATGGAGTCTGCTAATTAGCTCAGCTGCCTCTTTCGAGGACAAAGTCTTTACTGTTTGGCTCTTGGGGCTGGCTGAGTGTGGGGGCTCTGCAGGGGCCCAGGACCGTGGGATGTCCACCTTGAGGACAGAGGGTAGGACAAGAGGGGCCAGGCGGCAGGGCCCACACAGAGGACACTTTCCAGGAACGCTGTCTCTTTGGCTTCCGGGTCCCCCAGCAGGGCCTTCCTGGTCAGGGTCAGCATGGGGGTAGGAAAGACCCTGGATCAGATGGATCTGGGGTCTCAACTCTGCCATTTGCAGGTCTTATGACTTTGGGCAAGTCATTGCTGACCTCTCTGGGTTTTTAGTTGCTTCCTCTGAAGAAGGGCCCAGGGTCACACTGCAGTGTGAGAGGGTGGCTATTCAGCCTCAGGAAAAGATGGAGAATACTGGATGCACAGCAGGGACTTAGGAAGTATTGGCGGCCTCACGGTTCACTGCTTGAGGCCATGCCCTTGCTTTGGTGTTGTCTTAGACCTTGTTCATCCTGGACACGTGTGCCCTCCCCCCAGCTATCTGATCTCTTAAAAGATGAGGTCTTTTTGTACCTTTCCCAGGGCTTAGGAGACAGTGGGGCTGGTTGACTGGCTGGATTCAAAGGCTGAAGGTTTTGAAGTGCCCCCAAGTGCCCCCTCCCTTAGAGTGGGCTTCCCCAATGTTTCAGAGGTAAAGAATCTTCCTGCCAATGCAGGAGATGCAGGTTTGATTCCTGGGTTGGGAAGATGCCCTGGAGAAGGAAATGGCAACCCACTCCAGTATTGTTGCCTGGGAAATCCCATGGACAAAGGAGCCTGGCAGGCTATAGTTCTGCTGCTGCTGCTAAGTCGCTTCAGTCGTGTCCGACTCTGTGCTACCCCAGAGATGGCAGCCCACCAGGCTCCCCTGTCCCTGGGATTCTCCAGGCAAAAACACTGGAGTGGGTTAGACTATAGTCCATGGGACTGCAAAAAGTTGGATATGACTTTGCAACTAAATAGCAACAATACACTTAGAGTCCAGGCTAGGGGCTGGGGTCCTCCCATGGCCTCATGGGAAGGAGTTAAAGATCAGACCAAGTGAGCAGAGAGGAGGGGTCTGGGATGGAGAGGCCAAAAGAATTGCTCCCTCTTCCAGGAAGTCCTCCAGGGATCAGCTGGAAGTCTTCCTTCCCTGTGTAACCCTCCCTACATAGACTTTCACTGTACTCCTCCTAGGGCATCCGCACCACCCCCACTATTAGAGGTCTTATAATTTGTCCCATCTCTATGAGGCTTTTTCTAAGTTCTCACATATTCATGACTGATCAGTTCCACAGGTGTGATGATAGCCATAACAGCAGTAATCATAGTAATAATGGTAATCCTAAAAGCATTAGAAGTATAGCTTGAGAAGTGGCAGAGATGAGCTCACACCTGGTAGGTCAGTTCAGGCTGACAATCATAATGATGTTCCCACTCTGTGCTTCACCTCTTTCCCTGGACTCAGGATGGTGGGATACCTTCCTGCCTTTAAGGAGCTCTCAATGGGAAGAATTTCCCCTCTCGGTGCATCCCCATCCCACCTAACCTCTTCCTGGCTCGACCGAGGTGGTATCTGCCTTTCCCCCATCACCTGGCCTGGTCTCTGGCTCTGGGCTTGCTTCAGCGTGGGCTCCATAAGAACAGAGGGTCTGGTCTTGTTGGCTGAAGTATTACCAGCGCTTACCCGATCTTGCCATGTAGTAGGTGTTCAACTAATATTTGTTTAATGAAGGAATGAGTGTCATTGTCTGGATTAAGTGAGATCGTGCCTGTTAAGGACTTGGCTTTCAACAGATATTTATTGAATGAAAAATATATCTTTGGATGGAACAAAGGAGGCGATGGTGTCAGGTGTCTGGCTCATAGTAAGCTCAGCACGTGGGAATAGTGGTAAGCGGTAGTTTCCTTGGATGGACTGGAAGCAGGGCCAGGGAGAGGGGTGAGGAAGAGGGGCAGGCCCCCGGAACTCCAAAGAAGAGGCGACAGTGAGGAGGAGGCTGGTTGGCAGCTGGGGCCCTGACACCCACTCGGTGTGGAGTTGTAGCCTGGGGCGCATGCGTGTATGCACGAGTGTGGGCGGGCGTGTGTGTGTAAAACAAATAACTGGAAAATGAATTTAATTATAAGGCACTTTTAATAGCTATTTTTATTTAATCCCACTAATTCCGTGTCTCGTGTAGCCCAACTGTAATTCTATTCTCCTTACTCATTTGCCAGTGAGACTGCAGAGACAGGGGAGAGGGAGTCTGTCGCACAGGAGGCAGCAGGTGGCCTCCCACCCTGGGGTTGTCCAGGCTGGCTGTTGACCCTGAGGGCAGGGAGGAAGGGGTGACTAGCAAGGTTGTCCCAAGGCGGATCTGGGGAATGGCACCAACTCTGTCACCAGGGCAGTTAGTCCATCTGATGAAGTCAGTTCAGCACCTGGGATGGGGGTCAGGGAGCAATGGAAAGTCAGGTATTAACAGATCAAGGTTCAAATCAAACTTAAGCCATGCACCTTCACCTCAGACTCACTTTCTCCATCTGTAAAGTGGGCATAATACGAGGGGCTATTTGGAGGATTAAATGAAATAGAGCAAGCCTGCCCCACAGCTTGGTGCGTACTTAATGCTTGTTCCTGTCTCTTCCTTACTCTCTTCATCAACCCCCAAGATAGTCACTTTTCTGTGTTTCAACCTCTCTGGCTGCTCCCAGACAGCCCTCAACTCATTAGCAGAGAGAAGGGGATCAACTAACTCAAGAACCAATAAGTGGCTGGGATCCTGCCCCTTTTTTCAGAAGACCCCTTGGTGATGGTGGGGAGGCCTGGGATGTGGGGTGGATTGATGGTGGTCTTGTGGGAGGACCTCAGAGGTGCTGAAGCGGCCTCACTAGGCAGCACAAGGAGGGCTATGAAGTGATGGGAAGGGACAGGGACGAGCCATTCCTAAGGAGGGACCCCTGCCTGGCTGGCACAGGTCAGGAGTTAGAGGCCCTTCCCTGCTCCAGGCCCTGTTCAGCTGTAGCCAGCAGCCCTCACTGAGCCTTTTTTGGCCTCTGGGCCATGAGGCCAGGGGTGGGAGAACTGGGTGAGAGGAAGGGTTGCAGGGAGACTTGCCCAGAGAGAGACAGGGTTGTGGAGCCCCGCCCAAGGGATGGTGTTGTGCTTATTTCCTGGCAGGGCTTCCTGTGGTCAGGAAAGGCAGGGGCCTCAGAAGAGCCCTATACTGGGCCGGGCAGGTGATGGCGGGCCTAGACCTCCCTCTAGGACCACTGACCACTGCAGGAATTGGGCTGGGGCTGGGGCAGGGTCCCAGTCCTCCTGGCTCTGCTCACTGGGCCTGAGTCCTCCCCTAGTGGCAGCTACTTCAGGGTTCCAGGACTTCCAGAGCTCTGCAGGAATCCAAGTGGGTGGCTCCACGTGGAGGCAGAGGGGCTCCCCTAGGGCCTGGGCAGGGAGGGTGTGACTCGCTCCCTTTTATGGATGGGGAGACTGAGGCCCAGGAAGGTTAAGAGACAGGATTAGCATTTGGGTCATCTGATTCCCAGGACGGTTCCTTTTCCTTAGTGGCAAACTGGTGGCCCCAGGGGTGAGGGGAGAGGATGTCCAGAGGGTGGGATACTATGGGAAGTACTGCCTCAATAGGAGAGCTCAGAGTGCCTGTCCTAGGATTCGATTCCTGGTTGTCACACCCCCAGGGGCCCAGTGGAGCTCTGCCCTGATGCCCCGCAGGGGTGATGGTGGTGGGCAGCAGCTTATCCTGTGAGGGGGACGTTCAGAGAGGCAACCATAGCCCCTCTCTGGATCATATGGAAGGAGGAAGCTTGGCTAGGGTTCAAACCCTCACCCATAGGCTGAGTGACCTCTGACCAGCCACTTGGCCCCCTAGTCTTGGGGTTGTCTCCAACATCAGGCACACAGTAGGTCCCCCCATGCTTCCCCCTCCTTCTACCCACTTCCTGCGCTGACGCGTGGAGGTGGATAATGACTGAGGGTGTGATTTCTCTCCAAGATATTTTCACTTTAATCGGAGACTTTAATGCCTCTGAGCCCCAAAGGAACGATGTTTCCCTTTAATGGTGGCATTTCAGGCATGGTGGCAGCTGCGGGAAGAGGCTGGGGTGGGGGCTTGCCTGGTCCCTGTGTTGTTGTGTACAACTCGTTCTCTGGCCCTTCTCCGCCCCCACCCCCTTCCCCGAGGTTCCCTCTGCCCTGTTCATGGCAGGTCAGCATCTCGTTAATTTGATTGAGGGATTTGTTCTGAGCATACTTGCCCATCAGTTTGGTGAAAGCTCGGCCTGGGAATTGGCAGACATTCTGCTGCAGCCAGGGCCAGGCTGACCTCTGCTCTTCTAGGAAGTAAGGTAAGGGGTCACCAGTCCAAGAATAATTAACAGGCACACAGCAGGAGTGATTAACCCGGGGAGGGAACCTGAAGGTCTGGTGCTTGGGAGGAGTCTCCAGGGATGGATCTTACTTATCTGGTCATGAATGCGGACCCTTAGGACCTGCCTGTTCTCTGACTTGGTCTCACTGTGAACCACTCAGTCCTACCAGCAGTGACCATGAGCCCTGGGTGCCTGCCATGGTGTGGCCGTTTTGTTGTGGCTAGAGAGGGGAACAGAAGAACAGAAGGATCCAGGGTTAGTGTTCTGGAGGAGCCCTGTTCCTGGGGATGGGGGGAAACTCAGCAGAACTTAAAGGCAGGGAGGGTTTGGAGAGGTCCCTGGAGAGTAGAGTCTAAGGAAGTGGCCACGTGGGCTTTGGCTGGAGGTCTGGGTTCTAGTCTAGGTTCTGCATTTGGCTTCATATGTGACCTTGGGTAAGTCGCTGCTCTCTCTGAGCCTCAGTTTTCTAGTCTGTGCAATGGGAGTTTTGGTCTGGACCAGCAAATCTCTGCACCTCTCATGTAACCTCCATCCCTGATTCTAGCAGAGCTTAGGGAAAGGGCTGAGCCTGAGGGTTGGGGATGAGGGTGGTCCCAGAGCACAAGGAGCTGGAGAGGGGTGGGAGGCAGATGTATGTGCTGCCATCCACTGTGGCTGGCACATTCATTAAGCATCTCTAAGACGGATACACCCCCTAGTTCACCTGGCGCGCAGGTCTCAGGATTTATTTCTTACTGAATGGTGTCATCCATCAAGTTAGCTTTGCTGCCAGCGAGCGTGGCGTCTTGCCTGAGACTCCTACAGGGTAGGGTGCCTTGTTATCCTCCAGGCAGGGCTGCCTCCCCCCAGCCATGCTTCCACACCTGATGGCCCTGTCCTCATGGCCCAGGGGGCAGTTCTGCCCTCTAGGTCTGCTTTAGTCCTCAGCTAGACTGCAGGTTCAAGGTGCTCCAGAAGATGCTGGGCAATCTGGGCTGGCTTCTTGGAGACAGTAACAGTCCTGACTCTGGACCTGAAAAAATAGCTGAGCAGGACTTGGACAGGTGGAGAGACGAGTAGGTGCTTTCAGCCTTGGAGCTGGGTAAGGGATGAGAGACCATGGCATGAAGTGGAGGAGGTCCCTCACTCACACCCATGTTCCTTATGAAGGGTCCCCAGGCAGTGCTACTGACTTGATTGATCCTGACCCAGTTTTTACAATCTGCTCTTTCAGACTCAGGTACTCCAAGGCCTCAGGTGTCTCAGGATTAGGTGACCCTACACTGGTCTCCATTCACACGGTATCTCCATAACTTCTCTGTGTCTTGGTTTCCTCCAAGAAAAGGGGGATAATGATAGTACCTACTTCATAGTGTTATTGTACTGATTAAATGAGTTTATACTATGTAAAGGGGCTTCCCAGTTGGCAGTAGTGGTATAGAACCCACCTGCCAGTGCACAAGACATAGAGATACAGGTTCAATCCCTGGGTCGGGAAGATCCCTTGGAGGAGGGCATGGCAACCCACACCAGTATTCTTGCCTGGAGAATCCCCGTGGACAGAGGAGCCTGGTGGGCTACCAGTCCATAGGGTCACAGAGCCAGACATGACTGAAATGACTGAGCACACACACATGCATGTAAAGTCATAGGACAAACCCGGATATGTTGTAACTTATATAAAAGTTAGCTGCTATTGTTATTGTTACTGAGGCTCAGAGAGAGTGGGGGACTTGCCCATAGACATGGCTCATGATGAAGGTCCGGGATTCAGGCCAAGGCCCGTTTAATTCCAAACCTCCACTCTTCCCCCCTCTCTGGGCTTTCCCAGTGTCTCCCGGACGCGTCCAGTGTATGCAGCCAGTGTCGAGGCCTCCCTGGAGGTGTTGGACCGGCCTGTCTGCAACGCATTCACTTCCCTTTCAAAGACTTTGTCTTACTCACTGAGGACCCTCGGGGCCTGGCACATGACAGGTGCTCAAGAAATACTTGTTGATTGTCTGGCTGCATAAATGAAAGTAGCGTGGGCCCCCACCTGCTCCTGGAGCCTACAGTGCTCCCTGCCTGAGCTCCTCAGATCCCACCTTTCCTGCTTGGTTGGGAGGGAACGACCCCCACCCCCCAGGCTCACAGAAGTGCCCCCTCCAGCTGGCCCCCGGCCTTGCTGCTTCCCTCCCCCAGCAGCAGCCTGGGCTTTTTTCTTCTACTCTGCCCCCGACCTGCAGTCACCGCAAATCTTCAGTCTCCCTCCTGCCTCCCTCGCTCGTCCCTACTTACTCGTTACAAAGAGAAGAACTCTTGAAGTTGATGCCTTTCCTTTGCTTTTATACCAAACTATAATTTGGCTATCTAAAGACAGAGAGAGAAGAGAATCACCCCCCACCCTGTGCCCAGAGTAGCCTGTCTGCAGAAGGATTGGAGAAGACCCTACCAACCCATTTTAGGCTGGGGCTCCTTAGGCAGGGCACAGGGTGCAGGCCTGACCCGGGAAGCCTCTGCTCTGCCCCCACCCCCAGCCATCTGTGCCCTTTCAGCCCCTCAGCTCCACCTTGGGGTATTGGGGCCATGTGCCCCCTTTCACAGAGAAGATGTGAGAGGTGCTGTCTATCTGCTCCCCTGTTCCTGGGCTCCCCACTAGCCCTGTGGGCTCTGGTGAAGGTGGTGGTTGTGGATGCAACTGATGAGAGAAGGAGCCTAGAGAGGGTTAGGGGTTGCCCAAATCCCCCAGCAAGACCCCTCCTGGCAGGGGAGGCTGGCAGGGAGGTTGGTGAAGTTCCAGGGACAGCCAGGTCAACAAGGAGAGGCGGACTGGGTGTCCTGTCTGTACACTGAGGGGTCTTTGTTCCATCTCCCACTATGCCCCACTACTTTCACATGAGTGTTGTGGGGGCCCATGAAAACAGTTTGGTGGGGAAGGCCAACCCCCACTGTGCCTGGGGCTGTGGGATCTGCATGGTCATATACTGGCCCAGGCGCAGTCCCTGAGACTTCGTCCACCTGTAGCTGTCTTCTGCTCACCTGCTGTATTGGCAGTGCCCTTTCCTCCCCTCTCTGCCCTGGGAGAAACTGTGTGTGTGTGTGTGTGTGTGTGTGTGTGTGTGTGTGTGTGAGACACTCCTTCTTTGCAGCAGCCTGTCAACCTCTGCAGTTTGGTTCCTCTGCTTGCCTCGTGACCTCAGCTCTCTGATGGGCTGGATAAAAGTTATGATTTTGCGCATCATCTGGTTGTTCCTCATTGTTGGACTGGGAGCAAGATACTGTATCTTTGACTCAGCCTTGTTCTCCTCTCTGAAATGGGGATGCCCGCACCCGCCCCGGAGGGCTGCCAGGAGGGGAGGGAAGGTAAGCTGCTGTGCCAGGCCCCAGCCCCCTACTCCATGGTGCCTCCTCAAGCCCATGTTTGCTGTGACTCTGCTCCCCAGAGGCCACGGGGAGAAGGGCAGTGATGGGCAGGGGCAGCTTTGGCTGGACTGGCTGGGAGACCGTGGTGGGGGGGCCAGTTTGGGCCTTCAGCTCCACGCATGCCCAGCAGCAGGTTTTCTGGCCTGACCAGAGCTGGGCCTGGGAGGCTCAGACAGGTCAGTCAGCATCCCTGGAGCAGCCCCTCTGTTATGGCCTCATATTTGCCAGTAACTGGCTGAGCCCCACTCCTCTGCTTGGATCAGCCCATGAGCTATTGGGCACAGGTGGTGATGCCCAATGTTTCCATCTACCTGGCATTCAGGCTTTGCCCACTGAGTATGGCCCAAGCCTCCCTCTGCTCTTCCTCCCACTAGACTCTCTCCCTCTCTGTCTGAACCCTGATTCCCCTCAGTCCCTCTCCTCTCTGGGTTCAGCTGAGGTCTTGGGAAGACTTGTCTTTGGATGTTCTGGGTGAGGCTTCCCCAGTCTGTGTGGGGACCAGACTTCAGCCCCTAGCAGCAGGCCGGGCTGGTTACACTGAGCTCCCTGTGCCTCCAGCCGGCCTTGACGCCCGCAGAGCCCACAGCCCCAGGGGGCTGCGCTGGAGAAGCTGAGGCGGGAAGCCACTTGCCTGCAGAACCACAAGGTCAGGCTGGGCCTTTCTCTTTCTTCCTGGCAGCGGTGGGCCCTGGGGAGAGAGGCTGGCCACACTACCATCTGTGGGGGCTGTGGCCTGCCCTTCTTGGGTGGCCAGGCTTGGTTTCCGGGGCTGCCTGGGAGATGCAGGAGGAGCATGCAGTTTCAGGGGCCTTCCTGGGCAAAGAGCGCTTCGCCTCTACTGTGTCCCTGGACCCAGGGGGCTGGGACCTCAGGGCCCCAACTTGAAGGACAGAAAGCCCGAGACTGGCCAGGGGTTTTTTGGAACAGCCTCTCAGGGCAATATGGTGGGTGGGGAAGGGGATAGTTTTTTCAAGGTTCAGGCTGGAGTGGGCTGACTGTATTCCCAGGAGCCTGGCCAAGTCAGAAACCCTGGGTGGGGGCAAAGAAACAGACCTGGTGGAGGTTCTTCCCTCACCTGGGACGACCTGCTGCCTGAAGTGCCTTTCCTGGCCCAGCAGACATCTCCTCAGAGAACCGCTTGGGCTGTCTCTTCCCTCCCCAGCTCAGGTTTGGACTCTCCAGGCTCCCATCCCCCATCCACGGGCCACATGGTGTGGTACCTGCCTGCCTTCTGGTCTGTGAGCGCTTCTAATAGGGGTTTAGGCGTCCCAGGTGGCGCTAGTGGTAAGGAACTCACCTGCCAATGCAAGAGACTAAAGAGACGTGGGTTCAATCCCTGGATTGGGAAGATCCTCTGAAGAAGGAAATGGCAAACCACTCCAGTATTCTTGCCTGGAGGATCCCATGGCCAGAGGAGCCTGGCAGGATATGGCCCATAGGGTCTCAAAGAGACGGACATGACTGAAGCACCTTAGTACGCACAGTACTGGAAATGGGTGCTTGTGGACAATGACTGCTGAGGACTTTTGGACAGTGTCCCACCTGCCTCTGTTGCCTTGTAGAAGCAGCTGCTCTCTGAGCCTCAGTTTCCCCTTTTCCATCTTGACTTCTTAAGGGCTACAGCTTAGTGATCAGTCTAGGCTTCGGGGTGCCTGCCTCCTCGGGCCTTTCCTGAGCTGCTCTGTCTCTGCTGTCCTGGATCCCTGCCATGCCCCAGCTTCTACTGTCCACATCCTTTTTTATTCAGAGCCCTGACCCACCTCTTCAGGAAGCTCTCCCTGATGCCTTCAGCCATCAATGATCTGAGCTGGAATCTTCTGATGGTGTCCCAGTTGCTCCCTTCTACTTGCCACACATTACTGGCTCTGTGTGGGGCTCTGGCTACACAGAGACTGCTCAGCATGACCTATGTAAGCAGGGGGCCTGCAGAATCATGCAGGCAGGGTGGGGAGGCACTGATGTAGGAGCCCTGAGGGAGTAGAAATTTCTGCCCAGGGGCCAATGAGGTAACATTTGAGCTGTCCTTTGAAGGAGGAGGCTGGAGATGAGGGGGACCTTGGGGTCAAAGTCCAGGCTAGAAGGGGCCTTAAATGTCAGGTAAGGAATTATGGGATCTGGCCTCCCTTTGCAGGTAGAGAGCCTAGGGAAGAAGCCGCCCCCGCCCCCAATAATGCCTGGAACCCTCCACCCACACCCTCTGCTGTGGTCTTCTACTTGTCCTTAGATTTCTGCTCTAAGGACACTATCTCAGGCAAGCCTCCCCTGACCACTGTCTAAGCTCTCAGGGTGCCCCCGCCTCACCCCACCCCAACCAGTGTGACCACTGATTGTTCACCAGGCTTTTGGGCCACTGAGGGCAGGAATCAGAAGGGGTTAGTTGTCCCTGGGTCCCCGGCTGCCAGTCCAATGCTCGGCACAGAGTAGGTGCTCAATAAATGTTGATTGATTGTGTGGACATATGTTGCAGTACAGAGCCAAGAGTCCCAGGCAGGAGGGTGGGGTTGACTGGAGATGGGGAGGCATGGACCTCCAGTGAGGTGGGGCAAAACCTGGGTCCCAGTTGGAGCTGGGCTTCTTTTGTGCATCTTTAAAGAGCCCTTTGCTGGAACAAAAGTCGTCTCTGGCAGCACCTCAGTGGGCGGGCTGGGCCTTGCGGCTCCCTTTGGAAATGCTTTGAGAAGAGGGGGTCTGAGCCAACTTGTCACCCCCAGGCTGGCTGGTGACTCTGGGGAGGGGGGCGGCCATGGGGGTGGGGCTGTGGGAGGCAGGGCCATTGGCCGATCCAGCCCTGACCTCAACGAAATTATTTTTAAAACCTGTGAGAGAAAGGGGATATTTTTAACCTTTGTTCCATCAAGGCATCCCAAGGGAAAAAGAAGAGGGAAGGAGGCAGATGGAGAATTGGGATAGGGGCATGAACAGAGGCAGGGGCTTCCAGGGGAGGATGAGCAGCCCCAGAGAACCCTGAGGACGAGCTTTTTTGTCCCCAGCCCTTTTAAATTTTTTAAAAGCTCCAAACAGCAAGAGGGACAGTGGAGTTCATTATATCGAGTTATCTCCTCCGTTTCAGGCAAAGATCAATCTTCCGAGTCTTGCAGCTCCGAGGGGGAAGAGAGGAGAAAGAAAACGGGAGGCGAAGGAAAAAAACTCCCTGGACCAATTTCCGCTGGCTAACACGATTACTTGGCTGCCTGGCAGCAGCGCCAGCTGTTGGCAGCCATCCTGGCCCCCTGCCAGTCGCGCTCAGTTGCCGGCTGCCCCCCAAGGCTCCCTCCTGAATGGGACAGGTTGGCAGGTGTGAGAGCCCCAGTTCCCCCCTGGGGTAGGGGCTGCTGGGCTTGGCATGCCAGGGAGGCCCCAGGTCCTGCTGCTCTCCAGCGTGCATCCACCACTCCAGCTGGCTTTGTCTCAGCTTTGCACCCACCTCCCTGCCTTTGCTCAGAGGGTCCTGCCCTGCCGGGTCTGCCTTCTGGCTCCTTCCTGCTTCATATGGGAGCAGGTTGTGTAGGAAACAGAAGCACAGGCTTTGGAGTCAGAGAGAGCTGCCTCTGCCCACTCATTCGTTCATTCATCAGATATCTACTGAATGCTATGTGCTGAGTACCGCACATGGTAAGAGGTGGATGTAGAGGTGAGTAAGATGGATATGGTCCCTCCTTACCTTACTGGGTTCATCTTATGATGAGGAGATGCATGAACAACAAGGAGTAAATCAACAAGATAATGTTAGATAGGGATAAAGTCTGGGGCTTCCCTGGTGGCTTAGTGGTAAAGAATCTGCCTGCAATGCAGGAGACTTGGGTTTGATCCCTGGGTTGAGAAGATCCCCTGGAGGAGGGCATGGCAACCCACTGCAGTATTCTTGCCTGGAGAATCCCATGGACTGGGAGCCTGGCAGGCTGCAGTCCATGGGGTTGCAGAGACAGACATGACTGAAGCGACTAAGCCTCAGCAGCAGGGATAAAGTCCATGAAAGATGAGAGAGGTTGGGGTGGCTAGTGGTGACCAGGGAAGATAAAGGAGGTCCCATTTGAACAGGATGATAAGAAGGTCTGGGGAAAGAGCATTCTGGGCAGAAGGCGCAGCAATGACAGAGTCCCCGAAACTGGCTGGTGTGGGAGGGGGCCAGACTGTGGTTCAAGGTGAATTCTGAGCCGTGGTGGGCCGACTTTGAACAGTCTGGACTTGATTCTGTTTGCCATGGAAACCTCTTGCATATGGCTGGAGAGTGAAGGATTCTGTCTGTACCATTATGTGGCTGCTGTGATAGTTTGGGACCAGGGTGGGATCAGGGAGCCCGGAGAGGCAGGAGGCTGCTGCAGTTATTCAGGCAAGGGCTGATGAGGGCAAGAGCAGAGGAACAAGGGAAGCAGGTCGGTTTGGGATGTGTTTCCGGGGTTGTACTGACCTGGTGTGTTGATGGCTTGGGTGTGGGGTGAGGCAGAAAGGAGTCAAGGCTTGAGGGAGATGTAATTTTGGGGAT
Source organism: Antilocapra americana (assembly GCA_007570785.1). Classification (NCBI taxonomy): domain Eukaryota; kingdom Metazoa; phylum Chordata; class Mammalia; order Artiodactyla; family Antilocapridae; genus Antilocapra; species Antilocapra americana. Next base: position 4,611,530 of record ML661900.1, on the reverse strand, counting down.
AAAAATTAAGAGTTCTGTTTTGGACAGGTCTCTTAGATGAGCAAGTGGAATGACAAATAGGCCTGTGGATTCACGCAGCTGGTGCTCAGGAGAGAGCTGGGGCTGGAGAGAGATTGGGGGCGTGGCTGGACTTAAAGCTGCAGAGAGCAGGTGAGAGCAGGGAATGCAGGCAGGAGAGCAGAGAGCCCTGCCAGCCCTGGGGCCTTGGATGTTTGGCGGCAGGCTGGAGGAGAAGGGAGGAAAGCTGGGAGCACAACCTGGAGAAGCTGAATCCTGGGAGCTCAGAGATCAAGTGTTTCCTGTCAGAGGAAGCAGTTAGCCGCATCAGGGTGACTGCTGGGTTTGGCAAAATGGAGGTTTCTGAGAACCTTGAGAAGAGCAGTTTTGTGGAGTGATGGAGTGGAAGCAAAATTGGAGAGAGAGTGAGGTCGAGCTGGAAGTGAGGGAGTGGAGGCCAAGACACTGAGTAGGGACTGCTCGAGACCTTTGCTATAAATGGGAGCAGAAAGACGGAAGGGCATGTGAATTACATGGGTTGAGGAACCTCCCGCCCTCCCTTTTTTCCTTCCATTCTCTCTTCCTTTGTAATATCAAAAAAAATCGATATGCTCTTTATCAGACGTGTGACCTTGGGCAAGAAAGGTAACCTCTCAGAGCCTACGTTCCACATCTGCAAAATAGAAATGACAACCCAGATGTTACTGGATCTGGCAACCAGTGGTACTCAACAAATGGGGCTTGTCCTTCAGTAGGTGTTCACCTGGGGAAACAGTCAGCCTGGCGTTGGCACAGACATTTTTGGAGGATAGTTTGGCAGTATATCCAAATTTAAAATGTGTATACCCTGAGATCTCACCCCTGTGGTCAAGGGGTTAAGACTCCACACTTCCACTGCAGGGAGCGCAGGTTTGATCCCTGATTGGGGAACTAAGAAATGCTCCTCCCACAAGAAAAAAGTAAGATGTGTACACCTTTTGACCTACTTTTTAGAAATGCGTGTGTACAAAGAGGCAGGCTTTTTCCTAGCAATGGAAATAAAAAATTGGAACCCCCTGAGCACTCATCCTGGGAGGTCTGATTAAGTAGGTGAGAGTTTGTCCCTGCGTGGAGTTCCTCCATGTAGCCCTGAGCATGGGGGGCTCCATCTGGAGCATGGACACTGGTGTTCATGTGCTCAGCCACTCCCTAGGCTGGACGTTCTTGGGCAGGTTACTCTGCAGTTTGGTTTTCTCCTCTACAAATTAGGCTAACAGCAGCACCCATCTTGGGGAGGGGAGTGTTATGATAATTAAATGGGTTAATACATATAGTGCTCAGCCCAGTATCTGGCCCATATAGTACGTGCTCAGTGAATACAAGCAGTGATCATTATTATCTTTATATATAGATGGGGAAAGTTCTCCACAATCTATTAAGTGAGGAACCTGATTATACACCAGCGCAGAGACTTTTCCTGTGTAACCGTGGGTTTGTTCTATATATAAACACTTGTGCACCTCTCTGTATGTCTGTGCAAAGGCTCAGTGAAAGTTTCACACCAGATGGGCAGTCAGGACCTCTGGAGATGTGGTTGTGAGTAAAATATGTTTACCCTATAGGTATCTGTATTTGAAGGGCTTCCTTGGTGGCTTGGTGGTAAAGAATCCTCCTGCAATGCAGGAGATGTGGGTTCAGTTCCTGGGTAGGGAAGATTCCCCTAGAGAAGGAAATGGCAACCCACTCCAGTATTCTTGCCTGGGAAATCCCATGGACAGAGGAACCTGGTGGGCTACAGTCCATGGAGTGGCAAAGAGTTGGATATGACTGAGTGACTAAACGACTCAGCATCTGTATCTGAAGCTCTTTAACAAGAGAAAGCTTTCATGTGCAGGCACACCTCAGAGATATTGTAGGTTTGGGTCTAGACCCCCACAATAAAATGAATATTGCAGTAAAGTGAGTCACATGAAGTTTTTGGTCTCCCAATGTACATAAAAGTTATGTTTACACTATATTACAGTCTATTAAGTAATAGCATTATGGCTGAAGAAAAAACCAGGTATATACCTTAATTAAAAAATAGTTCATTGCTAAAAAAATTTTAACCATCATCTGAGCCTTCAGTGAGTCATAATCTTTTTGCTAGTGGAGGGTTTCAACTACTGCAAGAATTACCAAAAAGTGACACAGAGGCATGAAGCAAGCAAATGCTGTTGGAAAAATGGTGCTGATAGACTTACTCAATGCAAGGTTGGCACAAACCTTTAATTTGTAAAAACATTAACTGTAAAGTGCAATAAAAAAAAGATATGCCTGTATTACTTGTATAGGAATAAGGCTACAATATGTAACAAAAGGTAAATTAGGCCTTCCTCTCCTCCAGGAAGCCTTACATGACTGCACTGGCCCAGAGCCCAAACCTAGTAGATCTATAAGCCACATTTCCTGCTGTGATCTATAAGCTACATTTCCTGCTGTGATCTGTAAGCCACATTTCCTGCTGTGATCTATAAGCCACATTTCCGCATTCCTTGAGTCAGTGGTGTATGCACATACGTGTGGTCTCCTCAGTTAGCCTGTGAACTCCTTGAGGGTGTGGACTATGCACTATGCAGGCCAGGCACAGCTAGACAAGCAGTGCTCAAAGTATGACCCCCAAATGGCAGCATCAGCATCACCTGGGAGCTTCTTGGAAATGCTGATTCTCAGGTCCCATGCTGGACCTACCGAAATCAGAAACTCTGGGGGTGGGGCCCAGCGCATTGTATTTTCACAAGCCCTCCAGGCAACTCTGATTCACCGACTGGTATTGATGGGGAAGTCAAGGCCCAGTGAGGGGAGTGGGCCTGCCCAGGGTTGTGGGGTGAACTGGTGACAAAGCTGAGATGACCAGGTCAAGGTCCCACTTAGAGGTGAAAGAAAGGGCTTGGGTGCTCCCTCTGGCCACCACATCTGACCCCAGGAGGGAGAATCTGAGGCTCAATCCTGTGTGTCCAGGGGCCAGAGAACCCACAGATACAGGTAGGAGGGGACAGATGCTCTTTATGTACGTCCCTCAGGGTCCACGTGGAGCTCGGACCTGCAGCAGGAACTGTCTGGGATAACTTCGTCTTCCTGGGGCCCCTCCCCAGCCAGCTGCAGCAGGGTACTTGACTTACAGAAAAGGGCATTCTTAACTCTGTGCAGTGAGTCTGGCACCCCTGGGCTGCCCAGTCTCCTGCTTCCTCTGTCCTGGGCTGTGGGCAGAGGCTTGATGGGGTTGATTGCCAGACAGATCCTGTAGGTGAAGAGTCTGCAGGTCTCCATCTGACTGTGTTCTTCTCTGCTTTCTCTCTGCAGGTGTCCCTCTGAAGAGTCCCTGAGCCTGCCTGCACCCTCTAGAGGTAAGCAGCCGATGTCTGGGGTGGTGGATGAGGAGAGGACCAGAGGGTGAAATATGTGCGGGGCAGGTTCCAGGGGCCTTTTCTCCCTCTGCTTGGGACTCTCTGCCATCTTTTTTTCTTTCTTTCTCCTCTTCCATCTCCCGGAGCCCCTGCCCTCCTCCAGCCATGATCCTGGGGATGCTTCTGAGTTGCAGAATGCAGAAGGGGTTTTGGGGTCAGCTTTCAGGGAAGAAAAGAGGAGAGCAGTCCCTAAGTCAGATGGGGTGAGGCTGACTGATGCTGGGGAGCAGCTGCTGGGGTTTGGGAGCTGCTGGCCTAGGAATCAGTCAGGAGTGGGGCTCGGGGACCCTGGAGGTCCCTCACTGAGCAGGGGGCAGAGCTGTGGGCTTGCCTGTGGGGGACAAGCCAGGGCATGAGTTAGGCTGTGGGTGCTCTGGGTGGTCGAGCTCAGGCTTTGGGGGCCTGGCTGTGCCCTGCAATGAATAAGCATTTTGTGGACAGTATTCTGGGGCCTGAAGAATGCTGTTTGATGAGGGGCTGCATGGACAGGCCCCAGGAGGTCTCCGGGCAGGGCAGACGCTTTCCCTCCCCTCCTCCCAGTTTCTTGTGTCTCCTTGGACTTCTGCTCCAAAGAAGCTTTGCTGAGTGGATGATTTCTAGGAGGGCTCTGGCTCTAATTTGGCGTCAGGGGCCCCAGGGTGTCTGCTGAGTCAATCTCGCCTCCATGCAAGGGAGGGAGTGGAGGAATGTGAAGAGGGGGAGGTGGCACCATTCCCCCCAAGCCTTTCACAGCAATAGCAGCAGCCAGCGGGGAGCAGTGGGGGACTTGAGGGTAGGGTTCCCTGGTCCTCTGCCCTCATCTGACAGTCTAGCCTTGCTGCACAGCACAGGGTGGGGCTTCACTGGGATAACCATTTGGAATCTGGCTTCCCCCTTGTCTCTGTGACTCTTCCACATTTTCCCATCTGTGAAAGGGGCCCCTCACAGTGCATCCTTTAGGGCATTGTGTTGTATAAAGAAGGTTTGCTACAGAGCCTAGCACACAGCTGATGCTCAGGAAATGTTAAAAGTACATCAGTTGTTTTTGCCTCATGGACTGAGTTCTGTGAGCACAGAGCCTAGGGTCAGGCAAGGAGTGGATCTGGTTATTGGGAAGAGTCTGCAGGACTCTGGGGAACAGAGGAGAACTCAGACACCCCTGCAAAGGCCAGCACAGACTTCCTGCCATTCTTGCGAGGAAAACCTCTGCCCAGTGAACCCAGTCCAGGCAGACTGCCTGGAGGAGGGGTGTTAATTGTTATTAATTTGCCATGGTTGGCCACCTCTTTCAAGTCTACAAGAAACATTTTTCACACTTTAATTAGCTCATTAATCTTAACAACAACTTGTGAGTGGGAGCAGTTTGTTCCCTTCCTAGAGGTGGAAATGCCGAGGCTGGGAGGTGGGGATGGGGCCCTGTTGGCCAAGATAGGATCTGGCTCAGGTTCTCTCTCTGAATTCTACAGTCTGCACATCACCCCCAACTATTCCACACATTGCCTCCCAGTTTGGGACCTCCCAAGGGGAGAGGAATGGTTGGAGGCCACACTCTTGGCCACCATGTCTCCTCTCCAGGTCCCCCAGGAGCTGGGGTCTGCCCTCCAGAGAAGCCATGACATGTGGAGTGGGAGCTGAACTCCCATCTGGACCAGGGGACCACAATCAGCAGGGCTGCATGATGAAGCCACTTGGCTGGTCTCTCGGGTTCCCTCTCTGCGGCACACCCCCTTTCTTCTCCTCTGTGTTGCACACTAAACCCCTCTGCTCAGAGTGTGCCCTTCTTAGAAGCTACCCCACAGTCACTGTCCTTAGCTCTCTGCAGTTCACCATCCCCTGGGTGGCCAAGTAAGGCCCAGCCCCACTCGGTTGAGTGACAGCAAGCCAGGTGCTCGTTTCAGACATGGGCTCCAGCCACAGAGATGCTGCTTAGGGGTAGAGCTGGGAAGGGGCAGGTTCAGATCCGCAGGGCTGACCGCAGAAGTCTGAAGGGATGTCACCTGGCACGCTTGGAACTGGCATCTGATGCACGTTTGATTATTTATGACTCGTGGGATGGCCCGAGGAATCTTTGGAAGAGAAGAAACCTGTGCTGGAACAGCGCCCACATGGGGGTGCGGGGCACAGGGAGCCTGGCTGGGAGGCATTATGCAAATCTGGGAGCCACGGTTACAGCAGCATCTGTCCAGGGGCAGAAGGGGGAGCCGTGGGTCACACCAGGGCGCGGGCTCCATCTGCACTCAAGGCTGGGTGTGGGTGGTGGCCAGCCTTGATCAGTGCTCTGCCCCTCGTGAAGCCACACTTGGGCATCTGAGGGAACCAGAAAGGTGAGGGCCGCTCCAGAAGGGCCCTGGGTCCACCCAGCAGAGCCCAGATGGCCTAGGGAAAGGCTCCGGCCTGGATAGGTGGGCTTGCCATACACCCACTCCCTCTCCATCACGCCTGCCAGAATTCACTGGCTTGACTTTTGGTGTGGGTCTGAGATGTGGACCCAAGCTGTGACTGCCCTCATTTCTAAAACAGGACTGATGGGGCTGGGTGTCAGGCCTGTGCCCTAATTGACATCATATTCCTGGGGATGTAATTTTCAGCTTTCAGAAGTCAGAGTATCTTCTTGGTTTTCACCTCTGTTAGCTCAGCACGGAAGGGAGACCCCATGGCCCTCTCCCCTCTCCCCACCAGGCCTTGGGTCATTGGCATTTCTATTGTGCTTGGGGATAAACTTAGCAGAAAAGTATAGAGTTAAGAGCCCAAGTTCTAAGCCAGATCATCTGGGTTCATAGTGTCACCATTTGTGAGCTGTGTGACTTTGAGCAAATTTCCTAATTTCTCTGTTCTTCAGTTTCCTCATCTGTACCATGGGCACAACAGCCACTTCCTCATGGGGATGCTGGATAATGTGATGCATGAGAAGCTTTTAAACATGGCCTGGCACGTGGCAAGGGCCCCGTCCATGGAGCTACTATGATTGCCAGGATTGGTGGCTGGTTACTCTTACAGGTGGGTGGGCAGCTGAGCCAGCTGCAGCTGAAGCCAGTGGCATTTGGGTCTCTGTACTCCGGCCCCTGCAGTTGTGGTGGTGGGAAGGCAGCTCTGCTGTCCTCCTCTGGGTATCAATTACTGAAGGCTGCTGAGGGCACTGCTGGGTGCGAGGGAGCTTGTCCCTGCTTTGGTGATTGGTGCTTTCAGCTGCCAGGGTGGAGGTGGGCACAGAGGGGTGACATCGACTTGCGAGGAGATAGAGAGGCTGCTTTAAATGGGATGCAGGGAGGCAGCAGCCCTAATGCCAGGCCTGGCCTGAAAGGCAGGGCAGGTGGGAGTGGGAGGCAGGGAGGAGAGAGGGGAAGAGAAAGAACTGGCACATGCCACCTGCCGGGCAACTAGCACAGTTTTCACACATGTAACCTCATTCAGCCCTCATAGAGGAGAGGGCTATCACTAGCTCTGTTTCCATATGCAAAACGGAGGCCCGTATAGGGAGGGTGAGTTGATCCAAGTCACAGAAGAGGCAGAGGTGGGATTGAACCCCACTGTGTCCTATGTCCTGGGGGGCCTGCAGGGCACCAGGAACCGGTGGGGTTGTAGTGCTAGGCTCTGGCTGTTCTGGGCCGTGGTCATGCATTGTCCTGGGTGGGCATGTGTGACTATGTGTCCATGCCCTCCCTGTTCGGCTGGATGCTTCTGGGAGACTGGGGCAGCTGGGTGGCTCTCTGCCACCTCCTGCAGAATTGGCATCTGGGGGGCAGCTTCTACTCTGGAGCCTGGTGCCTGGCACCTGACCCTGTTCTGCACATGACTCTGTCCAGCTCCCCACCCAGGAAGAGGGGATTTCTAGCGTGGACTAGAGGTGCCCCAGGATAATAAAAATAATTACTGGCTGAGATGTTGTATTCCAGGCTTAGGTTAGTGATAATTCTATTATACCTATTCTACTGCTGAAGAAATTGAGGCAGAGAAGGTGTAGTAACTAGGCAGTTGTGGGGTAGGGTTCTGACCTGGTGGGGCCCAGCTCTGGTTTTGCTTAGTGGGCAGTCCTGGGAGAGCCTGTAAAGCTTAGGGAGTCAGGATCCTGCCCAGCCCTGTGGGCCAGGCCCCAGGGAGGCCTCTGATATGCTCCACCTCAACGAGCCTGCCAGCAGGTTCTGACTGTTCTTATACATGTGGAAGCTGAGGCTCAGAAGGGGCTCAGGCCACTCTGGTGAAAAGTCAGTCCTTTATTCCACAGCTTGCTACCTCACATGCCTGCTCAGCTCCCGTCCTGCTACTTGTGGAGTGAATGCATGCTAACCTAGCCGCCCTCCCCAGGCTCATGCCTGTTAACACAGCTGGAAGGAAGGAGAGAGCCTGGTTCGGTGCAGACACAGAAAGTCAGAGAGGCAGGGTCGGCCCCTGCACGGGTGGGTGGGGGGCTGGGACCAGACTCTTGGTCTCCGGGATGTCTTGCTGAGCCCCCGGCACCCCATCCAGTCTCATGTCCTTTTTCAGCCTTTTTTTGTGTGTGTGTGTGTGTGTCCCACCGCATGGTTTGTGGGATTTCAGTTCCCCAACCAGGGACTGAACCTGGGCCATGGCAGTGAAAATACTGAATTGTAACCACTAGGCCACCAGGGAACTCACATATCCTTTTTATTATTTATTTATACCATTTTATTTTTTAATTATTTTTCAGAGTATAGTTGCTTTACACTTCTGTGTCAGTTTCTGCTGTACAACAAAGTGAATCAGCCATATGCATACATGTATCCATGGGGTTATAAGGTATATGTATGCGATCTATATGTATACAGTCCATGGGGTTACAAAGAGTCAGATACAACTGAGCAACTGAACAACAACCGTGTGTATATCCCCTTGTTTTGGGATTTCCTTTCCATTTAGGTCACAGAGCACTGAGTAGAGCTCCCCGTGCTATACAGTAGGTTTTCATTAGTTATCTGTTTTACACATAATCCTGTATATGTATCAACCCCAACCTCCCAATTCATCCCACCATCCTTTCCCCCTTGGTGTCTACACATTTGTTCTGTGTGTCTGTGTCTCTGCTTCTGCTTTGCACATAAGATCACCTATACCATTTTTCTAGATTCCAGCTGTATGTGTTAATATATAATGTTTGTTTTTCTCTTTCTGACTTGCTTCACTATGTATGACAGACTCGGGGCCCATCCACACCTCTGCAAATGACATAGTTTCTTTTTTTTTTTTTTTCTGGCTGAGAAAAACTCAACTGTATATATGCACCACATCTTTATCTGTTCCTCTATCGATGGACGTTTAGGCTGCTGCTATGTTCTGGCTATTGTAAACAGTACTGCAGTGACATGTCCTTTTTAGTATGGGTAATTGTTAAGAACCTGGGCTGTGGCATCAGAAAGCCTGCTGTGCATCCCAGCTCTAGTACTTCCCAGCTGTGTGACTGTCAACATGTTACTTGAGCCCTCTGTGCCTCAGTTTTCTCACCTGGAGAAGGGAGAATGACAGTACAAACCACCCTGCAGAGCTGTTGGAGGGTCAGCTGGAGTGCTCTTGGGCGCACCAAGAGTGAAGCCTTTCACATAGTAGGCACTCAACTAATTCCAGTTATAAACGTCCGTGTTGTTATTAGCAGGGCTGTGGAACGTTCTAGAATGAGAACAAGACCCTCCCAGCTCCTATGTGTAACTGGAGACCAGAGGCAAGAGGAGAAAGGTTTTTTATTTTTTTCCCCAATTTACATGTTATCTATTACATATTTATACCCACTTTATTGTATCAAATATTTGAGACATACTAAGCATACTAAGAGACATAATCCAGGGCAGGAAAAATAGGATGCAATAGGAAGAAAAGGCACATTAGATCATGGACACACAGGGTCTGAGGCCCCCTCTGCCTGCCTGCCTCAAGAACTTCCAGTGTCCCCTCCTTGCCTGAGTACCAGCCGCAGTTCCCTGTGCCTGGATTCCTGGCTCTAGGCCCTGAGCCCAGCCTAGCCTGCAGGACTGCCCTATGCCCACCTCCCAAGTGGCTCCTGAGCTGCTCAGAGGTAGAACAGAGTCTTCCCTGCCACCTTCCCAGTGCTTCCTGGGCTCCTGAGGGATGAAAGTCTCCATAAAGTGGGGCAGGGAGGGAGGGTTAAAGTGAAGGGATGTTCAGCAGTCACAGAGGATGGGATCCCCAGTTTGCAGAATCTTGCTTATACTCAGCCACATCCAGCCCGCGGAGCAGCCTGTGAAATAGGACACCAACAACACACCAATTACAGAGAGATGCTTCCTAAGTGCCCGCTGTGTGCCTGGCGCTGTTCTAGGCATTTTACAAATCTTTCTTTATTTGATCCTCACCACAACCCATGAGGCCGTTTCACAGAAGAAGAAATGAAAACAGAAAGGTTAAGTAACTTGCCCAGTGTAACACAACTCATAAGTGGCCAAATGGGGATTTGAACTCAGGCACTCTGGATTCGAGAGAAAGGGGTGGGGCGCACTATTTATTACACTTCCATTATATTCCAAGCATTTGACCCAGCCTGTGGGCTGGTGAGGGAGTAACGTGACACTCATATTATCCATGAAGAAACAGGGCCTCAGAGAAGATGAGGCCTGTAAGGCCACATAGCCGGGAGGGAATAGACAAGATAGGTTCCTATTAGCTCCGTCTGATCCCCTAGAGCCACCGCTGGATGTCCCTCCCTGGAGGCTGAAAGGAAGGGGCAGAAGTGAGGTGGTGAGGGCTGGAGAAAGCCCAGCTCCAGATGTGGCCATCACTCAGGCCCTGGCCCTCAGTGAGGCTTTGGTCTCTGGCCTGGCTGGAAGCTGGGAAGACTCTGAGGGTCAGACTCAGACAGGTCCCAGTGCAGCCCACCTACCCTGGGCTTGTAGGGCTGTGGCGTGGCTGTGATGAATGGGCTCCTGGCAGGCTGAGCATCAATCATACTGCTGGTGGCGGGAGAAGGCAGCTGCCTGAAATGCCTGCACTGTGGTAGAATCTATCACCACCAGGCCTGGCTGGACCAGGACAGGAGGGGGCAGCCAAGGGTAGAGGGGAAGTGGGCCTAGTCTGAGGGAGGAGAAACAGCCTTGACCCTGGGGGGTCATCCTCATTCCCCCCCCCCATTTGTGTATCTTCTTTGGAGAAATGTCTATTCAACTCCTTTGCTCACTTTTTGATTGGATTATTTGGTTTTTGATGTTCAGTTCTAGAAATTCTTTAGTCTAGATATTAACCCCTTACCAGATATATAATATTCAAGTATTTTCTCTCATTCAGTAGGTTGCGCTTTCACTTTGTTTCCTTTGACATGAAGAAGTTTTTAAGTTTGATGTAGCTTCATATGTCTATTTTCGCTTCTGTTGCCTGTGCATTTGGTGTTATATTCAAGAAATAATTGCCAGGTTCAATGTCATACAGTTTCCCCTTATGTTTTCCTCTTAGAGTTTCATAGTTTCAGGGCTTACATTTAGGTTTTTAATCCATTTTGAGTTAATTTTTGTATATGGTGTGCCTTAAGGGTCCAACCTCACTTTTTTTCTTTTTTTTGCATGTGGATATCCAGGTGACTCAGGTGGTAAAGAATCACCTGAAATGCAGGAGTCCTGGGTTTGGTCCTTGGGTCAGGAAGATCCCCTGGAGAAGGGAATGGCTTCCAACTTCAGTATTCTTGCTTGGAGAATCCCATGAATAGAGGAGCCTGGTGGACTACGGTCTGTGGGGTCACAAAGTGTTGAACATGACTGAGCAACTAACACTTTCACTTTTCACCCAGAAACTTAATGCAGGATGAAGCAACTGCAAGCTAATTGTTTCCTGTGCAATATCTATACATCCAGGTCCATCAGACCCACGTCCTTTCTACCTGGGGATGGCTGTTGCCCTGGCCATGATTCCTTCCTCCTCCCCATTTTGGGCTCTGCTGTACCCAGGCCCAGTTATGCAGGGCAGGTATTCACGGCCCCACCGGGGTGGCATGGGTCCCTGCAGGGATGCAGGCTTCTTCCCCACCCATCTCCAGGGCTGCTGGGGCCTCTGGGTGAATCCTGGGGCTCTGTGATAGGACAGATATGGGTGCAGTGTACTCAAGAGAAAGGGACAGGATCAGAGACACAGGGAATCCAAAGTAGATATTGGTTTGTGGAAAGAAGGTCCCCGGGGGGGCATTTAGGGCCTTAGCCTCATTCTGCCCCAATCTTCTGATGACTTAGATAAAGGCACAGAGTCCCACATTTGCCAGTGAGAGGCGGTTCTCACCTTGGGTCCTCAGCTGATGGAAGCTCTGGGCTAAAAACCCACCAAACCAAATGGGATCTTAGAGATAGAAGAATGAAGTTCTGAACCTGGGCACAATGACTAGGGGATGGGTATAGGAAGGGGACAGAGCGCTTTCACACACACTGTAGCAGTGCCATCCATGCTGGAGCCGGCTCACACACCGCCTCTCGTTGGCACATGGTCGGGAATTTTGCTAGCCAGTGGTTCAGCACAGGCATCCCAGGTGTCCTGGCTTCCCCAGACTTGGTGATGCAGGCTCCACCTCTGATAAGGCCGCCCATGGAGCCACCAGCTTTCTACGTGACCCAGGCAGGCCTTTTCCCCTCCCTGGGCCTCAGTTTCTTTATCTGAAAAATGAGCGTTATTGCCTTCCCTTAGGGGAATTTTGAGGATTCAGCAAGATGATAGCTGTAAGCCTCTCTGTGGGGAGTCAGTTGCGCTCAGAGTGGACTGTGATCCCAAGGTTCCTAAAGACCATGAGTCCATTCCCTGCCCTGTGTAGATGGGGAGTCTGGTACCCACCAGCTCACACGGCTGATCCAGCACTCAAGACTCCAGTCACTGAATTCCCCATCCAGGGATCTTTGTTCTGCTTAGCTCCTGGCACAAGAAATCAGTTAAGTCCGATGAGGCCTGCCTCTGGACTGGGTACACCCAAATCGGCTTCAGACACCCAGGAGGAGGAGCCCCACCATCTGGAGGTGGGTAGTCATGAGGGTGACTCCTCCTACTCTGACCCTCTACCATGGCTTATGTGACCAGTGGGAGGACAGAGAGGAGGCCAGGATGCCATCTCAGGCTCTCCTAGGGTAGGTGGTAACCGGGTCCACGTGCCATCTGGGAAGCACGTGCTGTGGGCTGGTGGAGACCTGACAGGCTAGGATGTGGGGTGGAAATGGACCAGTCTCTGGCCATGAGGCTGGAGCCTGGCCTACTGGGCCCTACTGGCCGAGGGAGACTATGGGTTTCTTCCAGCCCTTGGGAGCTCATGGCCCTCTTTCTCATTATGAAATAGTGGCTTCATGTGCCTCACAGTAGCCCATGAGGTGGGAGCCAGCCTGCCTTAGCCCCACTTCACTGATGATGCAGCTGAGTTCAGAGAGGTGAGCTTGAAGCTTGCAAGTGGCTCTGACTGGCTGGTGAGCTTCAGCTCTCAGTTTTCCCATCCAAACTTGAGGACTCAGATGGACGTGTTTGGGGGAACGTGTTTGACTTCAGATGTATCATCTGCTAAGGATGCTGAAGTGACAGAGTCTGAGGATTCAACAAGTCCAAGAAAGGAGCCTGATGGCGGTGTGCAGACCAGCAAACCCCAGGCCGAGAGAATTAAAATTAGGTTTTTGGAAATCATCTCACTCTCTTCACCCAACCCGCCCTCCCGGGGAGCGGGCTTGCTGGTTGCTCTGGGCCCTCTCCAACGACCCCCTGAGACGCGTCTGAGCTGGCAGCCACTGCAGATGTGTGTCTGGCTGTGTGTACCTGTGCCCAGGCATGTATTGGGGTGAGGGGTGTGCCTGGAGGGAGCCAGGGCAGTCGAGCAGACTCCGTGGCCCCTGGGCAAGAGGAGGGCTCCGTCCCCGCCCGGCTCCTGCTCTGGGGGCAGCGAGTGGGAGAAGCCTCGGGTGAGGGTGTGTGCCCACTATATATAGCTGCTCAGACACGCACACCCAGCTATTTCGGTGTTCTTCCTCCTACTGAGGCAGGGGGAGGGGCCAGAAAGTAGTCCATCTAAAAATATAACCCGGGGAAAATATCACAGCGCCCGAGCCTGAGAGAGATCTGTCTCGTTCTCTCGCCTCCCGCCCCCGCGCCCTGACTTACCTCACAGCCGCCTCGGCTCCCTCGGGAACCTTCGAGATATGGCTTCCTCTCCAACCCGTGCCACCTTCCCCTCGTGCCCGCTAGGTGGGGCTGGGGTCTCCCTGCCCCGATTTCACAGGTGAAGAGACGGAGGCCTGGAGAGGGCTGGCTTCAGTGGGGCCGCAGGCTCCCGGACTGGGCACTTTTCGCTGATGGCCCCTTGGGATGATTGCATGTCCCCAGCGTCTCCTTGCCCTGTTGGCCCTTGGGCTGGGGTGGCAGGTTCGGACTTGGCTCTGCCCTCTCTTGCTGTAACATCTCCTCCTGCACCTCAATTTGCTCCAGGAGGGAGAAGGGTACAGTGTACCTGGTAGGTGGTGGTGGGGCTCGGAGAGGTGCAGGTGAAGCCAGTGACTGGCGCCAATGAGTCAGGCCCTATTGTTGTTGCTGCTATTGTTATTGTTGTTGGTGTTGTTCAGTCGCTAAGTCTTGTCTGACTGTTTGCGACCCCATGGACTGCAGCATGCCAGCCTTCTGCCCATCCTTCACAATCTCCCAGTTTGCTCAAACTCATGTCCATGGAGTCTGTGATGCCATCCAACCATCTCATCCTCTGTCATCCCCTTCTCTTCCTGCTTTCAATCTTTCCCGGCATCAGGGTCTTTTCCAATGAGTTGGCTCCTCACATCAGGTGGCAAAAGTATTGGAGCTTCAGCTTCAGTATCAGTCCTTCCAATGAATATTCAGGGATGATTTCCTTTAGGATTGACTGGTTTGCTCTTGCTGTCCAAGGAACTCTCAAATGTCTTCTCCAGCACTACAGTTTGAAAGCATCAATTCTTTAGCACTCAGCCTTCTTTATGATCCAACTCTCACATCCCTACATGACTACTGCCTTTTTCCTGCCCCAAGTCCCTTTTCCCCCCAGTCCTAGAGTCATCACAGCCCCATTTCCTGAGGCTTTGCTGGGTACAGTGTAGTTTACAAACTGACATTATCCCTGGGCGCCTCCTGAGAGCAGGATGGCTCTTACCAAGTCTGCATCCCTGTGCCCAGTAGGAAGCTGGCCTGCCCACCCCAGCCTTCAGTAGCTGAAGGTGGTTGTATTTAAATTTACCGAGGAAAGCAGGGCTGTCCAAGGGTGATTAAGTGGCTGCCTCAGGCTGGGATCCTGCTACTTTGGGCACATGAGACAGGTCAAGTGGGGTGGGGTGTTCCCACTCCACCTTATTATGATAGGAACCTGGAGCTCAGAGAGGGAGAGCCGTGGTCCCTGAGTCCCTTAAACAGAGGCTGCCTGACTCCCTGGGGGTACCTCTGTGAAGGTTCAGCCTCCCACCCCATACTCCTTCCTGGTGTTTTATGTTGTCTTGCTGGCCCTTGCTGTGCAAGGGGTCCAAGGCTTCAGTGGCTGGGAGAGCACGCCCCTGGATTTCATGAACACGTGCTGGCTGGATGCCTGTGTGATGGTTCGGTGTGAAAATGTCAGCCTATCTGAAAGTGGAGAGGCTACTGAACCTCACATACTCATCAGGGAGTGTGGACTCAGGACCAGACTGGTTTCCTCTGTACCCACCCACTCCCCGCCACCACTGGGTTATTTTGACATCATATAATTTTATCCATAAGTGTTTCAGGGTATATCTCTAAAAGGTAAGGACTCTTTAAGAAACATAACCATAATGCCATTGAAAGAAAGTGAAAGTGTTAGTCACTCAGTCGTGTCTGCATCTGCAACCCCGTGGACTGCGGCCCGCCAGGCTCCTCTGTCCGTGGGATTTTCCAGGCAAGAATACTGGAGTGGGTAGCCATTCCTTTCTCCAGGGAATCTTCTCGACCCAGGAATCAAGCCCAGGTCTCCCACATTGCAGGCAGATTCTTTACCATCTGAGCCACCAGGGAAGCCATTACCACACCTTGAAAATCTAATGTTAGTTGGTACTTGGTTTTTATTACGTGATTCTCTCTTCAAAAAAGCCCCGAGGCAGGAGTTAGCATTGCCATTTTATAGGTGAGGAAACTTGGGGCTCGGAGAGATTTGGTAGCTGGACTTAGGTCACACAGCTGACCAAGAAGCGACTTGAACCTAGGGCCCCTGACTACAAAGCCTGTGCTCATTCCACTTTTTTTTCTACCAGGCAGGGCCCAAGTCTGCTCCTAGCCATTCCCAAAGGGTTACTGAATCTTGTGGCCCTAGTAGGGACCTGGGCATATTTTTGTCAGGAATTGTCTAGTTCCTGGCAATGCCGGAGTCCAGCGCAGGGCTCAGCATGGGTGGTGCTCAGAGCGCAGACTGCACGGGAGTTCAGGTCCCACCAGGGCCAGGAGTGAGCTGTTTCCCCCGGCCAGCGCTGAGCTTTACGGGGGCATTAACAAGCCATTTAAAAAGCGCTGACAATACACTTTGCGTCTCCTATTTAAGAGGTACTAAAAAATAAGCACCTTTTCAGGGAGGAAACGGCGGCATGTCTGGGTAAAATACGCCCGTGGTGTCACCCACGCATGTGTCACACTGCAGGTGTTGGCACGGGCTGCAGCAGGCTCCCAGTGTCGCCCTCCCTGGGTGGCCATGGAAGGTGGCACGTCCTGAGTGAGCAGGTGTGTTTGTCAGTGTCTCCAGCTCTTCAGGAGAAGGAGGAGGGGGGTCTGAAGCTTTGGGGTGTTAGATGTCAGGTGAATGGGAGTAGATAGAAGGCAGAGGATGGTACCTGCTCCAGACTGCCCATTTCACAGATGGAGAAGCTAAGGCTCAGATGGGCTGAGAAGTCCAAGGTCACACATCCAAAGATGTGCTCCTAGCAGTTCTCAATCCCCCAAGCCCAAGGGGAATACTGTACCCACAGTGGGTGCTCCTGTATCTCTCTCCTCCCTTGTTGTCCCACCTCAAAACAGACATTCTCAGAGCCCAAGACAGGCCCAGACTCTTGCACTGGTTCACCATAACCTTGATCCTGCCTCTCTAGGCTTTAGTGTCCAGTTCTGTAAAATGGGGAGAATAATGATGCTGAGGGGCTTCCCTGGTAACTCAACTGGTAAAGAATCCTCCTGCAATGTAGGAGACCCCAGTTCAATTCCTAGGTCAGGAAGATTCCCCCGGAAAAGGGACAGGCTACCCACTCCAGTATTCAAGGGCTTCCCTGGTGGCTTAGATGGTTAAGAATCTGCCTGCAATCAGGGAGACCTGGGTTCGATCCTGGGTTGGGAGGATCCCCTGGAGGAGGGCATGGCAACCCACTCTGGTATTCTTACCTGGAGAATCCCATGGATGGAAGAACCTGGCAGGCTACAGTCCATGGAGTCACAAAGAGTTGGATATGACTGAGTAACACACAGCACATCACAGCAATGATGCTGAGATGGGATGAGGGAAGTAGGACGTTTCATAGTTTGTTGGGGTGACCCCTTACCTCTTTGAAACACCCTCAGCAGTCCTTACCTCCTCCTTGAAATGCCCTCATCTGACACAGGGGCTGTGACAGTCTACCAGAGCGTGCCCTGAGCCAAGACTTTCTTCTCCTCCCTCCTCCTTCTCTTCCTTCTTTCCTTCCATGAGTATTTCTTAAATACCTACAACAAGCCAAGCACCGTCATGGGCACTGGGGACACAACAGTGAACAAACAGGAATACTGTCAAACAAAGCAAAACAATAAAGTGTCTGGCTGCTTTCTGAAGTTTATAGTTGAATGGAGGAAACTAAAGCTAAATAAAGAATCACAGCACTGTGGTAGGCCACCGCGCACACTAGCAAGGGGCGGGTATGCAGTGCTGTGAGAGGACTTAAGAGGGGATGGATCGGGTCTGGAGGTCGAGGAGGGCTTCCCCGAGGGGGTGACACATGAGCTAACCACTGCAGGATGAACAGGAGAGCTGAGAGCGTGGGTGGTGGTGGCTGGAGGGATGACAGCAACAAGCAGAGAGAATAGCATGTGAACTGAGAAGGATGAGGAAACACCCAATGGGGGTGCAAGGAGAACACTGGGGAGGTACGGTGGGAGGTGTGGCTGAGGGGGGCTGGGCCAGGCCTCTGGGAGGTCCATGAAGATTTTTTAAAAAATATTTATTGTTTATTTATTTGGCTGCACTGGGTCTTAGATCTTAGATCTTTGTTGTGGCATGCAGGACCTAGTTCCCTGACCAGGAATCAAACCCTGGCCACCAGGGAAGTCCCCAAGAAGGGGTTTAAGTTGAAATGAGGAGAGTTATACACTTAGATTTGTGGTATGAACAGATTTTTAGCTGTTATGTGGCAAAATGGTCTGAATTTGAGTCAAGAAGAGATTAGAGAGGTAGGAGGTGAAGGTTGAGCATCCAGGTGGGAGCAGTTGGTGGCTTGGACCAGGGTGATGGTCCGGGGTGCCCACTGGCTGGCTGTCCTCCTCCATTGTTCCTTGTGGGTCAGCTGGTCCAGGAAAGTCCCCCAAGTGTCAGAGAGGAACAGTGCTCTAGGGCTTGTCATCCAACAGGGAGCTGAGGTGGATGCCTCTGGAGATGGGTCTGTCTCCTTCCTTCCCGAGGAGGTAGGAGAACCTTCTGAGGTCAGGCATGAGAGCGGGTCATGGCGCAGGGCCCACCGACCAGGGGTGCACCCTCTCTGAAATGCAACTCCAGAGGCAGCTGGGATATGAGAGTATGAACGCGTGGAAGGCGTGACATCTGCCTTGTCTCTACTTAGAGGTCTAACCTAGAGAGGAGCTGTTGCCCAAGAGGGGAAGGGCACGCGAGAAAAAAAAAATGGCTTGCTTTACTTAGTTATGACTGATTGTGACAGCTTGCATCTTTAGTCTGAAAAGTATCTATGGGGTAAGGACTGCTTTTCTCAATCGGGATAATTATGTTAATTAAAATGCTTTCTTTATAGCAGTTCTGATTAATAAAAACAGTTCCACTGCTCTCTTTAAATGCTCTAACCTTCTGTTGCACAGGGAAAGAGGCCCTTTCTCAGCGATTTATGGTTCTTCACGCAGATTCCAAGAGGCAACCTGCTGCCGGGTGGCCGGGTGGCAGGCCCTTTGCTCACGCACATGTGGGGATGGATGTGGGATGTCGAGAGAGTGGACCTTGCAGGTGGCTGGGCTGGCCATTAGAGTGGGGATGATGGGGGCCCCGTGCCACTGAGTATCCCAGAGAATAAAAGCACCACTTATTTCTCTAACTGCTGTTTATTTCCTCTGGAAAACATAGGGATAATTGATGAGCTCCCAGTTAAGAAAAATTACATATGAGGGAAAGAGGTGCTTGGACCAGGAGTGGTTCTAGAATTGAGGGGTAAACTGAGGGGTGACCCCCATCCTAGCCCTGGTGGGTGGGAGTGGGGAGAGTATGGGAAGGAGGGTGAGCTGGAGGGTGAGGGGCAGGGGAAGGGTCCTTAATGAGATGGGAGTGGTTGTTGATGTGCAAGGCTGAGGATGAAGTGAGGGAGGGACAGAGGACGGGAAGGAAGAGGGGGAGGTGGGGGTGACACCTGTCTCCCACTCCCAGGGAAGCTGAGCTGGGAGTGAGATAGGACCAGGACCAGCAGAGGTGAGGAATCAAGGCTGAGAGACAGCAAGGTCAGGCTCAGAGTCACACAGCACGTCTGTGGAGGACCCCGGCCCAGAACTCAGAATTTCTGCCATCAAGGGCCTCCTCTCATTCCTCTGTGATCAGGACACAAAGGCTCTCAGTGGCCGAATCTGCCCCAGTGGCGCGTGTGTACACGTATGTGTGTGTGGACCATGCCAGGAGCCGGCCCGCTGGGGACACTAGAGATGCTTTCTATCCTTCTAGGTGGGGCTTAGACCCTGCTGACAGCTCTCCGGCCCCCTCACCCTTCTGTGGAGAGATCATGGGCTGTATAACCTGGCCCGTGACTTCACTGCCCAGATGGGCTGAGGACAGAGCAGGGACCCTCTGTGGCTGCTCCCGCCGAGGCCCAGCCGTGACTGGGGTGGGCTGGTCCCCACGTGGCCCAGCCAAACCCCGGGTATGCACTAGGGTCTGAGAGACCCTGAGGAGGGCCTGGGACTGGGGCCCTGTCTGCTGGGCGCCCTTCCCACGGGGCAACCTGGTGTCAGAAGAGCCTCCCAGGGCTGCCCCTGCCTTTGCCAACACACTGGCCATGGTAGAAGTCAGTCCAGGCCTGCCTCCCCTCTCCTGTCTCTCCCCCTATTATCTGACAGGCCCCGGGGCTGTCCCCTTTCCAAGAGAGAATGTGTCTTCAAAGATAGGATGATTTCCCCGCCCCCCACCCAGGACGTGGTATGCTAATGGAGGGGTCTCAGGTACTGAGAGCTGTGTGGGGTGCCCCTTCTGGGCAGGAACACCCCTCGCCTCTGTAGACACAGTTGGCTCCTGCCTGAATGTGGTGGCCCCACAGGCCTGCTGGGACCTGGGCCTGCCACCCCCACCTCGGCCTGCCTAGGGGGCTGCCCCCCTCTCACCTCCACTGTATTTACGTGTCTATTTTATGATTTCAATTTTTAATGCCTCTGCTCTTTGAAGACGCTTAATGCTTTCGAGTGGAACATTTCCTTCCAGGACCTGAGCGCAGATTGAGGACAGAGCAATAAATCAACTAATAACTGGAACCTCATTTTCTGCTCCACGGCAGAGAGTTAACCCCCGCCTCGCTGCGCTCCTCTCGGAAGCAGGCAGCTTCAGGCAGGCGGGTGGGCCAGGAGGGCTGGGGAGCTGAGCCTGGCCCCCTGCAGCCCACTGCTCAGACTTTCCTGCTACTCCCCTCCTCTCCTCTCTTCTCCCAAGTCTGTCTTCTTCTGGCCTCCTGTTTCCTCTCTTTCTCTTCTGTCTTCTCTTCATTTCTGTTATATCTGTCCTGTTCAAAGCAAGCAGAAATAGAGATGTCTGGAATCAGAGATTGTGGAGAGGACCCCGGGATGGTGTGAAAAAACATTTGTTGGGAGCTTCCTAGGCTTGGGCACTATTCTAGTTTTGTCCTGACTTGCTGTGTGACCTAAAAGGAGTGTTCAACCCTCTCTAAGCCTCCAGGTTCCACCAATATAAATAAATCTCACCATAGAGACTGAGCAGGATTTGATTTTAACATCTAGGATAGACTTGACACCAGGGGTGGGCAGTGTCTGTGACTCCCTCGTGACTGCCCCACCCGTGGTGACTTGGGGAGAGACTCTTGGGCGGTGGGACTGTAGGGATGGCTCTTCACTCCTTTGTGTTCATGAGTGTGCACGTATTCACTAATGCCTGCATCTGTATGGGAGTCTGCGTGTGAGTATTTATGTATGCGTCCTGGCCTCCAGCGTCATGAGGCCCCACCACTGTTCACCTGGGATGACTTCTGACCCTCTGCAGGAATTGTGAAAGCACCTACAGCGGGGAACCCACATCTACACTGTGAGGCTGAATCGTACAGGCCAAGGTTAGGCACCCCGACTCTGCCTGGGTGCGATTCTGGCTTTGTCATTTAGCGCTGTGTGATCTTGGATGGGTCACTGAACCTCTCTGAGCTTCAATTCCCCAATCTGTAAAACAGAGATAAAATAGTGCTTCCCTCATAACTTTGTACAGATTAAATGAGTCAGTTGCCTATAAAGTGCCTGGTACATATTAAGTGCAGTGTATTGATAAATGTTTGCTGTCGTAATTGTTTAACACACACAGAACACACTCTCCTCCCCCAACCCACTGACCATGAGATACCAGTGATGCAGTAGGCACGTGTGCCCAGACCCACCCGCCTCCAACACCCAGTGGGCACCACAGCCTGCCACTGGGGAGGAGCCCAGCACCTATCAAAGCAACCCGGGGTGGCTTCCTGGAAGAGGTGGTGCCAGTGCTGGGGTCCAGGCAGATACTAGGGGTCCAGATACATGGGTGGACCTGAGCACCTATTGGGCCAGGGTAGGAAGAATATTTGGAGAGTCCCAGGGCCCAGATAGCTGTGCTTACACTGATTCGAGGGAAGCAGGGAAGGGAAGGACAAACATTTAGTAGGCGCCAACTACGTGCAGACATCTTGTATGTGTTACCTCTCTGTGGAGATGAGGAAACTGCGTCTGAGCCCTGAGATGTGACTCGCCCCTGGTTACCCAAACTGTGGCAGAGGTGGGATTTCAATAGGTGTCTGTTTAATCCTGAAGCTCTGTTCCACTTGTGGCTCCAGTTCCAGGGCTGCAAGACTGGAGAAAGGCAGCTGGTCCTCACCATCCCCCTACAATATCCCACTCCGCTGGACACCGCCGGTGACAGGAGGTCACTGCCTTTCGGGACAGTCATGCCCTTTTCACAGGGATCCACTCACTCTAACCACGGTATAGCCTCAGCCCAACTCCAGTTGCTCTCCGTCATCCCTCATGCACCCCGCACCCCTTGAGCCCCGCCCTGCCTGGTGGGCCCACGCAGAGCAGGCCGCACCATTTCCTCCCGGTGTCCCACGGACGTGGAAAAGTAATGGGAAGTGCACTACATTGAGTGCCTGCAGCGTACCGGATGTGGTACACGGCACCACCGCCTAACACCTGCGACCACGGTCACCCTGTAGGACAGGCTTGTACCGTGTGCTGGGCATTGTGTGTCCCACACAGCCAGGCCCCCCACTGGCATCCGGGGCAACCCAGAATAGTGCTCCGCCTGGAGTGTTCAGTTTCCAAGAGTATTTAAACAGATGAGGTACTAGGTTATAATTTTAGCCCATTATAGCTGATGTCTTCTCGGGGCCATAAAACAGCAAACTTTTACCGCTGGAAGCAGCTTCCAGCAAGATGTGGGGGAATTATCCTGTCGTCGAGTCATCGGGGTGTCAGTTACTGTTTTGGGGAGAGTGGATCGTGTGGATATTTATAGGCATGTGCACCTTCCCCCTTGCACAGGCGAGCCAGCCTCCTCAAAGGAGAGAGGATGTTGCCTGGGGCACAGAGACCAGGGAGCTCTCGCTCATTCACTTGACAAGCATGACTGAACACCTACTATGCACCAGGTACTGATGTGCAAACTCCCTCTGGCTGGTGGGTAATGAAGATGCTAACAAAATGAAAGTGCACAGGGGATCTGAAATTGCTGATGGTGCAGTGATGGGGTGAAAAGGGACACCTGTGGGATGGGGCCCAGGCCCCTCTCAGGTGTACCTGTAGAGGGCCCTGAGTGTAGAAGAGGGGGCTGTGTGGTGGGAGGAAGGGGCATCTCACATGAGGGTGTTTGCCTGGTACCCTGGCTGTGCAGAGGAACTGCGATGTTTTCCAAAGGGCGATGACCAGCTAGCTCCTGATGGGTTAACCCGGGGAGTGACAGATCTGATTTATGATTTTTAAAGAGCTTTCTGGATGCTGTAGGAGGGTAAGGCAGAGAAGTGATAGAGGCTTGGGCCAAGGTGGTAGCCATGGAGATGGAGAGAGGAAGATGATTTTAGATTCATCGTGGAGACAGAACTAAGAATTGGAAGAATTCCCTGGTCCAGTGGTTAAGGACTCCATACTCTCACCACAGAGGACCTCAGTTCAGTCCCTGGTTGGGGAACTAAGATCCGACAAGACATGTGGTGTCCCCCCCAGCAGAAAAAATATATATAACTGGGAGAAAGACATGATGGAAACAAGGGGTCTTCTTGATTCCTGACTTGAGCCACTGTGGCCATTTTCTGAGATGGGGAGGACCAGATGAGGTTTGAGATCGGGAGTCAGATGGGAGTTTCGTTTTGACTACCTCCTGAAGCAGAAATGTCCACTGATGATTGGGTTCACAAGGCTGGAGAGCAGGGAGAGGACTGAGCAGGGGATGGAGATCCGGGGACCAGTGGCTGTAGGTGCTGTTTGTGGACATAGGCACAGATCACCCAGGAAGAGATCTGGATGGTGAAGAGAGAGCACCCAAGTCTGGGGCCTAGGCTCACTCGCATGGAGAGTGGATGGATGTGAAAGAGTCAGCATAGGAGGCTGACAGGGCACATCCAGGGAGAGCAAGGAAAGCCAGGATGGTGTAGCATCTCAGAAGCCAAGTGAAAGTCTCTCAGTCGTGTCCAACTCTTTGCAAGCCCGTGGACTATACAGTCCATGGGATTCTCCAGGCCATGATACTGGAGTGGGTAGCCTTTCCTTTCTCCAGGGGATCTTCCCAACACAGGGATTGAACCCAGATCTCCCGCATTGCAGGTGATTTCTTTACCAGCTGAGCCATGAGGGAAGCCCCAGAAGCCAAGAGAGGGTTCCAAATTCAGTTCAGTTCAGTTCAGTTGCTCAGTCATGTCCGACTCTTTGTGACCCCATGAATTGTAGCATACTAGGCCTCCCTGTCCATCACCAACTCCCAGAGTTTACCCAAACTTATGTCCATCGAGTTGGTGATGCCATCCAGCCATCTCATCCTCTGTCATCCCCTTCTCCTCCTGCCCCAATCCTTCCCGGCATCAGAGTCTTTTCCAATGAGTCAACTCTTTGCATGAGGAAGGACAAAAAACAGCCATGGTTGAGGATGCTGGGAGGGTGGGTAAGATGGAGAGACTATTGCTTTTGACAATAAGGAGGCCAAGATGGGAAGAGAGAAGTGTCATGAAGGGGTGAATGCATCCAACTTCAAGTACGTTGAAGATAATGGGTGGAGAGAAAAGGGAGAAAGAGTGTAGCTGGCTCTTCCTAGAAATTTTGTGAAGAGGGGAAAAGCAGTGGATGAAGTGGGGGCTGGAGCAAGGAGAGTCACAGGAAAATTCGAAGAATGTCTAGGTGAGTCCCGGATACCCCTCCACTGGACTGCCCTCAGTGGTGATGTTCTGTGTAACTCTAATACACAGCAAATACCAAACCAGGTCACTGACACTGGTCAAGTCATAGATCTCATTCAGATTTCCCAGTTGTATGTGTATGTGTGTATACATGTGCACATCAGTTACGCACTAATTGTGTAACTGATCAGTCACACGTTGTGATCTTACACATTACAATTCAATGTGTAATCGCATCGCATGTGTGGTTTTGTAACCACTATCACAGTCAAGATTCAGACTGTTTCGTCACCACGAGGCTCCCTGGGCTACCCCACCCCTCTCATGGTCCCTCCCCTGCAGCTCCCACTACTTTATCCTCCATCTCAATAGTTTTGTTACTTTGTGAGTGTTATATAAATGGAATCATACACTATAGAACCGTCTGAGATTGAATTTTTTAAAAACTCAGCATAATTAAGAAAGGGGTTTTTAAAGGACAAGAGATTGCGGAACATGACTGCTGATGGGGGAGGATGGTGGATCCAATGGATGATAAGGCGGGTGATGCCAGGAGACATTGTAGTGGTGGGAGCCAAATTCCTGGAACCAGAAGTGATGGGTTCAGAGTCCAAATGGAGCAGTGGACCTTTGACAGGCACCATGCCCCTCCTCAGGCAGGAAGAGGGGATACAGGCAGAAGAAAGTGGGCTTCTGGAATCTGCAGTGGGCAGGGAGGGAGTACACATATGGTGCTTTTTGACAGGTCAGACAGAGCTGGGAGGTACGGGGACGGGGCAATGGGGAAGGGGAGACATGGCCATGTTGGAGAGCAGGAAGTGAGCCAGCCCATGACACGAGCTGGGACTGCTGGGCAGCGCTGGGACCACTCGAGGTCTGAGATTTTGAGCTCACAGAGGTAACAGTGTGCATGGCAGGCTCATTTTCTCCAAGCACATTTGACTTTTCAGTGTTAGGTGCCCAGAAGGTGCTAGTTGGATTCCTCCAGACATAGGTTTCATGAAAGTACTGCCAAAGGAGAGAGGAAGGCAATGCCTTTGAGGGATTTATTATATTGATGGATCATGGAACTCAAACTAGACAAAGAGGGTGAAGACAGAAGAGCAATGAGAGAAGGAGCGAGATGTGAAGGTCTCAGGGTGATGAGAATGTGGTGGCAAGAGGGCTAAGGAGAGGCACAGGTGGGTTGGGCAAGGAGGCTTGAGCAGAAGCTGTGGTGGAGGCAAGAGCCGGGCTACGCCCCGGGATGGGAGCTGGCGGACGTGGATGCCAAAGGTCACTGGAGGCAGGGGGTCTGGGAACAGGGAACCCCAGCATTGGTCATCCCTAGCGTGGGGAGGTCACCTAGAGGATGACAAGGGCTGAGGCTCAGAGGAAGATAGGAGCCTCTCGGTGGGTGAGAAGTGGCCAGGAAGGTGGAGAGAAGAGATGGTGGAGGCAGTCCGATGGGGTAGGCATCCAAGGGGCAGGACAATTCTAGATGGGAGAGGTTTGGAGCTGAGGTCTGGAAGGGGCTCAGAGGAGTAGGGAGCACTTCAGACTGCCCTGGCCTAGCAGAAGCCATCTATAAATGTCACTGTATACCCACCCCTTAGATGGGAAAACAGAGGCCCGAGAGGTTCAGAAATGATGGGCTCTGTGGAAGCTTAGCTGAGGCCCCCTTGGAAGTCAGTTCAGTGGTGAAGAAGGTAGGTTCAGGAGCTAGCATGCTGCCTAGAATTGAGTTCTTCTGCCTCCTCCCACCAATAAGCTGCTTTTTAAATCTCTCTGGGCCTTGCTTCATTTATGAAAGGGAACTATTAACAGTATATATTCCACAGATAGTCTTGAGGATTGAATGAGTTAATACATGCATCCTGTGAGTCCTGCAGCCAACCTTGTTTATAGTTAGGGAAACTGAGGCTCGGAGCGAGAAACTGGCTTGTCCAGTCCCCAGGGGTCCCTAGCATCCCTGCCAGATCCCGTGCCCCTGCTCCAGGCATGCCCCACCCACTGCACTGCCTCGCTTCCCTCAAACACATGCTTCTGTTAGGGTCGGCCCCGATGCTCCAGCATCCCTAGAAGGAAGCAGGGCGAGGGCCTCGTTACCGTTTGGCAGATGGGGAAACTGAGGCAGGATAGCATCCTTTCTCTTGGTGCATTCAGGGGCACCCAGGGAGGGTAGGCTCTTTATTATCAGCCAGTCTTTCCTGTAGGGGGACACCGAGGTGACACAGACACTGTTCCTGTCCCTGTGCCACAGAGTCACAGGGGAGGCAGGGCAAAATCATGAGCCAGGGAAGTAGTATTAAACAATGAAATACACAGCAAGAAACGCTTGCTCCAGGTGACAGGGATGTGGGGCTGGAGGATCTCAGAGGGGAAAGAAAGTTCTGGTGACTGTGGTGATGAAAGAGGAGCAAGGGGTGGGGCTGGGATCTGAAGGGTGCTATGAGTTTAGAGAGGGGGCCTTCCCAGAGGGGGAGAGGAAGGAGCTGTGAGCAAAGGCCCAGAGTGGGGGTGGGGGTGGCTTCTGCTAGAGCAGAAGGGGCGGAGGGTGAGGCCTTGCAGGCCGGCTCCCGCGATGTCTCAATCTCCGTCTTCTCCAAGACTGGCGGACCAGATGTCCCTGAGGCTCGTGAACAGATGCCAACAGCGGGAGACTGGCCAGCGGATTCTCTGCGGCCCAGCACGCCTGAAGCCGCCAAGAGCTGAGGCAGAGGGGCCTGCAGGCCGGAGTGGGGGCTCTTGGCCCCCGGGGGTGCGCTGGGCCAGCCAGCGGTGCAAAACGGGGCTAGCCCCGGCCGCTCCGTGACCCTCCCAGGCGGGCTGTGGGAGGTGTCACCGCCCTGTGGAGTCTTCTTGAGCGAAACAGAAGCCAGCACTGGGAGTGATGCAGTGGAGGTGAAGGCTGTTAGCTCCCAGGCAGAGACACCCCGCAGAAATCCGAGGCACGTCAGAAAGCAGAGTTTTGGGAGAAGCTTTGATTTAGAGAACAAGGTTTTGGCATCAAACCGCGATCAGAGAACGGCAGCAGCCCACCACGCCGTGAAACTGAGCACCGTAAACCTCATTAATCTGAGGCCTCCATGTTCAAAGCGACACCTAATTAGAAAGAGCTGAGACTCTTCACCGGGCTGGGTGGCCCATTGTTCCCGCTGGACAAGTCATACCAGGTGACTTCAAAGCCCACTCTTTCCATCCCTCCTCCATGAGGCACCAATTAGCCAGCATTTAGAACGGGCCACCCTGGCTGGTGAGCTTGGCTGCGCTCACGTTCCATTTGGTGCCAGAGCTGCGGGCCTCCGCAGAGTTCTCTAGCTCCTGGGGTAACGGAGCCAAGCCAAGTGCCAGGCACAGGTGGGGGTGCGGTGCAGCCTGCTGGCGCTTGGAGCCTGAGAGGAGCTGGAGAATGCCACGCTCTCGCTTCCCATCCTTCAGCTGCCTTCTTCAGAGGCCCCAGGAGAGGGCCTAGGATGTCCACCCAGAGGTCACACTTGGTCTGGGGACACTCTGTGAGATCTTGCTGGGTGGTCTGATCTGCATGAACTCTAGGTCCCCAAGGGGGATGCCATATCCTGCTTTCCCTGGTTTTCACCCCCACCCCACACTGTGCCAAGGGCCTAGCATATAGTAGGTGCTCAGTAAGGGTCTGTGAGCCAGGGTAGTGCCTCCCTGAGCCAGATGCTGTGAGGGGCTAGTGACTGCACCAGGAAGCAGTGGGCAGCCAGTGTTGCTTGGAAGCCTCTGTTTAGAGTTGGGCCAGGCTTTCAGCAGTGTTCCATTTTCAGTCTGGAACATCTGGGTCCTGGGAGACCATGGGTTTTTCTCTGCCTTTCAGGATGTTGAACTGCAGCTGAATCTAGAGACAGGGGAGGCACAGAAGGAAGACTCAGGGTCATGAGCCTGAAAGAGCCCAGGATTAGCTTTGGGGATTCCAGGATTCCAGGCCTGTTCTTGGCACTGACTGGCTACTTTGTGCTTTTGAGCAGGTTATTTACCCTCTCTCAGCCTGTTTCCAAATCTGGGAATGGGAATGATAACTCTTTCCTCCAGCGCTCTGGACTTCATATAGTGAGGTCAGATGGGGGACTAAGTGTGACCTGCCCCGGCATCTGTTCAGAGTGCAGGGGGAGATGGAGATACTCCTGACTTTGCTTGCACACCTCTAGAGGCGGGGTTCTCATCACCTTTTGAGTCTGCCTTTTAAATTTCTGGATAGTTGCAGTTATTAGAATGGTCATTGTATTAACTTCCTAGGGCTGCCATAACAAAGTACCACAAACCTAGTGGATTCAAGCAACAGAAACTTATTTTCTGAGTTCTAGAGGCTAGAAGTCTGAAATCAAGGTGTTGGCAGGGCTCTGCTCCCTCTGGAGGTTCTAGGAATGGAAATTTCTTGCCTCTTCCAGCTTTTGGTGGTTGTTTGGCATTGCTTGGCTTGTAGAAAAATCATTCCAGTCTCTACGTCCATCTTCACAGGGCATTCTTCCCTGTTTGTGGGTCTGTGTCCAAAACTCCCTCCTCTCATAAAGACACCAGTCATTGGACAAGATCCTACCGTAATCCAGTGTGACCTCATTTTAGCTAATTACGTCTGCAGTGGCTAATTACTCTGTTTCCAGATAAAGCCATGTTCTGAGGTTCCAGGTGGGCATGAATCTGGGACATAGTTAAACCGGGACCTTCATTTTCCTTCTCCTGAACCCATTTCTGTGACCCTATACTAGAGATTCTCCCCTGCCCAGCCTCAGCTCTATCAGCCTCCTGAGTCCTTGTCTGCTCTCCCAGGACACCTGTTGGTGTTGCAGACACGTTTCTGGCAAAGTGTCCGTCTTACCTCCCAGGGTTTGACGTCCCTCCCCCTGCTCTCCTCGTCTTTAGACAGGGAACTCCCATTGCTCCACTCCAGGACACAGCCCGGGTCCCACCAATTACCAGCCACCTTGATGTATAATACTATAAATCCTTTCACCTCATTATAGGAAATTTCTTTTGAATGGCCTTTAAAAACCATCTCATTACACAGGGAGAACTGTAATTATGTTGCACAAGAAGGAGGTTCTGGATGAGCTGGTGCCCAGCACTGTCAAAACCGCCTGACAGGGTTCACCACTGGCTGCTTTGGCCACTAGGGGTGAGCTCTTCCTCTCTCCCATTTAATCCTTTCTGGTCCCTTTTCTTCTGGGATCTGGGCACCCTTGTCTCCATTGGTGGCCTCAAGGAGTCAGAGCCTCCCATGGAGAGAGCAGAGTTGCAGAGTGGCCAGGGCTGGGGGAGGCAGCCTGGGTTGGGTGCCTTGTGCTCAGCGCCTCCCCTAGCCATTTTCAGGAGCTTCCCAGCTTTTCTCAAGCCTACCCTCCAGTAGGTTGATGAACCTTGCCTGGTGGTCCAAGAAAATCACAGTGGAGTGGTACCCTCAGGGTCAACAGTGGGGCAGGACCCTGCCCTCAGCTATTCACCCAGTCCTCCCCAGCAGCCTCCTGAGAAGGGGCTCCAGCCTTCCTGGGACCATCTTTCTAGGATGAAGTTTTCTGCAGCCATTGGGGGATTTCTTCTGTGTCTGGCTAAAACCCCTTCTGCTGATGTTGACCTGATTTTAAACCCCTCTCTTCCTGGCTGTGTGACGGTAGGCAAGTCACATGACCTTTCTGAGCTAAATTTCTTCACCTGCAGAACGGTCAACACTGTTTCTGCTTAAGGGTGTGGTGAGACGGGCATGGCTGCCCATGTGGACGGCCTGGCGTTGGTGTGTAGTGAGGACTGAATCCTCACTGCTTCCCTCCCCAGAAGGTGCTGCGTGGGGGCTTCTATCCCTCTCCTCTGCTTAATGCCAGACAAGTGGCCGCCCTGCTGACTTAAAGAGTGGCTCTGCCCCATCCCTCAGTGGTCCTGGTGGGTGTGGCTCTCCTCTCATACACCTCCAGCCCAGGGGGGCGTGTGTGTGCATTTGGGGTTGGTTTCAGGGATGCTTTCTTTCCTTTTCCTGGTCCCCCCTCCCAGCCGTGCCCAGACCAGAGGTTTGGGCCCAGCCTGGGCCACTCCTCTGGTCTCACCCTGCCCTGAGGTTGGCACCCTGTTGGTGGAGCTGCAGTGGGAGGGGAGGAGAGGCCATCAGGGTGCCCTTCACTGAAGATGCCCGCCCCCCCCATGGAGCTTTTCTGCCAGCCTGAACTTTTCAGTTCTCGGCTTTCTGGAAGTCTCCCGGGACTGCCTTGGTCCCCACTGACTAGTTAGGTGGGCCACGGCTGGGAGATGGCAGCATGCGGAAATGTCACGGCATCCATGGAGCCTGGCGCGGTGGCTCTCTGGGGAGGGGGGCTGCTGTGCCAGTGTTAGGACAGCTTTGAAGAGAGCAAGTTCCCTCCCCCCATAGGCCTGGCAATCAGGAGTGGGGAGGCAGCGTCTGTGTGTGGAGGCCCCTGAGTGGCAGGGCAGGGCTTGTGGGGTTTAGTGACAGCTGCCCAAGACCCTCCCTGCACCCCTCGCCTAACCTCTGTCACACTCTGCATCTCGGCACAGAACCCTCCTCCAGGGTATCTGTCTCCAGGATCCCTAAGCCCTCCCAGTCTGGGCTTGGCGGCCCCCTCAGCATCCAGGACTGCCAACCACAGAGTGCCCCCTCCATGCGCTGGTGCGCCACCCAGGAACTTGGGGGCCCTGAACAGGCAAGTGTGCAGAAGTGTTACTGTGTGGTTCTCTCTGCCAGTAGTCACCCAGGGAACAGAGCTGAGTTTATTCACTTTGGTACCCCCAGCACCCAAGCAGTGCCCAGAGCGCGGTGTAGGTTTGCTCAGTGATTGAATGACAGGAGGGCTGGACCTTGTGGCTAGGTCTCCTTCATCAGACCAGTGCACCCTGGGGGCAGGGATCCTGCCTGCCCCCACCCCCTCCTTTCAGAAGGGCACAACTGGCTAAGGAGCAGGAAGAGCCGGCCTCACACCACACGCGTGGCCCTGCTTTCTGCCGGCATTCCGTCTCACTCAGCAGGTCTCCACCCTGTCTCCCAGGGGTGCCGACCTTCACCTGCAGGAGCAGTGATGGGAGCAGAGGGCTGTCTCTGTAGGAGCTCCCTGGGCCCGGGGGGTCCAGGAGTGCTTCCTTTGTGAAGTGGGACTTGATCAAGATGAGATCTGGAGAGAGATGAGGAAGAAGGAAGATGCAAAAGTGTGACTGGACGGCCTGCTGGCAGGAAGACGGGAACCTGAATTTGGGGGAGGACCCGTGTGGGAGGATGTTGAAGGGGTCAGGGAGATGCCTGGACCTCAGATGCTGGGCACAGATGCCATTTACTCTCTGCCCAGCCAGCACTTCTAGGAGAGGTCACATTGATCCAGTTCCATGATTTGAGTTCTGAGAACCGTGTGTGTGAGACCCAATCATATGCAGCCACTCCTCGCCTCGAACCCAGGTCAAGCTGTCCTGAGCCTGGGTGCTGCAGCAGGTATGCCCCAAGGAGGGCTGACCTGGCTGAGGCTGCTGTGGTCCCCTCAGGCTCAGGGACCTGCCAGAGCCCAACACTGAGAAGACACAGTCAGAGGGGTGAGCTTGGATTATTTTTTTGTCTCTCTCTTTCCTGGAGCATCAGATGTGGGCACATGCTCGCCCACTGCTTGCTGCCTGCTGCGATGGTTTGCTGTGAGAATGCCCAGCCCCTGGCACAGTCTCAACCGCCGCAGGTCCTGCCCTGCTCTGTCCCTCACTGCGCTGTTCCCTGCAGGGGATCTGCATGGTGTCTTGGCATAGCTGCAGCCATGGGCACCGGCCAGGGAGGCAGAATCCTGCCTTTCTGGATGTCTGTGCCTGCCAAGTCCTCTTCTGAGACTCCAGATATGGCTTTGGGAACTGGCTGAGGAAGCTGGGAGGGTGGACTCTCTGATTGGCTCTGGGGTGATGATCCTCAGGGGGGATTCCTGTTTATTGGGCATCTAACTAGGCCCAGACTCTGGGTGTACAGGGCTGAACAAGGCAGCTCTGGCCCCTTCCCTTGTGAAGCTCACAGCTTTTGTTGGGGTGAGGACAGATAATAAACAATAAACACATAGATGCATAATTGCAAATTGTGACAAGTGATACAAGAGAATAATAGAGAATGTGGAGGTGGGGAAAGTCCCAGGCTCCCTGAGAAGGGTAATCTGAGAGGGCTTCTTTAGGAGGTAGCTCATCCCATAATTGGATGGATGAAGAGGAGGGGGCTGTGTGCAAGGAGCAGGGAAGAGCATTCCATGCTAATGGGGTGGGATGAGGGGGGACCTTGGTGTGTTGAGAAGCTGGGAGGAAATTTATGGGGTAGGAGAAAGAAAGCTGGAGGAGGTGGGTCAGGGCAGGTGGACAGGGGTGGGTCAGACAGAGTCTGTGGACCATAGCCAGGAGGGTGGGCGGGTTTTGTTCTAAGAGAAAGTGGAAGCTGCTGGAGGGTTTTAAGCAGGAAAAGGACATAATCTAATTTACTGGCTGCCAGCAGATGGGGAGCAGAGTGGAGGGACACAAGGGCAAAAGGTGGCAGCCCAGCAGACAGTGATGGGCTTGGTCTGGGATGGAGGTGCAGAGAGGAGTTTGGATTGGAGATACGTTGGGCACTTGTGCTGGGTGGGATGGGGTGAGAGTCAGGGAGGAGTTGCAGGTCTCCCCCGTTTCTGGAGTGCACAGCTGGGTGGATGGTGGAGACATTCACAGAGGCAATAGCATAAGAGTAGGGGGAGCAGACTTGGAGGAAGATGAAGGATGAGGGGTTTGTGGGATATCCTGAGGGAGATGGCAAGGATGTCGGGATCGTCGTGGTGCCAGCCAGGTGACTGACCTCTTGTCATCCCCATTTTACAGATGAGTGACCTGAAACTCAGAAAGCCACACAGCTGGTAGTACTCAGAGCCAGGATAGGAACCCAGAGCCATCACCTCTAGAGGGGACCCCCACCCTTGCCTAGTTTTGTGTTTGAGAAGGGCAATGTTTTACCCAAAAGGATGAGTCAGCCTGGGTGGGCAGGTCGCCTCCTGGCAGTGCCACCTTGGTCTTCCCCCCGGGGCCAGGTCTGCATTCAGATGCACACTCCCACCTAGTATCACACTGTAGTGTTTTGGGCCAGGAGGCCTCAGCTGCCCTGGGAAGGGTGGGGACAGCTCACCCCTGTGGCCCCATTATGCCAAGGAGGATCTGAAAAAGTTCTTCAATTGTTCAGCCTGAGAAGATGTCCAAAATTAGCCTTGAGTTGGGGCTTTCTGAGGACAGAGGAGCCCAGGACAGGGTGATTCCGTGATGCTTTGCCACCTCCTGCTGCCCACCTGGATGTGGGAAGGGGCTTGGGGTTTGCCTGACCCCATCTGCTGGGGCCCCTCCTCTGGGGGGTGGCACTGAGAGAAGGGAAGCCCTTTGGCAGCCAGAGGGCCAGGTAAAAAAAGTGCTGGACCAGGATGGAAATCCTGGGGTTGCCATTCACCCCCAATGACTTCAGCTTCCCCACCTGACAGGGAGCCCAGTGAGTGGGTAAGACCAGGGACCTTTTCTCACAAGCATCTCAGGATCTCCACCATCTGAGGTCAGAGTGGCAAAACATACCAAGGGCTTGGGTTGTGGGGTTGTGGTCAGGGAACAAAACTTGTCAGGGGGTTCAGAAAACATGGCCAGGGTGATGGAAGCAGGGCTAGGGTGTGTGTGGGGGGTGCATCTTTAGACAGAAGCCAGTGGCATAGGGCAAAGGGGTGAGGAAGGTGTGAACACAGGGGCAAAAGGCTGGGGACACACATTGAGCCCATAGGCTCCCGCCCCCTCCCCATCCAGGATGAGCCAATTCATTCAATGGAAGATTACTAGCAGCTTTTCTACAAGAAGATCAGAGTCTGATAGCCCTCCCTAGGGCCAACTATGACACTGGTCTCTGGTGGTGACTGCCTGCAGTGGCCGGTGACTGGTTCAAGGCTCAGCGTAACCAGGGTTGGGACCAAGTGTGTTTCCAGGGTCAGGATCCAGATTGATTCTCTAGGGAGAACCCTGCCAGGGTGGGTTTGGTACCCACTTTATCCACACTTCCTCTGAGCTCTCAGAGCTCATCTCCCCCATGGGGCATGTTATTTACGTGTGCACAACTGAGGTCACCCACTCTGGGCTTTGATATGAAATAACCCCAAACCCCGGCCAGGAATCTGGCCAGAACGGTTCCTCCAGAACTTGCCAGTACTGAACACTATACGGTGTGATTATTCCCCCACTTTGTATATTAGAAAAGTGGAACTCCAAGAGGTAAAGCAACATCCTGGGGGTCAGCCAGCTAGTTAAGTGGTGCAGCCAGGATAGAACTCTTTGTTCTTTCTTTCCTTTCCCTCAGCATCCTTTCCTGGTCCAGAGAGGGTCCCTTAGCAGAGCTCTTCCTGCCCAGGTCTCCCATGGAATCTTATTCTCTTTGCCATCTAGATTGGGGGTGTAAGTTCAGCCTTCCTCAGACTGAAGCTCCCTGGTTAAGTCAGTTGGGCCTGAGGATGAACAAGGAGACCCTTCTCCAAGGTCCAAGGCATGTGGGCAGGCCTGTCCTCATTGGGCTTGGGAATGGGTAGTGTCCGTCTGATGGGCCCCCTAGAGACCAAGGCTTTGACTTTGCTCCTTGTTAGAGGATAAAGGAATGTGGCAATCCCAGTGGAAGCATTTGGGCATCGTGGTCCTGGACTTGAGAGCTTTAGAGGGTCCTTCCTGCACCTCTGACATCACTCCTATAGGCATTTTCCTCCTTTCCTTCCAGGAAGTGGTGCAAAGAGGGCCACCTCACCTCCTGTAGGCCTGGATACTTCATGCTGCCAGCCGGAGGGGAGAAGACACTTGTACTAAGAAACAGTATGTTAGTAGCGAAGAGGGACCAGAACTCCAGGACCCCACATCCACTGTCAGTATTCCTCAGTGTTCCTTCTTTCAGGCCCAAGGCCACTGTGGATACTGAAAACTCATGAGCCCAAAAGGCATCAGTTCTAATAGTGAAACTCCGAGCACTGTACCAGCTGTTCTTTCAGGCTTCCCTGACCCATCTACTAGCCTCAGACTTTTCTCAGTGATATGAATCCACCTATTTGTGAGTCATTTGGGATATTTCATGGAGAGAAGTGGTCCATAACTTGAATGAGGTCCCAGGAGGGTATTTAAGGGGTTGTCAGCAGGTAGTCACACTGTCATGGGGGGAGCAGCTCCTTGCATGGCTCATCTGCATTCTCTGTATAAATCACAGTAAGTTTATGAGATGGACAGGATCAGCTCTCTTCCCAGATGGGGAATCTGAAATTCAATGAATGAAGTAAAATGATGAGCCTAGAGTTTATCAGCCAGTTCTCACCCACATCCGATCCAAAGCCAATGGATTTCCATGAGTCCTCTCTGTGTGCCCAGACTGTGGCAGAGAAAGGAGTGAGGGAGATAGTTCCTTGCCCTCAGGTTGCTGCTGAGAGAATGAGATTTAAGTCAGAGTAGTAAAAGGGAGCAAGAACTACTGACCTAGGTCCCAGTGCTGTGTGCACAGATCACAGCCATGCCAGGAGCCCTGGAGAGATCAATGCAGCTGGAGCAGTAAAGGAAAGCTAGGTGAAGTTTATATAGGATGAGGGAGTTGGGAAAAGCAGGCATATCTAAGAGAGTGTGTGTGTGAGAGAGAGGTGGGGGTGACCAGGGGTGGCTGGGAAGGCAGTGGCTGGGAGCTGTCCAGAGTGCCGAACAAAACAGCACTCGTAGGACCTGTCTGAAGCTCTTTCTGGAAGCTCGGAGTGTCCTTTCTCTTGTGTGAGCCTCAGTTTGCTCCCCTAGACAATGGGAGTACCAATATCTATGTCATAGCCTTGTTGAGAGGGTAAAGGAAGGCCACAGCCTTCAGGCCTGGGCATCTTACAGATGGGGCAACTGGGGAGCAGAGTGGGAAAGACGTGTGCCAAGAAACACAGTATGTCAACAGAGGAGGGGGGCCATAACCTCAGAGCCCTACTCCCCACTGCCGGTATTCTTAGATGGTGCCTCTCCCTGGTTCAAAGCCTTATGGAAACCAAACACCTCTGGGAACTCAAAGGAATTATGCTCTAATAGTGGGAGTCTAGGCACTGTGAGGTCTATTCCCTTGGGCCTTCCTGACCACCCCCTCCCATCCCCTGCTTCTAGCTTTAGTCCACAGATGGTCTTGTTTTATCTTTGGGCTGAGTTCCATCTCTCTTTACCCTCACCCTTCACCCCCTACCCCAGCCTCATAAAAAAGTCCTTCTCAAGCCCTTTTGGTAACATCAGGCCACCAGGGAGATGGATGCTTTCAGGCAGGGTTGGGGTGAGGCAGAGGGCTGTTGGAAGCCACCACGAGATGTCTCCTTCACCATCCCTTGCCTCTTAGCTCCTCATCTTCTCAA
This sequence comes from Antilocapra americana, assembly GCA_007570785.1. Lineage (NCBI taxonomy): Eukaryota > Metazoa > Chordata > Mammalia > Artiodactyla > Antilocapridae > Antilocapra > Antilocapra americana. The sequence goes on along the minus strand of ML661900.1, from coordinate 4,575,083 downwards.
ACTGCCAGACCATCTGAGTCCTGGCTGTGGACAGCTTGAAGCCACTGGGAAGGGAGCAAGGAAGACTTCACTCCCCAAAGGCCTCTCCCAGGCCTACTGATTGTGCTTGAGACACCCTCTGACTTCAGCCCCATGAGCCTTTTAGCCTTTGGCATCTCCTTGCTCGTTAGAAACAGTCCTAGGTGTGAGTACCAGCTTGGCCATTCCCATCTGTGACCTTGGGCAAGGGACATAATCTCTCAGAACCTGTTTCTTCATCAAGTAGGGACAATAATACCTACTGCCTAGCATCGTTGTGCAGTTTCCCCACCCCGCCTCTTTAGAGCCAGAGAACTTCAGGAACCTGCCATGTGGGTGAGACTGGTCCTGTGGGAGATGGGTAGGCCAAAGTGGCAGCGTTTTAAACACTGGGAGGGCCAAACTGAGCTGCCATCATGGTCATCGTGTACCCTCCAACATTTCGGGTTCTGACCTGGCTCTGGAAGTTTCCCTCCCCCACCCCACTCGAAGTTATGCTGACAACATGGGGCAACTCTTAGACCTTGGCCTCTAGTGACACCCATCTTGCCTACTGACCTCCCTGCAGCTGGCCCAAGGCTCAGACCTCAGTCAACCCTCCACTAGCTGGTCCAGCCACAGGGAGGCTAGGAGGGGGCAGGCTTGGCCTCAGCTCCACCTCCGTCTCTCTGGGCACAAAACGTTCACACAGAGCCTAGCACCAGGTGAGCACGCCAGATCCTTAAGGCATTATTAATAGTAGTAGAAGTAGTTGTAGTAGTAAGAGGAGGAGTATACAGTCCTATTTCACAGAAAAGCCAGTTGAGACCCAGAGCAGTTGAAAAGCCACTTCCTCTCTGAAGCCTTCCAGGTTCTGTCCCTCCTCCCAGAAGTGGCTCTTCCTTCCTTCTGACTTGTGTCAGTTTCTCTCCAATGCTCTTGGCTGGTTGGGCGGGGCCTGGCACACAGTGGGGTAGCTTCTGAGGTGGGCAGGGTGAGTTGGAGGAGCAGCTCACAAGGCTGTGGGGGCCATGAGGAGGCCTGGGGCCCAGGAAGCCCATTTGCCCTGGGACCCTCCACTAGGGTGAACCCCATCCCCGCCGCCCTCACTCCCCTCCCTTGGCCCCCCTGCCTGCTGAATTATTAAAGAGTGCTAATGTGTGTGGTGAGAGCAGGGGCCTCCGCTGCCCCAGCAACCTCGGCCTCTGCTGCATCCTCACGTCTGCTCCCCCGGGTGTCGCCACGTCCTCCTGTGCTGTCCTGCTTTCTCTCAGCCCCTTCCCCACTGTGTCCAGCGGGCAGAATTCTGACCTCCTCCCACCGCTCCCAGCCGGTTAGCTATAAAGTTCAATAAAATGAACTGAGCAAAAGTGCGTGCGAGGCATTGCAGATGCTATGAGGACTAGAAGAAGCTCCACTGCCGGGACAGGAAGGGGCCAGTCATCTGTGCGCACCTACTGTGTGTGCATCTGGGCACTGGGCAGTGCTCTCCTGACCTGGCTGGCCACTGAGAGGTGCGGTCCGCCTCAGTTTACCCAGGAGGAGAGGTGGGCCAGGGAGTGGGGAGACTGCTGGCGACTGCTCAGAGTGGATGGGCTGGCTCAAGGAACTGAGAGGGAAGGGCCATTCCTGAGCTGACTCGGGGGGCTTCCTTCAGTGGCAGGGAAAATCCAGAGGCATGTAGCCTGCTCTGGGCTTTTCCCGTGGCTGGGCCCTTGGGAGCCCACACCCCAGGGAGGTTCTCAGTCACCTAGGGTCACAGGGCAGCTTGAGGCTACTGGGTGGGGCACCCACTAGGACGGTCATGGGTCCTGTTTCTCCCTGCTGGGGTTCCCTGCCATCTGCCCCTCCCCTAGAGCTCAGACATCTTAGGGGGCCCAGCCCGGCTCTGGGTCCTCCTGATGGGCCCACTCTGACCACCGACCCCCACTCTCTGGCCCTGCCTGCATGCCGCTTCCTCTCCTCTGATGGGGCTGATGGCCTGGTCATTCCTCACCTGTGCCTCTGCCGCTCTGTCCCCAGCCTTTACCCACGGAGATTAGCACCCTCTACCATGAACTTCCTCCTACCCCTCACACTCCCACCCCTGCCTTGGGGAACGAGGTACTTTCACTCCAGACTGAGGCCCCTCCCTGCTCCCGCCCATGATGCACCTTCACCCACCATTGGGCTTTCCCTTCCCATAGCTCCTGTCGGGCTTCTGCCCCACCTCCTTCCCCATCTCCAGAGGCCATCTGGGTCTCCCAGCCCATGGGCATCCCCGGTCACTCCTGCAGTCTCTGGGGCTATAGCAGAGGCCCTGTGACCCCTGTCACTAATGGAGACTGACAGCAGCCTGGACTTCTGCCCACTCCATGGGGCCATGGAACTTCCTGGGCAGCACTTCTGGGCCTCAGTTTCCCCTCTGTTGAGTGAGGCAGAACAATGCCTGGAACAAAGCAGGCATCCTGCAAGTTCTTGTTGAATGAATGAACTGAGGAACTACTAATAGTAATCCCTGAACTGTCCCCTTGGGCTTCCCAGGTGGCTCTAGTGATAAAGAACCTGCCTGCCAAAGCAGGAGATGTAAGAGACGTGAGTTCAGTCCCTGGGTTGGGAAGATCCCCTGGAGGAGAACACAGAAACCCACTCCAGTATTCTTGCCTGGAGAATCCCATGGACAGAGGAGCCTGGCGGGCTACAGTCTATGGGGTTGCCAAGAGTTAGATGCAACTTAGCATGAATGCAATCTGTCCCCTCACCTGAAGGCTGTGCAGATCAAAGTAACTAGTGGATTTAAAGGACTTTACAAAGTTGGATGTGGGGAAGATTGAAGGCGGGATGAGAAGGGGACGACAGAGAATGAGATGGTTGGATGGCATCACCGACTCAATGGACATGAGTTGATGAAACCAACTCATAATCTCCAGGAGTTGGTGATGGATAGGGAGGCCTGGCGTGCTGCAGGCCATGGTGTCACAAAGAGGCAGACACAACTGAGTGACTGAACTGAACTGAACTGACAAAGTTGGACAGTTGTTTGGACATGAGCACCCATGATACTCAGTGGGATGTCGCTGCTCCACACCCAGCTACTCATTTGATCCTTTCCTCTCTCCGCACAGGTCAGCCATGCCCCTCTTGACACCTAAGGCCCTTCCCGGCCTGAGCACCTCCAGGGCCTCAGTACTGTGCCAGGAACCCAGTACTAAGTCCCACCGCTATGCTTCTCTGACCTGGCCCAGCCCTGCCTTGTGCCCTGGCCAGCCTGCAGATGGTCTGGCTGCCATTGCATACTCATGTTCTGGAATTTCTGGCTTCCTGGCTCGGCTTCCCTGGTGCTGAATGTGTTTCCACAAGTGATGCCCTTCCATGGACCCAGTCCATGCCTGATCCTGGTTTCCTCCAGTCCTAGTCTGCACAGCTGAACAGAGTCCCGAGTGCCAGTTGTGCGGGTGAGAGGGCTTGGGGAAGATGGGAAGGCGGAAATACTGTCTGGTTTAGAGGGAACCCCTGAAGCTGAAGGGCTCACATGTGAACAACCACTGGAAGCTGGCAGAGCCCAGAACCCCAGAAGGTGAGGTTCTGGCTGTAGGAGATACCCAAGTGTGGGGGCCAGGGACAGTTTCCTGGCAGAGGGAGTGGTGCCCCGTGGGGGCCAGTGAGGATGAGGAGGAGGGGATGAAGAGGAGGTCCTCACCGGTGGGCAGAACGGCATGAGCAGAATTGTTCTGGGTGCCCACTTTGTGCTGGGCTGGGCGCCAGCTTCATCCTCCCCACAGCACAGCCTTCGGGTGAGTATTATTAGCTCCATCTAGCAGATAGGGAAACAGAGGTTCAGAGGAGCTCAGGGACTTGCCCAGGGTCACCTGCTGTCACGGAGGCATTGTCTGGCCTCAACCCCACGTCTAGCATCTTTTCAGACTCCTTAGTGGAAGGAGAGTCTGGGGAGGAGGGGGTGGGGTGCTGGCACCGCCACAAGCTTCTCAGAGCTGGTGACTGTGACTTTCCCGGGAGGGGGTGTGGGATGGGGGGCGGCTTTCCTAGCTGGACCTGTTCTTCCTTCCCCCCACCGCCGTGGGAGAGCCCTCACGATGAGAGGTTCCCACCGCGGCCCCCTCCCTGGAGAGGCCGGCAGTTTGCCTTTTCAGAGGATAATTCCCTATTATCCAGAGATATTTAGCCTAATAGAAGCCGACAGATCATTCAGGGCAGTAATGTACTCCAGCTTCCAGGGTTTAGTTTCCTCGGCCTGAACTCCCAGATTAAAGGCTCCTTGCCCGCGACTGCCCCACAACGATGCCTGTGACCTTGACTGCAGAGATGGGGTAGGTTTCTCCCACCCTCCTTCCCTCTCCCTCCTTTGCTGGCTTCCTGCTCCCTCCCTTTCTCTCTCTTAAAAAAAAAAAAAAAAGGAGGGGTAATTTTCTTCTTAAATATTCAGTTGAGAGGCTGTTGCTAAACCCTGCATGCACTGAGGACAGACCAATTGTGCTCGGCTGCCAGCGGGACCCAGGAACACCTGGCTAGCCCAGAATGCTCCCCCAGACGCGTGGGGCAGGCAGGAATGCTGTACCTGCTGGGTGGTTGGGGCAGTTGGACCCTCCAGCCCAGCATAGGCAGACAGAAGCTGGGCTGAGGGCCTTGCCCAGGGACAGAACTGGCCCCTTTCTTTCTCTGCCCACCTCCTTGACCCAGGGATCTGACCTGACACCTTCACTGATAGGGTGCTCCCAGGACAGGAGGTTTCTTCTGCTCCTTGGACCTGGGCATCCTACCAAGGACCTAGGGAAGACTAGTAGCTAAATTGGAGGAGCAGATGGCTGCAGAAGTGGCACTTGGAGGCCTCTCATTGATCAAGATGGGGGCTTCTGTAGTTGCCTCCTTCTGGCCCCTGCAGGGTCCTCTTGTCAGCTCGTCTGTCCCTGCTGATCTCTGTCTTGTCTCTGTCTTGTCTTCTCTCTCTGCCACCACTGCCCCCCTTTCATCTGCTCACCAGGCTGCCTATTTGAGCTTCCTTGCACTTCTGTGAAGGCAGCAGGGAGCCTGGGAAAGCACAGGGTATTTAGAACCAGCCGGTCCTGGATTCAAATCCTGACTCTAGAACTTACAGGCTGTTTCTGTTCAATTTAGTATTTTGAATTTGAGCAAATTCTTAATCTCTCTGAGCCTTCATTCCATCACCTGTAACGTGAAATGGTGCTCCTTGGCTCACAAGAATATCCTGGGGTTCAATGTATGATGTGGCATGGGGTGGTACTAGAGGTGGCAGCTTTCCTGCCTCGGTGGTCCCAGTCTCCCTACTCCCTGACACTGTCACGTCTCCTGCCCAGATGCCCTCTCTCTGACCCTCTGGCTTTGAAAAGGGAAGGTGTTCTGGAGGATACCTGGTAAGGTAGACTCTGGTTCTGCTGTCTCAAGCTGCCTGTGTAGATGTGAGGTGAAGAATAAGGCTGAGCAGCAGGGACTCTTTCCCTTGAGTTCATTTCCTGGGCAAAGCCTAGTGTCTGGTCCTCAATCTGGTCTGAAGGAACCAACCTAAGGGGCTGTGGCAGGACCATAGGGGAATGAGAGAAAAGGGGTGGGGAGCAGGACACGTGTAACCTGGGAGGAGACACCTTCTGGGCTGGGACTCCCCGCCATGGTCTTTTGTGGGGGTACACAAAGAGATCCTCTAACCTTCAGGGATGGGAAGTCTTGGCAAATGGACAGGAGCCCTGGTTGGAGGGCAGATTCCTGCTCCCTCCTCTGCAGCAGGAGTAGTGGGATGACCACTGGAATTCAGGAGGGGAAGGCCCCTTGGTCTGGGGCTGATGTGCTGTTGGACCTCAGGCTGGTCCCATTCCCTCTCTGGGCCTCAGTTTCCACATCTGCTAAATGGGGTTAATCATCCTTTGTGCCTCTGAGATGGGCAGAAGATCGAGTTAGAGAATAGATAGGAATGTTTGGTGATCTATAATGTAATAATAATAATAACTATCATTCTGGGCATTATCTTGCCTTCCCTTCACTCTCTGTAACACCCTCTTTGATCCACATAATCTAGTCCTGATTCACATGTGAGTAGAATTAAAGAACCCCATGGCTGAAAGCAACCCTTACATTTAGTGCAAATCCCTACCCAGCATATATGTTCTCCAGACCTCTGCTTGTATGCCCCTAGGGGTAGAGAGGTCACTACTCTTCATGCTGAAGAGCAATCTCTCTTCCTGGAATCTTTCCTCACTGGGCCTAGCTCTGCTCTTTGGGCCTATAAATGCCAACTCTAGGGACCTGAAGTCCTGACCAGGCCCTCAAGGCTTCCCCAGGGAACGTGGGTTTCAAGCCCACTTCTTCCTGTCAAGCCCCTGTGAACAGATCTCACTTTATCAAAAATCATCTAGACAGATACATTGATGATGGAGCATGGCTGTACCATCTCCAGAGGTGGAGTGATTGGCTTACCCAGCCCTCATGTCTCCTGGCCACCAGTATCTACAGAGACCACATCTCCCTGGCCACTCTTAGAGCTACTCACAGAACTCAGCCAGGGCCTAGTAGCCATCTCTTGTCCACTTTGGCCCCTTCCTGGGTAAGTGGAGGTCTTTGGACAGGGAGTCCTGACTCCCTAATTGACCCTTTCAGGCTAGACCTACTTTCAAAGTTGCACTCTAGTCTCTGAAATTGAAAGTCAGTCATGTCCGACTCTTTGTGAGTTGGACTGTAGCCTGCCTGGCTCCTCTGTTCATGGGAATCTCCAGGTAAGAATACTGGAGTGGGTTGCCATGCCCTTCTCCAGGGGATCTTCTTGACCCAGGGATCAAACCTGGGCTTCCTGCCTTTCAGGCAAATTCTTTACCAACTGAGCCACTAGGGAAGCCCACATCCTAGTCTCTAGTCTCTGCCAAAAAAAAGGTTATTCCAGGAAGGGCCAAGGACCAACCTTGCTGATACCAGTGAGATTCCATCCCAGAGGCCAGTCTACCTCACTCTCCCACTTTCTTGGACATGGTTATATAGCTAACCACTGAGAAGCCCAGCCCATAGTTTTCTGTCTCACTGACAAGGATGTACAAGGGCCTCACTTGTGGTTGGCTGGAGTGTGTGACACTCTTTAGAGCAGCCAAGAGAGGACATGCAGTTAACCCACAAGACTTTTTGGTCGTGAACTTCTGACGCTTACCATTGTCTTTCCTGGCATTCTCGGCAGCGCTTCCAGAATCTTGATTGGGATAGATGTAAGTTTACCTGTCTAAGCTTAAATTGACTTCTTTAGCCCTTTTTAAACAAAAGGGGAAAGGCGCTTATATTTATAAATGTCAGTTCTTGCCCTATATCACTTCACTGAGTCTTCATCCCATCTTTGAGTGGGAGGATTGTGGGATCTGAGACTTGAGAAGCAAAGGAACTTACCCAGGGTCCCATAGTGAGTCAGGGATGAAGCCGAGACTCAAACCCAGGATGGTCTTACCTTCAAACTCATGCTTTTCCTAGATGCGGCACCGTGCCTCCCCACCTCCACACCCCTTGCTAGAACTTCTCAGGTTCAGCCAGATGTTCTTTAACAAGCACATGCTGGGGGCCTGCTCTGGGCCAGCCCCTCCACACCCTGCCCTGTCCTGCCCTGTCCTATCTTTTTGGACAGTCTTGTCTCCTGCTAGTCTGAGGGTGGGACCCAATCTCTTTCCCTCCCTGTGTGCCACATGCAGGACCAGAGAACACAGTGGGGGCTTGGGAAGAAAGATGCACCCTGGGGGGTATGAGACTCAGTGTGTGTGGGGTGGCAGTCTTCATGGTGGCTCATCTGCTGTTATTTTTTAACGGTTATTTAAAATTTTTTTGTGGGGGGTCTGGTGGTAAAAGCAGTTCATGTCCGTGGTAGAAGATCTAGGAGTCATCCTTGATTCCTTTTTCTTACCCCCACCTCCTCACATCCAACTCATCAACCAACTGCTGATGAGCTGTGTTTGCAACAGCATATCTCCTCAATCTGTCTAGTCCCTCCCTCACCCTGGCCCGAGGCACATCTCCCTGTCTTGGGCGACTGCCAGAGCCAGCCCACAGGTCCCCTGCAATCCAGTCTCCAGTCAGCAGCCCAAAGGAACTTTTCACAACGAATAAGACGTGCCAGCACTTCCCGGGTGACTCTTCATTGCACTAGGGATAAAGGCCGAAGCTTTACCTTGGCCTTCAGGGCCCAGCCTCCCTCTGTGGCCTCCTTTCCACAGTTGCCCACCTCTGCCCATCTCATTCCAGGGGCCACACGGCTTGTGGCTCCTCAGAAACACCAGTCTCCTTCCCCATTCTGTTTGTTGCCCTGCTCCTGCTGCTCTAGGTTGACTGAGTTCTTATTGTCCAGGTGTAAATTCAGATGTGGCCTCTGCAGAAAGGCCTCCTCGGATCCTCCCGCTTGAGGGACCCTTGAGCCCCATCCCAGGCGCTCTCTCTCACGTGCCCAGGCTTATCTTCATCGCGTTTGTCACTCTTTGGAACTATCTTGTTTCTTTATTTGCTTATCATCTGTACCCTCATTCCTGTGAGGGGCAGCCCAATGAATCTCCAGCACTTGTAGTATACTTGGTACATAGTAAGTACTCATAAGTATTTGGTGACAGAATGAAAAATGTAAAGGAGAAATAGAAACACAGCTGTGGATATGGTAGTAGTTAGTAATATAATCATCATTGTGTGTGTGTGTGTGTGTGTGTGTGTATAAGCTGCGTATCACCTGATATTTTAATTCTACGCACACATGGGAGACACATAGGGCTTCCCAGGTGATGCTAGTGGTAAAGAACCTGGCTGCCAATTCAGGAGACTTAAGAGAAAAGGGTTCGATCCCTGGGTGGGGAAGATGCCCTGGAGGAGAGCATGACAACGCACTCCAGTGTTCTTGCCTGGAGAATCCAGAGACAAAGGAACCTGGCAGGCTACAGTCCACAGGGTCACAAAGAGTAGGACATGATGGAAGCGACTTAGCAAACACAGGAGACACGTGTGCGTGTGGGTTGTATGCACACATAGGCATGTGGACAAACACATTCCCCTGTTCAGCAGCAGTATGACCTCTGACGAGGTCATTTTCATTTTGGGTGGCCTTGGTTGTTGCACTTGTAGAGTGGGGCTGCCTGGGGCTGGAGGCAGAGGCCCAGATGTCTTGGCCTTTTGAGGTCAGCCCTGGATAGTGATGCTAGTGCCGCAGGCAGCTCGGGCTCTGAGGCCTGTCTGCTGGCCTGCTGTGTTGTGCTGAGGGCTCCGGGAGGTGTTTATTGAAGTCCATCTGCACGCAGGGTCGCTCCTTGCTGCCCTCCGAGGTGAGGATCTCACCCAGGCAGGAGGGAGGAGTCCGGGGTCAGGAAATTGGCAGGAAAGCCTGGAGACATGAGCTTGGCTGCCAGGGGCTGGATTGCATTCACGGTCTCTTGGATGTATCTGTAGCTTTAATTTTGAATAAGTTTTCATTTTTGTGTTTGTGCTTGTTTTGTAAAGAATTTTTGGTACAATATTTTGTTTCTGGAAGTTTTTTGTTTCAATTGCTACAAAAAAGAATTTCCATGCAATCAGAAAGGGAGGACACACATGTGCCCACCCACATATATTTCTACTGCTCCAAGTCAACAGCTCTCCCCTCCCTGTCACCTTGCCCTTCTCCTGTGAAGACAGCACTGAAACCTTATAGAATGTGTGGGAAGTAGAAGTGACCCTTGATCTCTGTGCCCTAGCTTCCTGATCCAAAAATATGAGTATCAATTGCTCCCTCTCATAGTTGTTGTAGAGATCACATGAGCCCACATTTGTAAGGCACTTAGAGTATATCAGTTAAATAAGATGAGTTAATAAATAAAAAGGAGAGGACAAAAACTAACGTCCCCATCACGGCACAAAGAAACAGCTGTGGAAGTCTGTCCTTAGAGTCAGAAATCAAGAGTTCAAGCCCTATTCCAGCCCTCCCTCCCCGTGTCACCAGGGCTGTGGGTGGCTTATTGAAGCCTCAGCTCCTCCATCTCTAGAATGGGTATGAACTCTGGATGTCATTATGCTGCAGTGCAGGCGGGGCTAACAGATATAAGTGGGCTCAGTGAGCACAGAGTCCTGTACACCACTGCAACCCCACCCCACCCTCATCCATTTTCTGTTTTCTTGTTCAATATCGTTAGGTAAACGTTGCCTGTGCTGCTGCTAGTCTCTGTGTTTATCATTTTTAATGGTTGTATACTATTCCATCAAACAGAGGTGTCATGATGCACTTCGTCCTCTCTACGGTGGGATGTTTAGGCAGCTACCAGCATTTTGCTGTTATTAATAACCCTGCAGTGAATGGCTCCGTGCCCAGAGCACTTCCTCTCTGATGAATGATTTCTCCTATATTCTTTGGGGCTGCTTAACTAGGGGCCTGAGGGATGGGCCAGCAGCAGTGGCTGGGAGAGATGATCCCTTCAGAGGTGGCCTAACACCCTGTCCTGGGAGCGGTCGCACGGTCTGTGGGCTGGCAAGACACTGTGTGACAGCGTTGATCAGGATGGGAGGATGTGAGCCCATCATGGCAAGGGCAGTGGGTGCTATCGAGAGTTGGGGCTAGCAGTCCAAAGGGTTAGGTTCTGGATTTTGCCTTTGCCACTCTCTGTGTGACCTTGGGCAAACCTATCTCCTCTCTGGACCTCAGTTTTCTCTGGGTATTGTGGCCAGGGAGGCTTCCTCAGTGGCTCAGAGGGAAAGAATCAGCCTGCAATGCAAGAGCCGCAGGAGATGCGGGTTCTACCCCTGGGTTGGTAGATCCCCTGGGTTAAGAAATGGAAACCCACTACTGTATTCTTACCTGGAAAATTCCATGGACAGAAGAGCCGGGCGGGCTATAGTTCATGGGGTCACAAAGAGTCCAGCACCACTGAGCACACATAACACTGGGGCCAGGGGCTAGACAAGGGTTGGTCCAGAGCTGTGCTATCAAATATGGTAGCAACTAGCCACATGTGACTATTTAGATTTAAAAATAAACGAATAAGAGGAGAGAAAAAAATCAGATTCTTAGTATCAGTATCCACATTTCAACATCCTAGTGTGGCTAGTGGCTATCATACTAAGCAGCACAGGTAATGAACACACCCATCATTGCAGAAAGCTCAATTCCACTGCACTGGTCTAGAGACATTTCTGGAGACCCAGTCAGCCGAGTGCTCTATGATGCAGGATCTTGGTCGTTGTGCCTTTTAATGGAGCCAAGAAGCAAGCCAGTATCCCTTAGATCAAAGGACTCATGAAGGGATAAACAGGCTTAGTGACTTTCCAACAGCTAGGACCTCAGGCAGTGTCCTGAGTCTGAAATATCTCCACCCTTTGTCCCTCCCCAGAGGTGCCACTTGGCCTCAGAGAAGCTGGGGAAGACTGTGGGCCCCTTGAGGGGTGGCCCCCCAAGCTGGGTCAGTGCCCAAAGGAGGCCGGTGTGAAGGCAGAGTAACTGGTTTCCTGCTTCTTCAGATAAGAAGGCAGAGGCGCTACATTGCTCTCTGCCCATGCCTGGAACACCACCATTCATTCCCTTTGAGCATTGTCCGTTCTCGGATCCTTTTAAAAGTCCAGTGTGCCAAGTCGTTTCAATCTGACTCTTCAGTCAGACTCGCAATGTCTGACTCTTTGTGACCCCACCGACAGTAGCCCACCAGGCTCCTCTGTCCATGGGATACTCCAGGCAAGAATACGGGAGTGGATTGCCATGCCCTCTTCCAGGGGATCTTCCCAACCCAGGAATTGAACCCTTGTCTCTGATGTCTCCTGCGTTGGCCGGTGGGTTCTTTACCACTAGTGCCACCTGGGAAGCCCATAGAATACTGGAGGGAGTTGCCATTCCCTTCTCCAGGAGATCCTCCTGACCCAGGGATTGAACCTGGGTGTCCTGCATTGCAGGCAGATTCTTCACCATCTGAACCACCAGGGAAGCCATTTAGAAGTCCAGACCAGCAATCAAAGGAGATGGCTTGCTTCATTCACCTTTGTCCTGTTCTGGCTGCCTCAGGCCCTGGGCCTGGTTCTGGGCATTCACTGGAAGAGGAACTGTGAGAAATGAGTCCACAGTCTTGAGGGGGATGCTCCCCTGCCCTCTCCCTGCCACCGGGCACATACACTCTGGCAATAGCACATGGATTCCAGCCATGCCTGCACACCCCTCCCCCATCCTCTGTTCTCTTCAGATGCTCTTCTGCAGCCTGGAACTACTCCAGGTGAGGGCGCAGTAAAGGGGTAAATGACATACAAGAGGTGAGGAAGTGAAGACAGACTTGGCTGACTCTGGCCTGACCTTGGTCAAGGTGTGACCACTGTCTGCCTCATGCCCTGTGCCCCATGTCCCCCATGTGAACCATACTGCTCACTCTTGCTTTTCCTCTTTTCTAGGGACTCCACAGCCATGTCCTGGTTGCATTGAGCCTGCCTCCTGCCAGCATTTTGGGGCTCTGTCCCTGCCCAGCTCCTGGACCCACTCCCCAGCCTATTCCTCACCCCAGCCTGCACCGAAGCGACTCCTCAAGCTTCAGGACCCAGCGGGGCACAGTGGAAGTCACGGTAGGTGGCACACCCACCCTGCACACTCCCTGGCTTCTGGAGATGCTTGAGCTTTCTCTGTCTCTGGAATTGGAAGGATACCTTTCTGAACATTGTATCTGTGAGATTCCCTTTGGTTACAAGTAGCAAAAATCTTATTTCAATAAAATGAGATTATCAGCTCATGTAACTGAAGTGTCTGGGGGTAGGTTGGGCTTCAGGTAGGGCTTGATCCAGTTGCTTCAACAATGTGACCAAGAGCCATTTTCTGTCTGTAATTCTCTGCTTTTCTTTTTTTGGTGATGGCTCCACTCCTAGTAGCTTTTCACATGATGTAATCATAAGATGTGCCAGCAGCTTCTGGAGTTACATGCTACCAGGTTAAAATCTGAGATCTCGGCTAGAGACAAAACCTGCTTTTCTGATAGAACAAATAACAGTCCTGGAGTTGGGACTTGGGATTTATAGTTCCAAGAGACTATAAATCTCTTGGGCCCTATTGGCAGGGTTAAGATAATCCTGATCCTTTAATTGAGTACACAGGAAATGAGGGTGGGCTGGGGTAAGGGTCTGTCCTTCCCCAACCATGTGACCAGGAATGAGAGGGAGGGTTTTTCAAAGGAAGCTCAGAGTCTTGCTGGCAGGAAGGAGATGCCTCTGACTGGGGAAGGTGTAGAGTCTAAGTGACTCTGTCTTAAAAAAGGGGCCTCCTGGTGGTTTGTGGAGATTGGGATCTGGGCACAACAAAGGCAAATAATAAATGATTATTAAAGATGGATCCTGCCCATCCTCTGCCCATCTTTTTCAAGGCCTAGTTTAGATCCCTCCTGCTCTAGGAAAACTTTGCTGACTGCTTCTGCCAATGGTCATTTCCTTTAGTTCATGTTCAAGTTCCACCCTTTTCACAGATGGAAAGACCAAGGTTTGGTTGCATTTCCTTATGAGTACTCTGTTGGTTATGACCTTAGTGCCGAAATGTGTTGCTTTCTTTGTCTTGGCTGCTAGGAAGCTCATAGATGGTTTGTGGCCTCTTTCTGATAAGTGCTCAGGATGCTGTGGCATATAGTTGCTCAGCAGCCTTGCCTTTGGCTTCCTCCTTTTCTCTCACACATCTTTCCCTTGTTCTGATTTCTTCTGTTATTTTTCAGCTTGTGCTGTTCTTAGCAACCTCAAACTCTTTTAGAAGGAGGTGGGGTATAAATAACCAAGAGTGGCTGTAAATGAAGCATTCAGCGCTGACTGTCTCCAAATTCTAGGCCTTTTCCTTTCTAGAGGTAGTTGGGAGGAGGGTCTCCACATGCCCAGGGCCAAGCCTGTCCTCAGGGAGACACCAAAGCCTGACCACAGTAGCCCCAGTACACTGCCCACCTTGCCCTCTGTGGGTTGAGAATGGCATTGTTCTGCTTCCCACCTCTTCCCTCCCAACTCCCCATCTTATCAGAAGCTAATGAAAGAGGCTGGGAAACCCAATCCTCTGGTAATTAAATTTACTTAACGGGTATTCAAGTGGAGTAATGAGAAGTTTAATGCAGTGATTAGATTTTTCTTTAATTAATTAAAATGAGAACCATGTGTCTTTCCAGCAAACCAACTTGACCCTCTGCTTGGGAGTAGCAGGCAGAGGAAGTAGAGGGTTTGGCTGGGTGGGTGGGAGTGCTAAGGGGTGGGGCAGCCTCCTGCCCAGCTCTGACATCCACTCAGGCCAGTCTCTGATTCAGCTCCCATTTCTGAGCCCCATGAGTGCCAGACCCGAGTTAGACCTGAGTCACCCAGGGCCGAGGGATCTGGCAGTCCCAATGCCCAGCTAAAAACTGATTCAGGACGGAGGTTTCAGAGGAGGGTCAGCAAGACTGACTTAAAGCAAGGAGCACAAAGCAGGACTTCAGGCACTGTGATAGGAGGAACTGTTTGGATGGCACATCTCGTTGCCACATACCAGCCAACAACCTTTGCCTGCATGTTCAGCCAGACCTGGATTTACCCCCACTGGCACTGGGTCATCTGGGCTAGTAGAGTGGGAACAGTGGGGTGGCCAATAGAAAAACCTGAGCTAACCCACAAACCACTTCTCCTTGGCTTGGGAACACATTTAGGCCAGAAGGCTGACTGTCCTTGCTGTGTTTCTGAAGGCCAGTTAGGGATGCAAGAAAGCACTGCCCATCTTGAGCCCCTTCTGCAGGAGTCAGGTGGTGGCTGGGCACAGTGAGTATGGATTGCCTCCACTCCAGGGCTGCCTGGGTGGAGCGTGGGCAGAGTAGGGACTCAAGATAGGCCCCAGCACTCCAGGGGCAAGAGAAGTTGTTTTCAAAGAGGGAGTAAGGTTGGGAGAAGTCCTGAGCCCTTCATGGTAGAGGGCAGAAAACTTCCTTCACTGCACCCTGACCCCAGCCCCTCACTGAGCCCTGATCCCGGACAGACTGAATCATGGTCCCACACTGAGCTCTGCCCCTAGTCCCACGTGGAGCCCAGCACTGTCATGAATATTCAATAGAGCAACAGGTGCTGGGGTGGGAGGGGTGAATGGCCCTGCTTGTTCATACCCACTGCTAGCTCTGCTGCCTGTGGGCAGGACTCCCGTGCCAGACCCCACACTCTGCAATGGCCAAGATGAATCAGATGCAGTTCCTGCCCACGGGGCTGGTGGGGGAAGTGACAAGTAAACAGTGACAGCCAAGTGATCAGAGTCGAGGTGGGCCTCACTTAGAGAGTTCTTCTGGCAGCAGGTGGGCGGGGGCAGTGCTGTAGGTGGGCCAGTGGGGAGGCTAAGACGGGGTCCCTGTGAGTGATGAGGAGGATGGCACCCATAGGGATCTTGGGGGTGCCTGGGGGTGAGTGATTCTCCCCCACTCCCAGAGCTGGCTGAGACTCCTCCAGGCCCTGTTCACCTATGAGGCAGGTTGCTGGGCCCCAGGATAATAATGTTACTTATAAGGAAAGCATATTTATTCATCTCATAGAAGAGGAAATGGAACTGTGCAGGGACTTGCCTAGTGGCACTCAGCCTGAAGTAGCCCAGTGGGGCATGACCCCAGGTCTTACCTGCCTCCAGGTCTTACCTGCCTCCCGGCCCACCTACTGCTGTTGCCGTTGTTCCCAGGAGTGAACTTGCCCTGGGAGCGTGGAGCTCCGCTTCTTCCAGCTTCTCCATCCCCAAATGAATGAATCTGGCCTGGGCTCTGGGGAAGGCTGAGGGTCTTGGAGTAGGGGGTGTGACGAGGCCCTTGGCTGGCTAGGGGACTAGCCAGGAAGGAGTGTCTTCTACTTCCTTCTTCACCGACCCTCCGCTCTCTGGATCCCATCCCTCTGGGTTTCCACACCTCCCCGCCGTCACCCCTGGCCCATTTCCCTCCTTCCATGGCTCAGCCCCTTTTGAATAACCAGGCCTAGAGAAACCACCCAACCTATCACCTACCCACTACATGAGGAGATTGAGGCCCTGAGAGGGGTAGAGACCTGTTCAGCATTGTGAGGCTCTGCCTTTCATGTCTCTTTAAGAAAGCAGAGAGTCTGAAATCACATTGCCTGGAGTTTACACTTTAAAAACAAGGCTAGTATTTGAGTACTTTTGCTGGGGGTGGGCCTTGAGGTGCATATGCCCACACCAGTTCTCATCACAAAGGCTGATGCCCCGGGGAGCTGCCTCTGTCTCCTCCGTCATGGTGCCCCCTGACAGACGTGCTCCCCTGCCTCCCCAGGTTCAAGGTGCTGCAAACCATCATCTTGTTTAATCCTCTCAACAGTCCTGGAAGTTGCATGATTTTCTGTAGGTGAGGGCACCCAGGTGGGGAACTAGGCCACTGTCATGAGCTAACAGTGGAGGTGGATTTGCCTGACAGGTTCTGGTCCTAGGCAGTCCACATGCTTCAGATTGCTCCCTCCTTGCTGTGGGCAGCTGCTCACTCCATGGGCCCCAGCATCTCGCACCCCCACATCCACTGCTGCTTCCCTACTTATCTTGTTTTCCAGCCAAAACCAGTGATTCTTCCCTAGAGCTCTCTACACTTGCCCACCTCCAGCCCTGCTTAAGCTGTTCCAGCCCCCTGGAGTTCCCTTCCCTGCTCCATCTGCCCAGATCCCCCTTGGTCTTTTGGGGCTAGGCCCAGATGCCACTTCACGGAGACCCCCGTCTGCTTTGTCCTGATCAGAAGCCAGGCCCTTTTTCCTCTGAGCATCATCCCAATGTCCCCCTCTCTGGCTCCTGGCTTCCATGAGTCTGACTTCATAACACATGGAGGGCAGAGCGGTCTCCTGGCCCCTGGCCCATGACCCCTAGGGCCTGGCACACAGTAGGTGTGCAGGGAGTAGCTTGGGTCCTCACCTCAAGAGGGGCTGCACCTCCATAAACCATGCCCTTCCTTAGCAGTCCCAGGTCAGCTGGCCTCCAGCTGAGCTGGTCCCAGCCCACTGGGGAGATCAGCTGCTTCTTTTAGCACTGGATGGTTGAGGTTGGGAGCTGGCTTGTCACCCCAGTAGACCTCCTTGTATATGCTTACCTGCCCAGGTTCTGGGGGCAGGAACAAGGCAAACCCCCCACCTCACCCACCCACCAATTTGGGACTCCTAGGCAAGTCTGGGAGCCTGGAAGGTATAGGTCCTGTGTGCTGAGTGCTGGCAGAGGGCCTCACGCATGCTCTGCCTGGCACCACCACTCGCTGGCTCTGTTGATTGCTGGCGGTGTGACTTTGAGCAAGCTGGGTAACCCCTCTGTACCTCAGATTCTTCATGCATTAAATAAGGTGGTAACAGACCTTCCTAGGGTTGCTGCGAGGATCAAAAGAGTCAGTACAGGGTAAAGCACGCAGCGCAGCCCTGACAGACACACACGTGCTCCCTGGATGCTTGCTGTCACCGTCGCTGGGGGGTGGCAGCAGGGTGCGGGGGAGTGTTCAGGGAGAGTTTCCAGAAGCTGGCGATACCTGAGGAACCACCTGAAGGATGAGGCGTGGAAGGCAGGAAGGGACACTGCAGGAAGATGGAACCACAGGGACAAAGGCTTAGTTTGGGGAACTGAAAGGGAGTGTGGGAGACCCCAGGCTGGTGGCACACGAGGGCGGTGTCCTGGACTTTAGCTGCCGCCTGGGGAGTTTGGACTTTGTCTTACAGCCACTGAGGGGCTATGGATGGTTTTTTTTTTTTTTAACCACAAAAGCAATATCTGCTCATGTAAAAACTGAAACAATTCAGAAGTGCGTCCTGTTAAAAAATTTCCTTCTTTGCCCTTAAATCTCATTCTGCCGAGGTCCCACTGATGTTGATCTGGTGTGCTTCCTTCTAGAACTTTTTCTGTGCCTTTATAAACATATTTATTGTGTGTTATCTTTAAAAAAAGAAAAGGAATGAATCATATTATGCACATTACTCTACGGCTTCCATTTTTCATTTCCTGGTGTGCTGTGGGCATCTGTCAGTGTCATGGAATACAGATCTCCCGTGTTCTTTTTAATCGTTGCCTAATATTCCATTGTTTGGCTATAACGAAATTTATGTAACTAGGCCTGGGTTGATGGATATTTAGGTTGTCTTCAATTTTTCACTCTTGCAAATAATGCTTCGGTGAACATCCTCGTATATATATCTTGGCTGACATGTGTAAGCCTTTCTGTAGGATAGGCTTCTAGGTGTGAAGTTGCCCTGGCGCAGGGTATGCTTATTAAATTTTAATAGGTACTGTCACACTGCTCTTCCAAAAGGTTGGGTTAGTTTTTGCTCCCACTCTTGATATCTGTGGGGAGCCATTTCCCCAGCCGCCCTCCGCACTGAACATTATCAAGCTTTTTAATTTTTGCCAGTCCAGGAAAACATTTCACTGTGGTTTCAACACTTATTTTCCTTCTCCCCAACGAGGCTGAGCAACTTTTCATGTGGTTATTGGCCATTTGTATTTTCTTCTCTGTGAATTGACTGTTCATATCCGCTGCCTATTTTTCTTTTCTTTTTGCCTTTTTCTTATTGGTATGAAGGAGCTTTTAGTATATTAGGGATTTAAAAACTTTTGTCTGTTATGTGTGTGGGAAATATTTTCCCTAGTCTGCCATTTATCTTTTTAACTTTGTTTATGGTATCTCTGGCCATAGAGAAGCTTCAGATCTTTATTCAGGCAAATCTGTCAGGCTTCTCTTTAGGGCTTTATGTGAAACTCAGAAGTTTTACATCCTGCTTGGTTAGGCTTCCTGGGAGGGTTTTAAGTGGAGCGCGGGTGAGCTCAAATTTGTGACTGGGAAAGGTCATTCTGGTTGCCACTGTGTGTGGGGGGGACTGCCCACTGGCTGGGGTGGGGGTGAGGGAGAACTGGCAGAAGATGTGATTGAGAAATATTCAGGCGTTGGCTGACTATGGTGCAGGAATGTGAGGGTGAGAGAGGGGAAGAAAGAACTCACGCGTGATGTCTGGGTATTTGGCTGGGGACCATGTGGCTGATGCACTGCCAGCCTGAGTTAAGGACAGGAGAGGAAGGGAAATGTGTGCACACGCACACAAGTGCTCACCTTGGTAGGGACACATGTGCACACGAGTACATACATGACAGGGACACGTGTGTGCACACACATACATGTGTACATGTGAGTACATACAAGCCCATGCCCATGTACATGCTTGGAAGTTCTGGAGATGGGCATATCTGTGCTCTGGCTCCATGCAAGGAGTAGGGGGTGGTGTCTGCTTTTTGTGGAGCTTTTGTTCTCTACCAAGTTCTGTACAAGGCAACACACATACATACAGACACACATACACACACACACACTCACACACACACGTGCTCTGTAATCTCTACTGTCATATGAAGTACATTTTACAGGTAAGGAACCAGTCTCAGTGTAAGTGACTCACTCAAGGTCACAGAGCTAGTGGCAGAAAGTGGATTTTTTGGACAACTTGGATCCGACCGCCCACAGGCAGGATTCCTGCCAGTGGCACTGAGGAGCCCTTCATTCATGTCTGGCCTGACCAACCCAGCTTCATCAGGGACTCTTAGGAGGAGTGCTACAGCCTGCCTGCCTGGGTTTGAGCCAGAGCCCCACTCCAAGTAAGACAAGTCCCTCTCCTCTGTGCCTTGGTTTCCCCACCCTGAAGATGCAGGCAGTGGGACCTTCTGGTGGTACAGTGGCTAAGACTCCATACTCCCAATGCAGGGGGCCTAGGTTTGATTCCTGGTCAGGAAACTAGATCTCACATACTACAACTAAAGATACCGCATGTCACAACAAAGACTGAAGACCCCACATGCAGCAACCAAGACCTGGTACAGCCAAATAAATAAATATTTTTTAAAGTTGCTAAAAGAAATGCAGACAGTGACAGTACCCATCTCCTAGGGTGCTGGTGGGCATTGAATGTGTTAGCGAGTGGGGAGTACCTAGCCCAGCGAGGGCTCAGCTCTCGGGGAGGCTGTCTGTGGTGACGGTGATGAGATGGGGATGTCCATGCCCTTTTCCCTCTCCCATCCCCCATCCTCCCTCTACCTGCCACCTCTCTCCTGTGTGCCAGCTCTCCATCCATTCCCCACAGGAACATCTCTCAGTATTTGCCTTTGAAACTTCGTCCTCTGTTTTCAGCCCCCAAACCCCTAGCAGACTGAATTAAAGCCCAGTCAGTCAGCAAAAACCATCCAGGGGAAAACGATTCATGTTGTGCTCAGGGAATCCTCCCCCAAGCAGTTCTAGTCAGGCATTTTCCACGAGCCAGTGCATCCATCCCAACATTGCCTGGGCCTCTGGGTACCAGACCATAACATCCGAGCCTAAAACCCCTTCCTCCCTGAGTGGGGATGCTCAAGTGTACTTTCGAGTCAGGGGTCTGAGCTGACCCCAGCTCAGCCAAATCTCCTCTCTAACCACAGCCATCGCTGGAGCCCTGACCCCAAGATGAGTAATTCTCAGCATCATCATTCAGGAAACCTGTCCGCAGGAAACAAAAGGAGAAAGCACAGAAAATTCTGGGCATGGTTCCTTACCGCTAACACGTCTAAGCAAATCCTGTGGTCATCAGAGTCGGGGCAAGGTACGCAAACTGGGTTAAAACCTTGGGTCTGCACCCAATTTACATTTTCTCCTAAGCCAAAAAGCTCACCGAAATCACCGAACTTATCATTATGGATTTCTCATCATCAATAAAACCCCTAAGAAGATAAATGCTTGTGGTAAAGCATGGAGCAGTTATTACCTGTTTCTTTGTAGGGTTTAGTTTTCAGTTATACTGCATCAGTCACACCCTTTTATTCTTAACCAAAAGGGTGGCAAAACTCGCTTCAGTCTTTCCCAGAGACCAGCTACACCAAAAACTGCAGGACCCCAACCCCAAAGCCTCCAAGAGAGGATTCTTCATGACTGTTCCTTTGGAAGCCCCAGTCCCCAGGTCCCCAGGTTCCACCAAGCCTGCCTTCGCTCCAGGGGCTTCTTCACTTTAAACAACCCCACCCCTGCCTCTGACCCAAGTCCCCACCCCCAGCCCACTCCAGTGCCTCTTTAAGGTGCCATGCAGTGCTGCAGTTTTCATCTACCCTGGCATCAGTTCAAAACCACAAGCCTTGGGATGCACACATTCAAGTACTGACACCAGCACCCAGCGCTCATTTGCAAGAAGAGTCTTTTTAATGGCCTCGAAGAAGCTGTATTGTACCAATTTGGGGTGAGTGTGAGAGGCAGAGGCAGTGTATTTTACGGCAGCCAAATCTTGCTTCTTGGTAAAGGTGAGAAGTCACAGGGACCCTGTATAAAGTAAGGGATTTCCCCTCAGGTCTTCTACCAGCCTCCTGCTGGCATCTTGAAGGGCTACCTCCTCCCCCTGTTCCCTGTGTTGTCCCACAGGAGTATACACCATTTAAGGTGATAATTGCCAAAATAGAGTTTCAATAAGTTCAAAACATAAACCTACAATTAAACCTGTGGCACGTTGTTTGTGGCTTCAAGGCCCTGGTTGAATTTTCTTGCCCTCTCCCCGACACCAAATTGTCCATCCAGGACAAACCAGCTTGAGTTCAGGGGCCTTTCTGAGAGCTGGTCCCAGGCCTGAGTCAGGGATAAAACTCAAGATGCACCAGCCTTTATTCTACAGTCAAGTTCAAGTCCTCGAACGTGGGCCAAGGCCCTCAGTGTCATAAAGATGCTCCCAGCTGACTTGGCTCCCACCTCCCTTCTCCAGATGGGGACTCTCCTGCTAGTGGATCCTGTGGAAGGTCCTGGAACTGCCCCCCTTTCCCTTGTAAACACAGGGAACCCTTCAACTTGGGAACTGAAATCATTCCATCTCTCACGGGAATCCTAGTTATTTTGGGGCTCCCAAATGGAGCTTAGTTCTGTCACCCAGAAAGTCATCCAAACATGTTCTTAAACCATATGCCCCCATGTGGCTGGTAGGGATGTAGGGAGGGTAGTGAAGTGCTGCACTAATAAGCTCTCTCTGAACTCTCGGTGATTTAATGCCATAGCCCCCAACCTTTTTGGCAGCAGGGACCAGTTTCATGCAAAACAATTTTTCCACCAGGGTGGGGGTAGGGGGAAGGTTTGGGGATGATCCAAGCACATTACATTTACTGTGCACTTTCTTTCTGTTGTTATTACATCAGCTCCAACTCAGATCACCAGGCATTAGATCCTGGAGGTTGGGGACTCCTGATTGAATGTGACAAGGCTCCCTTCTTCTTTTACCATATGAATTCACATTACATGACCCATGTGGGAAGTGGAGAGGGTGGCAGAAGCTGGTCCATTTAGTCACACAGGGACCCAGGCTGAAGTTCAACCACGTGGTAGCTGTCCCCCCAGAACTCAGGGCCTTCTTTGGCCACAGTGGCAAAGAAGGGGAAATGGTAGCGGTGCACATGGGCTCCTAAATGCATTGGCACCAAGGTGCCACATCATTTTTGTTCACAGCCCACTGGCTAGAACTTCTCATATGACCTCGACTACCTGTAAAGGGGCTCAGGAGATGTGGGGACATTTTGTTGGGGGAAGGGCATGGAGGAAATGAGCCAGACACTCAGTGAGCAGTGAAGTCTGAACAAAGGGTTTTATGGGATGTTCTCAGAGCAAGGGTTTCTGAATTGCCAAGGCTGTGACTTCCTGTTCATTCTCTCGGCCTAGGGAGGCCCAGAGTGTGTGGGAGAGAGTGGTGGGAAAGGCTTTGAGGAGGATCCCTGTAAAGGAATAAGCCCCTAGGCAGGCCTGGGCCCTCACCCCATCACACTTGGGATTAGGGTTCAACTATGAAGTTTGAAAGGGACACAGATATTCAGTCTATGGCATGCTGGACTGAAGTTGTCTTTCTTCCACATTTTCATTCCTTCACCAAAAGTGACTGCTATGGGCCATGTTCTTGTCTTGATCATGACTCCAGACTCTTGACTCCAGCACACCTAAGACTGAAGTTCTGCTCAGCGCCTTGTTAGCTACGGGTTAATTACCTCTGTCTACCTCTGTTTTCTCCGCTTTAAAGTGGGGACAGCATCTGTCTCTCTTAGGGCGGTTGTGAGGATTAAATGAGTTAGTATTTGTCAAGCACTCAGAATAGTGCTGGGCATATGATCAGGACTTTGTAAATGCATCATCATCACCACTACCCAGTACCAGGTACCGTTCTAGATATTGGAGGAGTAGACCTCAAAGTCCCTGCTCTCATATATGATGGGAAGAATGGAAAATAAATAGAAAGTATTAAATCAAGATGTACTTTCAGATAGTGATGGTACTAAAACAAAAGTTAAGTACATAAAAAAAACCACTCATCTTCATTAGTAGGGAAATGCAAATCAAAATGACAATGAGAGTCATTGTCATAAAGCAATTCAACAAATACCCTCAATAAACTTGGATTTGATAGCCACCTACCCCCCCCCCCCAAAATGAGATACCACTGCTTATCTCTAACAGACTTTTACAAAATTGACAATACCAAGTGCTGGTGAGGGTACAGAGTAACTGAAACTCTCATATGTTGCTAGTGGGAATGAAAGATGGTACAGTCACTTTGGAGAACAGTCTTGCTATTTCCTATAAAGTTAAAAATATGCTTACTGTATAACCCAGGAATCCTACTGCTAGGTATTTACCCAAGAGAAATAACAACTTATGTTCATGAAAAACTTGTATGTGAATATTTATAGTGGTTTTATTCATAATCACCCCAAATTGGAAAAAATCCAGATGTCCTTCAGCTGGTAAATGGATAAACAATTAAATACTACTCAACAATAAAAAAAGAATGAAATTCTGGTACAAGAAACAACACAGGTAAATCTCAAATGCATTATTTGATAAATGAACAAAGCCAGACTCAGAAAGTTACATATGGATGATTCCATTTGTATGAGATTCTGAAAAAGGCAAAACTATAGAGACAGAAAACAGATCAGTGGTTATGAGAGGCAGGAGTAGGGGGAGTTGACTACAAAGAAGACAACTCATGGAGATTTTCTGTGATGGATGGTTAACAGAATTGTTCTTTATCTTAATTGCAGTGGTGGTTACGTGCTATATATACAGCTATTGAAGCTTAGAACAGTGCACTAAAAAGTGTAAAGTTTGTTCCAGTTTTATTTAGAAATAATCGATATACGTCACTGTATACATTTAAGATGTACAGTATGATGGTTTAATTTACATATATTGTGAAATGATTACCACCCAATATCCATCATCTCATATAGATATATAGAAAGAAAAGAAAGATGAAAAAAGGTTTTCTTCTTGTAATAAGAACTCTTAGGATCTACTTTCCTGATAACTTCCGTGTATAGCAGACTCTTAACTAGAGTCATCATGTTGTGCTTGTTCCTGGCACTTACTTTTCTTGTAACTGGAAGTTTGTACCTTTGACCCTGCTGTGCCATGCTAAGTCGCTTAAGGTGTGTCCAGCTTTGTGTGACCCCATGGACTGTAGCCCACTAGGTTCCTCTGTCCATGGGATTCTCCAGCAAGAATACTGAACTGGGTTGCCATTTCCTCCAGGGAATCTTCCCGACCCAGGGATGGAGCCAGAGTCTCTTAAGTCTCCTCTGTTGGCAGGTGGGTTCTTTACCACTGACACCACCTGGGAAGCCCTTTTGACTACCTTCCTGCAGTTCCTTCTCCACCCACCCTCTGGCTCTGGTAACCATAAGTCTGATCTCTTTTCCTAAGAGTTTAGTTTTTTATTTCTTTTTTTTTAGATTCTGCAATATAGTATTTGTCTTTGAGTTATTTCACTTAACATAATGCCTACAAGGTCCATCCATGTTGTCACAAATGGATTTCCTTATTTTTTATAACTGAATAATTTTATTATATAGATAAACATGTATAGATCTCATATCTTCTTTATTCATTCATTCATTGATGGACACTTATGTTGTTTCCACATGTTGGCTGCTATAAATAATGCTGCAGTGAACACAGAAGTGCATCTATCTTTTTGAGATAGTGTTTTCATTTCCTTTGGCTATATACCCAGAAGTGGAATTGCTGAATCACATGGTAGTTCTATTTTTAATTTTTTGAGGACCCTCCGTTATGTTTTCCATAGTGGCTGCACCAATTTCCATTCCCACCAACAGTGCAAAAGGATTCCCTTTTCTCCACATCCTCACTAGAATTTGTTATCTAAAAAAGGGTAAATTTTACTGCAAGTAAATTATACATCAATTAACCTGACTGGAAATAAAGCTCGCTGGGGGATTGAGACAGGGAACACCAAATGACATGTCAGTCACTCAGGGTAGTGTGACTCGGGGAAGGAGGGTTTCCTGTGCAGGGTGGTCAGGGAAGGCTGTCTGAGGAGGTACCTTGAGCTAAACCTGGCTGAGGAGGAGCCAGGTTGGTGTGGAGTTGGAGGGGGGTGCGCTGCAGGCCGGGCCTTGCAGGTGGAGCTAAGTGAGGGAGGAGAGGGTGGGGGAGAGGGCCGGAGACAGGTCAGGGGCCTCAGCTCTCCTCCAGGCATGATGAAATCCACTGGGGGGCATGGACAGAGGGTGACTGAAGCACTGTGTGAGTAAGGTGGTCCAGGGAGGAGAAAGAAGGGGAGGATGGGACACAGCAGCTGGGGACCCTGTGTGAAGAGGAGTGATGAAAACGAGGGGAGTGTGGGTCAGGAGCCTCCTACAGGAGGGAGAGGTCAGCCGGCCAGAGACCCAGCAGCTGGGGCAGGAGGACTGGCCCAGGCAGTGGGGGTCCTGGCAGAGGGTGCTGTGGGCAGTGGTGGGGCAGAGGCCAGCCATGCTGGGGTGAGGGGCTAGGGGTGAAGACATGTAGGTGAAGCTTCCAGGAGGCAGGGGACAGACTTGGTAGGTAGCAGAGGGAACCTCAGAGAGAATGAGGTAGAAGTGCCTCTGTGTGTGTGTGTGTGCGTGTGTGTGGTGAACCAAACTTGCCGAGGTGGGCCTGACCTATTGAAGACAGTGTAAGATGATGAGAAGCGAGAGGTTTGGACAGGGCCTCGAATGCCAGACCTAGGAGGCTATTCAAAGGAGCTGGGAGATACCAGGGAGACTGGTAGCAGAAGGCCCCTCCCGGAAGTGGGAGGCAGCATGGAGCCCCCTGGGCTAGAGGGTCAGGATCTGCTCGGGCGTGGAGTGGGGGGAGCCCATGCTGAGGTGGACACCCCCTGGGTTGCACAGGCCAGTCTTTGTCTGTGCTCACCTCCCTGCTCTTCCCCACAGTGCATGCTGGGACCGAGACAGACGGGCTGCCGCTCCCCCTGCCGCTCCTCCGGCCCCCAGAGGCCCATCTGTTTGCCTCCCAGCGCCGTCTGACCCAGGTAAGGGGAGATGGAAGTGGGCTCTCCCTTGGTATGTCTCTGCACTGGGTGGGAGGACTCTAAGAGTAGGGCCTCCAGGCACTGGGTGGATGAGCCCCTGTCAGGGCAATGGGGGGCACACAGCGTGGGGTTTGAAGCCCCCAGGCCCTCACAGGGCCTCCTGGGGAGGAGTTCCCAGACCTCCAAGAGGCCGGCCACCTCAGCAGCAACCCCTGCTCACCAGGCCTTGCCCCCAAGACACAGAGAGGCCCCCACATGGCTCCCACATATTGCTGTCTGCAGCTGGTTAAGGATCCTTCGTGGTACCCACCAGCCAGGTTCTTTTGGCGGTGGGAGCCTTTGCCTCTGAGGTTTCTCATCTGTTGCTATCACTGGCTTTTCCCTGCAGGAGCTGCTGCTTTCACTCACCTGGTGTGTGTGCTTCTGTGAGTGGGGGCTCTTACTCTGGAAGGTCCCCGCTGTCTACAGGCCACCCCCAGGGCAAAGGCGCTGTTTCTGGCACCAAGAACAGCCCTGCTCACTTTTAATTACTTTTAATCCTTCGGTGTTGGGCCCGAGAGAGGACATTTCTCGGTTGCTCCTGGGTACTCCAGTGGCGGCTTTTCTGCTTGGGGTCAAGGGCTGGGAAGCAGTGGGAGCTAGGCTTGCCAGAACAAATACAGGATGTCCAGCTCAATGCGAACTTCAGAAGAACGACAGATCATTTTTCAGCATAAGTATGTCCCAAATATTGCATGGGACCTATGATTCTATCGATTCAAGCTGGTGATGTTAATGGGAGCTGGAACCCCAGCCCCCCCCTTCCTCTGTTCAGTCCCCGATTTGCTGGGCCCACGTTGGCACCCTCGGAGCAGCTGTGTCCAGGGCCTACAGAGGGGGCCCTGGAGTCAGGGGCGGTCAAGCCTGCTCGGGCCACAGTCAATAGATCCTGCAAGCTGTCCCTGGGGCAGAGACCTCGGGTTCCCGCTAGAGGCTGCAGGGCTGGCTGTGAAGGGTGCTCTCGGAGTCCTTGTCTTCCCCCTTCTGGCTCTCTGACAGCAGACTTCAGGCTGAGGAGGTCACTGGTCAGGGCCGACTGGGCCTTTGTGCCTGTGAACGGAGCTGTGAGACAGGTGTGGAGCTGTGAGAGGAACCAGGAATAGAAAAGTGTTTCGTGAGCTTGGAACCCAGAGTGCTGGGGTGTGGGCGTGGATGTGGGTGGGGTAACAGGGATGAGGCAGGACCAGATAATGAGGGCTTAGGATGCCCTATTTCTGCCTCCTTCAGCACTGGGGAGACAAGGGATGTGTTTTCTCCTAAGGCGGAGTCATTTTTCCAACTATTAAGGTAATATGTTCCGTATATCTACCTACTGATCTAACAATGTAGATAGACTATTTTTTAAGTTTTTTTTTATGTGCACCATTTTTAAAGTCTTTATTGAATTTGTTACAGTATTCTTTCTGTTTTATGGCTGTGAGGCATGGGGATCTTAGCTCCCTCACCAGGGATCAAACCCACATCCCTTAACTTGGAAGGCAAAGTCTTAGCCACTGGACTGCCAGGGAAGTCCCTGTAGAAGTATCTAAAGCATGCAGTTCATGCTCTTCCCCAAATCTCTTCCTTGCCAAAGCTAGCCACTGCTAACTAGTTCCATGTATCATATCCTTCCAGACTTGTTTCTATGTACTTAGAAACATATTTCAAAAGGAAAAACTGTCATACTAGTTATACTGCCCTGTGACTTGACTTCTCACTTGTTATTGTATAGATTGTTCTAGTGTTCTTCCCTTCCTTTTACACCCATTGTATGGATAGTCTTTAGATAATGTTATCAGTTATTAATCCTGTCAGAGGCCATTTAGGTTGTTTCTGGTGTTTGGTTATTTATAAACTTCACTCAGGGAACCTCCCAGGTCCTACATCTGTGTGCACTTGGATTATGGGTCCTTTGGGGGTGTTTCTGGAAGTGGACTGCCTGGGTCAGAGGGCACGCACATTTCCAGGTTTGACCCACAGGCCAGATCAACCTCCAGAAACTTGTGCTGACTTGTCATGTACAAAAGGCCTTGTTCCTTCACCCTTGCCAACCTGACATTATCACTCACTTAAATCCCTGCCAACCTGGTAGGTAAAACTGATTTATTTTATATTTCTTTGATCACCGATGAGATTGGGCATATTCGAGTGTGTGCTTTGGCCATTTCAATTTCTTTGCCTGTTTATCAAGTGCCTATTCATGCCACGCTCTCAGCTCATTCTTCTATTCATCTGTCCCTTTATTCAGTAAGCATTAATTGAGCATCTACCACGTGTTGGATACTGTTTTGTTTAGGGACCTAACAGTGAACGAAATTGACAAAACAAAATCCCTGCTCCGTGGAACTTAAGCTCTTGTGAAGGAGAGACAGCCAAGGAAAAACAGATAATCAAGTGAAATCTAGTGTGTGTATGAGTGCTAAGCGCTAATGAGAAGGAAAGTGAGCAGGGTGGGATGAGAAGCGTTGGGACACTCGGATATGGCAGTCAGGAAGGCCTCGCCGGGAAGCGGCAGTAAGGGAGAGACCTGTGGGAGGCGAGAGAATGAGTCACACGGATGTCTGGGTCCCTGAGTCAGGGGTAGGCCTGGCCTGTTCAGGGCTCGGGGAGAAGGCCAGTGTGGCTGGAACAGGGTGCGGGAGGGAGAGAGTGGGGTGTGCGACCAGAGAGGGATCAACAGCCAGACCTCAAAGGGCCTTGTGAGCACCCTAAGGCCTGGGCTTTTCCTCAGAGTGAAGTGGGGAAAGCCGGGAGACATGGAAGGTTCTGAATAACAGTATGACACAATCTGAATTTCATTTTAGCCAGACCACTCCAGCTACTGAAGGGGGCCAGAATGGAAGCAGGCAGATCAGGCGGTAGACGGTTGTGATAGTCCGGGGAAGAGATGGTAGGGTTTGGCCTAAGGGGTCTTGCTGGAAGTGGGGAGAAGTGAAAATATTCTGAGTACATGTTAATGGTAGAGCCAGTAGGATTTGCTGGCAGATTGGATGAGGTGGTGTGTGTGTGTATGTGAGACAGAGAGAGAGAGCCAAAGATTACTGTCTTAGTCATTTTAAGCTGCCATAACCAAATACCATAGGCTGGGTGGCTTAAACAACACACATTTATTTCTCACACTTCTTTAGACTGGGAAGTCCAAGATCAAGGTGCTGGCAGACACAGTTCTTGGCGAGGACCCTCTACTTGGCTTGTAGATGACTACCATCTCGCTGTGTGCTCATGTGACTTTTTTGTGTGCACACGGAGAGACTGAGCCCTGGTGTCTCTTCCTCTTCTTATAAGGTTACCAATCCCATCACAAGGGCCCACCTTCATGACCTCATCTACCCCACTTCATGTCCCACCTCCAGACACCATCACATTGGGAGTTGGGGTTCCAGCATATGAATTTTGGGAGACACAAACATTCAGTCCATAACAATGACTCCAAAGGTTTTGGCCCAAGTAGGGAGAAGGATGGGGCTGCTGCCATCCACAGAGCAGAGGGTTGAGAAGAGTGGGTTTGCTGTAGGGGAGGAGAGGAGCTCGGCTATGGATGGGGCTGGCTACATGATGTGTGGAAGCCAGAGCTAAATGAAATGTGTGGCCTTTTGTTTAAAAAATAATATTAAGAATTTCAAAGTGCTGAGAGTAGAGCATTAAACCAAGCCTGGGACCTTGCTGAGTGTGGGGCTTGGTACGACTGCCCAGGTGGGCCCCGGCTGTGGACAGGTAAAGTGTGAGATGCTAGTAGACATCTAAATAGAAATGGACATGAGGATGAAGTTCAGGGCCCAGGTCTGAACCAGAGAGACAAATACATAGTCATCAGCATAAAGCTATGAAATTGAATAAGAGCATGAAGGGAGTGAGTATAGATGCAAAGGGCTTCCCTGGTAGCTCAGCTGGTAAAAAACCCACCTGCAATGCAGGAGACCCTGGTTTGGTTCTTGGGCTGAGAAGATCCTCTGGAGAAGCGATAGACTACCCACTCCAGTATTCGTGGGCTTCCTGGTGGCTCAGATGGTAAAGAATCCGTCTGCAATGTGGGAGACCAGATTCGATCCATGGGTTGGGAAGATCCCCTGAAGGGGGGCATGGCAACCCACTCCAGTATTCCTGCCTGGAGAATCCCCATGGTAGAGAGGACTGGCAGGCTGCAGTCCATGGGGTTGCAAAGAGTGGGACATGACTGAGCGATTAAACACAGTGCAGAGGTACAAAAGAGAAGGATCAGAGACCTAGACCTGGAGCCTCCTTTGGTCTGAAGTGAGGGAGCTGGGGAGGCACCGAAAAGATGACTGAGAAGGTGCAGTGAGTGAGGTGGAAGAGAGCCAGGTATACCATCCTGGAAGCCAAGGGCAAGACATGTTTCAAGCATGAGGTCAAGTACAATGCAGACTGAGCATTGATCATGCATTAGCTGTGGGGAGGTCACAGGCAACCTTGTTTGGTGGGAGGGTGTGTGAAATGCATCTTATTGACCTGTAAGAGCAAACTGATTTATGAGAGGATGAGAGATTTAACCTTTTATCTGCCATATGTTGCAATTTTTTTTTCACAGTTTTGTGGCCGTTTTTGGTCATTTCAATTTATGGAGCTTTTTTTTTAACCCCTTTAAAGTTTGAAATGGTCCTGTGGTCAAGTCCATCACTATTTTCCTTTACAGTTTCTGGCATTACCCACTGAAAAGTTTTGAAAAGTTGTCTTATGTTGTTTTCTAGTTCTTCGTGATGTTTAAGGGGCTTCCCGGGTGGCGCTAGTGGTAAAGAACACACGTGTCAATGCAGGAGATGTAAGAGATGTGTGTTAGATTCCTGGGTTGGGAAGATCCCCTGGAGGAGGGGATGGCAATCCACTCAAGTATTCTTGCCTGGAGGATCTCATGAACAGAGATCTAATAGTGGGCTACAGTCCACAGGGTCACAAAAAGCCAGTTACGACTGAAGCGACTGAGCATGCAGCACGCATAGTATTTAAAAATATTTAAATTTCTGGTTCGTTCAGAATGTTTCTATGGGTGTGGTTTGAGGATAGCTATCTAAGCAGTTTCCCCCCAGATGACTAGCCAGTAGTTTGGACGCCGTTTATTGAGTGAGCTGTCCTTTCTCCTTGCTCTGAAGCTCCTGTCCCAGCATCTGACAAATGTCCCCACAAGCTCATGTCTGTCCAGGTCTTGCTGTTTGATTCCACTGATCATGGTCTGGGGAAAGGTGGTAGGGGGTTCAGACAATAGATTTGGCCGTTGATTCGGGATAGAATGTGAGGAGGTGAGAGGTGCGGAAGGAAGAAGCAAAGGGAAGTTTGGGATGATGGGAGCTCTGAAGGGTGGAGGGCCTCCTGTGTGCCGTCATAGTCCTGCAGGGCTGATATTCTATAAACCCATCTATAGATGAAGCAACTGAGCTTCAGTGAGGTTTCATCATATGTTCAGTGGCATCAACTCTAAGGAGGTGGAGAAAGCCTGGGAGGCAACCGCTATGCCTGAGTACTGTCCACCCCGTGACGGGGAGGTGAGACAGAGTGGGTTTCAGGAAGGCTGGAAGAGCTCCAGGCACAAAATATCCACCCCACCCCCCACCCCCCAGCATCCCCTGTCTGCTATTTGGCTGGGTCTTGAAGGTTTTCCCATTTCAAAGAGCAACCTGTTAAAACCAAAATACTCCTGGCAGGGAATCACATGTTAAGTTCTCAGCTAACGTCTTAATTATCAGCTAACACCTCTGCAGGGATTAACTGACAGTCAGCTGAGGACACTGAATGGGGGCCTGTTCCATGTGTATCTGGGTTGGGGAAGGCCAGGAGAGGGGAAGGGGGAAGGTGGAGGGGACAGGTACCTAGAAATTCACAGCTTTTTCTTGGAAGAGAGGGAGGTGGAGCTGGAAGAGATGGGGAAGAGAAAGAGAGCAAGCTCTGCTGGGCTGGGGAGGGGGAGAGATGGGCATGGCAGCTTCGCCATGGAAGCCTGGGGTGGGGGCTCCTAGAGGACCTGGTGTCTACTAGACACATGCTGTGTCCTGGACACAGAGGAGCTTGTCACCTGCTCAGTCTTGGTCTTGAGAAGGTCAAGAAATCAGCCACCAGGAGCCACCTTGGGCACCAGCTGCCAACAGTCACTCAGAGCTGGGATCTGTCTCAGATACCCAGACGCCGTATCTGTCACCCAGGCCTGAGGAATGGCGGAGGTGAAAGGCTGATGCTGCTGGAACCGCCTCCGTATCTTTGAGGGTCAGTCTGCCCTTCAGGTCAGGGCTCCGTGTGTCAGGAGGTTCGGGGCTCAATGTGTATCTAGTGTCGGGGCTCTGTGTGTGACCAGGGTTGGTGCTCCTTGGGTGAGGAGGTTGGGACTCCGTTTGTGTAGAGGCCTCAGCATGTAATGACGGTCAGGTCTTGGAGTGTGACCAGGGTCAGAGTTCAGTTTGTGATCAAGGTCAGGGCTCCATGTGTGAGGAGGTCGGGGCTGCAATTGTGAGGAGGCTCGGGGATCAGCTTGTAGTTAGGGTCCGTGCTCGGCATGTGACCGGGATTGGTGCTCCTGTGTGAGGAGGGTGGGGGATCCCTGTGTGACCAGGATCAGGACTCTGTGCATGAGGAAAGGAGTTCAGTGTGTGACCCGAGCCAGGGCTCCATTGTGGCCAGCGTCCGGTTTCTCCATTTGAGGAATGCCGGTTCAGTGTGAGAGGAGGGTCGAAGCTCAGTGTGTGACCAGGGTTGGTGCTCCTTGTCTGAGGAGGGTGGGGGATCCCTGTGTGTGAGGGGGGCCGAGACTCAGCGTGCGGGCCGGCTTCAGGCTCAGAGTGTGAAGAGAGTTATGGGACTAGGGCCTGGGCTTTGTGTGGGAGGACGGTTGGGGCTCCTTCTGTGAACAGCGCTGGTGCACAGTCTATGACCAGGCTCACCGTCACTGTATGAACAGGGTTAGGAGGACCTTCTCTCCCGCTTTACTTCACTCTGAACAGCAGGGTGGTGATCTGCATTGTTGGGGAATATTTGTGTCTACATGTAATGGGCTGTCCCGCCCGTTCATCACTGTGTGGAACTCTGACTCAGCCTTCCTGGGACTCCAGGGCTAAGAGTAGCTCCTCCCTGTTCCTCCCTGTCTTGTCCCTTCTCCCCCCTCCCCTCCACTCCTCTCCTCCTCTCCTCTGCCAGCCCTGGCCTTGCACCCAGGTGCTGGCAGACAGACCTTGAGACACCCGCACACCCTTCCATCTCGAGAATGACCCAGGGCCTGGGTAACCTGCGGTTGGGCCCACCCCCAGCTCTGCCCTCCTTCTCCCATGCACACCCTCCCTAAGGTGTTCGAGGGCTCAGCTGGGGAGGGAACCTCACCGGACTGGGCGGGTAGTGATGAGGTCAGACTTCACCGAGCTTGGTGCCCAAGAACAGGCCTGAGAGAGACTTCAGAATGGTGACCTACGGGAGCGAAGGCTGGGGGTCTCTGGAGGTGCCAGGGGTGGGGCCTGTCAGTGAGTTAAGGGGTGGCTGGGAGGTATGAGGGATCAGAGGCCTTTATGGCCACCTGAAGCCTTCTTTAGCAGTTCAAACCTACTGTAGCAATGCCTAGAATGGAAAATAGACCCAGTCCTTCATTCAGCAAATGGGCACCTAGTCATCTACACTAGGCACATCTGTGAACCGAACAAGACAGTTTCCTGTCCTCTGGGAGCTGATAATCTACAGGGAGGCCATGGGTGAAGGAGGAGTAAATGGCCTCACCCAGTGGCTACCAGGGCGTCTCCACAAACACAGGAGCTCATGGGGGTAGTGCCAGGAACCTGCTGCCCTTGGGGGACCTGAAGGGGAAGCTGAGGGAGAGGGTTCCTTTCTGCTGATGGACGGTTCTGGGAGGAGGATGGCCAAGACAAGGAGAAGGTGAATGCGAGAGGAGGTGGGGAAAGGCTTCTGAAGAAAGGAGCCCCCATGCTCTGTGACCCGCCCTGGGACTGAGAAAGGAGATGGACCTCTCAGGCACTGTGGCCAACCGTCCCGTTTTGCCCAGGACTGTCCAGTTCAGCACTTCTCAGTCCAGGGATCGTTGATCATCCTACCCCAGAAGGCCATTCTACAAGAGGCTCAGCTTCTGCCCCTGGCCACCTACAGTGTCCAGGCCTCTGAGGACTGGATGCCCAGGTCATCGTGCTGGCCGTGCCTAGGACTTGTGGGAAGCAACTGTGGGCTCCTGGGGGTGGTGGTGCTGAGGGAGGAACAAGGGGCAGGGGGCTCACTGCAGTGGCCAGATCCAGGTGGTAGACTTGATTCTGAGGCCTGGGGAGTCTGGGGCCCTTGAAGCAGGACGCAGTGGCAGAGCTGCCCATGCTTTTGTATCCAACCTCTCTGTCCACCAGAGGCTGGTTACCGGCGGCCCTGGTCGTCCTGCACCGGCTTGGGAGGCCTGGCTTCGAAGTTCTATCTCCGGCTCGCCGTGTGACCCTAGTTCAGTCGACCCTGAACCTGGGCCTCAGTGGTCCTTGCCTGAGTGACTGGACCAGGGTCCTCTGAAGGAGGTCGTGTGAAACATGAAATGTGGCCTGCGTTCACATGCTGCTGTGGTCACTGTTGTGGCTCAAGTGCCTGCCCCTTGGGATGCCAGCTCTGGGGACCACTGAGGGGCTGGCCTCAGGTAGGGCTGACTCTCCATTCTTGTAGAGGAGACAGATGTATAAACTAGAAGTTGAAAATTGGAGGCCCCAGCCAGGGATGTGGCTGATGGCTATGTTTTGTTCCATTTTAAACCATTAGGTTTTTTCTCATTGAGATATAATTTACATACCATAAAACTGACCACTTTAAAGTGTACAATTCAGTCTTTTTTAGTATAGTCACAAGATTATGCAACCATCATCACTGTCTAATTCCGGAGCATTTTCCTCACCCCAAAAGGAAACCCTGTACCCATTAGCAGTTACTCCTCCTGTCTCCACCCCGCAGGCCCTGGCAACCACTGAGCTTCTGTCTGTCTCTATGGATTTGCCTATTCTGGATATTTCATATAAATAGAATCATATAAGAGGTGGCTTTCTGTGACTAACTTCTTGCCCATAACTGAATGTTTTCAGTTGATCCATGTTGTAGCATGTCTGTATTTCAATCCTTTTTATGGCCCAATAATATTCCAGTCTACAGATATTCCATATTTTGTTTATTCATTCACTCATGGACATTTAGATATTCCCACTTTGGGGCAATTAGGAATATTGGCACTGTGGACATTTGTGTCATAGACTTTGTGGGAACATGTTTTCCATTCTCTTGGGTTTCTTGCAGGAGTGGAATCACTGGGCCATAAAGTGACTTGGTGTTGATGCCTTAGGCAGGCCACGTGCTCTCCCCTTCTCAAGTCCTAACCCAGCTTCTGACTGCATCACTTACACCCTTTTATTCACTGTCATTTCCTCTTTGGTCCCTGTAGGCATCTAAGCTTCCAGCCCTTGACTGCAGAATAGTGATGGAGAGAAACACAGGGGGCTGTAAGAACCAGGGAAACCTCCTCACCTGGGGAGGAGTCCTGGAGGAGAAGCCACCTGAGTTTAATTTAAGCTGAGTGGACTTTGTTTTTTTTTTTTTTTTTTTCAGGGAAAAAGAGTGAGGGAGAGGGTTCCCTGTGGGAAGCAAAAGTATGGAGGTTTGAAACCCCCTCCCCGTTCTCCACTCTGTTGGGTGAGCCTTAGTGAGGTTAGGGGTTGGATGAGAACTCCAGGGAGCAGCTGAAGTGCCATCCCTTCCTCTAGTGTGTACCTCCTCTCTATATTCTTTTTCTCATTCTTCTCTGTTTCTCTGTTTTCATTTTCCTGTCTTTTCTGTTTGTTCAGGGAGCTGCAAACAGTTTGATGGACTGAGAGGAGAAGGGGAAAGATGATGGAGTGAGATAAGCCAGCACGTCTTAAGCCCCTACAGAGAGAGCTGGGGGTGGGGAGCGTGTGGGCAAAAGGATGAGGGACCTCAGCCCTTTCTGAGCTAGGGACAGAGGCTGAGAACATAGGACAGAGATGACCCTGAGCTAGGACACCCTGTGTCCCAAATGGCATTCCTCAGGGGGCGGTGAGAGGGGGGCTGGGCCCCACCAGGCTGGACCAGGCCCGCAGGCAAGGCAGAGCGAGGGGCCCATATTGAGAGCTGCACACACATCTTCCCAGGTTTCTGCTCCACTACCTAATGGGTAATTATACCCTGACATGCATGGAGCAAAGAAGGGATTTTCTGTGAAGCAAAATCTCCCGTGAAATATTCAGGCCATGCTGGGCTTCGCTTCCCAGCCACCTAATCGCTGCTGCTTGGCTGGGCCACAGCTTGAGAGGCCACATGAGCCTGGAAGGCCGCATGGGGCTTTTTATTTCCTTCTCTACAGGGAGAGGTTTCCATGGACGAGGAAGAAGCTTGGCATTGGGCCTAGGACAAGCTGCGTGCATGTGTGTCTGTGGTGTGCGTGGGGTGTGTTTGCCTGTTTAGCCTCTGCACATTCATTGGTGAACCTGGTCGTGCGTGTGTGTTCTGAATGTGTGCTTATACATGCCTGTGTCTGAGATGCACCCTGGCACGGACAGTGCATTTCACACCACTGTATGGGTCGTCCCTGAAGGTGCTTCTCTGATGTGCCCTGTTCTCTGATTCTGGTGGGCTGCCTAGGAGACCCTCTTGGTGGGCGGAAGTCCACTCTGCGTGTGACTTCTGTCTGTGGCCCGCCTTGGGAATCTTTAGGGCCTTGGGTTTGTACTGAAAGCCTTGAAGTCCTCCCAAGTTCAGGGGCTCAGAGGCGGCAGCTGTTGCACCGCACGTGTGAGTCAAGCTTTGCTCCTCTTTTCTCTGGCTTCTTGTCTGTTTGGAGTTCTGAGTGCTTGATGCGGCCACCGGGGAGCACGTTTGCTTCTGAGAGTTCGCTGAACTGGAACACGTCTGTTTCTTTGTCAGGGCCCCTGAGCCTCTAACCCTCATCTCACTTGTCTCCTCTGGCCCATGAAGCTCCTGTCTTTGCACTGAAGGTCACCCTTCTAAAGCCTTGCTTTTGCACTTCAGTCACTCCTCCATATTGCACAAGGTAGGCAGAATTAGAATTATTGTACCCATTTGGCAGATGAAGAAACTGAGATCTGGAGAGGCAAAAGGACATACTCAAAGTTGCTTGGTGAACCCAGGCTTCAACCAAGATCACTAGCTTTTCCTCCTTGTGTGTGAACCCTTTACTTGCAGCTTTGGCCCTGGCCCTTAGTAAAGGAGACCCTGCTCAGAGGAAACGGGCTCTGGTTTCATGAATGAATCAAACTGAAGGGTGTTCCCTTCTCCACGTGGAGTTCTCTTCCCCTCTGTCATCATTCAATGTTGTCCTGGAGAGACATCCCTGGACATCTCAGATCAACAGGAAGGGATGCAAGAGGCAATAATATTGATGTCCATCATTGATATTTCCTTATTGTGGCTGTAATTAGCAATTTTTCCATGACTGAGGCTCAATCTGGCAGGCAAGTGGAGGAGCTCTGGCTTATTAATGTCAGCCAGTTAATGTCACACTGACATGGCTGATGGGGGGGCGGTCTTAGGGGAGAAGGAGAAGGGAGGGGCTGAGCAGAAGGTCAACAGGTGCTTCTCTCCTCCCCAGGCACTTGTTCTCCTTGAGCACAGCCTGTTAGAGTATGCCTCATCCTATGTAACCCAAGAGAGTTCACTTCCCAGGTTGCCCCCATCACCCCATGGCCCTTTGCCCCTCCCTGTCCTGCCAGGATGAGGTGGCCTACACACCCCTGGGAAATTAATGTACCCATTTGGCAGATGAAGAAACTGAGGTCCAGGGAGGCAAAAAGACACGCCTGAAGTTGGTCAGTGAAGCTGAGCTTCCAGCAAGATCACTAGCTTCTCCTCCCTGTATGTGAACCCTTTACTTGTAGCTTCACCTGATGTCTTCACATCTCAGGAAGCCTCCAGGAGGTCTTCCCAGGTAACCAGACATGGGAGAGCAGCTCTTCAGCCCTCTGCCATTCTCCAGGTGGGAGAATGCCCCTTACTTCTACCCCGAGCCCTGCCACACTCAGATCTGCATCTCCCTGTTTATGCTGGCCTCCTAGGCAAGATGTATACCGCCCACTCCTGCAGGGCCTGGCACACTTCCTCTCATCCATGTACATCACACAAGGGCTGACATAAGGACTCCCAGACCCATAGGAACCTCCTTATCCATCCACTGACACTGTCTCCTCTTTACCTCTCTCAGGCTCCCTCTGTCCAGATCTCTTTAGATCCTTTGCTTCTTTGAGAGGAGAAAGCCACACCAAACATCCTCTGAACAGATTGAATTCTTTAGCCCTAGACATCTGTCCATCTCCATTTCTGCCAGCCTGCCCATTCTCTGCATGCCTAGTCTGCATGCATGCTCAGTTGTGTCTGATTCTTGTGACCCCATGGACTGTAGCTCACCAGGCTCCTCTGTCCATGGCATTTTTCAGGCAAGAATACTGGAGTGGGTTGTTGTTTCCTACTCCAGGGGATCTTCCTGATCCAGGAATTGAACTCACACGTTGTGTGTCTCCTGCACTGGCAGGCAGATTCTTTGCTACTGCACCACCTGGGAAGCCCTAGTCTGGGGCTGCTTCTAACTAATGAAAGTGAAAAGTGAAAGTGAAGTCACTCAGTCGTGTCCAACTCTTTGTGACCCCATGGAATGTAGCCTACCAGGCTTCTCCATCCATGCGATTTTCCAGACAAGTGTACGGGAGTGGGTTGCCATCTAACTAATGATGAAACAAATAATAGTGGCTGTTCTTGGTCCTTTGGTACTTATTCTGTTCCAGGCACTGTTAAAAGCAGCTTGTAAGCATTTGATCCTCATAGGTACCCTATGGAATAAATCCATGTAGCACCCCCATTTTACAGATGAGGAAAACTGAGGTGCAAGACAATTAAGCTAGCTGCCCAAGATCACAGGGTTGCTAAGTGGTGGACAGCATGAACCAGGATGTGTGGCTCCCAAACCACCTTCTCCTGCTTCAAGTTTTAGCCCATCAAGTCATTTCCTTTACCTGCATCTCTACTTCATGAGCTCCTAGGGCAGGAAGGGGCCATAGCTTCCTTGGCCCTGCAGCAGGTGCTTATAGTCGGCAAATGAGGGTAGTGGTGGCAACAACACACCCTTCTGAACTCTGCATCATGCAGATGGTCCCCCCTCCCTGAGACTCTCTGGTGCTCCCAGAGGCACTATGCACTGTCTGAGGATGGAGCTTCCTACATTGTATGCCTTGCTGGTGCTGTCTACTGAATGAGGGACCAGCGTCTGACTGCAAGGTTCCCTAAAGTAATCTGCCCTCCTCGAAAGAGACCTTCAAAGCTGTGTCTCAGCTTGTGCTGGGCCTTGGCAGGGATGTCCACATGCTTGTCTTGTCCATTCATCCATTCAGTAAGCTGGTTCCTGGGTACTGAGTGCCAGGCCCTATGGAGGGCCTTAAGCATGCTGACTGCAGGTCCTGGCCATGCCCTGGGGGTGCCCACAACCTGGTCAGGACAAGAACTTAGCCAGATCTGACCAGTGCAGGGTGAAACTTGCCCCATGGAGGCAGTGCCAGAGTGTCATGGGGGTGTAAGCACAATGAGGCACGAACGCTGTACAGAGGAGGAAACATTTGAAAAGATTCATTAAGGAGAGGGAAGCATTTTCAGACTGACAGAGAGGGAAGGTCATCACAGCAAAGGAACAGCCTGTGTGGAGGCTGTGAGTCTGAGAGAGCAGGGCAGATTCAGGAAAAGGTGAGGAGTTCAATTACAAAATACAGGGTGGGCCCGAGGAGCTGATGGAAGGAGGGGTGCATGATGTCACCCCTGAAGATGCTGGAGAGATGTACAGCAGGGCATGTGAGGACAGAGGCCAGGGCTTCTGCAGATGGTGCCAGCCTCAGGGAGGCTCAGCGTTTCTCCTTTCCTTCCCAGGGCAGGGTGAGGTGTGGACGGGTCAGCATCCAGGGGTGGTGGTGCACACAGGCGTGCTGAGGGGATGGAGGGTGTGTATGAGGATAAAGGATCCCCTGACCATGCTGAGAGGCTGCCTTGAGCTCAGGAACTAGGTGCTCTGGGCTGTAGCTGGCCTGAAGGGTGCCCATGACCATGGAGGCATCCACCTTTGCACATCTCCAGTCCTCCCAGCAGCCCCTCCAGGCTGGTCAGGCCAACGGGCAGAAGAGAGACTGAGGCCCGACAGTGGCGGGCCACACCCAGGGTGTCACACAAGCAGCAGGTGAGCATAGCATTCCTCTCACTCTTCAGCATCACCGACTCAATGAACATGAGTTTGAGCAAACTCTGGGAGATGGTGAAGGATGGTGTGCTGCAGTCCATGGCGTGGCAAACAGTAGGACAAGACTGAGTGACTGAACAGCAACAACAGCCTCAGTGGGATGTTGAGGTTCTTGGCAAGGACAGATACCCCAGCTCTTAGGGTTCAGGATGGAACCAGGGTGGCCTCCTTGTTTGGCACAGAGAAGGCCTGGCTGGAGAGGAGGTGGTGCAGGGCCTGTGGAAGTCAGAGGTCAGGCAGGGAGCCTAGAATGTGGCCGAGGAGGAGGCCTCTGTCTCCGAGTCTTACCATGGGAAGAGTTTCAAGGATTTAGCTTGAGCCCCTAGTAGTCTCTGGAGAAAATTTCTCTCACAGACCTCAGGGGGCCCAGCATAGCCAGGAGGGAACCAAACATCCTTGGTGGGTCCACAGGTTTACCAGCTCATGCTTGAGTGTACAGCCTGCTTCTGTGTGTACACTCGGGTCTCTGTGTACATCATGTGTGTGTGTCTGAAGGAGTGTGATCCTGGCAGGATAATTCTGTATGTGTGCACCAGAGCCCCCAGCCACAACCAGCAGCTCCCCACAACCCTCATCCTCACTCCCAAGCCAGAAAGCTCCCCAACCCGCCCAGGCTGGGCCTGAGGGGCCTGGGAGCAGCTCTGCCCTCCCCCTCACAAGGCCCTCCCCCTCACAAGGCCTGCCCCTTCACAAGGCCCTCCCCCTCACAAGGCCCTCCCCTTCACAAGGCCCTCCCCCTCACAAGGCCCTCCCCTTCACAAGGCCCTCCCCCTCACAAGGCCCTCCCCCTCACAAGGCCCTCCCCTTCACAAGACCCTCCCCCTCACAAGGCCCTCCCCCTCACAAGGCCCGCCCCCAGGTGCTAAGGTCCAATCCCTTGGGGACAGGCACTGTGGGTAGTCATGGCATCAAGGGGACAGCTCAGACTGGGAGGGGCCATCCAGCTCTGTTTTGTGTTTGCCCCCTCCCCACCCATCTCTAAGTGCCTGTCATGGGCTCCTGACAGGTAGGTGGTACCTGCCTGCTGCCGCTGTACAGCCCCATGACAGGGAGCTCACTGCCTTCCAGGGCAGCATCCGTGGGACCAGAGGGACACTGCTCAAAAAGGAAGGCCAGAGGGTGGCATGGAGGCTCAGCTCTGACCACTCAGGGCCTGGGCTCTCCCACAACAGCCAGGCCTGGGGCACCAGCAGCTCCAGAGGGCAAGGTCAGGCCCGAGTCTTCTGGGCCTCTCACCTTGTTGTCAAGAGCATATTTTAGCTATTAGTGAGGGAGCAAGGGATTTAGGGAGGATTTCTCTCTCATTTCCCAGAGCTTTCAAAAAGCTTCCTCCCTTCTCACCCCTCCGCCTGCCAGAGCTGAGAATAATACACACACACACACACACACACACACACACACCACACACACACACACACACACACTCATACCCCATGTTCCTGTGTGGCTGAGTGAGAGGGAGAGAAATCTGGGTCAGTCTCCCAGGGAGAGCTCCGTGGCATCTCCCCACCTTCCCCAGCAGATGCTCAGCACTGCAAACTCAGACTGTGGTCTGATGGCCGAGGCCTGCCTCAGTCCTACCCCAGATGCCCTGTGGGCCTTTACTGGGCCTCCCTGCCAGGTGACCTCATGTTCTAGCCTCCATGTTTCCCCGGCCAGGCCCTGGGACTCACAGTTCATTTTTGCAGCCTCTGCTGATTGCATGAAGGGTGGCAGAAGCTCCCCCATCTCCCACTGACTCTCTAGCTTCAGCCCCTGGGGTCTGGGGATGAAGGGAGGAGTGGTTCAGGGAGGCCTGGCTAGAGCTGGGGCATGTCTAATAGCAACCCCATGTAGGGGGCTTCCCAGGTAAGTAGTGGTAAAGAATCCACCTGCCATTGCAGGAGACACAGAAACTTGGGTTCAATCCCTAGGTTGGGAAGATCCCCTGGAGAAGGGAATGGCAACCACGCAATGGATTCTTGCATGGAGAATTCCATGGACAGAGGAGCCTGGCAGGCTATAGTCCAGGGTGTCACAAAGAGTCAGACGCAACTGAGGACTCATGCAACCCCATGTAAAGAATGCCTGACACAGAGGAGGGACCCTAGTGGTAGAATTTGGGGCAATCTGCAGGATCTGGAGTCTGAGTAGGCTGCCTCAGGGGTAGAAAGGAGTTTCCAAGAGAAAGTGGACAGAGAAACGGCTAAGGATATTACTGCCATTTCAGGATGGACTCAGCTAGTCAGTGTCTGAGACAGGAACTAAGTTGCCACACCCTTTGAGTTCAGAGAGACATTCTTGGGACTAGGGGAAGAGGATAGAGGGGGATTTCCTGTTCATCTGGGAAAACTGGATCCTGGGAAATTGCCGCGGTTTAAGTCACTCAGATACTAGGGACACCTTCTCCCCCCTCCACCCCTGGAGACACCAAGGCCACTTCCTCCTTACTGCCCCCAGCACACAGTTCTCAGGTGACCCGGGAGATTTTTCCTTCCTTCTGCCAGGGTGTGACCACTGGGTCCTCAGTGCCTGCCCAAGAATGTCTGTTGAGTGAAAGGATAGGCAATTGATTTAGGCTAGATGGAGGAAGGACTTCCTAATGCCACTCGGTCAGCCTTAGCCTCCGGATGTGACGCATACTCAGGTGAGACACTCGAAAGGGCTGTCAGGTGGAAAGAGGGACCCCAGCCACCCCCAGCTTCCCGCTGAGGCCAGTTCCTAACCTACCAGGTGCGGGGAGAGAGCAAGAAGCCTGTCTACAGGGGCTTCAGCTTGTCTGAGAGCCTCCAGGCCCAGAGCCCACTGCACTGCTTGTCCTTTTCAGAGTGTACACATGTGTCCCACGTGGGCTTCCCAGGTGGTGCTAGTATTAAAGATCCCACCTGCCAATGCAGGAGACATAAGAGACATGGGTTCCATCCCTGGGTCAGGAAGATCCCCTGGAGGAGGGCGTGGCAACCCACTGCAGTATTCTTGCCTGGAGAATCCCATGGACAGATGAACCTACAGTCCATGGGGTTTGAAAGAGTCAGACATGACTGAAGCGACTTAGCACGCACGCACACACATGTCCCATGTAGGGGCTGGCTGTTGAAATGCTGGTCACTGGTGTGGTTGGGTTGACACGCACCTGTGTGGTGTGTGCACACAGGGAGGCTCAGGAATTGCCTCATGGACTTAAAACCTCTTTTGAGATATGAAACCAGAGACTGTCCATCTTTAGAAGACGCTCCAGGGGTTGTGTTTGAGGCCACGGAGAGGATGGCTGGCCTCTCTTGACTCACCAGCCCCTTGTGGAGTGAAGACTCCCAGGCAGGGGCCCTTAGGGGGACACTGGCCTGGCTGTGAGAGGAATTAAGGAGGGTCAGGAAGAGGGGGTGGGGTGCCGGGGGCGGGGCTTGAGAGGTGGAGGTGAGAGCAGGGTCATGCATGGCCTCTCCAGATGGGCCCCAGAGCAGGACTGGCTTTTCTCTCTCAGACTGGAGTCCCTGTGACCTCATCTAGGCTCCTGGACAGCCTGCTCGCTCCTTGAGAACCTGTGAGAGGAGTTTCCTCCTCCTCCATTCCCGAGGGCCCTGCCAGCCCTGTCTCTCTTCCTTTCTTTCCACGCCGGAGCTCATCCTTCCCTTGCTCCCTGTGGCCCCGGCCAGGCCGAGCCGCAAGTGCATGCTTAGGACACTTCGGGCTGGGGTGCTGGGGGCAAGCTCAAGCCCTCAGGGCCTGAGCTGGCAGCACACCATCCGTCTGTGAACCTGACTGATTCCACACATGTACTGGAGCCCCCAGAGCCCCACAGGCTAGGGGCACACACCCACTCACACATGTGAATCCTCTCGGATCAATAGGGTAAGGAACTGGAAAAGGTATAATTCAACCTGCCAGCCGGTTATTAGTTATTGTGCTGGAAGTAGCTCCTAGTCCTCCTCCGCGGCCCTCTCCTCTCACCTCCATTCAGAGGCCCAAGCAGGATTCGGCTGGGAGGAGAGCTGGGCAGCGTGCGGTGTCCCGGGTCAGAATGACCTATGAAGACTGAGGCAGAAT
Organism: Antilocapra americana; assembly: GCA_007570785.1. Taxonomy (NCBI): domain Eukaryota; kingdom Metazoa; phylum Chordata; class Mammalia; order Artiodactyla; family Antilocapridae; genus Antilocapra; species Antilocapra americana. The sequence goes on along the minus strand of ML661900.1, from coordinate 4,530,574 downwards.
CTGGGACAACTTCTTCCTGTCCAGAGCCATAGGCCCTTGGAGTATCTATAGGAACCTCTGGGTCAGCGTGTACAGACAGAAATTGAGGCCCAGTGAAGGTAGAGGGCCGACTTGTGCCCAGGTGTGGTGAAGGCTGCCCTGTGCCAGCTTGCTCAGCCCACTTCAGGAAGGCCAGAAGGAAGAAAGGAGCAGAGGGTGGAGAAGTCAGCCAGGAAGGGGGTGCAGGATCTAGAGAGATATGAAGATGTGACCACCAGCTCACCTGGCAAACAATGTCTAAGCCCCTGGGCCAGGGAAGGGCTTGTCTCCACCCTCAGGGATGGTGGCCCAGCTGGGAATGGACAGTGACCTGCACTGTGTCTCATTTGGAGCCTTGTATGGCCTGGCAGGGTGGGGACTATTATCCCCATTTCACAGATGCACACACTGAGGCCCAAAGGAAGCCTTCTCAAGACCTATGGATAAGGAGGGGCAGTGCCTGCCCATAGGGGACAGAGACCTGCTCCTGGTGAGGGGTCTCCCACAGGTTAACACTCACAGCAAAGCGGGCTTTGCCTCATGCCTTGAGGCAGAGCGGGGACCAGCTACTCTGAGAGAGGCAGACACTTGTCTTTAGGACACTAGACTCCCCAGTTGGTGCCTTGTGCTGGCCAAGAACTTCTTCTGCAAGTCTGACCACAGTCACTCATGTTTTAACTTAACCCCACCACTTGTGGTCCCTATGCCTTCTTGGTTCTAGGTGAGTGTGGGGGTGTGCAGCCTGGCCAACCCTCAGGGCAAGGGGTGAAGCTGATCACCTCCCCCACCCTCAGTTTTCCTAGCCGGGCCTGTTTGAGAATCAGCTCACCTTTGCCCAGCATTGCCATTCTCATCACAGCCTCTGCCTATCTCATTTCTATTAAACTCATTTGCCATCTGAAGGGCTTCATTTTCCACTCAGTTTGCCTGTAATCAGCCCCCCCAGCCCATCCATGTCTTCCCAGTCTCCCCCTGCAGTGCCCAGAGCAGTGGTGAGCAGGCAGCCAGGCTTGGGCACAGCTCAGAGCCCCCAATCCTCCCCCTTGCCTGTCTTGGGAAGAGACCTGTGCTCTGGGCAGCATTTCACCCCTTTCTCTGTGAGTTTCCCTGCTCCCAGACCAGATGCTCTGTTTAGTTGAGAACTAGGGGCAGACTAATAAGCCCCTGAGGGCTTTTCACCCCTCACTCTCAAATTTTTTTCCCCTAGCCAGGCTAGGAAGACCTGGGCATCTTCACCTTGAAATCTGATGCTCAAGGCCCAGGTGTTTCTGGCCCCCCTCCCAACAAGCTCCAAATTTACCCTCATCCCAAGAGAAGCTGACCTTAGATGGGTAAGCAAGAAAGAAAGGTGGTTTTTAGCTAATTCATACTAAAGTGTGAGTGACTGATAGCAGTTTATCCTGCCTGTGGCATTTGGATTTGAATAGAAGAGCATTATAGTAATCATATTAATAATAATAGCAATAATAATCACTAACATTCAATTTTTACTGTGGGTGAGGCACTATTGTTAACATTGTATGAGTATTAAAAAGCAATATAAAGCCATTTATTAATAATTAATCTACTGACCCAAATGAATTTCTTGTTGGTAGGAAGATAAGGGAACAATGTTGAGGGGCAGGAGGAGAATGAGGGAGTGGGAGCAAACCTTTCCCTCCTCCGAACCCCCATCCAGTTGTACAGAGAAGTACCAGTACATCCCCATTATACAGGGATTACCTCCCACTCAGTACATAGAAGAGAGTCCAGCTGTTTGCACTGCAAACTGTGTCAGGCATTCACCTGGGGTCACCTTGAAGGGCAAGAGAATCTCCATTGCTCCCCGGGGGCTCAGGGTTCTCCCGGGAGACACCTGGGAGGCTGGTGCTCCAGGGTTGGCAGCCTTCCCCCAGGAACCTCAGAAGGCCCCTTAGAAAGGCTTCTTGGTGCCTAGGGTCATCACATGGGCCCCCTGAGAAGCCAAACTAAATGTCCTCTATGGTCTCTGAACCCCTCCACGTCTCTCCTGGCCTCACCCTTGACTCTACTGTAGGCTGCACATGCCCCAGAGCCCATCTATAAGCTGGACTTTTTAATATGAGCTTCAAACAAACCCTATAAGGTGAGTGGAGCTGGGACAGGATCCCCATTCTGGAGGGGCAGAGGCTCTGAGAAGAGAAACTTACTGTGAGGACTCCTCCTATCTAGAAGGATGCCCTGATGAACTCTGTAGTGAAGGGCGAGGAGAGCTGATTGCATTCTGATGGGGACCTCACCACTTTCAATGGATGAGTGTGAGATGGTGGTGGCATTTCAGTCCCTACCCCTTTCTCTCTCTACCAGGCGGTCTCCTATTTCTCCCTGGCACCTCATCCCCTATTGGAGGAGGCTGAGCACTTGTTCCCAGGCTCCCTCCTCACTGTACTCCAGCCTTTCTTGCCTGCAAGCTTTCAAGGTCAGATTGCCTGGTAATTCAGTAATTGATCTGGGAGACTTCCATTATAAATCTCCCAGCCGTGGCCAGCTTTTCCCATATACCCAGCTACTACGCCCCCCAGCTCATTCTGTCCAGCTTAACCTGGTGGTGACCACTCATGTGTTCCTCCAGGGGAAGGTAGCTGATCATCCCATTTCTCACTGCCCCCCGCCAACAACACTGCTGTGGGCAGGGCCCCAGGGACTCTGAATTTAGATAGAAGTGACATGGTTCCAAACTGACCTCAACCGTCAAATGCTGTATGATCGTAAACAAACCACTTCCCCTCTCTGAGACTCCGTGGCCACACCTGGAAATGGATCTGGTCAGATGGCTTTGAGGATCTAGTGTGACAAAGTGTGGGAGGTGGCAGGGTAGCCACTGTGGTAAGGGCTCCCTTGGGACCTAGACTTGGGGATCCTCAGGGTGGAGGAGACCAGAGTAGGGCATGATTGCCCCTGCTTCTCTCAGCAATCATGGAAGACTTCTCAGAGGAGGTGGCATTTAGGCTGGGCCCTGAAGGATGACCAGACTCTCCTACATAAGGGAGTGAGTACAGTGATGGATGGTGTTATGGGGCCCTACATAGAGGCTTGACCAGCCTGTGGCCTTTGGGTTTCTTACTTGGAAATCTGACCACATTGAACCCACATTATACCCTTCAGTGGGCTTCTGTGGTGGCTCACACAGTAAAGAATCTACCTTGCAATGTAAGAGACTTGAGTTTGATCCCTGGGTCAGGAATATCCCCTGGAGAAGGGAACAGCTAACCTCCAGTATTCTTGCCTGGAGAGTTCCATGGACAGAGGAGCCTGATACAGTCCACGGGGGTCACATAGAGTCGGACACGACTGAGCAACTAACACATTTTTTCACTTTTTCATTCCCTTCCGTGGCTCCCTGATGCTCTTTGGCTGAAGTCCCCACTCCCTCGGGAAGCTTTGGAGACCTGGCAAGATCTAGTCCCTGCCAGCTTCACATACCCGAGCCTATGTCTCCAGCTTTGATGAATTTTTTTTAAACATTTATTTATTTTTGGCTGCGCTGTGTCTTCGTTGCAGCAGGCAGGCGTTCTCTAGCTGGGAGCTACTCCTCTTTGAGGTGTGCAGGCTTGTCATTACAGTGGCCTCTCTTGTGGAGCACAGGTACCAGGTGCACAGGCTTAGTTTCCCCCCCTTGGATCTTCCTGGACCAGGGATCTAACCCGTGTCCCCTACATTGGCAGGCAGATTCTTAACCACCAGGTCACCAGGGAAGCCTCCTTTGATGAATTTTTGAAAAATTCTGGACAGGCTATAACCTTTGCACCAACTGCTCCCTAATTTGACTCTATGACCACAGTAAAATTTGACTCTGTGACCAAGTAAAACCCTTACTCCCGTCCAGGGCCTACTCCCTCACCTCCTAGAGCCTACCTTTCTTTCTCGGGGTCTCAGACCCTCACACTGAGTCCCCATGTTTGGACTCAGCTCATATGTGCCCAGTGCTTCCCAAGTGGTGCTAGTGGAAAAGAATCCACCTGCCACTGCAAGAGATGCATGAGACACAGGTTCGATCTCTGGGTGGGGAAGATCCCCTGGAGAAGGAAATGACAACCCACTCTAGCATTCTTGCCTGGGAAATCCCATGGACAGAGGAGCCCAATCCATGGAATCACAAAGAGTCGGACACGACTGAGCACGCACGCATGCATGTATGCCCATCTTAAAGTGGCCACCGGGTGACCAGTCATCCTGGTTTACCTGGGACCGAGGCATTTCCAGGATGCAAAAGTTTTAGTGCCAAAACCAGGACAGTCCCAGACACATCACGATGATTGATCTCACTGATCCCCCTCCAGCCGTTGCCACGAGGCCCACCTGTTTTCTTGTCTTCACCACCCTTCTGTTGGAAGACATTCATTCATTGAATGAATGAATGAGGGGATGCACTTGGACCTGGGCAAGCTTCTCCTCTCTGACCTCACACCATGAGGGGTCTCCCAGACCTTGTGCACACAAACACAGCAAATTGGAGAGAAGGGGCAGTGCCCAGCTCAGTGAGGAGCTGTGCGTGCACTGAACCCCAGGGTGGACAGAGGTGACAGTGGTCTGGCAGTAGGGTGGGCCAGCACGGTTGGGGACTAGCCAAGTGTCCAAGCCCTCACCTTCCTAGACGTCCCACCATTACCAGAGGGCCATTTCTGGGCCAGGCTGTTGGTCCAGACCCAGGGTTGGGGGTCACCAGAATGCTGACACCGACTGCCAAGCTCCACTCCCCTCCCACCCCTGGGGAACAGATGGCCCAAGCTTGGGCAGGCGGCAGAGATGGGGACTGGCATTTGTGTATGTGTGTGGTTTTTTAAAAATCTGACACATTTTTGTCACGTCTTGGTGCATCAGAACAGTAAAGGAGGCGGGAGTGTGAAGAATGTTTTAACTCGCAACTTTGTAACAGTTCCAGGTTCTCTAGGCCTCCTCCCCCTCCCCCAAGCCCCTGCGGAGGAGCCTCAAAGCCCATCTGTTCCTGGATCTCTGCTCCCGACTCCCCACAGCCCCCCCCATCCATCTACTCATCTATCCATCCATCCATCCACCATCCATCCATCCATCCATCCATCCATCTATCCTTCCTCCCTTTCCTCCCATCAGCTGAAAGGGAGAATCAGAGAAAGCAGCATGATATGCCGAGAGACCCTGAGCAGGGAGGCAGGGGTTCTATTTCAGGGCTGAGGGCTTGACCTCAGACTTGCTGTGTGAACTTGTGCGGTTTCTGACCCTCCCTAGGCCCCACCTATATGCACCTAAGGGTCAGGCGCATCCTCTTTGGGTGTCCTGACTCTGACACTCATAGACATGTGTATGGCCTGGGGAGAGGGATTAGAAATGAGAAGATACAAGAAGGATCGAGACAGGCGAATTTTGGGTTTAGAGCTTCCAGGAGGATGGCCCCACAGTGGCAGAGAGAACTGTGTACATGAAGCCAGACTAAGCGGGTCCCAGCCTTCACTCCCCTCAGGTTTGGGGCCTGGGTCCCCACTTAACTCCCACTACATGTAGCCCACCCAGGGTGGATCTTTGAAGGTGACCTAGGGCTGACTGAGGTCTGGGAAGCTGCTCCGAGTCAGGTAGGGATCCAGGCAGTACCAGAGACCTAGACATCCCTGCGCCGCCCCGCTGTGCTTGTCTAGTCCTGCAGGGCCCTGGAAAAGGAAGCAGCATGGGTGCCAGGCCCTGGAAGGTTTGCTTCTCAGCCGCCAGCCCTGCTGTCCCCAAGCCTGCCTGGCACTAGCTTCCGTTTCATTAGCCGTGAAAATGCCAACTGGCCTGGAAAACTAGGAGTCCACACAGGAGGCTGGTAGGAGCTGCTCTGAGCACGGGGAACAGTTAGAGACACAAGGAGACAGCGCCCTGGGGCAGCTTAGCCTTCGTAAGGGCGCAAGCCTTGATTCCTCATTCCACAGCTCTGAGACCAGCATGCGCGCTGTGTCTTGGGATGGAGTGGGGACAAGTTGCTGGTGCACGGCTGCCAGGACCAAGAAAACCCTCTCCAGGTCATCCTGCTTCCTGCATCCCTCCACACCTGACGTGGAAATTCTAATGTCCAGGGCATGGGGAGCAAGGGCAGAGGGGAGGGGGGAGCAGGGGAGCTCCCTCTGACCCTGTTTGACCAGCCCACTCTGTTCTGCCTTGAAGGTTGAAAAACAGAATTCAAAGGCTACATCAGATCACAGAATTCCCATTCTCGGGGCCGAAGCAGCTCCTTAATACTGCCCCTACCTGCCTGCATCCTGGGTAGGGCTTAGCACCCCCAAAGAGTTCCTATAAGAGGTAGTCTTGTTTGCTCAGGAGGATAGACTGTGGCCAAGGCAGCCGAATAAACCAACACTGACCACATTGAGGCCTAGGCCTGGGACCCCAGGGCCCGGCTGAGTCAGCGCCGTGCGCATCTCACCATATGGGCACAGGGCGGCTGGGTGGGGAGGAGCTGGGGTTGCCATGAGAACCCGCACGCTGGCATTTCCTCTTTTGGGGAGGCTGAACCATACTTTGCAGGCGGTGTAGGCTTCTGAATCCCATTTTTTTCTGTGTTTTTTAGGAAGGGAAAAAGGGCAGGGGAAGGGGGTGGGAAAGCAAGGAGGGAGAGATGGAGTAAGACAGAGGCAGCGGCAGGAGGGTGGGGGCTCCTGCGGAGAGTTGATCAGGGTTCTGTGTTCTGCAGAGCTTGTCCCTGGGCCACAGCAGGCTCAGCGTGCCTTTAACCCCCAGTGCAGGCCTTGGGTAAACCTTGTCCTTAAAACATGCAAACCTGTGCCTGGCTCGAGATTTCAGGTCAGCTCTTTGTCCCTTTCTGGGTTTCTCACCCTTATCCCTGTTTGCTGAGCCTTCACCTGTGGACAGGTACACTGGGGCAGACACGGCCAGAAGACTTGGGCCGCGCTCCTGGTCAGGGGCAGGCATCCATCTAACCTGAGTGCATCACAGACTCGTTGGGTGGTGGTAGGCTACACGGCCCAGGCAGGTGTGGAGGGCTGCCTGGAGAACAGGAAGTAGGAGGTGGGAGATGAAGCTTGGGAGGGTTGGGGGAGCTGAAAGGAGAGGATGGTTTCCACCCACCCATCTGGTTAGGGACTGAGGGGTGAGTGTGTTAAGAATACGGCTTTGGGGACCTGGCTATGAATCCAGCTCCATCTCTTCATACCTGTAGTACCTCTGCCAAGTGAGCCTTCTTGAGCCTCAGTTTCCTCAATCTGTAAAATGGGCTCATAACCCCTCGCCTGTAGGATTTTTGTGATGTGCACATAGCCCAGGGGCTAGAGCAGGTCTCATTAAAGGCAGCTGCCACCGGTGTGGTCATTCTGGACACGATCCCTGGCGTTTGTTGGGGACGCAGGGATGAGTTCATATGGTCCCGACCCTGAAGGAGGGCCTGCCCCGAGCAGAGGCCTGACCCAGTGTGGCCATGCTCTGGAGAAGCAGCGCTGTAGAGAGGGGCTCTCTGGATCAAGAAGAGTGGGCTGGCAGGAAGAGGCTGTGTTGTTGTTCAGCCGCTCAGTTGTGTCCGACTCTTTGCGACCCCATGGACTGCAGCACTCTAGGGTTCCCTGTCCTTCACTATCTTCTGGAGTTTGCGCAAGCTCATGTCAATTGAGTCAGTGACGCCATCCAACCATCTCATCCTCTGTCATTCCCTTCTTCTCCTGTCTTCGATCTTCCCCAGCAGTGGGGTCTTTTCCAATGAGTCGGCTCTTTGCATCAGGGAGCCAAAGTATTGGAGCTTCAGCGTCAGTCCTTCCAACGAATATTCAGGGTTGGTTTCCTTTAGAATTGACTGGTTTAAAGAAGAGACTGGGGTGGCAACTTGAAGAAGAGCTTGGGGCTGGGGTAGAACGGGGCCGCATGGGCAGTTCTAAAGTAGGACCATTGCCTCCACTGAATCTGCAGCTCTCCCTCAGCTCCTCTTCCTGGAAGCCCTGCCTGGCATGTCTGGGGCAGCCAGTCTTCCTTCTTGGGATGCCTCCTCCAGACCTTTGGAAAATGGGGCTGCTGAACAAGAAGGCCAGCACAGTGATACCAGCTCCACCAGCACCTTCTAATGTGTGATACTGGGAAAGCCTCTCTTCTTTGACTATACATGTGGTCACAGAGCTCTCCTTCACTCCCCCAGGGGTTGAGTAGGGCCCTGTCAGATGATGGAGCAAGCTTCCTTTAAGATGTGTCTAGAGAAAACAGGACAGCAGACATGACTTTGAGCAAACTCTGGGAGATAGTGAAGGACAGGGAAACCTGGCATGCTGCAGTCCATGGGGTCAGACATGAGTGAGAGACTGAACAGCAACAACAACAAGAGAAATCAGAGCAGGGAAGTCTGCCTTTGTTCCTGTTGAGGAGGTAGGAAGGGCAGGGGTAGAGAGTGAAGAGGCCTCAGCTCTGTATGTTGCCTCCAGTAATAACGGAACCCAAGTAGCAGGTCCTACCACATGCCAAGATCTTTGTGTCTCATTTCATTCTTACAGTATCTAGGGAAGATTATTCCCACTTGACACTTGAGAAAACTGAGGCTCAGAGAAGGAGAATATCTTGCCCAAGTTCACTCAGCTAGGGTAGCAGAACCAGGATTAGAATCCAGGTCTGCCTAACTCTGGACTGTATCCATGACCTCCCCAAACTTCTTGCCTCTGACCTCCACCAGCCCTCACAGACTGAAAGACCTGAATCTTGCCTTTCCAACAGGTCACTTGGAGGGGTTACAGGCACACTACACTCAGTGGAGTGGAAAATGAGGAGATGTGGATGCTGAGCAGTGGGTCCCCATCCCCACTGACTGGAGTCTGACCATTCCTAACCAGCCTGGGCAGACACTGAACCCCAGCTTAGGAAGAGTGTGGTCTTGGATCAGGTATATAGAAACTGAGTGAACTACTTACTCACTCTGGTTCCCCAGCAAGTTACTGAACCTCACTAAGCTTCTGTTTCCTCATCTAGAAAACTGGTTCAGAGCAGCACTGTGTTAGTCAGGCTAGGTAGGTTTTGCTGCAATAACAAACAGCCTTAAAAATCTCAGAGACTTAAAATACCTTAGATGCATTTCTCATACAACTGCAACTGGGGGCAAAAGGGGCCATTCTTAACTGTCACTCAGGACCCCAGGCTGAAGGAGCTTTCCCTGTTTCAACATGGTGCGCATGATACCATAGCAATGGGAAGAGGCATGGCCCAGCTGGGGCACTGGCTCTGAAGCTCCCTCTAAAGCCACATAGGTAATTTGCACTAATAGTTCATTGGTCAAAGCAAGTCACATGGCCATGTCTGACTTCAAAGGCAACAGGGGAGTTCAATGCCTTACCACATGCTTGAAAGAAGAAAACTGAGATCTTAGCAAACATTCCTTTCTGATGACCCTGCCCCACAAGGATGCCAGGAGTATACAATGTGCTAAAGGGGATAGAGACCCTGGCAAACAGAAAGTGCCTAATCAATGTTAGCTGTCTTCCTCTGCACTTTCAACCCCTAGGGAATCCAACCCCCTTTCCTTTCCTGGCCATCTCCTCTGATGTCATCAGGGCTGATGGACAGTCCCTGCCTTGAGGATGAAGACCTTGGCTTCCAGGACCGAGCAGAGGGGTGTCTTCTCCAGGGCATATGGCATGGTGGCAGCAGATCCAAGAGAAGCAGACAGACTCCCTCACTCCCAGCTGAGCACCCCTTGTCCAGTGCCTCTTTTAACACATGAAAAAAAAAATCAGGAGATAACAGTAATACCTTGACTTTATTAAGGGTTTCATAAGACCCAGATCGAATTACATCTCCTACAATCGAACGGTAAATTCAATTCTGTTCAACAAATGTTGCATTTGACATGGAGAAGGCCTGGGGTGGTCTGGGTGGCCCAGACCAAGCTAAGGACCCCTCCTCTCACTTAGCACCCTCCCTCATTTCACAGGAAGGTGCCACCCTCCCTGGCTGGAGGTCCTAGAGTCCAAGGCCTGGGGCAAGGAGGGGACAGGAGGCAGACACAGTGGCTTAGGACGTGAGCTTGAGTCCTAAGTCACATAAGTCACAGCCACATAAGGCTGTGTGACCTTAGGCAAGTCCCTTTCTCATTTTGGCTCTCAATCTCCAAAGAAGGGATTGACTTAGGTCCCCACCCCTACCTCTGACATCAGGTTTCTGAGAACTTCTTTACCAACCAGCATTTCCCCCTATATTGGGGAAAGAGGTGGCTTTTCCTTCCCCTTCTCCTCACCCTGGGCAAGTCAGACCCTGTCCTCCCCTGCAGTAGTTCACAGTCAGAGGGAGAGACAGACAGGTAAGCAGGCAAAGACCAGGTGGTGTGACAGAGGCACACTCCCTCCAGGGAGGCTCACTGATTACCAATCATGGCATAAACCAGAGAGGCTAAGGTTGAGCCTGATTTCTTGTCCTCTCCTCCCAGATCCTGGCATTGATCTTCTGGCTGGGCTGGGAGAAATCCAGGAGGACTCCCTGATGAAGGAGGCATTGGAGCTGGACCTCAGCGCACTCAGCTGGAGCAGGTTCTAGGTGGAGAACAGCAGGAACATGGTTAGAGGTGGGGTGTATCTGGTGTGGATGTGAGTGACAGATGTCACCTGGAGTAAATATTTGCATGGAGAAATGTGATTTCTCCATGTTCAAGCAACACACACACAATTGCCACAGGCAAGAGATGTTGGAGGCGCTTCAGGAAGACAGAAGAGCTGTCAGCCAAGATCTCACAGTGCAGAGCAGGGACGCTGCTGGAAGGCTCAGAGAGGCTTCTGAATCTCCAGGGACTGTGGGAAGGGACCCCCTTCTACCCAGTGAATCAATAACAGCAACAAGAATACTAGTAATTCCTTGGGGCATATTACCCTGAATGAAGCTCTTGAGTATTCATTATCTTATTCTGTCCTTATAGTGGCTTTTTGAAGGATGTTTTGTCCCACTGACTCCCTGATTCACAGAGAAAACAAAAGTTTTGGCCAAAGCTGGTGGGTCCGTGAGGTGTGCTCATGCCCTTTGACCCCATGGTATATGCTGCCTGCTTTTAGAAGCCATGTGGGCCTTCACCAGGGAGACAGTTCTTTGATGACTAGAGGGAGCAGGGCTCTGTCATGAATGGAAAATGGGTTCTAGGTTTCTTGTTCTGAGCTTTTCTTGACTTCTCAAGCTTGAGAGGTCTCTCAAGGCTTGTTGGCCTCCCAAGAACTCTCTCCCAAGGCTACCCTTGCTCAGCCTTCAGTCGAGAGTCCCTAGGGCTTGACCGAACCCGGAGATCCAAAGACCCCAAGCCCCAGTGTATCGCAAAGCCTCTTTCCTTTGAAACAAGGGTGCAGCAAGAGCCACCGGGTAAAGGGGTCTGCCCTGACCGTGCCCTAGAATCTACATTTCCACTAGCTGGAGTTACTTACCCATCAAAGACTTCCCACTGCCTATGCGTCTGCTTTTCATTTGAAGCTGTTTGGAAAGTGTAACTTCCAGGACGTCAGACTGTGAGGTTGGCACGTGTATCAGAATCGTGGTTTATTAAGTCCAAGCAGGACTTAAAGAAGCCTAAACAGACACCTGGCACAATGTGGTACTTTCTTGACAGGAATGGACTGTTGTCAGTCACCACTTGATACAAATATGGGTTTTTATCATTTGGCCTTAAGAAGGAACTGTGACCACTTTTTCCCAGTTTAGGTTGCCAGATGCTCCGGATATGCCCTGGGCCATGTGACGCTCAGAGTCCTTTGGTTTCCTAGGCCAGCAACCTCCTCATTTGCATTTTTAGGTTGGCTTGGTTTCTTTTGCAGCTTAAGTTCCAATACCAGCCTGCAAATGATCAGAGAGAAGGTGTCAACTGCCTCCTTAGAGCTTCCATGTAGTGTTCTGAAAACCATTCGATCAGACCTCTGTCATTCATTCATTTATTCAAAAACGTATTTCTTGAATGTCAGCCCTAGGAATACACAGTGAAAGGGGCAGTGAACTCCCAGCTATTTTTCACAAATGTAGGACTCTCTCTTTCCCCCAATTCAAATTTCCATTAAAAGTGGCCTCTGTATGTCCCCAGATGCGTGAATCTGCCATAGCTACTTTTTCTTTTCCAGTCAATCAGGACTTTTTTTAAAATTTTTAATTTAAAAAATTTATCTGGCTGCATTGGGTCTAGTTGCTGTATGCGGGATCTAATTCTCTGACCAGGGATTGAACCCAGGCCCCCTGCATTAGAAGTTCAGAGTCTTAGCCACTGGACCACCAGAGAAGTCCCTCCAATCAGGGTTTTTCTTCTCACCATTTCTCTCTTGTCTAACCCTTGCCTTTGAAGCCAAATTCACTCTAGACTTAGCCTCTAAATTTATAACTTCTCCTCCAGTAACACAGGCTCAGGGGAGGTTGGGAGAGCCACCAGCTTCCACACCAGGCGCTGTCCATTCCAGCACCCAGGGTGGACCCTCCTACACTTATTCCAATCCTTGTTCAATAATCTGTTACCATGCATGGCCTCTCCCCTCTTTAACTACCACATGGGATTCCCTTACTGCCCCAGCAAGCCTTCAGCCACCCATCTCATCCCATCCCCATCCTGCGACTTCTCCACCTTCAGATCAGCTCCTAGGCTCAACCTGGACTGGCCCCACCACGAGGCAACTCCTATCAGTCTTCTTCCCATCGTGCTGGCCCCCAGAAGAGGAGGAACTGGTGGCCTCCAGGACATGGGTACAGGGCTGAACCCAGCCCCATCCTCCAGGAGATCTGCTGAGCTGACTCACCCTGTTCAACCCAGACAAACCTGCAGAGTCCAGGCTGCCCCCTGCCGGATGCCCAGGGTTGCTATGACAACCCTCTGCCTATCTTCCCTGCGTGGAGACAATAGAAAAATAAAAGCAAAGACTGTTTTATTCTGTGTCCCACCTGGGAGCCATTTAAGCCTCTCCACTCCTTTTGACACGTAATAATTTTTTTTTTCACTTTTAAGATTATCCTGAAATTTCACTTCCTTCTCTTCCCCCTCACTTCAAAACTCCGTGGCAGTCTCAGAGAACCTCAGGTCTTAAAGGCATACAGACACATGTGCGTGTACCTGCTGTGCACATGCTTACACACCATGGAGACATTAAACTGGCCTCCCTTGTGCTTATCAATCAACAGCAAATCCCCAGGGCTCCTCCACCTCACATTTCATGGCACTTTACAGTTTGCAAAGCCCTTTCACATCCTATCTCATGTGGGAACCACACAGGCGGTATTATCACACTTCCATTGTTTTTCTTTTTCTTTAGTATATTTGTTACAAGATATCTTCAATGTATAACATTGTTTTTAGAAATAAGTTGTCCATTTATTTATTTATTCAATCAATTTTAGACTATCTTTGTGTGTGTGTTCAGTCATGTTCGACTCTTCGCCATCCCATGGACTGTAGCCCACCAGGCTCCGCTGTCCATGGGATTTTTCCAGGCAAAAATACTAGACTGGGTTGCCGTTTCCCCCTCCAGGGGAGCTTCCCCACTCAGGGATTGAACCCATGTCTCTTGCGTCTCTTGTATCAGCAGGCATATTCTTTACCACTGTGCCACCGTGAAGACATAATTCATATATTATAAAATTTACCCATTTAAAGTATACAATTAAATATCTTTTAGTATTTCATAAAGTTGGGCAACCATCACCACAAACAAAATTTAGAACATCTTTGATCCCCCCCAAAAGAAACCACAAATCCATTGCCTCCCCTCGACACCCCTGTCTCTCACCAATAACTAATCTAATTTCTGGCTTTGTAGATTTGCCTGTTTTGGTTATTTTAAATAAATTGTCAACCTCCATTTTTCATGTGAGAAGTACTGAGGCTTGGGATCTTAGGTCCATTGACCAGTGTTCCCTGGTGGTTGACCACGGCTGGAACTAAGGTTTCTTGATACTCTAGTTTAATTTTTCTGTCATTGACTCCCTGGGATGATAGAGTTGGGGTGGTGGTGGAAGGATGCCCCCCCTTTCATCCTCCCCACTCTCCCTTTAGTAGGGCCTCACTTGCCCAGTCGTGAGCAGTCTTGGTGATTGCTCTTCTCTGAGAGGCAGCCTGTTGGGAGCCCAGGCCTGGTCCAGGGTCCGCCCAGGCCTGGTCCAGGGTCCCCCCAGGCACACAGGATTCCGAGGTCCCCTCAATGGACTCTGGCTCCCTTGGCTTCTGTTTTCCCACTGAAGACCTTCCCCAGCCACGTCTGGACCCCAGCTGAGCAGGGTTTCCACCCTGACCCCAGAGCTACAGTCCGCTGCCCCCAGCCTCTCTCTGCACCCTCGTCCCCTCTTAGAATCCTTCTCTCCTTTCCACATCATGCCCTTGGGGCTTTGCTCTCACTATACCACCCTTTCTTACCATGATTTCTATCTCTGATAATCAGCCCCATCTGCCTTAACCTTCCATCTGTGTGAACACATGCATTACCATTGGTCATGCATCTCACATCAAATAGACATGTGTTTTCACGAAGCCCTCTCTCTTACCAAAGACTGGATGTGTACATTGAACACGGCATCACCACCTATCATGTTTACTTTGAAGTCATGAACATTTACACCAGCCACACGTTAGCTTAGAACATTCCCATTGACATGTACATCTGTGTTGCTATTTAAACACATTTATGTTGGACGGCCAAGGAGGGCTGCGGGTTTGCAGATAACACAGGCTGCTATCCTATATTACTGCCAGCTCTGATCCAAACAGCCTTTCTTAGCTTGCAGGACTGATCGTCATTCCTTAGATGTGTCTTAAAGGCACTGTCCCTCAGTTTGGACTTGAGGGTACACAGATCAGGATCCACAATAGCACATGCAGAGCTGAAGGCCTCCTGGCCTTACAGGGGTGCCCCAGGGTGTGTGTGTGCAAGATTTCTGGTGGCTGCTGGGTTGTGTACCAGCAGGTTTGAGGCCCAGGCCAGGGTTCCTGTTGTCGTCTCCTCTAGTCTTTTGGCCACAGGGAGCAGATTAGAATCCCAGAGGAGCAAGGGCCTGCCTGTGGTCTCCAGCCCTGGAGAACAGGATGAGCAAAAAAACCCTTGGGAAGGAGGCATGTATTGCTCAGCATGGTCCTGGGGGCCCTCAGGCCCAGTTCCTGTGTTGCTACCCAGGGCTCAGCCTGTCTAATTTCCCCTGCTTAGCAGGGTCCTGAGGTCCAGAGAGGGCAGGTCAGAGGCTGAGTCAGGCTTGGTCTGGAGGTCCATACCCCTTAGCCTCAGGAATCAGGTTGGGGTCAGGATCAGGCCAGGTCATCTTGTGATTAGAACTGCTGTCTAATGTTTTCTTGGCAACAGCAATCAGCATGGAGTAGAGCCCAGCTTTGAAATGAGAATGTAGACGAGTGTGGTTTCAAATATTGATTCTCCCATTACCAGCCATCTGGAGGGCAGTAGGGGGTCGCAGCTGGCAGAGTGAACATGGGCATGGTTGTATGGGGGGATATTCTGCTCTACCTGCCCAGCTCAGTGGCCTTGGGCTAGTGACTTCCCTGTGAGCCTCAGTCTTCCCCTCTGTAAAATGGGCTCAGCAATGTATCTGCCTCATTGGTTCACTGCATGTGAAGGGTCTACCACAGTACCTGGCATGCAGCAAGTGCTCCTTAAATGCCAGCTCTGTGTTTAGTGTTAGTACTATAATTACTGTTGTATCTGAGTGGTGTTGGTGCTCAGTCTCCTCATCTGTAAAATGGGCTTAATGATGCTACCGAGGGCCCCAGTTGCCCACCTGATGCCAAAGTTCTACCCTTTACTACCCTTCTCCTCCCACTGCTGTGTGACTGCCCCGTCTTTCCAGATACCCCGGAACAGAGCCCAGAGAGGGAGAAGAAAGAAGGAGACAAGGAAATAAATATCTCAGCGTCCACCTGTCATTTAGCAATGGTGGCGTCAGTTTTCATAGAGAAGGGGAATCTGCAAAGTAGTCAAAAAAATATTTCCTCTGTGACTCCAGCAGCCCAGCTGTTCTTTTTCAGGAAAAGTGCTGAGGGCTGAAAATAAAATAAAGGAACAATGATAGAAAGACACAAGGAAAGAAGGGAGGAAGGGGGGATGGAAGGGAGTGGTAGGCAAAACAGACAGAGAGAGGGCTTGGGGCATGGCATCAGAGAGGGGACCAAGGCTTGGCCGGTGCCTGTCTCAGGCTGCCTGGAACGTCCTTCAGTGAGGCTGGCATCGCCCCACTACAGGCTCAAGTGGAAGAAGCCGTCTCTGATCGTTAACACTGGGATTTTTTTATGCGTCTTCCTGCTCAATTTCAGGGAGCCCGTTGGGCCCCTTGGCCTTTTAGAAAAGGACACATCTCATCAATGAGGTAAACACTGCCCTCAGTGCTGAGGAGGGAGGACGTGGAGAAGAATTCCCAGGCTCCCACTCAGCCTCTGACCATATTCTGCCTCTGACCATATTCTGACTCTGACCACATTCTGGGCAGTTGTGGCTACTCCATGGGCCTTGTGTACGCCCTGTCTTACCTTCATGGCTTTGCACCTACTGTTCCTTCCTCCTAGAATGTCTGTCGTGTTCTCTGAAGGTCAGGATCCTACCACTCCTGAAAGACTGCCTCCTCCAGGGAGACCTCTGGGATTTCCTCCCTCCCTGCTCTGATCACTACTTATCTTGTGTCAGACCCTCTCATGAACTGGACCTGCCTCTCCACTGCCCTGGCAGATGAAATGGGATCCTTTCAGCTCTAGCTTCCTAGTGCCTTCTTTGGGGGACAAGATAGCACAGGGGGTCATAGCAGAGGCCTGGTCTGGGAGGCTCCAGGGGCCTTGATTCTCAGCCAGGCACCCACCTGGCCCTAGACTCCCACCAGGGAGGCTACAAGAGAAACCTTTCTCCCAGCTTCAGCATTAGTACCTATAAAATAGGCAGTTAGGCAAATGAATCCTAGGTCCCCCACTACACACCCAACCAGCTGAGAGCCTTCCCCAATCTTCACACTCTATGCTGGGATGTTCCTGGGTCCCACTTCCTTCCCTGCGACCATGGGTAAATTACTGTGCTTCTCCGTGCCTCTGTGTCCTCACCTGTAAGATGGAGACACTTGGAACACGATCCTCACAGAGCTGTTGAGAGTAGGAAATAAGTGAATGCCTAGATTACAGGAGGGCCCTGGTACCTGGCACAGAGTAAATGCTCAGGAAGCATTAGGCATTTCTATTTTTCTCCACTGTCTGTGGTGGGGCCCGCCTCTCTTTTGGGCCTTGTTTGGAGGAGCACACGGTACCTGGCTGCCAGCCAATCCCAGCCCCATCTCTTGTGACTGTCAAAGTCCCTGCCCTTCCTGGGGTGCTCCCTGGACAGAGACCCCAGGGAGGACACCTGATGCTGGAACCACAGGCGGTGGGGATGGAGATGGAGAAGGGTCATGGCAGGCTCAGCATGGGGAGATATCTGAGCCAGGGGCTGACCCTCAGGCCACGCCCTGAATGTGGGTTTTACTGGTCTGTTTCCAGGAGAGACGGCCTGCTGGGCTCTGCTCTGGTCCTCCGGGGTGTGGGGAACTGCAGGTTCCCACCTGGGCTCCACGTGCTCAGAGCTGTGTGACCTGTATTGGGAGCACCGACAGAGAGGTGAGAGGCGGGAAAGGAGTCCTTGACCTCTCAGTGGACTGTGAGTTGCAGCCCAGTCTGCTCCCCCCGGCTCATGTTTCCTCATCCCTGCCCCCAACTCAGCTCTCTTGGTTGCCATGACAGCAGGGTGCTGGGAAGCAGGACTCCTTATGGGGACAGAACCAGAGTTTGCCAGCATTATGCCAAGAGTGGAGGTGGGGCCGTGCCTTCGTGAACACACCTGGGTCCTCCGGCACACTGGCATATGCTAGAGTAGCGGTGGGGGCCGTGTGTTTCGGTGGACTCCCTGGTTCACACACGCTTCCCTGACATGTAGCTACAGCAGAGACAGGAACCAGCTGTGCCTTAACTGACTATGGGGGCCGTAGGTGCATTTGCCCCTCCAGGAGGTGGGTATCTACCCCTGTCACACCCCCAAGGCCCTTCTCGTGTCACTGGCCCCTTCATGAAGCAGGCAGGCTTGGCAGTACCATCCTAATCCATAGATGGGGAAACTGAGGCTTACTCAGGCACTCATGTGTTTGCTGGACTCTCGCGGGAATTCCAGCCATGCTGAGGCTCTCCTGGGGCCTCCTGGCTCCTACAGCAGAGGAAGTGTCTGGGGGTCCTTTGGGATCCTGTGCTCCTGGGATCCACTGAGGAGGACAGGCTAATGTCTGCCACCAGGGGAGAATTAGCAGCAAGATGTTGAGCTATTTCTTCTCTTCACTCTCCATTTCCCAGAGCTAATTGATGGCTACGGGAGGGCTGCTGGCCTTTCTAAAGTGGGTCTGGAGCCTACTCTCTAGGGGGACTGGGAAGCTGTGTAGTGAGCACAGGTGTGGGCAAAGCCAGGGAGGCAGCAGGAGGGACCAACCTGCCAGGGGGATGGGCGGGCCTGAATTTGTTCACGGAGCTTCCCACACTTCAGACGCTCGCTGGCATTTATCTTTAGCCATGAGATGTGCAGGTACCCCTCCACCCCAACACACTCCTCCGGCATGTTAACTAAATGTGGAGCTGTCCCTGCCAAGTTCAAGGGTGGGGAGAGGCAGCTGGGCACTGGTGGGATGGGTGGTGATGAGCGCCACCTCCACCTGCTGCTTAGGCCGCCTCTGGGGAGGGAGGCAGTGAGACAGAGCAGGCCTGGGGTCAGCCCTCTGCTCACCCTGCTGTGGACTCCTCAGTCCCCTGAGTTGGGAAGTGGGTGGTGGGGGGGAGGAAGGAGGCTTCCTGACAAGCCAGTTTCAGGGGATGTGCTTATGCAAGGAGTGTCTGGGTGTGCCAAGAGGGGGGTCCACAAGTCTGTGAGTCACTGGGAAATTTCCCAAGGGCACACCAGGCCTCTCTTCCCACTTGCCTGATGAGCACCACGACAATGCAGGTATTTATGGCTGGTTTTCACACCCCAGCAGGTGGTGTGAACACACTGCATCTGAGTGTATGAGCCCATGCTTTGGTTCAGTGTGGGGGCCCCCCTTTGTCTGGGGCCTTCTAGATGTCTCCACCTCAGGCTGCTGCCTGAGCCACATCATTTACCCCTTAGAAAACATTCCAACTAGGGTGTCCTCCTTCCATTCCCAAACCTCTGTGACTGTCAGCAGGGCCAGATCTGGCTACTATTCCTGGCTCCACTGACTAGGACAAGTCACTTCCTGTTTCTGAGCCTCAGTTTCCCTATCTGTGAAATGGGCACAGTAGTGCCCTCTGTACATGTTGCTGAAGGAATTGAGGGTACCAGCCAGTACTGTGTCCACCAGCTTCAGGAGTGACCAGTGAGACGTCAACCAGGCCTCAGCCCTGCTTTGGGGCCCATTTCCTGTGCTAGGGCACATGTGCTAGGTTCTTTCTTGCCCTCCTGGTGTCACTCATACTTCTATCTGTGCCACCCTCATTTCCTTGGTTATAGAAATGCCACGTTAGGTAGTAGGCCCGGAAGGGGCAGATAGATACTCGGGTCTGCCTTTGGAACTCCTGGAACCAGGGTACACCCGTCACTCACCTGCCCTTCAGGCTCTGGTCAGCCAGTTGTGGGAGGTGGGCTCTAGACCACATGGGCAGAGAGGGGATTGAGAGGGTGGGCACGATCTAGGTGTAGACCACAATTTCTGCTCCTCTCCAGCACAGCTGGAAACCCTGAATGGGGACTTGGGTTTTCCATCTGTGGACTGACGGGGCTTTGAGAATGGGGAGATGCAGAAAAGTCCTGTTCAGGTCACTTAACCCTGACATACAGAACCGAAATGACACATCACATTCAACAGTGATACAAACAGAACAGATTTGCAATACAACACTGTTATAATAATAATGATAAAATCATAGCACAAAAAACTGGATACACACAGAGCAAACATCGCCACACCAACTAGATTCATGTTCACAACGGTGCACTCTCTTGAAGGTTGATCATGACACTGGGCCCTGTTCTGGGGTTTTGAATGGGTCATATGCCATTTAATCCTTATGACATACATTTACCTTTGGAGCAGGTAAAGGAACTTGCCTAAGTGCTCTGCCCATAGGGCTCCATGTTCCAGAAGGTTCTCCCACTCATCACACTCACCCATATCCCTGTTTCCAGATATATCATCCCCTTGCCCAATCTCATACTGGAGAGAGAGGTAATAGGAGGGCAAAAGGCCCAGGGGTCCTGCTGGGGGTGGCCCAGGCTCTCAGAAAGGATGCCTGGGTTTCTCATATCCCTACCTGAGATCTTCCTCTGGTCCTAGCTGCCTCTGGGCCAGAGCTGTGGTGCCTCTCGGGGTGGAAACACTCAATCAGGGAGCTTGGGGTGCGTCCTCCCAAGGGCCCACCTTCCCTGATGTCAGTGCTGTGACTGGTGGACAGCACACTCAAGAATGGCAAGAAAGGGGGTGCAGCTCACGTAGCCGAGAGACCCAAGGAGGTGCCATGGACCTGAGGCTCCTGACCTCCCTGTGTGTTCACCCTCCAACCTTCCCTAATGAGCCTCTCTTCCCCGCCGTGTAACCTGACTGTTGCTGATGGTCCAGCATTCCCTATCAAGGTCTGACCTAGCTAAGGGAGGCGAGAGGGTCCTTATCACCTTTGAGGGTTGCCCAGCCCTCAGTCCTACCCCCAGGGCTCTGTGATTCCCCTGACCCCCTGGTCAGCCCTATTCTCCCTCCGATCCAGACCAGACAGCCTCCCTACTCTCCACTTCTCAGCTCCTAGCTCCAGCCAGGGGGCGTGGTGAGGTCCATCTGTCGCTGGCCCAGGAGTCTGGCTTGCCTTTCTCTCCTTGACCCTGTAAGAGAAGGAGAGTAAGACAGAGTGATGGAGAGAGAGACAGAGATAGAGGGACAGACCCTCTAGTGGTCAAGGAGGGACCAGTGTGGATCTCCGGTAGCCATGAAGGTGTGACCTGATCACACCGCCCCCCCCCCCCCCACCAGCAAACGTGCACATCAGCCTGTAACCACTCTATGCAGCTTCTATATGCTCTGCCTATTTAGTTTGGTGCAGACTTTGAAACCAGATAGACATGTTCCAGTTCCCCAACATCTGACTTTTGTGACCTGGGCAAAAGATGTTCCTTCTCCAGGTGGGGGTAGGGGGAGGTGTCCTTAGGTTCTGAGTAAGCACCCAGCCCCAAGAGCCGTCGCTCCAAAGTGCCTCCATCCTCTCTGTCCAGGCCACTGTCATCCCACTGGGCAGGTGGCAGGTAGACAAGCAGGTGCCTGGGGCTGGGAGTTCTCAGGCAGCAGGCGTGCTCCTGGGAACCCCACACCACAGTGGCCGTTGGCATGCTCGCACCCCAACAGTCACAGCACAGTGCCCAGCACCCAGTGTGACAGTGTAAGCCTCCCACTTCCTCCGGGCTGAGCCCAGCAGGTGTGGGGAGAGGCAGGAGGGCCTGGCTCTAGGCATCAGCACTGACTTGCTGTGTGACCTTGGGCAGTGACGATGCCTCTCTGTGCATCTGCAAAGCAGGCCATGGTGGGACAGAGCAGCCCTGCGCCAGATAAGATAAGGGGTGCAGAGGGAACCCCTGGAGGAGAGGCCCACCCCAAAGCATAACTGATAGAAACTCTCAGGATTCCTTTCTTTCCTCCGGAAGAAGGAAACTGCTGACAGAAGGAATGCTCTCCTGGGGGTATTTCTGCTGCTGGAAGCCAAGCCCAGGCAGGGGTCAGGCCTGCCCTTAGCTCCCTGTGTGGTCTCAGGCAGGTTATGGGGGCGGGGAGGGGGGGATCTGGCTGCTCTCCTGGGTGCCCTCCCTATTCCCAGGAAAGAGACCCTTTTGTCTTGTGTGGCCCTTAGCAGAGCTGATCACAATGTGGGCACCCACATTCAGGCTGACTGGCTGCACCTCCTGGAAGGAAGCATTCTAGAGACCACAGACCTCCCAGGCTGAGAGACAGTAAGGTTCAAGCTCTTTATCATCCAGGAGCCAAAATGCTTGCTTTCCCAACCTCCCTCCTACCCTGCTACTCCCCCAAGGTCTCTCTCTCTCTCTCTTTCTCTGGCCCTGGAGTATCCCCTATCTTCTTCCTCTGTTCCCTGGGGTGGGGCTGCCCTGTGTGTGGTGGAGCCTGGGGTGGCCAAGCCCTGGCAGCTGGACTCCTTTCCCCTCCTCAGCTGTCTTTCTCTTCCTCCTAATGTCCTGCAGGCCTTAAATGAAGCATAAACAGAGCCTGGCAGAGGGAAGCCTCATTAGGCCTGATCTAATTAGAAGCCCCTCTGAGGGTGGGGTTGGACAAGGGAGGTAGAGGGGGCGTCCTATACACAAGGGCCTATGTGCACCCAGAGTATCGCATACATATGCTCTTAGGATCCTCCCCACAGTCCTCCAAGAGGCACGGCTAGACCCAGGTAGCATGAATGGGAAGTGGCTCAGAGAGGGTGGGTGACTTCCCCAAGGTCACACAGCCGGCAGGTGGCTCTCCTGTGATGCGCATCCTGCGTGTCTGGCCCCAGCATCCGGTTCTTCCCAGTAACCCCAGTCAGCCTCAGTGCATCAGACTGGGCAGGACCTCAGTCTCAGGACACAGCTTCTCTGTGTCCTCTGGACATTTGGTCCAGCCTCTGCTTGTACGTTGCCGTGAGGGGAGTTCACAGCCCATCTGGGGGCTCTTTACATCTGTGGGCCTCCTCTCTTTCCCAGGACCACTTGACTCCACAGTGAGTCAGGATGCTAGATTGGGGCAGGGAGGGGGTGGCCAGTCTCTCCACCTCTCTCTCCACACCCACCCTCATCCATTCTTCCCTCTGCAATCAGGGAGGCTGTGGGGGGAGCCCACACAATGCCAAGCGGCAGGCTGCCCCTTTGTTAGTCTTAGCTAACAAGCTGTTTATGGGTGCGACATGACACCTGCTTTCTTCTTTATAACTTCAATAATTTATGGGCATATTAGCAGCCAGGCGCTGCCCTGGGTCCCAGCCATACGGGACGGGCGGCGATACAGCCGGGTTCCTCTGCTGATATTTACTCTCTCCCACCATCAATTATTAAGACACTCTCCTTCATTTTTGCACATAATTACATGCGCCGTTATGGTTCGAACTCGCCTGCTCTTAATCCCTCTGGAGAGGGGCCCTGCCTTTCCAATAGGGCTGAGCTGGCATGGGGACCCAGCTGGTTAGAGAACCCAGCACGCAGACATTCTCCCTACCTGAGAGAGAGATGGTGGCAGCCTCAGCCCCCTAGCCCCTTCTCAGCTGAGCTGGAACCGCCTTGGTCTTTGCTGGCTTCCATGGGGTCGGCTGTCTCTCCCCACCGTCCCAGGGCCCTGCCTTTGCCCCTGGTGTTCTCTGTTGGGGTTCCATCCCCCACCTTCTGTCTGCTGGTTGACTCCTTACTGACTCTTTGGATTTCAGCTCAGCTATCACCACCTCCTGGTTATCTATCCTGCCTCCCTAGCGCCTGCTCTGTGTATGCACGACGCCCCATGCGTCCCTCACCTCAGTCTAGATGGCGCTGTGCTGTCTTGTGCAGGAGATCAAGGCTCTGGTGCACAGAGAAAGCCGCAGCATTAACTGAGGATATGAATGAGAGAATGGATGGATGAATGCCTTCACCTGCTTCATCATTAATGAACCCACTGAAGCAACCACCGCCCCCTCTCATCCAGGAAACCTGTCCTGATTGCTCCAGCCACACACACCTCTCTCTCCTCCCAACTTCTCCAAATCTTCCTGGTCTGGGCCGGGATCTCCAGAGGGCAGTGAGGCCTGGACCCTTCCCATCTATGCCCCTAACACCAAACAGAGGGCAGGTCAAGGGTGGAAGGAGGGCAAATCCTGACAATCTCAGTTCTACTGTGTGACCTGGGGAAGTTGCTCACCCCCTTGATTATATGGGGATCATCGTTCCTACCTTCCTGGGTTGTGGTTGAGGCTTATGAGCTAATTCAGGAAAGCACCTAATATAGGGCCCAGCATATTGTAGGTGCTCAAGCAATATTCCTTAACTTCAACCACTGTCTGTGAATGCAGTCTGTGCAAAATTGAGCTGCGCTGAATTCTGTTGAATGGAACCATTATTATTCACACCTCCTTTTGTCCGTGTGCATATGTGTGTGCTTAGTCACATCCAACTCTTTGCAACTCCGTGGACTGTAGTCTGCTAGGGCCTCTGTTTATGAAATTTTCCAGGCAAGGATACTGGAGTGGGTTGCCATTTCCTACTCCAGGGAATCTTCCTGACCCCCGGGATTGAACCTGCATCTCCTGCATTAGCAGGTAGATTCTTTACCACTGTGCCACCTGGGAAGCCCCCTCTTATTCATACCTCCTTGTTTTTAGTCTCTCCTAGCCAGCCCCAGGCTTGGTTCATGGGGGCCTCTGCAAATATTTCAGATTGATTAATCAAGACTTTCCCAGTGTCTCAATCCACACCGAGGAAGAGGGAGGCAGGGGGCAAGTCTCTCCCATGCTACAGAATAGACTGAGGCCTGAGAGGTAATGTGGCCTCCCCCAGTTCAGTGACAAAGTGAGGAGCCAAGTCCTGGTGTCCCACTGGACTCCAGGAAAATCTCCCTGAAGACCTTGTGCCTCAGTTTTCCCCTCTGTAAGATGAAAGAATAATAGAATGGACCCCGTGGGGTTGTGGAAAGGATTAAATGAGTGACTTATAACCACTGTGCTCATGGTAAACCATCAGCATGGGGTTCAGGCCAACACTACACCTCCCCTGCCTTTCTCCCTAGAGGTAACACTCCCCTGGAGTCAGAGTTGTTCATTCTTGTGCGTGTGTTTATGCTTTTAAAATATATAGAGAGATATCCACACATCATTTACAGGGTTTGGGGCTTGTTTCTAAACCTTCTATAAATGGTGCCATCTTTGATTTTTTCCTCAACATTGTGTCTGGGAGAGTACCCACACTGAGACGTGTGGCGCTAGGTTGTCCATTTTGAATGCTGTGTAGTATTCCACTGCATGGTATGCCACACTCTGTTCATGCCTTCTCCCTGTAATGGGCCTTTGGGGGAGTCCCGATTTTTCACTACTACAAACACTGCCCTTGGGATCATTCTCATGCTTGTCTTCCGTGGAAGTGCTTCTCCAGGTCGTATACCCAGGAGGGAATTGTTGGGTCATAGAATGTGCATCTGCTCAACTTTATTAGATAACCACCTAGTTGCTGTGTCATTCTTCACCTTGACTGGCAGCAGGCACTTTTTCTGCATTATCTCAAGGCTCCCAGCCATATTGGGAGAAAGGAATTTGTATGCCCACTTGACAGATGCAGCGTGTATTAGTTATCTCCCCTTGTTGCGTAACAAATCATTCCAAAACATAGAGGTTTAAAACAACAAATATTTATTTTCTTACAGTTTCTGTAGGTCAGGAATCCAGGTGAGCCTTAGTTGGGTACCTCTGGCTCAAGGTTTCTCACAAGGATACAATCAAGGTGTCCACCAGAGCATCAGTTATCTTAAGGTTGGACTTGGGGAGGGCTGCTTTCAAGCTTACTTGTGTGGCTATTGGCATGTCTCAGGCCCTCCTGGAGTGTTGGGTTAGAGACATCAGTTTCTTTCCATTTACACTTCTCAGCAGGACAGCTAAAACATGGCAGCTGGCCTTTGTCATAGTGAATAAGCAAGTGATGGAGAGAGGGTACCCAAGATGGAAGCCACAGTCTTTCTGTAATCTAATCTCAGAAGTGACATCCCACGGCTTTGGCCATATTCTGTTCACTAGAAGTGGGTCAGTTAGTCTAGCCCACAATCAAGGGGAGGAGATTGCACAAGGACTGGGGAATACCAGAATACAGGGACCATTTGAGGACATTAGGAGCTGCCTATCACAGGGCAGCTGAGGCTCAGAGAAGCGAAGTGACTTGCCCAGGGTCACACAGCGATTAGAGACAGAGCCAGGACCAGAACTCAAGGCTGCCTGGCTCTGGGGCTGGACGTCTTCCGAGCTGCCATACTGCCTTTGGCTTAAGTTAATAACAGGTTCCGACTTAAGTTAATAAACAAGTCTCCTGCACAACAGAACTCAAGACAAGTGCTTAATAAATGGATTTGCTAATAGTGCTGTCTGTTTACACACATTAGCTCAAGTTCCCCCTGACATGATCCGCGGGGACAGCCAAGCCCAGGCTCTTGGGAGAAGTCTCTCTGCCAAGCCGGGAGCCTAGATTCCCAAAGAGCCAGGGAGTGTCCCTTTATACAAACTACTTTTTATATTTGCTTTTTGTTTTTGCTCTCAATTTAATCATTTGGATATTATGTGTGTGTGTTTGTGTGTGTGTGTGTTTAATGGCGTGCACGGCTTCCCTGTGTTCTCAAAGAGAGCTAACTTCAAGGTCAGGAATATGAGTTATTGCCCTGGAGGGACTTCAGGGTGGACTGAGGAGCCCCTTCACTGACTGGCCTCAGACAGATTTCCTGCATCTCAGTCATTATGGATGCAGCAGCCGGGCGCCAAGCTCAGCAGGCTGAGGCGGGGCAGTCCCAGGACCTCATCTCTGCCGTGGGCTCTCCAGGAGGCTTTGGCCTCCCCCAGTCCTCGGTGCAATTCCAACTAGTGGAGGCTGCTGCCCACATTGTTTCTAGATAAGTGAATGTCACTGATGCTGGAACATTTCCAAAGGAGGCGTGGGTGATGGAAGCCCCTGAGAGGAGGGGAGGTGAGAATTGGGGATTCAAGAGTATCCATGCCCATCCCCCTCCATTCCTTGGCCCCCCTTTCCAGAGGAATCCATGGCTTCTTCCTGATGAATGGATTTCAGTTGAGTGTAATTTGCACACACCAGACTCTCTGGAATCTGGGCTTCAGGCTCTCTGAGGAAACTGGAGGAGACACAAGATCAATCTCTGCCTTCAGGGTGTTCCTGATTCTCGGAGAATAAGGAACTCAGCCCAGGCTTCTCCTGATGGGAATGTGAAAGGGACCTTAGGGTAGACCCCGGCCTTAACAGAGGATGGGCTGAAGGGTCGGAGGAGGGTAGACTCCTGTCTTTACAGATGATGGGCTGCAGGGTCAGGAGGCAAAGCGCAGCCATAACAGTATGTATAATAACTATAAAAAGTACCTAAGTTTATCAGGTACCTACTGAGTGCCAGGCCCAGCAGCAAGTACAGGGTGTACATTCAGTCCTCTGTATCCACAGGTCATATCCACAGACTCGGAAGGCCAGCTGTAAGGGACTTGGGCATCTGCGGATTTTGGTATCTGCGTATTGTCATGAGATCTCACACCAGCCCATGAAATGGTCCTACTGATGCGCCCCATTTTACAGAGGAGGGACTGAGGCTTAGAGAGGCGCCCAAGGATACAAAGGCCAGCTCAGAGCAGGAGACAGAGGGGCTCAGAGCAGGCTTCTGGAAGGAGGGGGCCACACAGTGTCCTGCCTTGGAAGGGGAGTGGGTGAAAGGATTCAAGGAAATGGGTCTTGGGTCTAAGAATCTAAGAAAGCTGTTAGTGATAAATAAAAGGATGCCCCAAGGAATGGAGGGTGAGCTTTTCACATTCCTGCCCTTGGAGTCTTGGCTTCAGCCTCTACCCCCGGTGGGTGTCCCTCCATGTCAGCCAGCACATCTCCTCATCCAACTGAGCCAGCCACTGTGTAAATAAGTCCCCTGCATGCCAGCTGCCCCAGGCAGGACAGAGAGCTAGGGCTCACCTGGACAAGTGACCTTGAGTAAGTCCTTTCCCTTTTAGGTACCTCAGCCAGACCTTCTGTTACATGTCCAGGTGGGACCCTGGAGTCCCTGAGTCCCTTCTGGCTCTTAGGGAAGGGCTGAAGAGAGAGCAGGAAGGTCTTAACCCTGGTCCCAGCTCTATGCCTACCTCTTAGAGAGAACTTTCCTGCCAGCCCCCTCAGGTGTCACCCCATTCCTCACCCCCTCCATAGCTGCGCCAGCACAGGGCTCTGACCTATGGATTTTCTGCCACTTCCTGATCCACTTCGCTTCAGCCTGAGTCTTCAGGACTTCATTACACAAGCAGCCTCGGCAGCCCCAACATGGAAGGCTGTGAGAGACTTGCAGGGCTTTCTGGGTGGCTCCTGGAGGCTACAGGGCCCCCCACCTTCTGGGCTCCAGCCTTCCAGGGATTCAGGGTCTTCTTTCAAGGAGCCCCCTCTTACAGCTTCATTCCACTCTCCCCATAGAATCCCCAAAGCTTAGAGATCCCCCAGGCCAACTGTTTATTGCCTAAGTGGGAAGACGTGCACCTAGAGAGGGTGGTGACTCCCTCCAAGGTGACACAGCAAATGAATGAGTGCTCAGAATCAAATTTGTGGCCTCAAATGGGATACAGGGTCCACCTGCTCCAAGGGACCTCCGGCTAGATGCTGGCTCCAACCCACTTCCCCAGCCCTGCTCCATGACCAGTGCCACTTGCCCAGCCCCCATCTGCCTCCCTGGCTCCTGGTCTCCTCTGTTTTTCTTACTAATTAGAGGTCTCAGCAATGACTCCACTGTCCCAGCCATTTTAGAGCTGTCATTAATTTCAAGTGCCTTCAGAAATAATCATCATCGTAAAACCCTGAGAGCTGCTGGGATGCAAGTGGGCAGGACTAGCATGAAGCAGGCGTGCTGGCAGGCCAGTGTGTGCCACCCATTCCTGCCTGTGCCACGGGGAATAGGTCCTGTCTGCTTCCCAGAGTGGGGAGAGGGGAGCTTGTGCTCTGACACCACACACACAAAGCTTCAAAGCCCAGCTCTGCTTCTTATACAGAGTAAACCTGGACAAGTCACTAGCCCTCCCAGAGCCTCAATTTTTTCATCTGTACAATGGGGATAGCAATCTCCATCTTGAAGTGAGATGAAGTACAGCTCAGACCCTAGCTCACAATAAGAGCTCTATAAATGTTAGAGGCCCCAGCCCTCCTCCTGAGTCCCCTGACAAATCTCCAGCTTCACTTTGCTGGGAGCACTCAGGCATCAGCAGGCTGACTCCTTCCAGCCATCAATTCCTGCGTGACTGGGTCTTGCCGAGTTTTCACCTGGAAGCTGAGATCTGCTGTATGCCCACCCATAAGACGTGCTGTCTCAGGCCAGCTCTTGGAGCTCCTAGTCTGAGGACAGGGAGGGAGGAGACTGGACTCATGCCTCTAAGGGCATTTCAGCCTGAGGAGGAGAGACAGGAATAGAAGCAAATGGTCTTAGTTTGGTCTTGCAATGCAGGTGGGAACCAGGAATAGGGCATGCCAAGCAAGTGGACCAGTAAGGACGAAGGCTCGGAGGTGTGGGTGAACACTGTTCAGCTGAAGCTACAGGGCATGGTCTCTGGGTCTTGGGCTGGGCCTTCCTAATCCACATTCTTCCTGGTCTTGGTGTCCCTAAAAGGACTGTGTTGGGGATCACCCCATGAGATAGGAGTGGAAAGATATCTGTTCCCACTGACAGTCCTCCTACCCCATGGGGTCTCTGGTGACAAGGCCAGGGGTGTGTACTATTACCAGGCCCAGGCTAGACCCTCAAAAAGGTCTTTTTCTAAATACTTCCCCACAGAGCCTTCCCTTCCCCATCATTTCCACTGGTGAAATAAGATGAACAGTGCTGGGAGGGGTCATTTCTTTTAGCTAGATGGAGGGGAAGTGGCTTGGATACTCTTCACGTGGAGGACTAAGACTCTGGGGCAGTTTCTCGGAGACACAGCACTTCCGTGGTCCCCGCTGTCTCCACGGTTTAGAGGGACAATCGTGGCCCACCAGAAGGCCTCATCCCAGGACACCAACTTCCTCAGCCGGCACCTGGGGGTGGGGGCGGGAGCGGTGGGCTCTCCCCCATTTCTCCCTCGAGATCACTGAGGCGGGGAGCAGGTGAGTCGGGGGCGGATAGAAGCCTCGGCCGCGCGGTGTCTGCGTCAGTCGCCGCACCAGGAATAGCCCCCGCCCCCGCCCCCGCCCCGCAGCGGGTCTGAGCGCCCGCCGGGTGCCTGGCAGAGCCTTTACGCAGGAGCTAGAGCGCGTCTATTCCTGTCGGGCTGGTGGGAGGAGGCGGCGCGGGAGGCGGGAGCTTCGTAACTCACAAACAGCCGGGGTTGGGGAGCTGGGGAGCCTGGGACCGGGGTCCAGGCGGCACAGAGTCAAGGGGCCGGGGAGTCGCCTGCGGGGCTGTTGGAGGGAAGGCGACTCCTGTGTTGCCTCCTCTCTTCCCTTCCCGCCTTTTGTAGGTCCCTCTGCCCAGCCTGCCCCCTGCTGGTTTACTCGGAGCCCCGGAAAGCAATTCAGATTCCCTTTCCAGGCTTTACTAGCTGTTCAACCGCACGGAAATGACAGAACCTCTCTGAGCCTGGGTTTCCTTCTTTATGTCACAGGGGGAACCACAGCGTCTCCTCCCAGGGTTGTCGGAGGATGGACGCAGAGTGCACAGCACAGCGTCCTCACTTGCTAGGAGGGGCTTCAGCTAGGCCTGGGATGTGGATGGACACGGAATACAGCAGATGATTCTCCAGGCAGGACTGTTCAGAGCTGTGGTGTGGCCGTGAGCCTGAGAAGGACCCAAACTCTGTTTAGCTAGACCAGGTCTGTGCAATTTCCTGGGCTGTGTGTGAGGCTGAACAGTGGAGAAGCAGGTGCTGGGGGTAGGGGGACACTA
This sequence comes from Antilocapra americana, assembly GCA_007570785.1. Taxonomy (NCBI): domain Eukaryota; kingdom Metazoa; phylum Chordata; class Mammalia; order Artiodactyla; family Antilocapridae; genus Antilocapra; species Antilocapra americana. The sequence continues at coordinate 4,500,037 of ML661900.1, read as the reverse complement.
CCACCATGCTAGCCAGGTAACTGCGATGAATGTCAGAATCCATGGGGAAGGAGGTGAGGTCCCGAGGGTCGTAGCCCACTCTGCAGGCTTCCCCTAGACACCCCCACCAGCCGATTCTCTGTATCTGCGGGTCAAAGAGGACCTGGATCTTTGAGGAGAGGTCCCATTCCTTGGGCCTATTCTAGAATGCGCCTTAATTCAGGATCCCCTGGATCTTTGGAGAGCGGTATGGGGGACAGCCAAGACAAGCCGGAGGCTCTGCGTTGCCCTCTGCTGGTCTCTGGGTGCAGTGCCCGCGGCCCAGCGGTCTGCTGCCCTCTGCTGGACGGGAAGCCAGGCTGGGCGGGGACCCAGGCTGCAAAAGAGGGCGCGAGACCTAGCTCTGGGTAGAGCCGCGGGGCTAGCGTGCCTTCTCCGGGGTCCCCCGGAGCTTCCCGGCTGCCAGGATGTAGGCTCTCCCAGGATGCGCAGACAATTCCGAGAAGAGGGGACAAAGCGCAGGCAGGACTGAGGCTCCTGGCCTGACCTGGTCGGGGAAACCCTGCGGGTTCATGTGCGTGTGTCGGCTCCCCACGGCAGTGTGCAGTGACCCTAGTGAACACGTGTGAACACACTCACGCGCTCCCAAGTACACGCAAGCAGCCACACGCGAGGGTGCGCACACACACCCAAGAGGACCGCAGATGGGACTCCCCGGGGCCCCGCTGGCCCGGACCGGGAGGGGGGCGGCCGTAGGCTGGGCTGGAGCACCGGGACGCTGCCCGCCCCACCCCGTCCCCCCGCCTAAGGCTGACGCGTCCCTAGCTCGCGCCCCCTCGCCAGCTTCGCTGCCCCATCCGAGCAGGGCGGTAGTCGGGGCGCTTCTCGCTCTCCGCCCCCTTCTCTGAAAGGAGCGGAGCTCCCCACCTTACCTCCCCCCTCCCTCGGTTTTGCGGCCGCGCCTTCTCCTCCCCCGCCCCGCTCCCGCCGCTCGCTCTCTCCCTCCCTCGCTCGGTCCCTCCTCCCTCCCTGGCTCGCTCCTCGCTGCTCGCGCTCCCTCCCCGCGCCGCGGCAGAGCGCGGAGCCCGGGCGGGAGCCGGCGCGGGAGCCGGAGCGGGCGGCCGGCGACAGAGCAGGCGGCGGCGGCGGCGGCGGCCGGTCGTGGTCCCGGTCCCGGGGCGCGCGGAGTCCCCACCCGCGCCGCTCCGGCTCCTCTCCAGACGCGGGGCTCCTAGCAGCATGCGCGGCCGCTGCCCGCTGGCCTCAGCCCTGGCCCCGGCCCCGCTGCGGAGCGCGCCCGGCCTCGACCCCGGCCCCAGCGGCAGAGGTGGCGGCGGCGGCGGCGGCTCCAGGCCGGCCCGGGGCGCAGAACTAGACTCGTAGAGCCCACGTCGCGCTTTCTGAGCGCACCCGCGCCTCCGCCCGCGGGGGCCGCGGCCTCCTGCCACCCCACTCCCCGGCCCTTGCCCGGCCCCGGCTTGGCTCCCGCCCGCGTGGGGCAGACAGACGGACGGCTAGCCCCGCGAGGGCGCGCGGACTGCCGGGCGGAGGTGTCGGGCAAGGAGGAGGAGACGGAGGAGGGGGCTGGGCAAGGGCTGGGGCCCGGCGAGGAAGACATGCGATTGGTGACCGAGCCGAGCGGACGGACGGCGCGCCCGAAATGCAGGTGAGCCCGGCGGCCGAGGTCCAGCCCCGAGTAGGCAGCCCCTCGAAGAGCGCCCCTGGGGGCCGTCGTCGGCCCGGGCTGTGCCCTCGCGGGTCTGTGGGGCACCGCGGCGTCTCCCAGACCCGCTTCGGGGTCTCAGATCTGACGGCCCCCCTGAAGCCTCAGAAATGATGCTTTCCCGCTCCTCCCACCGCAACAAATTCCAGGTTGGCTAGCTGGGACCCCGGAGCTGGGGAGGGGTCCCCGTCCTGCTCGTCCTCTGTCCCTCCTCCCATCCTGAGCACTGGGCGTCCAGGAAGGTAAGCCCCCTGCTCAGCATTGGATGGCTGCCTCTTACCGTAGACCCCAGACACTCCCAGGCAGCCCGAGCCTATTCCAGGCACCCCTGTGGATGCCGGTTGGATGCAGGTCAGGGACCAGGTTTCTTCACGGGTACCGGGCTGGGCGCCACCTGGCTCCCCTAATGGTTAGGAGCAGCCCCTTTACAGCTCCTGCCCAGTGAGGGGGAGGAGAGGGGAGACCTGGGGTTAGAGGAATGGAGGAGAGGGAGTTGGGGTTGAGGGGGACCCAGAAACCGTTGAAGGGCCTCCCCTTTGTCTTCAGCCCCAGCTTCTCACTTCCCCCGCCCCACTTTTCATTCTGAAGCATAGCTGGTGGCAGGTAGGACCCAGCTGAGAAGGAAGGGGCCTCCTTCTCTCCCCCCACCTCTGTAAGGTGGGCTGTGGGCTTCCTACTCCCCTGGCACCTCCAGGCGGATCCCACGTAGAGGAGGGGTAGGGCCAGGCCCAGTGGGCAGTCCCCTCCTGTCTCTTGCCCTGAGTCTCAGCCCAGCTCCATGGTTGTGCCGGCATCTCCTCTTTGTTCTCAGAGGTCCTGGGGTCGGGGTGGGGAGTTGGGGCATCTGGGAGGTTGGCAGCAGCTCTGTCCTGGAGGGGTGGAAGGGCAGTAAGCCCTGAGGTGGGGGCAGTACCATCTGGGCAAGCCCCTTCCCTGCCAGCCAGCCCTCCCTCAGTCCTCCTCTGTCTCGGAGCCGGAGGGTGAACAGCCCTGGAGGGTGAACAGCCCTGCCTGGCCCATGGCTCCGGCTCAGCCCTGCTGGTCATTATGCCAATGGCTTCAGCACCGGTGCCTCCCATGCCCAGGGAGCAATAAGCCCAGGCATCCAGGCTTCCCCACACCCAGCCAGGAGTGCTGTGCGGGAAGGGAGGGTCAGCTGCTCCCAGACCCTTTGTCCTTGTGTGGCCAGGAGGGGCTGAGTGCTGGCACCTCTGGGAAGGCACCAGCACCTGTTCTGCTGGGACAGCTTGCCTGCCCTTCCTGCCTTCTCCTCATGGCTTGAGGTGGGAGATAGGGACTAGGGGGCAGGAGGGAGAGGCCAAGAACTCCTCAGAACCCAGATAGGGTCGCAGGGCAGCACCCAGCGGCCCCTCCTGGAAGGAGGCTTAGCAAAGGCAAGGGCGGGCCCCTTATGATATTCTTGTCTCCACCCCCTCTCCCACTCCCTGCCAGTTTAAGTGTGAGGTGGGCTTTGGGTAGGGCTTGGTCAAGGCGGCAGTACTCCCCCGTGCCTGGAGTTAGAGTGGGTCCCCAATGCAAGGGGCCAGGTTTGAGGGGATGACTGGGTGCTCAAGGCCAAGGCATCATAGTCTGTGGGCCAAGGGCAATAGTGAGACCACTCTACCCTTGCAGTAATCTTCTTTGATCCTAGGGATCAGTTTCTCCATCCCTTGCCTCTGAGCACCCATTTTTCCTATACTAGATGTTATTTTCTAAGACCCAAAATTCCAGCGGGATACCAAAGAGAAAAAAAAAAAAAGTCTTGTGAGGGTGGGTCATTGTTCAGCATGAAGCCAGACAGGATCCCTGGTACCAGTGATGGTTCATCTGGTCTGCTCTCTGGGTGCCACCGAAGCAAATGGTGATGACTGGGTCTGGAGGGTGGGGAAATCCTGCTAAGAATAAGGCAGTGCAGTGATTTGTACAGGGTCCTGTGGAAGCGTGAGACGGTGTGTCAGATGACTGGTTGAGGAAGTGGGTCCTATGGGGCTAGAGAAGGGCCAGGGAGGCCACAGATGGTGGTGGTTTCAAAGCCAGAGCCTTGGCTTTCCTGGCTGGGGTCTCTTAGTTTAGCTCTCCCGTGTGTAGCACTCCGCGGAAGGTTGGTGGCCCCCGGGACCCCCCGCCTCCCGATGACTACCTGATGGCTCTCTGTCATTCTCACCAGTCCCTTTACATATCCTCCCATCACCTGGCCTGCTTCAGCATTTCTACCTAGAAGGTCTTCCCCTCTCTTGGCCCCTCCTCTAGGAAGCCTCCCTGACTGCTCCCCATCACTGACCCTCTTCCCCCAGTCACCCACAGTACCTGGTTTGTACCTAAAATTGTACCAATTCATCCATACATTTATTCTGCACATCCTGGCTGAGATGCCTGGTCTGCTCTGGACTAGACCCTCCCATGGCCCCCATGGACTGCCTTGAACACTCCGGACAATCCTGTACCCATCCCCAGGGCTCCCCTGCCTGGCCTCTGGGATAGGGAAGATTCTGGGGGGCACCAGTTTTGCTTCTGGTGGCCAAAACTACCTGGAGGAGACACAGTATCTTCAGCCTGTAATGGATGGGCAGAGGTAGGTGATGTCAAGGATGCCCCAGGCAGGGGTTGGGGAAGGCCTGGGCAGGGTATTCAGTAGCACACATTGGTACTCAGAGAAGGATGGGATTTGTTCCTGGGGGGCTGTGGCAGTCAGGGGTCCTCCAGGAAGACAGAGGGGCTGGGTATCTCTTGAGGGAATAGAAGATTTGGCAGAGACATAAAGAGCAGGATTTCTAGAACCAGGGACAGTTTTTTGGTAGAAAGAGCATGAGAAGGCAAGTTCATTTCCAGATGCATTTGAAGCATGCTGCCCTTTGTTTATGTGTTGAATGACTGTCCTTGGGCTCTGTGGACCCAGTAGAGCTATTCTGACAACAGAACTCTCCTCGTGTGTGTTCAGTCTCTTCAATGTCATTTTATAGTGAGTGAGGCTGTTGAGTTTGGTCCCTGGTAGCAGATGCCTGGGTTCAAATCTCAGCTCTACCACTGCCTTACCTCTGTGATTCTGAGCAAGTTATTAATACTTAATCTTTGGGGCCTTGGCCTGCTTATCCATAAAGTGAGGGTAACAGAGGGCCATTATGAAAACTAAGTGTGTTCATATATGCAAAGCATTTAGAAGAGTACGCAGTGAATTCTCCAGAACTGCTAGTGACTCCTGGTTTGTGTCAGTGATGTACTCTCTGTCTTAGCCTTGTAGGTGGTACAGAGATTTGATTTTATAGCTAGGAAAAAACGGAGAGCCAGAGAGGCAGAATGACTTGCCCCCAGATCCCCAGCTTACGAGCATGGGGCTCAGTCTAGAATGCCTTCTTCCTGACCTCTGGTCTGGGACTCTTGCTCATTGGTCCAAGCATGGCCTGTTAATTAGTTAACATATTTAGTATTACTACTACTACTGCTGTAATGAATATCATGACCCTTCTCCCAACCTGAACACTAACATTTTAATAATGATATACATCTGTGTATTTCTTCTCACCTCATCCCTTGGCAACCACTACCCTAAATGATCTAGTTAGTATCCCCTTGCCTTTTAAAAACCATAGTTTAACATAGAGAAATTGTTCTGTTTTAGTTATTTTTGAACTCTGTAAAAGGAACACGAAACTGTGCCGTCCTCTGGAATTTGCTCTGTTCTTCAATATTGTATGCCTAAGCTTCATCTAGATTGTTGCAAATAATGATAGATGTAGTTCATTCATTTTCACTGGTGCATAATGTTCTATTGTTTGTATTTATTCTTCAGTATATTTATCTTTCTTCTATTAATGGGCATGGGGGCTGTTTCCCTTTGTGCTCTTATAAACAATCATGGTGAACTTTCTGGTCCCTTCCCCAAGACAACATGCAGAGCATCTCTGGGGGCACACAGCTAGGAGCAGAATTGCTGGACCATACATCGTGTTCACTGTCAGCTTTACTAGGAGATGTGCCACAGTGTTTCCCAAATTGGTTGGCCCATTAATGCCTCCCCCAGCAGGAGATGAGTATTCCCATTATGCCCCGCACTCACCCACACTCGATATGGCCAGACATCTTTTAAAAAAATCTTTTATTTATTTTCGGCTGCGCTGGATCTTCATTGCTTTTGTGCAGGCTTTATTCTAGTTGTGGTGAGTGGGGGCTACTCTTCATTGTAGTGTGAGGGCTGCTCACTGTGGCGGCTTCTCTTGTTGCAGAGCACAGGCCTTCTTACAGGGATGTCCCAAACATCTTGAATTTTACTGACTGAATGAGTGTAAAACAATCTTATGTTATGGCCTTGATTTGCATTTCTGAAACTCACAGTTTCTAGTGTATGAAATGGGGGTTGAGATAGGCAACCACCAGTGTGTAATGGATGCTCACTAAGCAATCTTTCCCTTTGCACCTCAGTTTCCCCAGGTATTGAGATGTTGTCTGTACAAACCCTGAGCTCAGGGATGGGGAAGAACAGTCATGGAGTTCTACCCAGTGGGTGAGAATGAAGGAGGAACAGGAAGTACTCAAGTCCTTGCAGATTTAGAGCCAAAGGAATCCTAGCAGCACTGTGTTCACCCACTGGGTGGGCAGGGGTGGTCCCAGCTTGAGAGGTAGAGGGAGAGTTTGCTTCATTATTTTAATGATGCAGAGCCCCCTGATAAACCCCTGGCACCTGGTGTGGCGGTTGACCTGGGTGAGTGCTTAGTAAGAGTTTGGTGGCCCAAGAGATGAACTCATGTATGTTTGTTCCTCCGTTCCCACCTCCTTGGGAAGTCCTCCTTGATTGCCGCTGCCCACTGAGCGAGTGAGGGATGGCCGAACAAGGTGGTTCCTGGGCATTTGCAAGGCCCCCAGGCCCCTGCCTGCCCTCAGGGGCTGAGCCGCCTGGGGCTGGCAGGCTAATGTGGAGCGGCTCCCTCTAGCAGCCTGGTGCACCAACAATTGATTCCGCATGGCTTTCCCCGCCTGGGCCCGGGCCCCTGGAGCTGGTTAGAGACGAGCCACGGGGCTGGCGGAATAATTATGCCTATTTCATATGACACCCAAATTGATTGCCGCCAGGGTGACATTACCAGGGCATTGTTCCTCATCTCCAACCTCTTATTACATGTTATTAGGGTGTGTGGTGTGTGTGTGTTTTTCTATTTTTTCCCATTTCGGGGAATTAATCTCTCTCTACCACCTCCTCTGCTTCCCTCTGCAGAGAACCTGCTCATGGCTCTGGGAGTGGAGTGGGTGGGGGCCCGGGCAGCAGGCTCCCTCTGTCTGGTCCAGCATGGGGCTGCAGATGCGGCTGGGGACCTGGCCATGTCAGCTCTCTTGACTAGGGTGTAAGGTGGGGGTATCTCAGAGCTAAGAGGGGCTGCTGAGGTGTGGGCCCATCAGAGAAGACTTCCTGCAGTGTCTCTGGTCTAAAGTCTCTGCTTGCATACCTCTTATGACAGTCTGCTCACTCATTATCTACCGAGGCACATCTTCCAGGCGGAGCCTTCTGATCTTCCATTTGATTTGTTGTACTGAGCTGAATGGGGCTTCCCCAGTGGCTCAGCGGTAGAGAATCTGCCTGCGATGCAGGATCCACAGGAGACAGGGGTTTGACTTCTGGGTTGGGAAGATCCCCTGGATGAGGGCATGGCAACCCACTTCAGTGTTCTTGTCTGGAGAATCCCCATGGACAGAGGAACCTGGTGGACTATAGTCCATAGGGTCACAATGAGTCAAACATGACTGAAGCAACTTAAGTGGGCAAGCACTGTACTGAATGGACCTCCTCTGTGACTCCACGCAGGGTCTTGGCTCTGCCCTATGGGCCTGCACGGGGCCCTTTGCACCCTCTGCTTTGCAACCTGAGAGATTTGCAGAGATGCCCAGGCCCTCCCGAGTTTGGGCTTCTCATGAATGCACAGCCAGGTGATGGCATCAGCTGTGACTGGGCAGAACTTGATACTGAAATTAGTATATATACTGGGCTGGGAAAATAGACTTTGGCAAGAGGTTGGCCAAGATTCAGTTGAGCAGAGAGGGCTTTGAACAGTCAGTGCCAAGAGAAGGCAAAGGTTTTTATTTATAGTTTGCCTGTCCCATGTTATAAATACCTCACTGGACCTTGGTTGTGATGTACTGGGGGGTAGTTTTTAAGTCTTTTCCAGGGCAGAATAAACGCAAACCCTCATCTGTCCCTGATCTGGCCACACCATGAGTGGAGAGGCTAGGATGTTAGGGAGAGACGGTGGCTGCCATCAGGAGGCCAGGCCTCTTGCCTTACCCAACCTTGAGGTGCTGTGGGACCTTGGACAAGTCACCGATGCTCTCAGCCCTCAGTCTCCTCACTCGAGTGATGGTCTTTAGAGTTATCGTGTCTCGAGTTAGACAAGCTCAGAGACCTTTGGCAGGTGAAATAATGGCCTGGAGCCTCAGTTTCCTCATCAGTAAAATGGGGCTAATGGTACTTCCATCAAAGAGTATGTGGTGAGGGTTGGTGGGTCAATCTGCAAAGCATTTAGTTGATGTGCTGCATATAAATGTCTCTTCCCTTCCTTCTCCTTGAATTCTCTGCCCCTAGCCCTGTGAGAGTAGTTTTAACCCTGTCCTTTCCTTTTCTAAATGAGGAGGTTAGGGCCCCAAGACATAAAGCCATTTGCCTGCGACTGTGTAGCTCAGCAGCCCTGAACCTGATTTGGAGAGAGGCTGTATATGAGAATGGTCAGGACCACCTGTGGTCTAAGCACCTGAGGCCTAATTTCAGCTTTACCGTTTGCTGTCGTGGGCCAAGTTGGATCAGCTCTCTGTGCCCCAGTTATTTAATCTTTAAAACGAGGATAATAATACCACCCTCACAGGATTGTTACAAAGTGCAAACAAGCTCATGTTTGAGTTCATATCATGTTAGCTTTGTGACCTAGAGCAAGTTACAGTACTTCTTTGTGACCTTGAGCGAGTTACACAACTTCCTTGTGCTTCTATCTTTTCCATCTGCACAGTGGCAATAATAACAGGACCTACCTCAACAGGTTGTGGTGAGGGGAAATTAATTTTCATAGGTAAAGTACTTAGAATAATGCCCAGCACACCAAAAGCCCTCTATTAGGGTTTTTCTAGTCGTCGTCGTCATCATCATCATCATCCTTTTTATGAGGTCTCTGACCTTCAGACCCCACAATTAGATCCACCACTTCCCTCAGCTCTCCTGTCTCTACCCTGGGTTTCTCAGGCTGTGACCTCTCCAGTCTTTCAAACCCAAGGCTGGTGACCCTCCCAGGGAGGGACTGGCTGATTTTCAAACTCCCATTGCCTGAAATGCGCCAGCCTGAGATATTCCCAAGGTAGACGAGCCTCCAAGACTGGAGCACTGGGAGAGGGCCCTGGGTGCCCCACAAAGCCGGGTTTGGGGTGGTGGCACTGAGGGGAGTTGAGGCAGTCATGTCTGCTAAGCACCTCCCAAGGGGCCCCTGGCCTGGGCAGTGGAGGGGCCCAAGTCCTTCGGGGGCACCTTCCTGTCCCCGAAGGTCTGAGTGGGCATCCAGGCCTGGAGAGAGATGGGAAGGGAGGTTTGGGGGTGCATGCCCTGTGCTTCCCTTGAGCCCCATCAGGCCGCCACGTGGGTGCTTGCCTGCCCCTCGATTCTGGGACAGCACTGGTCTGACCAGGAGTGCTGGCCACTCAGGCGGGCCCGCCACAAACAACACAGGAGCTTCCCAGAATCAGTGGTTCCCTCCTGCCTCCTCCAGGCCAGCTCTCTCACCTCAGAACAGCCCTGTGGAAGGACAGGCAGAGTCCAGAGTGGTCCAGGACTCACCCAAGACCACATGGTAGGGCAGGGTGCCCCCGCTAGGGACCTGTGAGCCCAGGACTGTTTGCCCACCCAGAAGTGGCCCTGCCTCACCCTGGCTCCTCCCCACCCAGCCAGCAGCTCCGGGATGGCAAAGCCTATATATAGAAGCCTTTAAACACTAAGATGCTCTGACAATTAAAATTCATAATTTATCCCGCAAATGGCCTGGGGTTGCGAGCTGGCCGGAAGGCTGGCAGCTCTCGAGACCAGCTGTACTTGGTGGAGTAGGTGATGGGGTGGGCAGGAGCCTCCCTCCCTTAGGTGGCACAGTGTTTGTCCAGGGCCATACAGGGGTCACTGCCCTAGCAAATGGGCAGGCAGCCACACTGTGCCCGGCACACCCTCCAGCCCCACCGTGGCTGAGAGGCCAGGTGAGCACCTTTGGGAGAGGACTGAGTTTCCAAGTATACCTTGGAGATGGGGCTGGTGGCAGTGGTGGGAGGAGGGACTGCAGGCACAGACACCCACACAGGCCACACACAGGTGCTTGCACACACACACACACACACACACACATCCTGGAGGCCCAGCAACTCTTTGCTGGAACCAAGAGCGAGAGGAAAATAAAGAATTATACACGACAAAGGACATGACCTCAATTTTCTTTCAGGTTGATTTTTCTCTCCCTTGGGGGTGGCAGCTGAAAGAGGAGAGGGAGGGGGAAAGGGTGGGCTGACCAGCCCAGGAGGAGACAAATGAACGGATGCACAGCTGAGATTCAGCTGCCTGCCCGCCAACCTCAGTCGGTCCCAATTTCTCCTGCCAGAGCTCAGCCTGGGTGCTCACCCCTCCTCTCAGTTTCCTGTGTCCCCACCCCCCTGTGCCAGGAGGCAACCCTTGCCTTCCCCAGGCTCTCAGCAGAGCCCTGCAGGATTAGACTGGCCAGGGAAGACCAAGTTCCCCCCATTAGCAGCTCACACCTTAAACCATTATCAGCCATTCACACCTCAGCAGGGATTAGCCCTGAAAAGGCAGAATGGAGGATCTTTAAAAGGAGTCCAGGGACCTGGGTCAGGATTTGAGGTAGGAGAGAAGCAATTAGGAGCCCCCCAGATGCTCTCAAAGGTTCCAGGACATCAGTTGCCTCCACTCTGCACATCTTTGCCCTCACCGTTCTCTTGGCTGAAAATGCCACCCCTCCTGCCCCCGACTTGGCCGGTGGAAATGTGTCTGGGGTTCAGCCTGACACCTCTTCCCTGAGGCCTCTATAAAGAGCTGAGACCAGGAGTTGGGAGCTGTCCTGGGAAGCTGGCCCAGCAGCTGTGGTGGGGGCGGGAAGCTCTCTGTCCCTTGAAGCTGGGCCTGGCACTCCTGAGCTGTATCAGCCCCAGCCCCGCACTGTAGACTCTTCATCTGGGGGACCCAGAAGTTGGGGGGGGGTGCAGCAGAAGCTCCAGCAAAGGGAGAAAGGGACAGAGGTCAGCACACCAGCAGGGCCTGGTTTGGGGGGCACCCGAGATCCAGAGGGATCCCCCCACCCGGAGGTGATCCCTTCTTCCTGGGGGCTTGCAAAGAGTGGCTTGGGGTGAAACATCCCTAAGATGGATTCTGAAGGCTGAGTGGGAGACCTCCAGGGATAGGCAGATGGTCTACCACTGCTGTGGGAAAAGGCCCCAGGATGGTGCAACCCTCAGGGGCCTTCTAGACGGGCCTCACTCCAGCCCCACATTACCCCACTTTCAGCCACGTGGTCATGGCTGCCTCTGAATGGGCACACTTACCACAAATGTGCTCTATCATTTCATGAAATGGATCCATCTACTCTGTGTCCTGGAGCTGAAGGCAAGAAGGGACTTCAGAGAGGCAGGGACTTGGGGACAGGGAAAGTCACAAAGAAGCTAGACCTTGCCCTGCTTCCAACCTTCTATGACCCAGCATAAATCCCTTTACCTTTCTGAGTAATCGACCCACCTCAAGGTGTAGTGCTGGGAACAGGATGTGCTCACAGCCCAGCACTTTTGACCAGGTGGCACTAGTGGTAAAGAACCTGCCTGCTAATGCGGGAGACATAAGAGACGCAGGTTCGATCCCTAGGTGGGGAAGATCCCCTGGAGGAGAGCATGGAAAACCACTCCAGTACTCTTGCCTGGAGAATCCAATGGACAGAGGAGCCTGGTGGGCTACAGTCCATGGAGTTGTGCCGAGTCAGACATGACTTAGCATGCATGCAGGAAAGGGGAGTAGATCTTAGCGGGGCCCGAGACAGACTCTCTGAAGCCTTCAGTCACAGGTCTGTCTCCCTCTTCCCTCATTCCTGCTGCAGACCCAGCCTGAGGCATGTAGGGTGGCAAGACAAGACAAGATAGTACATAACAGCCTCATTCCTCAGTGAAGGAGCAATCTGTCACAGCTGCCCTGGGTCACACAGCCAGGCTGAGGACCGAGGGCCATGCATCCTGGGGAGGCAATGGGTATCTCCAAGGCAAGGGATCTCATGTCTGTGTGTGCTGGGGATTTCCCTGTGGTCCCTGAGGAACACTGAGTGGGAACACCATAAAATATTGATACCGTAAACCAAAAATAACTGAACCTTCCCTCCTGTGCTGCAGTCGACCCCAAATTAGGCGAGATTCTAGCATAGACAGTGGCAGCAGGCAAAGCAGAATGGTACAGTGGGGAAACACTGAAAAAATTCAGTGTGTTCAAAATACCATTTTCTGAAAGTTAGGGAAAGGGCTTTTTCTGATTTAAGAGGCAAGGTCATACCCTACTGGGTCAGCAGGTTGAAAAATCCACCTGCAATGCAGGAGATCCAGATTCGATCCCTAGGTCTGGAAGATCCCCACTCTAGTATTCTTACCTGGGATATCCCATGGACAGAGGAGCCCAGCAGGCTTGGAGTTGCAAAGGGTCTGACACAACTGAGTGACTAAGCACACAGACACATGGACACAGATGTAACTATATTCAGCTACGTAAGTTCTAGTGCCTTCCCTCAGCCTTGCACTGCTGGGACACGCTCGCCCCTCCTCTGGCTCTGGCCTGGCCTGTGTGTCTGAAAGAAGTCCTGTTTCACTCATGGTAACTCTTGGCACAGGCAGCCTGACCTGCAGGAACAGGAGGGTTTGCTGCCTCTTGACTTTAGAGCCAAGTCAGAGTCAGATGTATTCCTTTTTGGAAGCCTCCAGTTTTCTCATCTGTAAAATGGACAAGAAACATCTCTTTGAACGCTGGGTGAGGGTTTCTAAGACAGTGTGGATAAAGCCTAAAACCTGGCCTGTTGCAGGTGGCCTGCAGCTGCTAGTCCCGCCCCCTTCCCTAAGTGCAGGGGTCTGATTAGTTTCCTTGGGTCAGGCTGGGTGTGTGGTAGTGGCATGCCCACACCCCCAGGGGCCTCAGATGCTGCCTTAGGAGACAGAATGACCCCTGACCTCCCTCAGGGGTTTTCCAAGTCCATCCATGGGTCATCCCATGCCTCTTCAGTCTCCAGCAGCTTCTCCCTCCAACCCTGAGCCCCAGGATGTGTGCTTAGTCGCTCAGTCGTGTCTGACTCTTTGTGACTCCATAGACTATAGCCTGCCAGTCTCCTTTGTCCATGTGGATTCTCCAGGCAAGAATACTAGAATGGGTTGCCATGCCCTCCTCCAGGGGCTCTTCCCTACACAGGAATCAAACTGGGGTCTCCTGCATCACAGGTGGATTCTTTACCAGCTGAGCTAGCAGGGAGCCCCAGGGGGACAGCCCCAGTGGGAGGCCCCAGCTAGGGATGCCACCCTCAGATAGATCCTTCCAGCCCCTATAGAGCTGCAGTTCAGGGTCTGAGCCCCTACTGCTCTTCATTCCCTACATGGGTTTGAAGATGTTGTTGACTTTCTAGCTGGAGAAGATCCAACTTCTGTGAGGAAACCCTGGCACCCACCCCTCACCCCCACCCCCATACTACACAGCTGGGGAAAGGGCAGAGAGGGGAGGAGTCCTCCAGGGCACTCAGCCGAGTGGCTGGTGTGGGGAGCAAGAGAGCCGGACCATGTCTGCCCCCGATGGGAGCGGCAGGTCTGCAGCGCAGGCCGCCCCTGCCGTTCTGGGGTTGGGAGGACACAGAGGCTGCTGTGCTCTGTGGCCCGAGCACAGCTCTCCTCTGCCTGCCCGCCTGCCAGCCTTCCACCTTCATTTCCTTGGTATTTATTGGGCCAGTTTTTAAACTCTTTCCCTTGTGGGAAGCCCTTCAGGGGGCAAGGATCCAAAATAAAACACTGATTAAAACGTATAAAACACTTCTCCTGGGTTGCTGCAGGAGTGACCAGCAGGATCGGTGGTGCCAGGACAGGCGGGAGCAGCATGTTGCTCACTCAGCAGGTTTGGTGACCCCCTCAGACACCAGCCTGCCAGCATCCCTTGATGACAGGGACCCTGCGGGGTCCAGGCCCAGTGTGCTGTGCCCGCATGCGAAGCCATCTTAGCCCCTCTAGGCCTCAGTGTCCCAATCTTCCAAGATAGTCGCACATAAAAGGTGAGGGAAGAGGCAATTCAGAGAATGTCTTTCTGGAACTGTCCATTCCTTTGTGGGTGTAACTGCCAGGCCTGCCACCCAGGCAATGCTGATGAGCTTTTTGTCAACGTATTTGAATCCCCCAAGTGTCTCTTTGCTAGGTGGACCTGCTCCAGGGTGAGCCTCATCAGAGTGACTTCAACCCCTATAGAAACTCCCTCATGCACACACAATTCCTTCCAGAGAACATTCAGTGGAATCTGTTCCATGCCACACCTTGACCTGAGGCTGCAAACACACCATCTGCCCACAGACACTTCACTGTCTAGCAGGTGGGATAAACCCCAAGAGGGTTTGACCCAGGATTAAACATAAGACACAGGGGGGTGCCAAGTGCTGAAGCTTTGGAGCATATTTCCCTCTTTGCCCAGGTCACTAGGAAGCTCCAAACTTTTATCATTACACAGGATTTTCTGGCATTCTTTCTTGACTGGCTTGTTTCCTTTATTATCTTATCATCTTGTAACACCATTTTGCTGGCCATTGGCTCAAATCATTTTTAGAATGAGACGTGTTATACACTAGTTACATAATGTCAATACTAATAAATGTAAGGTGCTTCAGAGTTGTGGGCAAGAGATGAGTTCTGATTGAGTAGATCAAGGATGGCTTCATGGAGGAGGTGGCCTTTGAGGTGGCTGTCACAAAGGCTGCTGGGCCAGTGAGGCTGGGAGAGATCGCCAAAAGGAGCTGGCTTAGAGGAAGGAATGCACAGGATAAGGCTGGGGTGCCTGGGTGACTTCACTGGGGGGAATGGTGGGAGAGGAGGGAGATGGGTAGGTTGAGACAAGGTGGTGGGATCTTCAGTGCCAGACTCTGGTCTGTATGATGGTCTTACCAACATCTCAACATACCCTGTGCACTCATTGCCCCAATTCTCATTCTTTGGCATCCTCGCCAGCAGCCCCCACCCCACCCACCAGCCCAGCCTGGGCCAGGTGCTAAAAGTCCTATTTACCTCTCCTGGTCCCCAGGCTCACACCACGCCAGCCCCAGCTGCTGTCCCAATTACTTATTGATCATCTGTCAGGATGTTTGCTTTTCTGGTGGGTCACTGGAGCGTGTGTGACTGTGGAAAATGGCCTGATGGGAGTGGGTGGGGGAGGCCAAACCACGAATGAGAGGGGATGAGGGAAGTGGGGGCAGTGAACAAAGCCTTTGAGAATAACAAAACTTTGCAGATTTCATAACATGTCAGTTACACTAGGAACCCTCTCTGGTTAGTCAGTCACTTAGTCGATCAACAACCAGGGAGCACCTGTCAGTCCTGGGAGACCCTGGAGCACTGCGAAGTGGGTGGTGTCACTGAAGTCCGACAGACCAGAGCCCTGGTCCCCAATCTACCTCCTTGACTGGATGGGTGTCCTTGGGCAGCCGCAAGCTCTCCAAGCCCCAGTTGCCTTAAAGGTTGAAGTGTGGGTGACAAAACTTATAGCTTTAGAAGTGGAGGCTGTGGGCAGGTGTGGGGAGGAGCTTGGAGGATGGGAGAAGGCCCTGAGCTGGGGCAGGGCGATGGGATCCTCCCTGCCTGAGCATCCCCTTCCTGCAGTGAGGCCCCCTAGGGGCCTTGGGTGTGGGCTATGTGGATGGCAGCAGAACCCCAAGCGTGCCAGACTGGGTGGGATGGATCTTCACCCCACAAACAAAAGGGCTTCAGCTCGGACCCCAGAGACCATCTGGTCTAACCTCTATTGTTCAGGGAGTCCAGACTAGTCCTCCCAACACCCTAAGTACTCTGCTGGGCAAATTTCCCATGGGGTGGAACAGAGATAGAGGAGGAGGAGAGCTTCTGTTCTGGGCAGAGTGGGAGCAAGTGGCCTCTGAACCCACAAGGAGAGAGTAATTGTTGGGGGCGGGGGTGAGTTCCTGCACACCCTCACTCACACCACCTGCAACCTGTCCTCAAGCGGATCTCCCTAGTCACCACACCCAAGTCCTGCACATTCCTCGGGACCCAACTGTAAGAAGCCTCCCATCCCCAGTGCTACAATGTGAGGCTGCTTGTGCCATCCTGGGCTGTGGGGGTCTGACTGCTCCCCCGTCAGTCAGGACCCTGGTACTTAGAAGACAGTGATTGGAACCTGGAGAGACAGACAGATGAAGCCTGGTTGGGGGTGCTGTTCTTCGGAGGGAAGTACACTTCCAACTGGGCATCAGAAAAAGCTTCTCAGACTTCTCAGTGGAGTCTGAGTTAGGCCTTGAAAATGGGGTTTCCACACGTGAGGGAGGGGCATTCCCAGAGGAAAGAAGAGCAGGAGCCTGAGCTCAGGAGCCTGGGTGGGTCACCGTGGGGACCTGGAGGACTATGAGAGTTGTAGAGGTTCCATGGGGAGGCCTCAGGGCTGGGTCCTGGCTTTCTGAAAGGCGGTGCCCTCCACTGATCCAGAAACCCCATGGGGAGCAGATTTGCAGACACTGGCAGGAACCTCTGGGTATGCTGATGCCCAGGGTTCTTGGCTTCAGGCTCAGCACATCGTTGATGGGGGGGTGGGGGCGGGCGCATGGTCTCTGTGCCTGGGAATGCTCAGGCTGAAGGCCGAGAGGGTGGACCCAAGTAGCATCAAAAGCCCTTTCCCAACTGGGGCCCAGATGAGCTGCTCTGTTGGCCAGTTCCTAGAGGCCTCAGCCTTTGAGCCCCATTGATCCCCTCTGTGAGCCCTGAGGGCAGCTCAGCAGGTCTGGCTTTATCCCTGATGAGCACCAGGGGAAGCTGCAGCTCAGGGTGCCAGGTGGGGGGTGGGATGCACCTGGGAGTCCCATTGCCTATAAATGTAAAATGAGAAGGAGGTGGGTACAGCCTAGGGTGCCAATTCCAGGATCACCAGAAGTGACCTCACCCCTTCCATGAAGCCACTGGATCCCAGGGATGTGGGACAGTCCTTTAGAAGGGCTCTAGGCAAGGTAAGGGGCAAAGAGGAAACAGCATGGGGTGGCAGGAGTTCCTCTGGCCTAGGTATCTGGACCGCGCTGTGTTGACAATCCCGACAGGTGTCATATGCCACTCTGGACCCCTGCCTCTCTCTCTGGGTCAGGGACATCCTGACGGGGCAGAAGGGCACAGGGGCACACAGGGCTCCGGGCGGGGGACCAACGAACACTGTCCTCTAACCACCTCCTCTGTCCTGTGCTTGCTCCTGGCCGCAGGTGAGCGAGAGGATGCTGGCGGGGGGCGCGAGGAGCATGCCCAGCCCCCTCCTGGCCTGCTGGCAGCCCATTCTCCTGCTGGTGCTGGGCTCGGTGCTGTCAGGCTCGGCCACGGGCTGCCCGCCCCGCTGCGAGTGCTCCGCCCAGGACCGCGCGGTGCTGTGCCACAGGAAGCGCTTTGTGGCGGTGCCGGAAGGCATCCCCACTGAGACCCGCCTGCTGGACCTGGGCAAGAACCGCATCAAAACGCTCAACCAGGACGAGTTTGCCAGCTTCCCGCACCTGGAGGAGCTGGAGCTCAACGAGAACATCGTGAGCGCCGTGGAGCCCGGCGCCTTCAACAACCTCTTCAATCTCCGGACTCTGGGGCTCCGCAGCAACCGCCTGAAGCTCATCCCCCTGGGCGTCTTCACCGGCCTCAGTAACCTGACCAAGCTGGACATCAGCGAGAACAAGATCGTCATCCTGCTGGACTACATGTTCCAGGACCTGTACAACCTCAAGTCGCTGGAGGTTGGCGACAACGACCTCGTCTACATCTCCCACCGAGCCTTCAGCGGCCTCAATAGCCTGGAGCAGCTGACGCTGGAGAAATGCAATCTGACCTCCATCCCCACCGAGGCGCTGTCCCACCTGCACGGTCTCATCGTCCTGCGGCTGCGGCACCTCAACATCAATGCCATCCGGGACTATTCCTTCAAGAGGCTGTACCGCCTCAAGGTCTTGGAGATCTCGCACTGGCCCTACCTGGACACCATGACTCCCAACTGTCTCTACGGCCTCAACCTGACGTCCCTGTCCATCACTCACTGCAACCTGACCGCTGTGCCCTACCTGGCCGTGCGCCACCTGGTCTATCTCCGCTTCCTCAACCTCTCCTACAACCCCATCAGCACCATCGAGGGCTCCATGTTGCATGAGCTGCTCAGGCTGCAGGAGATCCAGCTGGTGGGCGGGCAGCTGGCCGTGGTGGAGCCCTACGCCTTCCGCGGCCTGAACTACCTGCGCGTGCTCAACGTCTCCGGCAACCAGCTGACCACGCTGGAGGAGTCGGCCTTCCACTCGGTGGGCAACCTGGAGACCCTCATCCTGGACTCCAACCCGCTGGCCTGCGACTGCCGGCTCCTGTGGGTGTTCCGGCGCCGCTGGCGGCTCAACTTCAACCGGCAGCAGCCCACGTGTGCCACGCCCGAATTCGTCCAGGGCAAGGAGTTCAAGGACTTCCCTGACGTGCTCCTGCCCAATTACTTCACCTGCCGCCGTGCCCGCATCCGGGACCGCAAGGCCCAGCAGGTGTTCGTGGACGAGGGCCACACGGTGCAGTTCGTGTGCCGGGCGGATGGCGACCCGCCGCCCGCCATACTTTGGCTCTCGCCGCGCAAGCACCTGGTCTCGGCCAAGAGCAACGGGCGGCTCACGGTCTTCCCCGATGGCACGCTGGAGGTGCGCTACGCCCAGGTACAGGACAACGGCACGTACCTGTGCATCGCGGCCAACGCGGGCGGCAACGACTCCATGCCTGCCCACCTGCACGTGCGCAGCTACTCACCGGATTGGCCCCATCAGCCCAACAAGACCTTCGCCTTCATCTCCAACCAGCCGGGCGAGGGAGAGGCCAACAGCACCCGCGCCACCGTGCCTTTCCCCTTCGACATCAAGACCCTCATCATCGCCACCACCATGGGCTTCATCTCTTTCCTGGGTGTCGTCCTCTTCTGTCTGGTGCTGCTGTTTCTCTGGAGCCGGGGCAAGGGCAACACCAAGCACAATATCGAGATTGAGTATGTGCCCCGCAAGTCGGACGCAGGCATCAGCTCCGCTGACGCGCCTCGCAAGTTCAACATGAAGATGATATGAGGACGGCGCGGGGGGCAGGGACCCCCGGGCGCGCCGGGCAGGGGGAGAGGCCTGGCCGCCCTCCACTGGCTCCCCAGTCCTTCCCACCTCCTCCCGACCCCTCTGCACACACACTATTTCTCCCTCCCACCCCGTCCCCTGCTGCCCCCGCCGGCCCTCACCTCCTGCCCTCTTCCTACCAGGACCTCAGAAGTCCAGGCCTGGGGACCCCACCTACACAGGGGCACTTGTTGACGGACTGGAGTCGGAAGCTGACGAACCAACATGCGGCACAGTCAATAGCTCAATAAAAAAAGTTACGAACTTCCTCTGTAACTTGGGTTTCAATAATTATGGATTTTTATGAAAACTTGAAATAATAAAAAGAGAAAAAAAAAAAAGCTATTTCCTATAGCTAGTCGGAATGCAAACTTTTGACGTCCTGATTGCTCCAGGGCCCTCTTCCAACTCAGTTTCTTGTTTTTTCTCTTCCTCCTCCTCTTCCTCCTTTCTCTTCTCTTCCCCTGTGGGGAGGGATCACTCAGGAAAACAGGGAAGGAGGTTCCAGCCCCACCCACCTGCCCACCCACCCTGCCGGGCGGTCACCAGGAGCAGGTTGGGTGGTGGGTCTGGGCCCAGCTCTGGGCTGGCTGTTTGCATAGAGTGGGTGGAGAGGACAGGGCTGCCCAGTGGGGATGAGGGCCTGTCTGCTGAGCTGCCAGGCAGCATTACTGCCAGGGGGCAGAGGGGCCTGGCTCAGGTGTGGCTGAGACTCTGGACAGGGACTGGGCTCCTCTGGAGGACAGCACAGTCAGTGGAGAGAGCCGGGCGCTGAGGCCTAACTCTGGTCCCAGCTCTGCTGCCGACTTGCTGTGTGGCCTCGAACAGGTCATCAACCCTCTCTGGGCCTCAGCCTCCACATCTGTATAAATGGAAACGCTACTCCCCGCCCTGCCTACCTCACAGGGCTGTTGTGAGGAACTGATGAGATGATGTATGTGAAACACTTTGTAACCTGTAAAGCGCTGTGCACATGTGTGGGTGACTGTTCTCATTATGGTCATTATTATCTCACTGTTGGGGGCAGGGCTCCTAAGCGATCTCCATGGGGTCAGGGTTGGGCGCATGTCAGGGGTGGGCCACCTCCATGGACTTCCAGAAGCTTTGCCCAGGACAGCGCCCAGAGATGACCACAAGCTTTTCCTGGATGGCCGGGGCTCTAGACTCCCAGCGGGGTCCTAAGCCCATGAGCATCATCACTCCCACCCACTCTGGTGTCGGGTCCTCCCAGGCAGAAGCCCCTTGCAGCTGACCTAGACCTATCCAGGGACTGGGAACACCATCTCTTTCCAAGCCTTTTTTTCCATAAGCATTTATCCAATGCCTGCATATGCCACTTCCCATGTAGAGCACCCAGTCTTTGAGGCTGGAGAAGGTAGTTCTAAGGCTGTCCTGAGGACTGCCCGGACCCAGGTCACCACCCAAGTCTTGCCTCATTTTCCACCAGGCTTTACTCTGAGCTTACCCTGGGCTTTGAAGAGTTCCCAGTTTGGGATTGGGATCCACCTGCATGTGAGCTGACCAGGAGAGTCACAAGTGGCTGTGTTCATTCACACCAAACCGAGGTGCTCCAAACTCAGCTCTGGAAAGGGATATTCTAGGAGACAGCAGTGCAAAGAGCCAAGCAGGTCACCTTGTAACTTTCCCGGAATCCATGGGCTCGAGAAGCTGGGGCAGTAGCTCTTCCTGCAGACCACGTGCATAGCCCCCACCTCTGTTGGACAGGGAGGGGCCCCAGGTTTGGAGATAATTGCCTTCACCCCTTCAAATTTCCCCTTTCTCTTCAGGTACTCCTTGGATTCCGCCCCACAGTAGGCCCAGGGCAACCCTGCTGCCCATTAACCCTCGGACTAGGGGAGAATCCAGTGATGCAGGAACCCATAGGCACAGGCTTAGCTGAACTTGGGGGTGAGGGTATGCAACAGACAAGTCAGCCTTTGGCAACAGGAACTTCTAGAATGTAGCTCCTCCAGTCAGAGCTCCTCCTGGGGTTCATACCCCCTACCCAAGCTGGCATGAACTAGGTAGCAGCATGCCTGGTGAAAGTAAAGGTGAAAGTTGCTCAGCTGTGTCCGACTCTTTATGACCCCAGGGACTGGGATGCGCCAGGCTCCTCTGTCCATGGAATTCTCCAGGCAAGAATACTGGCTGCTGCTTCTGCCAAGTCACTTCAGTTGTGTCTGACTCTGTGTGACCCCATAGATGGCAGCCCACCAGACTCCCCTGTCCCTGGGATTCTCCAGGCAAGAACACTGGAGTGGGTTGCCATTTCCTTCTCCAATGAAAGAAAGTGAAAAGGGAAAGTGAAGCCGCTCAGTCATGTCTGACTCTTAGCGACTCCAAGGACTGCAGCCTATCAGGCCCCTCTGTCCATGGGATTCTCCAGGCAAGAGTACTGGAGTGGGTAGCCATTCCCTTCTCCAGGGCATCTTCCCAACCCAGGGATTGAACCCAGGTCTCCTGCATTGCAGGCAGATTATCATCTGAGCCACTAGAGAAGCCCAACGGCATGCCTAACAACCTCTAAATCAAGCCTCTGGTGGGATGGCAGGATGAGCAGAGTCTCGCATGGAGTCAACACTCAGTCATTCATTCATTCAATTTACAGACATTCCCAAGGGCCGGCTCTGCTCCAGGCTCCCAGCTGGTGCAGCCTTTGTACACTTGTCCACGTCTCCCAACCACCACCCTAGACTGTCCCTGGCTCTGGGGTAGCCACAAACCCTCTGAACTGTGGTTTTATCCCCTGACAAGAAATAGGATCCTCTCTCTCTATAGGATCCTAGGATGCTGGTGCGGAAAAGGTAGACGGTCCTTGGGGGACCTGGGGCAGCCTAGACTAGTGATGATAAGACTGAGGTTTGAGGTCAGGGCTGAGTTTGAGGTCCTAGTCTAGCACTTACTAGCTGTTTGGGTTGTTTCTTAACCTGAGCCTCTGGGTCTTCTCATCTGTAGCATAAAGACAATCTTATGCAGGTCATTAGGAGGTGAAATGAGGGAGCATAGGTATATTTGTTGAGTGATGTAGTGCCTGTGCTGTGGTAGGTCGCTTCAGTCATGTCCAACTCTTTGGGACCCCATGGACTCTAGCCTGCCAGGCTCCTCTGTCCATGGGGATTCTCCAGGCAAGAATACTGGAGTGGGTTGTCATGCCCTCCTCCAGGGGATCTTCCCAACCCAGGGATCGAACCTGGGTCTCCTGCATCTCCTGCATTGGCTGGTTGGTTCTTTACCACTAGTGCCACCTATGTAGTGTCTGGCACTCAGTAAACCCACTGCCAATGGTGGGGGTGATCATTCTGTTGAGTCCAACTCTGCTGATGAGCCAGGACCAGAGAAGGTGGGAGCTTAGCCAAAGTCACACAGCTTCTCAGTAACAGGACCAGCGCTGGACATTCTAGAGCTGCAGACTTCTAAGCCTGGCTCAGGGCTTCTCAGGACCAGGCCTGGGGACCCCCATCTGGCAGGAGGCAACTTTGGGGAGGCCAAGGGGAGGGAGAGGAGTCATTGAACATGGTGGGCAGTGTGTATGCAACAAGAGGCCAGTGGTCTCACATGAAGCTCAAGAACCCAGGAGCCCTATCCATCTCCAGAGAGAGACCAGAGCGCAGGCTCTCCATCATCCCAACCCCGATACACTGACAGACACTGTCCTCATGCAGAAGGCAGCCAGGGGATTGTTAGTTAACCCATCTGGGGTTCCAGGATCCCTGGGGCCTCACGAGGTTCTGGTAAGAGCAGCACCAGTATCTTCTTGGCTATTGGGAAGGAACTGGACCCCTGAGGAAATTCAGGACATGGGAAAATTGTGAGGTTGTTTTCAGATGGGGAAGAGAGTCAATTCAGTGGAATGTGAGCACCCTGGGTTGGGGGACTGGGTTGGCCCAAGCAAAGGAACCTGGACACTGGGAGAAGTCCATGCTGGGAGCTCAGCAGCCTAGGTTTTAGTGTGATCCTTTCCTAACTATGGGACCTTCACCTAAAGAAGATTGAACTCAGCTGCTGAAAATTCTGACATTTAAGGTGGAATAGCATGGAATGTCAGGCTGGAGGGGTTACTTTCTCCACGACCTGACAGCCTCTGACAGAGAAAGAGTAGGAATAGATACCACTCACTGCATGGCCCCAGTCTGCCTCAGACCCAGTGGGGTTGTGGGCTCAGAGTGTTCTTTTTCATCAAGTCCTATAGGATACTTGCTGCTCTGCTCACGTTTCACCCTGGGTCCAAGCTACTGGGGAAAAGGCAAGATACTGAATCCTGAGAGTTTAGCCTGCTTCCCAGAAGACCAAGACCAGAGACAGCTTCCAGCAAGAGACAGCATACCATAAAGAGAAGGGGTGATAAGACTGGGAGCCTCCCCTTGGACAAGCAAGTGGACTGGGCCAAGGATAGCATTGAGCAGGGTGAATATTAGAGGGAGCAGCAAATGCTATGACCCCCCCACCACCACTCCAACCCCAGTGTACCCCTCAGAGATGGGAAATAACCTGCCTAGAGTCACACAGGAGAGTAGTGTTTGGGGAGTGGACTTTGGAGTCAGGCAGACCTTGGTTCAAACACCATCTCAGGTGTGGCACCTGTGTGGTGTACAATAGTGACCACTTTTATCAGCATGATATCAGGCAGAGAAATGGTTGAATTACTGTGTGGGGAACAGGATGGGGAGCCCAAAGAGCTGGAACTCCAGTGGGGTTGGGGTAGAAACCAAACCTGGTCATATCCTCTGATTTGCCACTGGAGACTTAGGGCCCTGTGTGGGGAGGGTGGTAGCAGACTCTAAGCTCTCACCCCTGACTGCCCAGGATAGAAAGAAAGTGGCCAGAGGAGCAGTATAGACCCTGGGCAGCTATTAAAGAGTCCCAGGGGACCTGGAGGCTTGAACTCAGGGCCTGAAGTCATGGGTCGTGAGGTCCCAGAAGCAAGGTCAGAGCAGACCAACTGGAGTGAAGTGATTTACTGGGGGCTTCACAGAACCTGATTCCAGGATCTATCAGCTTTCCTGCAGCTCTCCCCCATTTGGTGTCCTCTAATGACATGACAGCCTGCACAGGGCTGAAAGTCATCCTCAGCTCCCATTCCAAAATCCAGCTTCAGCTGCCTTCATAATCTTCCTTGCTAGGATCGCTGATCTCTTCATTCACAGTCTCCAGAGGAAAAAATTCTGATTGGTCACCAGCCACCCAATGTATCCGCTGCCTCTGAGTCAGGTGTTTATCTCCTGTCCAATCAAATGATGCCAGGGAGCTCCACCTCACCCAGACCGAGTGTGGGTAAAGAAGGTACAGAAAGCGCTAAAGGAATGTATCAGTTATCTGTTGTTGCTCTCCGAAACTAAGCAACCATTCGTTTGTTCCCAGCTTCATAAGCTGGGCAGGCTTGGTCAGGACCGCTCATCTCTGCTCTGCCTGGTGTTAGTTAGGGAACCCTGACTGGGGCTCAGAGATCCAGGGTGGTTTCTGGCCATGTCTGTTGTCTCAGCTGGGGAGACTGGGAGGACCGGAGGCTGGCAGGCTTCTCTCTTTCCACACTGTCTCTCCAGTAGGCGAGCCTGACTTCCTTATGGTAGCTCAGTGCTCCAGGAGGGCTAAATGGAAGATTCCAGGTCTGTTGAAGACTAGGCCAGAAGTCCCACGGCTTCACGTTCACTCCGTTCCATTGGTTAAGGCAGGGGCCACCTAGATTCAGGGGTGGGAGGTCAGACCCAGCTCTGGGTGGGAGGCGCCGCAAAGTCAGATGGTGAAAGGGCATGCTGGATGCGAGGGTCACATGGTGAAAGGGCATGCTGGATGCGAGGGTCAGTGCAGCCACCGATGGAAGTCATCCTCCCCAGGAACCTCCATGGAAAAAGGTGGCCTTTTCTCTTTCAGGAACCACTCACTGGTGCACAGGTTTCTCTATAAGTTTACCTAGGAGCAGGGGACTTAGGAGGTTTCCCTGGTAGCTCAATAGTAAAGAATCTGCCTGCAAGGCAGGAGACACAGGAAATGGGGGTTTGACTGCTGGATGGAGAAGATCTCCTGGAGGAGGGCATGGCAACCCACTCCAGTGTTCTTGCATGGTGAATCTCATGGACAGAGGAGCCTGGCGTGCTATAGTCCATAGGATTGCAAAGAGTCAGACACGACTGAAGCAACTGAGCAGTAGAGAGTGATGGTGGGGACTCAGAGAGTGATGGTGACAGACCTATAGATGGATCTACAGCTGGTAAGTAAAAACCAGGACTTGAGCCAAAGTTTGCTGTCCCTGGTGCAGTGTCCTTTCAAACAGAAGCAGGTGGTGGGGACACCAGGGGTCATACAGCAATAATGGTAAGAGCTGTTGTTTCTCAAGGGGCCAGGCACCAGGTCAGACACTTTACCCACATTTCATATTTTATCCTTTCACAAGGATGTTCCCATGTGCTGTCTTTTGGATGAGAACAATGAGGCTCAGGGAGAAGTGGTCCTGGGGTTTACAAAGCCAGGATTCATACTCAGGGCACAAGTACTTCATGAGAAAAGAAAGCACCAAACTGGTCTCTACTTTGAGCCATTCTAGACTCAGGCTTCTCATCTGTGAAATGGGTACAGTCCCATCACCTCCTTCAGCCCCTTTCCTTTGTGGGATAGGAATGATTTGGTGATGGAGGGTGTGCTTTGGCCCAGGTGGGTGAGTACATGGGTGGGGGTCACAATCAAAGCTTCTGCTGGTCAGTTCTGCCTCCTGGTTCCCAGTCGACCAGACATCTC
Organism: Antilocapra americana; assembly: GCA_007570785.1. Classification (NCBI taxonomy): domain Eukaryota; kingdom Metazoa; phylum Chordata; class Mammalia; order Artiodactyla; family Antilocapridae; genus Antilocapra; species Antilocapra americana. The sequence goes on along the minus strand of ML661900.1, from coordinate 4,474,243 downwards.
TATGGGCTCCTAAGATCAGAGCATGATACACAAGGCCCAGCAGCCTGTTCTAAGGACCCAGAAATTTGGCCCTGGTACCTACCAGGCAACTGGGGACTACGGAGCAGGAGTCTGAGATCAGTGGCCATGTATCTAAGCCCTGGCTCTGACTGCCTCAGGGAACTGATTGCTTAGCCTGTAAAGGGATTTACAGCCTCCTCATAAACCTATTATGGCTCATTCTATACTCCAGCCCAGGCCAGGTGATTTCTGGATCTGAGAAGGCTAGGCTGCGGACTTGAGGGCCACGGAGACTGAGGGGTACCCCAGGGTCTCAGCCCCAGCCCCCTCCTCTCCCAGTTCCTTCACAGCCCAACCCCCATGCCAAGTCATGCTCTAGACGTGACCCCAGCAGGAACAGAGCATGGCTGCCCCTGTGCCTCCCACAAGCTCCACCCTGTCCCTACCCCCTCACTCCCAGGCTGGGCTGAGACACACCGCCTTGGAGACAGCCAATTCTGGGGAGGGAGTGACAGGATGCCCTGGGGGAACAGAGGAGTGGGGAGAAGCTGGAGATAAAGCTGGAAGCAGAGGAAAGAGAAAGCCAGGCAGGCAAGAGGACTGCCGACCCTGTCAGTGGTCCTCCACTCCCAGTGTCCAGAGCTGAGCCCAGAGCAGTGATCAGCATGACTGTCTCCCTGTTTGATGATGAAAAACACAAGTCTCAGAGAGGCTTAGCCATTGTGCAGGGTTGCACAGCTAAGACATGGCACCTCACAAGGCACAGTGTGTACTCCCATTTTGCAGATGAGCAAACTGAGGTTCAGAGATGGGGAGTGACAGGTCTAAGGTCACAAAATGAGTCAGTAGTAGCACCAGCTCTGACTCAGCTGAACTGGGGGGTGGCAACCACTGTAGCATCCAGAAAGCTTTCCCATGGGAAGCACAAGGTCAGGCTGGCCCCAGGGGGCACCCAGCCCCGGAGGAGGGGGACAGCTGGAGGCCCTAACTTTGCTCTCCAACCAGCAGAGATTTACATAGCTCATTAAAAAATACAGCGTCATAAAGAGGAGAGACATAGGCACAGTAAACCCTCATCCCTTCCATCGCCTGCCAGCTCTGGAGCCTCTTTCAGGTCACGCCAAGGGCACAGGGAGCAGCCCCAGCTGGGAAGGGGTGTGCGGCTGCCCTGGGCAGCATGGAGCCGGGTCATAGTGAGGCATTCCTTGTGTCTGTCTGCTGGGCTCTGTCCAGTGCTTAGCACCGGGAAGGGAAGACACTGCTTGGGGTGACCTTGCACCAGTCTCTGGGCCGACCCTCCCAAGTGCCTGAGAGAGGACAATACCAGCTGGGTCTCCCCACTCCTTTCCAGCTTCAGGGCTCCCCCCAGAACTCAGCGGTGTCCCCTGTCTCACTTCCCTGCCCCCACACTGTTGCTGAGGCGAAGCAGAGTTACAGCCCTCTAGCACAACGACATTTACTGCCTAGCCCCGCGCCTGGGCCCATAAATCCCCCTGGCCATGCACCATACCGACTGCGCAGTCACCTGGAACAGAGGCCCACGTGGCCTGCCGGCCCCTCTGCTTGCCCCCACCCTGGCCACCTCAGGCCCAGTTACCCAGTCCCCCCCGCCTTCAGTCTGGAGCTGGGACAGCCAAAGCCCCCAGAGGCCGAGCCATCAGAGCACCCGTTCCCCACACATACTCCGGAGATCACCTTATGTCCTCCTTGGGCAGCCTGCCAGTCTCCTGACACTTGGGGTGCACCCTCGTCCCTCTGCATCACCTTGCTTTCTCTGCACAGCTAGGGTTGGACCAGATGGGTCCCCAGAGCTCATCTAGGCAGGACAGCCCAGGAGGAGTGTCTGTCAGAGAGTCCAGGTGGACCATGGAAGTAGGACTGGTGGAAGTCTCTGCCACCCGAAGAGATGGGGCAGGGCTGCCTAATCGGCCACTGGCTGGCACCTGGCTGGCCAGGAGCCAGGAGAACAGCTGTTTCCTTTGTCCTGCGGGGCAGGTGGAAGGGACAGGGACACAGCAAGGCTGATGGGCTCCTGCAGTTGCCCAGAGGTAGAAAAGACTGCTGGAAGAGTGGGCTAGATGGGAGGTTGTTCTGAGGTGAGGCAGAGGGCTGAAGAGGCCATGATGGGCTCCCAGGTCCCAGCTGGCCCTCAGCCCTCCTCCCCAAAAAAGAAAGTTTCCCAAACACACTGGCAGGCAGGAGAAGATGGGGCAGGGAGGTGGCTGAGGGAATAACACCTGTAAACACCCCCACAGCTGTGGAGTCCTGAGTCCCACAGGCAGTGGGGACGTAAGGGAAGGTTACCATTCCTGTAAAGAGAGCAAACAAGTGAGAGAAAATGTAGGTCCCAGCTTTTTGAGGGTCCCAAGGCCCTCAGCTCCAGGTCCCCTGGCTTAGTTTTAGGAAAATCTGCTTTGGATGCTTCACACCTGCCCTTGAAGCCTTCCTTGAACCAGGGACAGAACCCCTGATCCTGGTGACTCTCCGTGTTCCTGGGGGAGGGAGGGCAGACTTGAGTGTGAGGGGTTGGGGAAGTGAGGTGGGTGTTCTGTAGGGTGCCATGGGGCAATGGGGAGCTATGGTGGGCGCTTGAGCATGAGTGACATGACACATCTCAGAGCCTATGGAGGAAAGATTTGACGTATGGAAGATGCACACTTCTCTGCTACACACGTGCACACACACACACACACTCCAGTGGGCACAGGTGCACATGGCAGAGCTCACATTTATACAGACCCATACACTCTCCTACGCAGATGGGCAGCAGTTTATGTATCCACACACAAGCTTTTCCTTGAAGCAAGCAGACACCCTCAGTGTACACTCTGGTACAGATAATAGCTGTTCACACTGGTATACCACACTGACTCCTCTCACTCACACGAAACCACAGACCTACAGGACCTCCCCCTCCCAGAGCTCACGGGTGCACCCTGGCTGAACCTTCACCAACCAGTCTCTGACCATCTGGGTCCTCCCAAGGGTCCACGCCCCCCTCCCGCAGCTTCGCTCCTTCCTGGGATCACAGGGCGCCCAGGCCTGCTCCGTGCCAAGGCTCCCGCACCCTGCACCCACACGTGAGCCTGCTCACGCACGTGCACAGCAGCCCAGAGCCTCCCTCTAGGAGCCGCGGCCGGCCAATGAGAGCGCACCGGGAGCTGTCTCCTAGGCGACCAGCTAAGGACTGGGAGGGGCCGGCCGCCAGGAGCTTGGCCGAGGGACCCTCCCTTTATCCCCACCCCCAACTTCGGACCCTTGTGCCGGGGCCCTCTTCGTTACAGGGTTAGAAGGCACGACTAGGCTGAGGGCAGGAATGGTAGGGGTTCCTCAGGGGCACCCAGATACTGAGCCCAAGATAAATCCGCAGTGGCGCTCGTCCACCTGGATGGGAGCGGCAGCATCCTGGCCAGAAGTGCCTTGTGGGACTCAGCCCGGGAGGTTTGTGAAGGGACATGGCTCAAAGACTCGGGGAGCTTTAAGGACCCATTATGGTTTCTTCGCTCCAGAGGGTTCCCAAGAACTTGTATTGACCTCCTTTTCCTGTAATGCCCAAGTTTAGACCTCCCGAAATGTTCTTCCCTCTGCTTAAGACGCTCCCTATCACCCCCACCCTTCCCCTCTCATGTATGCGCGTGCGTGTGTGTGTGTGTGTGTGTGTGTGTGTGCACGCGCGCACACACACACACTCACTTTTTTTTTCCTGGCAACCTTCAGCTCATGGTATAAGTCACTTCCCCCAAACAGTCCTTTCCTCATCACCATTGCTGAATCCCCAGTTCTGAATCAATGCCCTGGCCTAGAGCCTGCCAGCACGGGATTAGGCAAAATCATACCTTGAATATTTGAATCACATTGAAACACAAAGCATACCAAGAGCTGAAGGCTTGTCGCAGAGGCAAGTGTAGGATGTTAAGAGCGTGAGATCTGGAGCTAGACGACCTGGGTCTAAATCTTGGCTCTGCCACATACCAGCTGTGTGCCTTTGGGCAGGTTGCCCATGTAACTTGTGAGGATTAAATTAGATCATGCCTGCAAAGCACTTCAAATGGTGTCTGGCACGGAGCAAGTGACCAGTCAGTGTTTGCTTCTACTGTTATTATTCTTATGGACTCCTCGTTATATATATTGGCACCTTCTTGACTCAGCTTCCAGCCCCCAGCCTTCATTCAGGACATTCAGAACAAGCATGGGACCGTGGACCAGGAGACTCACAGGTGGTGAGCTATGCAGAGCTTGTCCCTGACACACAGCCAGACCCATTCCAATATCTGGTGCCCTGCCCAAGAGGGAGACTTGTTCCATCAGGATAGAAATTAAGAGTCCATGGTGACAACCAATCATAGTTGTCTTTCCCTATTGTGTAGACAAGATCAACTCTCTCCCTCTTTCTCTCTGTTTAGGAACATTATAAACAAGGATAGGTACTTCCCTGGTGGTCCAGTGATTAAGAGTTCGCCTTCCAATGCAGAGGTTGTGGGTTTGATCCTTGGTTGGGGAGCTTAGATATCACATGCAGCCAAAAAACCAAAAAGCACTTAAAAAACAGAAGCAATATTATAACAAATTCAATAAAGACTTTAAAAATGGTCCACATTAAAAAAAAAAAAAAACAGCATGTTTTCTAATGGGCCTTGTAGTGAGGTTCTGCAGGTCTTTCACCTTCTCTAGCTTGTGGCCCATCTCCTACTCACTCTGGGTCTGGCCTGTGGTTCTCAGCCTTGGAGAAAGCTGCCAAGAGAGCTGCTCATTCCACCTGCCGGAAGGGGTGGTTCCCCATCAGGGAGGTCTCTGTCAAAGGATGGGGCTTCACTCAGGACCTGACCATCACTTTTATATCTTGTTGCCAAAATCTTGGCTTTCTGTGCACCAATGGCAAACAGGAACATGGAGACAGATTATGGAGGAGAAGGAAAAAGTGGCTTTATTACTTTGCCAGGCAAATGGAAACACAGTAGACTCACACCTCAAGACCTGTGCCCCTTTCCCTGGTGAGTTAGGAAAAGTTATATAGTCAAGCAAGAATATGTGATAAGGATCAAGGCAATAACAGTCTTGCATTCTTCTTTCTTCTGCAGTTTCAATAGAGTGGGGTTGGTAACAGGATTAGGGTGTGTGCAGGGTCCCAGGTTTTCCAGTAGTCATGTATGGATGTGAGAGTTGGACCATAAAGAATTGATGCTTTTGAACTGTGATGCTGGAGAAGACTCTTGAGAGTCCCTTGGACTGCAAGGAGATCAAACCAGTCAATCCTAAAGGAGATCAGTCCTGAATACTCATTGGAAGGACTGATGCTGAGGCTGAAGTTCCAATCCTTTGGCCCCTGATGTGAAGAGCCAACTCATTGGAAAATATCCTGATGCTGGGCAAGATTGAGAGGAGGATGAGAAGGGGCAACAGAGGATGAGATGGTTGGATGGCATCACTGACTCAATGGACATGAGTTTGAGCAAACTCCAGGAGATGGTGAAGGATAGGGAAGCCTGGCGTGCTGCAGTCCATGGGGTCACAAAGAGTTGGACATGACTGAGCGACTGAACAACACCAACAAGGGTCCTAGATGGCCTGTCACCTAATGTTGATGAGCCTCTGCTTCAGGTGGTTTTGTTGTGCTCCTTGCTTGATTAGCAACTGCTCTTCCCTTTGGAACTCAGAGAAAGCCATGGAAGCTGCTAGAGTCTTGCCTACAAGATTCCTTGTAGGGGGACAAAAAGGTCTCTGTGCCCAGGAGTCCCACAGGGCCCTACTTGTCATCTGTCACACACTCATTTGTGCAGGATTGTTCATGCCTACAGCCATCCTGAAATCTCACTTCTGCTGTGTTTTCTTGGGCCTCCCTCCCTGCGCTGGATCAGGTCCTCACTCAGCTTAGCCATCCATTGCTTCTTGTCTGATCCAGACCACTTGGTTTCCCCTCTCTGGGTTTCACACACCCCCATCTAGAAAATGCAGTCATAATTCTTGCTGTTGAGCACTCTCCCCCTTCTTCATTCTCATCATATTCACTGAGCACCTCCTCTCACCAGGCACTGGGCTAAGCACCAGGAATGTTCGGAGGAAGGTTCCTGCCCAGCTTAGAATCTGATGGGGGAGCAGACTCCAGTCAGTCAGTCACTCAAAGAAGACACATTTAAAGGTTGTGATCAGAGCAACAAGGACCAGGCGTTATGAGGACTCCCGTCAGGTTGGGGGGAGTGAGCTGGCTCACAAAGCAGCCTGCAGCCTGTATGACAACAGTGACAGTGGTGGTGAGGGTAGTCACAGCCCCCAGGTACTGTGCGTGTCCTGTGTGCGTCCCTGGGCCTCAGGTCTCCCAGAGTGACTCAGAGCCGTAGCCCTATTAGGATTATTTTCAAATGGTCAGCCCCCCTCCTCTCATGCTCTGTCCCTGCTTTGGGGGAGGGCAGGCAGCAGCCCCTCACCCCCTGTTGCAGCAAGACCCCTATTCTGCCCTGGTCTGCATAACTGGCTTCTGTCGAGATGCATTGGAAGTGGTTTGGCACACCCAGTTTTATCTCTCCTCTCCACACGAATCAGTCAGGCAGCCTGGGGCACAACACCGAACTTCCCCTTAGAACGGTGATAATCATTCCCACTTGATAGGGGTGCTGGGAAGCTTGGAGACAAAACCCACGGAAAGTACCTGCTTGTGGCATGTGCCCAGTAGGTGCCAGCTGCTAGCCTTCCGTGGGCCTCCAGGGTGGATCCATGGAGGCTGCAGGGGGGTGGAGGGCTCTTGGGCTGGGGTATCCAAACAATTTGAGTGCAACGAAGGGAAGTCTGTTTAAAGATGTTCTTTAACAAGCGAGTTGCCAACAGGATTGCCATAAGGGAGTCTAATAAGGGAGTTGCTGTAAGGGAAATTCATCACAGGAAACCGTTTCTCTCTCCTCTTGGCTCAGCCTCAGGCTGCTCGGTGGCTCAGGTCCCCTGCTCCTTGCTCTGCTGCCCAACCAGGGGGTGTCTGACTGAGCACAGCTCCCTTAAGAGGCAGCCTCAACTCTCCACGGCCACTCACTCAGCCTTTGCATTCAATTCTAAATTCCCAAGAGAAACTATGATGGGCCAGGATTACAAGCGGTGTCCACCCTTGGTCCAATCAGCTGAGGCAGGGCCAGAAGATATGGGAGGCCACCTCTTCAAGGCTGTGGGTGGGGTGGGGTCTGTACCTAAGAGTGTGAGTGCAATGAAATGGTGACTTTCTCTAGAGGAGTGTGGTTCTCAACCCTGGCTGCACACTGAAATCACCAGGGACCTTTAAAAACTAAAAGCAACTAAACTGCTATTTAACTCCCACTCTCAGGGACTTCCTTGGTGGTCCAGTGGTTAAGAATTTGCCTTCTAATGCAGGAGACACATGTTCAATCCCTTGTCAGGGAGCTGAGATCCCACATGTTGGGGGCAACTAAATCCACGTGCTCTGGAGCCCAAGTCCAGCTGGAGAGAAGACTGCACGTGGAAGTGAAAATCCCATGAGCCACAACTAAGACCCAATGCAGCCAAATAAATAAGTAAATACTAAAAAAAAAAATCTTCCTACTCTCAGAGTTCCTGACTTTGTTGGTCTGGGTGCCGCCTGAGTAACAGGATTCTAGAGTTCTCCAGGGTGATTCTCATGTGCAGCCAGGGTGCGGACCACCACTTACAAGACTTCCTAGGGCGGGTCCACACCGTGGTGTCATCTATCTCTCTACTTTGGTCTCATTTTGGACCAGGTGAGACGTTTACCCTGCATGGCCTAAATCAGCGAGTCCCAAGTCATCCTCTAGATAAGACAAAGTCAGAATTCTGATTCGCAGGTCCAGTCCAGCTATACTGAATCCAAATGTCTAGGATGGTGCTCTGCTGATTCTTTTCACCAGTCAAGTTGGGAAACTGGGCTGAATGGTAATTTACCACCTATTCATGCTCCTGACATGATCATGGTGCGGGGAGGGTGTGGAAATCAGCCCGGTAACCAAGTTTTCCCCTCACTCATCAGCATACTCTTAGCTGAGCTTGACCACCCACCCTGAGATGGTAGCCCCTGAGTGGAGCCAACACAACCTCCGATCTCAGTTCCCTGCAGCTAACCTAATCTCTGTGCCCCAATTTCAAATTCCCACGAGACACACTATGATTGGCCACATTTTAGTCAGGTGACCTCAATCTGGCCCAATCAGCTGGGGCTTGCAGCAGCTGCTGTGGGAACAAGGACCCACCCTCATTCACCAAATTCAAGACACACCATCTCTGGAAATTCTGGGACAGGAGGGAGATCACTTTTGGATAAACTAAATGAAGCCTGAGAGCATGCTCTTCAGCAAGTCAAGAAGAGGATGGGAGTTTCAACCAGGGGGTCAGCTGATTCTGCCAGCAGGGCCTGGTAGCTGGCGAGAACGGACAGGCTGAGTGACCCTCATCCTCACCCTTGAGGCAGCAGCTGCAGGCCTGCTTGCATCCTGTCCAGATATTTCCAGTAAATAAACATTGACGCTTTCGATATCATGTTAATTTCACAGGCGGCTGCTCTGCTGACAGTTTCCACACTCCGCCAGCGCCTCTTGTCAGTTTTATACTCACAGGCAGACGCCAGCCCCTCTTGCAGGCCACCCAACATACAGACAATAAAAACAAATGGCTCAGAAAGCCCTGATGGAGTGACAGGAAACAGCGTTAGTGCCTAAGCTGGGGAGAGCAGCCCCGTGCAGGGTCCTAAAGTTGACCAGGGCAAGGCCACAGGGCTTAGAAACCTACTAGCGTAATCTTGGCCAAGTCTCTCCACTTTTCTGGGCCACAGTTTTTGAGTCTGTGAAAGAAGTTAATATGCAGCACTGCTTCTCTGGGACCTTGACTGAGAGTCTTGAGCAACATCTGACTCTTAAGACCCTTCTTAAACTTCCAAGGGAATCCAATCCACATGATAGCTATTCCTTGGATTTGACCTTCAGCACAACCCCTGGAGGCATTTGAATTGAGACTTATTCCCATTCTGCAGGGCTTCCCAGGTGGCGCCAGTGGCAAAGAACTCGCCTGCCAGTTCAGGAGATGGTTCGATCCCTGGGTCAGGAAGATCCTCTTGCGGAGGAAATGGCAACCCACTCCAGTATTCTTGCCTGGAAAATCCCATGGGCAGAGGAGCCTGGTGGGGAAAGGTCCATAGGGTTGCAAAGAGTCGGACACGACTGAAGCTACTTAGCATGCATGCCCATTCTGCAAATGGTATAGCTGAGGTCTAAAGCAGGGCAATGATTTGCTCTATGTCATAGGGAAAGACAGGAGTAGAGCCAAGACAGCAACTGGGATTCTTGCTCCAGGTGCTCAGACAGCTGTCAGCCACATACGCCACGGTCCTAGTTCTACAGGGATGGTGGAAACCAGAGACCTCTGACTGTCCCAAGCCTAGCTGACCCAGTCTTTGGAAGCATTTAGGCTTCCTCCTAACATACGTAATCATGACATCTCATGCATATGCATGGTTCATTCCTATTACAGGCTGAGCTGAAGGGTTGGGTCCTCCTGTGCTTTAGGACCCTACCATCAGCCTGAGTTCCTAGACCCCTTTCAGGGAACCCACCAACATCCCGACCTTTCCCCTTGTCAATGCACACTGGGAGCTGAAGGGGGTAACTGGCCAGGGGACTCATTCTGGGTGCCAGGATGACTCCCTTCTTCCTCTGGGTGCTGCTGTGGCTGCTTCTGTACCCTTCCGTCAGGTGGGAAGAAACCCTTGCCTCACCTGGGCCAGTCCTACCACACACCCCATCATATCCTTAAGATCTAGGTTGGCACCTAAGAAGGAGCAGGCTGAGGCTAAGTCACAAGCTATTACATGATAGCCTGCCTCCTTGTTTACCATCCACTCCCTGAAAGGAGGCTTCACTGGCTAGGAGGATCATTGCAGCCCCAGGGTGGTGACAGGGGGCAGGAGGAGACTTCTTGGCCTTCTAGACAGCTGTCTAGGGAGACTCACATGGCCGTCCTCTCTGGGAGCAGGGCTCTGAGGTGCACGTGGCAGCTCACACCCACACACTCCTGGCGCCTGCTTCTGCTCAATAAAGACTTGTTAATGGACTAAAGTGAATTAGAGTCATTAACGCTGCCATCAGAGGCAAGCAGAGGTCGGCGCCTGCCCTCCAGGTCCAGATCACAGTTTGGGGACATTGGGCAAGGTCTTCACATCTCAGGGCTTCAATCACAACCTTCACCTGTAAATTGGGGCTTAGATGCCCCCTCAGATGACTTCTGTCATCCACAGACCAAGATTCCCAAGCTGCTGAGGACAGCGTTTGAGGCTGCCTGACCTCCCCGCCTGCCTCCAGGCCTGATTCGTGTGTGTGTGTGTGTGTGTGTGTGTGTGTGTGTGTGTGTGTGTATGAGTCGCTCAATTGTGTCTCATTCTTTGCGACCCCATGGACTGTAGCCTGCCATGCTCCTCTGTTCATGGAATTCTCCAAGCAAGAATACTGGAGTGGGTAGTCATCCCCTTCTCCAGGGGATCTTCCCAGGGATTGAACCCTAGTTTCCCACACTGCAGGCAAATTCTTTACTGTCTAAGCCACAAAGGAAGCTGTGCTCACACACAACTGGCACACATCCCTTATTCCCTTCACACACTGGGCTTCAGCCTGTCACCAGCCTTCACACAGGGTGCTCCCTCTGACTAAAAATTCAACTCTACTTTCCCCCTAGCCCTGCACCAGGGTGCTAAACTCCTGAGCAGCCCTCAAAGCCCTGTGCCAGTGTTGCTGCCTCCAGGAAGTCTTACCTGACCATCCCCACCCCAGGCTGCGTTGGGTAGTCTCTCTCTGAGGCCACCTAAAGGAACCACCCAAAAGGGAGTTTACATTTTGGACAAATTTAAAAGGAGCCCCACTTTCCCTATGAGTCCCATTGTCCTGGAGGGCTTGTTCCTCAGCAAGTCAAGAAGAGAACAGAGGTCTGGACAGGGGCCCAGGTTCCGGCTGTCACCCGCAGAGTAGTGATCTATGTGGGTGTCTATCTCCTTTGCCAGGCTACCCAGCCTCCTGAGTAAGGCCTAGTCAAGCTCTGTCTGGCACAGGGCTTTGTACACCTTCAGTTGGGTGTACAGAAGAGGCGACAAGGGGTGGCTCCCAGTACTTCCTCCAGCATCCTTTCTCCAAAGGGTGTTCAAGAAGCAGGAAGGGCACTACCTTCCTCCAATTCCTTCCCCCCGCCCCACCCCTCACCCCTGCCAGTCTCTATTTGGCCCCTTCAGAATCATTTAATTTTCACAGATTTTCCCTCCTTAATTACAGCCCATGTAACAAATAACAAATAAAGGAAGGAGGGAGGGAGAGAAGGAATGAAAGCCAGAAGCTGCCAGGTTCTTGCTGCCACAGCCCAGGAGCTCCGAGCCTGGACAAAGGTGGTGGGTGGGAGAGAGGGTGGGGGCGGGAGGCCTGCAGACTGGAGGCCGGTTCTCTCGCTGGTGGTTAGTGACCCCCTCCTCTCCCCTGGCTCCAACGAGCTGCACTAGGGCTCCCCAGGCCAGAGGCCTTCTTGGCCACATCATGCAGGTAGGAGCAGTCTAAACGGCTCCCTGCTCGGGCTCCTGGTGATGGAATTGTCTCCCAAATGAGGAGGATCAGTTGAGTGCTGTTCGCTGAGGGCCTTCTGTATGCCAGGCACTCTGCTCAACCCCTACTCTGGGGCTCACAGCAACCCGCACCATCAGCCAGTCTACAGAGTGGGAAGCGGAGGCCCAGGAAAATGAAGCAGTGCCCTGCTGGAATGTGGGTCTGATTTCAAAGTCCGCACTTTCCATGAAACAGTGCTATCTCCCGCACAAGCGAGCCTACCCACTCTGAGGAATGGTTTGAGCATCTCTTGGGGACATCAGGTCACTGTCTCTGCTGCCTCAGCAAGGGCCACACACTGCTTTCTTTTTTCTCTCTGGGTTATATATGGGCAAGGAGAGCCACCAGTATCCTTGCCCCTTTCTTACTGCACATGTTGGGTGGGTGGAGATGGTCAGGAGCAATTTTATCATAAGGAATATAAAAGGTAAGCAAAAAGGAGCCAAAAACAAATCCATCCAAACCCAGTTTTATCTAAAACATGAAAGTCCTTTCATAGCCAGGTCCTGATTTCTAATCTGTCAAAGCCACAGCATCCTGCCTGGGGCGGACAGAACGTCATTTCAGCTGGGCCTACTTCTTTGGGCTCTGGGTCACCGTGCATGCCACTGACAGGCTCCTTGGAGAAGAACCGAACCCTGAAGAAGGCATAACCCCAACCCCAGCCGCCCCAGGCCAAGGCTGACCCCCTCTCTCCTGCAAGAACTTGTCCCGTAGAGGAATCTGGACCTCTTTGATTTAAGGGGTGGGTGAGTCTCATCCACCTCTCCCACCCTCAAAGCTCTTGGCAGCAGGAGTGGACAGAGTGGTGTTGACCTCTACAAGGGTGGGACAAAGCAGCGAGCTACTCCGGGTCTGTCTTTCTTGCCCTCACCCCCAACCTATGGCCCCATGTTTAGCTGTGTAGTGGGTTATATAGGAAAAGGCACATCTCTGCCCTTGGGGGCAGCCAGGCCAGTTGACAGGCAGCATCCAGGGTAGGAGCAAAAGGCAGTCATGTAAGGTTTGGCAACATATTGATTCATTCATTCATTCATCCATTCATTCATTCATCCAATGTTTATTGAACACCAACCGTGTGCCAGACAGTGCTCCTATTCTTGTAGGCACTGGGGACACAGTGAAGAACAAAGCTGACAGAAGTTCCTGCCTTTGTCAGTCTTATAGTCTAGTGTAAACATTTTCTGTAAATGGCCAGAAGTAAATATTTTATGCTTTGTGGGCCACATACAGCCTCTGTTGCATATTTGTCTTTGTTTGCTTTCTTACAATCCTTCAAGAATGTAACATTCTTGGCTCATGAGCTACACAAAGACAGGTTACCATGGGCCATAGTTTGCCAGCCCTTGGTCTGGTATAATACTGTGCAGTAGAAAAATAATGTGTGTCGCATGAGTAAGTAAAAACTTTTAGTAGCTGCATTTTAAAAAGAAAAATAAAACAGGTGAAATTTACTTTAATAATATAGCTATTTAAGCAAATATATCCATAATATTGGACTTCCCTGGTGGTTCAGTGGTAAAGAAACTGCCTGCAATGCAGGAGACTCAGATTCGATCCCTGGATTGGGAAGATCCCCTGGAGAAGGAAATGGCAACCCACTCCAGTATTCTTACCTGGAGAATCCCATGGACAGAGGAGCCTGGTGGGCTACAGTTCATAGGGTCACAAAAGAGTTGGGACATGATTTAGTCACTAAACAACACCAACATCCATATGTTATCATTTCAATATGTAATCAATATTTGTTTAATTGATTAAGATACTCTACATTCTTTTTCATACTAAGCTTTCAACCTCTGGTCTGTAGTTGATGCTGATAGCATATCTCAATTTAGACTGCAGCTCAAGTGATCAAACAGCCACATGTGGCCAGTGGCCACCAGATTGGATAACCTGAAGTTCTACGGGAGAAACAGACAATGAACTAGGTAAATAAGGAAAATACTCCACATATTTACAGGTGATAAGTTCCATGGAGGAAAATAAAGCAGGGAAGTGGGAGAGGAAGGGCAGGTTAGGAGTCCCTCGAATAACTGGGCTGCTCCTAAGTCTGGGAATTTTACTCATGCCAAGGCCCTTGTAATTCTCAGGGAAGCAGGAAGTAGGAGGCCGTCTGCAGAACTGTCAAATCTTATCAGCAGACAAGAACTAAGAGGTTTCATCATGCCCAACTCTTGCCCTCGACAGATGGCAGTCCAGCTCCTGCTCACTCACTACGCTGATGGGAAGCTCACCGCCTCCCTAAACAGCCTGTTCCTCCCAGCTGGGGTCTCTGATTTCACTCTTCCCCCTCTTCTTGACTTTGTACCCTGAGAGATATTTTTAAAAAGAAAATATTTCCATGTTAACATTCTTCAGTGGCTCCCCATCGCTCTTAAGGTAAAGTTCAGAGTCCTTATGGTGGTTTAGACCGATATATGCTTTTTGCTATTAATGACAAAATATCAAACTAGTACTGACTTAAACCATAAAGAAATGTGGTGGTTTAGTTACTCAGTCGTGTCTGAGTCTTGTGATCCCATGGACTGTAGCCCACTAGCCCACCAGACTCCTCTGTTCATGAGATTTCCCAGGCGAGAATACTGGAGTAGGTTGCCATTTCCTTCTCCAATAAAGAAACGTACTGACTCACAAATCCTGAAGTCTAGGAGTAGGTGGGCCTTGTCTCAACTCTTCATTGGCCAGAACTGGTCATACACCCATCCCAGAGCCAATCATTGGTAAGTAAATTGAATGACGATTCCATTCCCTTGAGCTGAGTTCAGTCTCTTAAACTGCATTGCTAGGGCAAGAATGGGGAAGATGTTGTCAAGCCCCATCATTTACTATAGGCCTCGTGAGATGGGTCCAGCTCAATCCTCCTTGTCCCACCATGCCTTACCCCACACTCTGTGGTCCAGCCTGCTCTGACCCACCAAAGTGCTACCTTTGCCTGTTAGTCCTCACACAGGCTGTTCCTTCTGCTTGGAATGCTTTTCCCATTCTTTGCCTCTCTACCTTCGTCTGGCTACTTGTCCTATAAGCCTCCAGCCGGATGCCATGTCTATGGGAAGACTATGTCGAAGGTGCTCAGTAAATACTTTTCCTTTTTTTTAAAGAATAATTATTTGTGGCTGTACTGGGTCTTCATTGCTGGGTGTGGGCTTTCTCTAATGGCAGAGAGTGGTTCTTGAATAGGACTGTCTTTGGGCACCTCTCAGTGTGGAGTTGTGGTGAGCCTGGCTACAGAGTGGGTCCGCATGTCACCAGGATCTTCCAGGGAAAGACCCAGGTTCAAATGCTAGCTCTGCCTCCTCTGACCTTGAGTGTGACCTTGGACAGGACCTCTCAGGACCTGACTGGGTTCGCGGGTGGTGGGTAGATGGGAGTGCTGGGAGCTAGGTCGGGGAAGCACTGGATAGCTGAGGGCCACCTGCTGCCCTCTGTCATGGCAGGATCTTTGAGGCCCGCCAAGCTCATGTAAGGCCAGGCCTCCTCAGCGGAGAGCGCTCTGAGCCTCTAAGAGAGTGGGAGGCAGGAACAAAGCAGGATTGAAATTCCATCAGGCACTCACTAAGCCTGGTCCCTGGAGCCTCTGCGCCTTTGTTCCATTTAATCAATATGTAATTAAACTGAAATCCCAGCTTAAGAATTTCCAGTGGTGCTAAGAGTGGACTTTCCGAG
Organism: Antilocapra americana; assembly: GCA_007570785.1. NCBI lineage: Eukaryota > Metazoa > Chordata > Mammalia > Artiodactyla > Antilocapridae > Antilocapra > Antilocapra americana. The sequence goes on along the minus strand of ML661900.1, from coordinate 4,458,998 downwards.
GGGCTGGTGGAGTTGAGGCTCCTGAGTCCTCCAGCTGTGAGCCCCTTACCAACCTGGCCCGCTCCCACCCTGCCAGGCCTCAAGGTCACCTTCCCCAGCCACTCGGCAGCCTTCCCACATGCTTTCAGGGAGAGATGGTGGGACATCTGAAGGGCAAGGGAGTGCGTAACACTGCCCTCTGTCACCACCCTGGGCCATCAGGGTCCTGGCTACCCTCACCTGACTGCAGGGAGACTGAGGACAGGGAAGCCATAGCAGAACTGGGCCTCAAGCTTGGCTTGCCCCAGCCATCCATCTCCTATCTCCTCTGTCCTCTGAGTGACCCAGACCAGGGCTCTGACACCCTTGGCTGATGTCTGCTGAGCACCTACTACGTGCTGATACTATCCTGACTTCCTTATAAGTGTTAACCCATTTCATCCTCAAAACAGTCCCATGATGATAAGAACCTCCTATATAGTGCAGGGAACTCTAATCAATACTCTAATGACCCATACGGGAAAAGAATCTTAAGAAAATTTGGCTATATGTATATGTATAACTGATTCACTTTTCTGTACACCTGAAACTAACACAACATCGTTAATCAACTATGTTATTGTTGTTCGGTCGCTAAGTCGTGTCCGACTCTGTGACCCCATGGACTGCAGCATGCCAAGCCTCCCTATCCCTCACTATCTCCCGAAGTTCATGTCCATTAAATTGGTGATGTTATCTAACCATCTCATCCTCTGCTGCCCGCTTCTCCTTCTGCCTATACTATACACCAATAAAAATTAATGAAAAAGAAACCCAGCCTCGATTTTAAGATGAGGAATTCTAGGCACAGAGCACCAGTGTCAGAAGCTAATTCATGGCAGATGTAGGATTTGAACCCACAATGCTCCCTCCAGAGCCTTAAGCACTAAGGGCTTTGATGTTGGAACCTGGCTGCTAAGAGCTTCCTTGAGGAGCATAGACTCATCACCAGCAGCGGCAGGACCTCTAGGCCCCTCTTGGGCAGACGCCACACCTGCCGAAAGAGCTGCTCCACAAGCCCAGAGTTTGCTCTTAGGTGAGAGGCTGAAACTCCTTCTGGGCCTTACACACTCAACACCTTGGGGTCCCCAGTCCTCTTGCACAGACTACTCTGTGTTCAGGGATGTCCAGAGACCTGTCCTTGGACAGGCATTGGCTGACAGACATATAACACAAGCCATAGTCAAGACACATATGAAATTTAAAATTTCTAGTAGCCACATTAAAGAACAAGAATTGGTGAAATGAATTTTAGAATATATTTAACCCAATGTTTCTAAAGTATTATCATCTCAACGTGCAATGAGTATTAAAAATTACTGAGCTATTTTACATTCTTTTATGGTTCCAAGTTTCTGAAATCTGATATGTAGTTCCCACTCACAGCCCAACTCAATTTAGACCAGCTGCATCTCAAAGGTGAAGTGGGCACGTATGGCGGATGGCTCGTGGGCTAGATGGCACAGCCATGGACAGTCACACCCTATGGCCTGTTAAAATGCTATGAGAGGGACTTTCCTGGCAGTCCAGTGGCTAAAGCTCTGTGCTTCCAATGTAGGGGACACAGGTTTGATATCTGGTCGGGAAACTAAGATCCCATGTAACATGCAGCACAGCCAAAGGAAAAAAAAATGCTATGAGAAAAGGAAGATGGGATTCCTGCTTTGAGGGCACCTTGAGCTCACTCAAGCAATGGGAGCTGTGGGAGAAAAACTTCAGGGAAGAATATTGGGTAACAAATACATCTTTCCTCCTTTAGGGATTACCTGGGGAAAGAGAGGGGTAAGACCCTGGGAAAGTGGACCTTGGGAGTCCAGGCAGGTAAGGAAGGTGGAGGAGTGTTACTAGGCAAGAGAAACCAGACTCCAGCCACACTCCATCCTTTACTTCCTCCTCTCCCTGTACTCTTAGCAGCTACTACTCTAAGACCTGGGGGTCTCCCGGTGGGTGGAGAAAAGAGAGCTAAACCAGAGTCTGCCCTGTCTCCCCAGAGGGGTGGAGGGCCCCAGGCCCAGCCAGCAGGAAGTAGGTACTCCCTAGATCCAAGCCCCTCTCTCTCCTGCCCCTTCCCCCTCAGGAGATAGGAAGAGACTCGGCATTTGCTCAGTGGAGCCTCTCCTCATTCCCCACAGCAATTACACAGCTGCCATAGTTTCCCTTAGAGAGAACAGCCCATGCCACGTCTCCAGCAGGCCAGGCCCAACTCGGTGGCCCTGTGCCTTAGAAAGCAGAGGCTCTATTGTCCAACCTAATCAGTGCTTGGTCTTCAGAGGTGTTGGGAGTTCAAAGCCGGCACCATAAGCATCTGTGGTAACACCCCATCCTCTCACTTGAGCCCAGGAGAATGGTTCCCAGACACATGTCGGGGAGGAAGGGTCAATGAGGCCTCCAAAGTTGGGGGGCTCTGCACCCTGGACTCTTGGAATATGTTCTTGGAATCTTTCACTCCTTAGAATTGTCATATATCTTAGATTCTTCCAGTTTGGGTGTTGCACAGATGTTTGGAATGAAAGTCTAGAAGATCACGGGTCCCTTAGAAGTGGCTTGTTGGAAGAGCTCATAACTGAGTTGGACCAAAGAGCTTCCTGTGTCTATCTGCCCACCCTCACCCTGCCCTGAGTGTGGCAGAATTTGTCTGAGGTAATTTGCCCTGCTCTGTGCCAGGCCTCCCAGGTGGCGCTAGTGGTAAAGAAACCACTTGCCAGTGCAGGACATGTAAGAGGTGCGAGTTCAACCCCTGGGTTGGAAAGCTCCCCTGGAGGATGGCATGGCAACCCACTCCAGTGTTCTTGCTTGGAGAAACCCAGGGACAGAGGAGCCTGGTGGGCTACAATCATGGTCATCAAGAGTCAAACACGACTGAAGTGACTTAGCACCCAAGTGCACACATGTGCCATCCCAGAGTTTTCCTCCAGATGGACCATAGCTGGGACCTGTTTCCTTCACGTGTCCTTACACACTTTTGTGAATGTCTGGACCCTTGACCCTGTGGATCTGGAACGTTCTGGTAAAGCTCTACTCCTGCTCATAGCCCAACTCCCAGACTTCCTTCAGCTGGGCTGGCTGAGTTGTCTCCCCTCCCCTAGCCTACATCCCACTGCCTACCCTCCCGGCCTTTGATCTTAGGTCCTTGGTGCCCTGATTCCTTAGGAAGGCCCTGGGAGTTCTTCTTGCCATTCCTATTATCCAGGCAGGGCTGCTCCAGAAAACCCCAGAAAATGGAGAGACTGTCTCACAACTGTCCCAGAGGGAGAGGTCTTAGGGGCTGTGAGGACCTTCAGTCGGGCCTCAGAAGAAACTGGCAACCCAGGCACTCAGCTCCCTAAGAGAGAAGAGGGCATGGCTGGCAGGACAGCTTCTCTGACTCTCTGTTTCCCAGCTCAGGCTCCCAAATCTAGCTCTGGGTCCATGAAGGGACCGTTTCCTCCTCCTGAAAAGCTGGATAAGAAGCCCTGCAGGGAGCCATCTGGGACTGAGCCAGCTGAGATGGCCCCAGCTCCAGAGTAACAGGGAGGGTTACTAATTGATGAAGCATCAGGAGACGGTTTAGAGAGGCACGGAGAGTCTAGATGAAGGAGCAAGGTGGGCGGGCCAGGCCAGCCAACCCTGGGGTTTCTGGGCTGGCATGTCTGTCCAATGTTCACTACGACACCCTCAATCAATGTAGTGAGTCAGTGGCAGAGCCAGGGCTAGAATGGGTCCTGGCTGGAGGGAAAGGTATGGAAGGAGGTCACCCAGGTGGAGAAGAGCCGAAGGGAATGGACCCGGGCAGGTGACTAGGAGGCTTACACACCCAGTAACAATGGATGGACAGGCTGGATGTGTCCTCTGGTCCTACTTGAATGTGGATATCCCTGGTAGACTCAGTCAGGGGACCCAGAACCAGAGCCTGAACACAGCTTTGCCCATGAGGGCAGCTTGGGGCTGGACCCAGGAATAGCAGCTGGGACAGCAAGGGTATGTGGGCAGAGGGGTCTGGCCAGGCCACTTTGAGCTTCTCTAGCCAAAACCTCAGTGGCGATGCCAAAAGAGCCTTGAAATCCTAGAAGAGATTTCGGAAAGAATGCTATCTATGGAAGCACCCAGAGGAGTGCTCAGAGCAGAGGAGGTGCTCAGTATGCTGAATATGAAGTTAAATCTGTGAGCAGAATGGGAGCTCAGCGGGCACCGTATGCAGAATGGACTAGTGGGCTGTGCGGCCAGATGTGACTACGACCCTGCTTGAAATGACCAGTCCCCCACTAAGCTGGCCTGGCCTGGACCATACCTTTCCTGGGCTGCGTGAGCGGGTTTCAGCCAGCCCCAAGGCTGAGTGTATGATGGTGCAGACCCATCCTTCTTTATTGGAGCCACAAGACAGCTGCACTGGGGCCAAAATAAACCTCCTTCCTGGGGGCGTCCCCTCAGGCCTCATCCCGCCTTCCTCTCTCCAGTCCAGCTGCTGCCAATGAAAAGGGCAAGCTGAGATTGAAGAGAAGGCTAAGAAAACGTGATGACGGCTCAGCTCCCTGGGGACAGGCGAGAGTCAGCGTCTGGCTCAGGGGCGTGAGAGGCATGGTGATTAACTAACGTCTTCCCCAACCTCCTCCCCCAGGGCCAGTGAGGCTCACGCCAGTGCCTTCTCCTCAGTCTCTCTGGACCCCCCGTTTGGAGGGGGTTGCCGAGGGACAGTGGGGGGATTCCGCCCCTGTCTCCTGACCCTGCCCTGCCCCGTGTGGCACCCTGTCTCTCAGCTCTTAACTCATGGCCTTGCTCCGCTTTCCTGACCAGAGCATGGTAGAAGAAGAGGAGAGAGCAGGACTGGTCAGTGGAGGCACTGTTGGGATTTGGGGGCCAGGAGAGGCCTGGGAGACACCAGGAAGTACCAAGCTTTGCTCAGAACCCCAGGGCCTTAGCACATCAGGTCACAGCTGAAAACCGGCTCTTGACCTCAGCTCGGATTCCCCAGCTGCAGCTGTTCAGGCTCACCATACAACTTTTGCTGAACTTCTATATTTTCTGTGCTATTGTCTTAATCTTCTTTAGGCCAACTTACATTTTACTTGGATAAGCTTATTTTAAAAGAAACCTTTCTATTAATAACTTAAGAGAAAATCCAGTCTCAGTTTTCATAAAAAGAAGGTAAGTGCAAAACCAAATGCCATGAAAATGATAAAAATAATAATAATAAGCTAGACATAAAAGCCAGAAGTCCTTGAGTCTGAGGCCTTTCGTTTTGGGTTTAAAAGGAGGAGATTGCCAAAAGTTAGAGGTGTTGAAGGCATATCAGTACCACCTGAAGGCTTTCTCAGTGTTTCCAGAAGGCTTTTGAAACTAACTGAAAGTAAAATAGCTTTCTTATCCAGTGACAATTTGATGACACGATGACATGTCCTGTGTGACATAAAATCTTCTCCCTCCCACCAGTCATCACCAGGTCCCTCTGCATGGGTTCATCAGGTCCAAACCCCTGATCAAGACTATTTCAACAGCCTCCTGATGGAATCCCTGCTTCTACTCCTGCCTCCTTTGCCCTCAGCAGCCAGGGGACCCACCCACAACAGCAGGATTTGTAAAGACACATGTCAGGTCCTGTCATTTCTCTCACTGGAGCCTTCCACTTTACCCAAGCAAAAGCCAAAGTCCCCACCTTGGAGTCCCATACCAAGGTCACAGGTGCGAGGCCTGTACCAAGGCTACAGACCCGGAGCCAGAACCAAGGTCACCTCTGGAACTGACTGAGCCCCGTACTAACCATTGCCAAGAGCCCCCGTGATCCTTACTGGCCAGCTCCCTGACCCCATACTAGGTAAAAATACATACCCTAGAGCTTCCCGGGTGACTCAGAGATAAATGCAGGAGACACAGGAGATGCAGTTTCCATCCTTGAGTGGGGAAGATCTTGCTGAATGAAGAAATGGCAACCCACTCCAGTGTTCTTGCCTGGGAAATCCCATGGACAGAGGAAGAGGAGCCTGGTGGGCTATAGTCCAGGGGGTCACTGTCCAGTAGCTCCGACCATACTGAGCGATTGAGCACACATGTACCCACCCTAACCAATCACCTAATGCCACCTTTCCAGCAGGAATATTCTTTGTCTTGAGACTCTGAAAATTGGTCACTGATCCATGAAAGGGGTCAGCTCTCCCTTCAGCCGGCCTGCTGTACTGACCGTAGGCTCTCCTGGGTCTGTTGGGCTGTTGGCCCACTGTGCTTGCAGCGGTCATGTTATCTTTGCTCTTTGTTCTTAACTCACTCCTCTCTGCTATACTCTGTGTCTGGAAATTCTTTTCTAGCCCACACAGACCCCACGACCCTACCATGATGATGTGATCCCTCATGACTCCTCCAACCAGCCCTCCAACAGCTCTCTCCATCCCAGCCTCCTAGGCCACGTGACCACCTGAGAGCCTGAGCACTTACTCTTCCCTAGGTCTGATTTACTTTTCCTAGAATCTGTCTGACCGCCTCCCTTACCTCCCTCAGGTCTCGCTCCAATGTTGCCTTCTCAGCATGGTTCTCCCTGGCTACCCCCAAATTGCAGACACACCACCCACACAGCCACTGATGCTTTCTGTTCTTCTTCCCTGATTTATTTTTCTCCTTAGCATATATCAGTATCTCACACACTGTCTCTTTTTCTTATTTATCGGGTCTATCAACTGTGTTCCCTCCTTTCCTGCCTCTCCCCTTTCAGAGCACAAACTTCGTGAAGGAAGGGACATTTTTTTCTTAGTTCCCTAATCAGGAATAGAACCCACACCCGTGAAGCTGAAGCACAGAGCCCTAACCACCGGACTGTTAGGATATTCTCAAGGCAGGGATTTCTGCGTTTTGTTCACTGTTGTATCCTCAGGTCCTAGAAAGGGCTCAGTAAACCTTGTCGAATCAAACAAGGACTCTTCTCCTTTCACCAGCCACGGAAAGGAGAATGGTATGTTCACTAGTCCCATTTTACAGATGAGAAAACTAAGGCCTAAGTCACAAGCCAGTAAGTAGCAGAGTCAGGATCTGAAGCCACACTTCAAACTTTGTGCTCCTTTCAAAATGGTATTTTATTGTACTCTCATTCGCTAAGTCATGTCCAACTCTCTGTGACCCCATGGACTGTAGCCTACCAGGCTCCTCTGTCCACGGAATTTCCCAGGCAAGAAAACGAGTGGGTTGCCATGTCCTCCTCCCAGGAATCTCCCAGACCCAGGATCTGAACCATGTCTCCTGTGTCTTCTGCACTGACAGGTGGGTTCTTTACCACCAGCGCCTCCTGGGAAGCCCAGGCATTTCATTCAGTCCCCTTGTATTGGAGTGATCAAGACCTTAGCCCGGGGTCACACCAGACTTAATAATGGGACATACCTGGCATCTTCACTTCTACACCTGAAAACAATCACACTCAATGTGGCGGCTGCATGGTGACCGGCCCTGCCCCCTGCCGCCCGGCCCTGGCCTTTTCCTGCTCTTCCTACTCACCTAGCAGCTCCTTCAGGCCACATGCTTTCCCTCTCAGCCTGCTCCTCATGTCCTCTACACCTGAATCCACTTCCCAAGGCTGCTGCCACTTGGAGGGTATGACATGGCAGACCCCAAGACTGCCTCATTATGAGCTAGGCGGCTTCCTTCTGGCACAAAGGCCTCTTCCCCAAAATTGCAAAGGAAAAATTGCATGAATGCTCCGATAATCACGGTAGCCAGACATCATTGTTTCCCTGACTCATGTGTACTCATGGCAGCCTGCAGGGAGCAGCTTCCTTGGGCTGGTAATGAGGAAGGCATTCCCTCCATCCCGGCCAGATCCTCCAGGAAGGGACTCAGCCTTCGTCCCGAGCTCCCAGAGCGGGGCCAGCACCCTCACTCCCTCAAGAGCTGGTCCTGAGCTTCTTCTGGGTGCCACACTGGTGCCAGGTCCCAGTCCCTGCCCTCCCTGGACTCACAGCCTAGTGGGGAACCGAGGGGGAAACCGGAAGCCTCAAGAGGCTACTGATGTGGCCAAGGAGGCCGTGGAAGCCAGAGGAGCCCCTACCCAGGAATACAGACTATCTCCTGGAGGAAGTGGGGAGCCCTGCAGGAAGGAGTAAGATCAGAACATGATCTTTGCTTTTGTCCTTTCTCCCCTGGGGATCCAGTCCCATCTGGCACTCACCGCGTCCATGACTGTCATAGGCTAGTTTCCCCAGAAGCAGTCACTGAGACAGGCATTTGAGTCCAAGCTGATCCCAGGAAGGGAGGAGAGAGAGAAGGGCAGTGGGATGGAACAGAGAAGGAGATCAGTGCCACTGTGGGGGACTGATGTGGGCATCGGAGAGTCTAGTCTGCCAGGGGACCCGGGGACTTGACAGGGACTGTGTGAAGCACACTGCAGTGATGTCTTATTGTGAGGGTGTGTGTGCTAAGTCACTTCAGTTATGTCCGACTCTGTGTGACCCCATGGGCTGTAGCCCTCCAGGCTCCTCTGTCCATGGGAGTCTCCAGGCAAGAATACTGGAGTGAGTTGCCATGCCTTTCTCCAGGGAATATTCCTGATCCAGGGATCGAACCCACATCTCTCACATCTCACATTGACAGGAGGGTTCTTTACCACTAGCACCACCTGGGAAGCCTGTGAAGATAAGGAGCTGGAATATTATCCACCTCTCACCCCCCCAGAGGGCCAGGCCGGGAAAGGCCAAGGAAGAGGGGGTAGGTGGGCAGCATATTGAGCAATTCTAGGCCTCTGATTTCAGAATAAACATCCAGCAAGAAGCCAGAGAAATTCTGGTGGGTCTGCAAGGGTCAGAGTCTCCTGCCTGGGACACTGGGAGGAGCTCCGAGAGAAGAGAGGCGGTGGGTGAGAAGAGAGGCTCCATGGAGGAGCAGCCTCCGCCCAGTCTTTCTGGCTCTCTCTCACCATTGGCCTGGGGGAGGGCTAGGGTCTAAACTCCTGTCCCTGGGAACCCCTGAGGAGAGGCTAAGCAGCTTCCCTCCCAGCCCTGCCCCCAGCCCTGCCTGCTGGCCCAGGTGGAGGCTCAGATGTCAGCAGGAAGGAGAGGAGGACAGTCGTCTATAAATGTCAGGAGGGCAGAGCAGCTTCCTGGATTCCGCTGGGGGCAGGGCTGGAGAGGGGAGAGAAAGAATGGTGGGGGGAGGTGGTCTCCTTTGTTCCTACCCTATCCCCATCAGAGACGCAGCCCCCTGTAATTATTCCAGGAACCCCAGAGTGGCTAGTGTCACTTCCCTGTTTTATGGGTGAGGGAAAATGAATCCAGACTCCCCTCCTTGCGGTGGGACCGTGGGCACCAGTGGGTTAATGGACTTGTCTTCCAGACTCATAGACGCTGAGAGTTTCTGGCGTCTTTCGGCATCCTTGGAACAGGGCTCTGACAGTGCCTCCCCTCAGGGCTCCTCCCACAGTGCATCTGCTCTGACCCTCCTGCTCAGAAAGCCTGACCTCTCCCTAGGGTGGTGCCCCCGCCTGGGTGTCCCTCCCCAGCCGTGTCCCCACCCACATCCCTGAGTGAGGAAGCTCACCACACTCATGGGGCAGGTGCAGAGAACATTCCCACCCACCCTGGGGCATATCTGTGTGCCTGGGGCCTCCCTGGCAAGCACCCATTAAATGCTGTGGACCAGCCCCGGAGAGAGGGGTGGGGAAAGGGGCTTGAGGGTGGACTGTCAGCTGAAGCCATAGGCCTTGCCATGCAAAGAGTGGCTCCTGCTTCTCTGTCCATTTGTTGCAGGAAGGGGGACCCCTTCCAGGGCCCAAAACTGGGCTCTTGTTTAACACTCGGAAATGAATTGTCTGGGGAGACACATGTGCTGACAAAGCAAGAGATTTTATTGGGAAAGGGCACCCGGGCGGAAAGCAGTAGGGTAAGGGAACCCAGGAGAACAGCTCTGCCACATGGCTCACAGTCTCGGGTTTTATGGTGATGGCATTAGTTTCTGGGTTGTCTTTAGCCAATCATTCTGACTCACAGTCCTTCCTGGTGGTGCACGCTTTGTTCAGCCAAGATGGATGCCAGAGAGAAGGATTCTGGGAGGTGGTTGGACATGTGGTGTCTCCTTTTGACCTTTCCCGAGCTCCTCTGGTTGGTAGAGGCTTATTAGTTCCGTGTTCTTTACCAGGACCTCCTGTTGTAAAACAGCTCATGCAAATGGCTACTATGGTGCCTGGCCAGGGTGGGCAGTTTCGGTGTGCTTTCCCTAACATGTTCTTCCTCATGGCAAGGAGGTGGGTCAGCATCACCCTAAACCCAGGTAAGAGGGGCTCCTGCTGTGAGCCTCTCACCTTAGAGTGCTCTGGCCTGAACTTTCCATCATGAGGGGCTTCTTCCCTGGACTCCACCCCTCCCCACTTCTAAGAAGGCACCATGCCACTGATGGTCACGCTTAAGGCCTGAGGAAAATCCAGGGGGCTCTGTTCAGCGAATGGGGTGCAGACAGAGCTAGGCCTTGCACCCTGGGGTGTCTGTCCCCACATATGGGAGCCAAGGGCAGAGGGCAGAGTGAGGTGCAGGCCAGGGCTGGAGGCTGGGGGCCAGCTCCTCCCAAGAATTCTATATTTGAACCTGGCCTTTCAGGTTCCCTGAAGGTGTACTTGTCAAGGTAGGAGCCTAAAACATGTTTTATTTAACAGTTAGCTTGATTTATAATGCAAATATCTAGACACATGGTACATGGGCTTCCATTTTTACCACTGCCCCAGACCCCACAAATGTTAGGAGTGGGCCTGGAGCTGGAGGCTGGGGTATTCGACTCAATTCTCTGTGCTCTGAGATGGCATCTATCAGCACTGTGGGCCGAGGCCACCACCTCCACCAGGTGGTGTGACCACGGGCATAGCTGTGAGCAGGCACCAGAGTACAGAGTTCCCCAGCTGGCAGGGATTTGAGTTCAGTAATCAAGGCCCCATTGTACAGATGGCAAAACTGAGGCCTATATGCACACAAGCCTCATGAGAATGCACGCATGTGTGCAAGCACAGGGTGCCATGTACATCAGTGGGGGTGCACACACACGGATGTAGTACACACAAGGGCAGGCACTGGTGTATGGGTGGTTTGGTGGATATTTTCCTTCTCTTCATTTTTTCTGTACCAGGGAAGATCCATCATTTCCTTTTCCTGTAATGATGTTGACCTGATTAAAATTTTTATTGGATTTCACAAAATAATTTCATATACAACATTCCCTGGGGGCTTTGCTGGAGGAGGCAATGGCAGAGGATGGCAGAGAACGAGGGGCTGGAGGAGTGGGGGTGCTAATATGAGAAGAGAGAGCGACAAGTAGATTTAGAAAGAGGTTGAGTTGGAATATATTTCATGTGCCGCTGAAATGACCGGCGGGAGGCAGGCGGGGCAGAAGGGAGATTAAAAGCTGTGCCTTTTCAGTGCTCGTGGGAAGCTGCAGGGGGAACATTGATGTGGGCCAGCCATAGGAGGATGTCCAATGGCCTGAGACCATGAAGGGACCTTGCAGCAAGCAGAAAGGAGGGGTCTACACCACAGGCTGCAGGGACAGAAGATGGATGCTCACATATACCCTCTCCCCTACCCCGCCTCCCCAGCCCAAGGCTCTGGCCCTGGGAATGCTGGGCATGTCAGAGTCTGCGGGGACATTGGGATTCCAAGGCCAAAGCCAAGTGAGCTCCCAAATGGCAGGTGTGGGGCAGTCCCCCACTTGCTGTTGTGGCCACACTGTGCCTGAGTGACCCCAGGGGAGTCTTAACTTCCTGAGACTCAGTTCTCTCACTTAGGAGGTGGAGGGGTGCTGGGAGAATTCAAGGAGGTTATGGATGCGAAAGGTCAGCCCAAGAGGTTGGCCACCCAAGGCGGCTTCTCCTCCTTATTGCTGTTGTTGTCTATTCACTCTTTTGTTCATTCTACAAACCCTCATTCATTCTAATTACCCTCTGACAGGCAACAGGGATGGAGAGGTGAAAAGTGACTGACCTTCTGGGGTTTACATTCTACAGGGGAGACTAATCTACTCTTAGTCACTCAGTTGTGTCTGACTCTTTGTGACCCCATGATTGCAGCCCACCAGGTTCCTGTGTCCATGGAATTCCCCAGGCAAGAATACTGGAGGGGGTTTTCATTTCCTTCTCCAAGAGGGGAAACTGACACCCAACAAAATAAGAAAGCAAAATAAATTGTATTTCTGATGATAATAGGTGCTACGGAAAAAATCAGCAGGAAATTGGGGGTTCTGGGGAGAGGTTGTGGTTTAAACAAGTGGTCAGGGAAGACCTTCTGAGAAGGTGGCCCTTCAATAGAGAGGCAAAGAGGCGGGGGAGTGAGTCGTGTGGGTCCTGAGCTAGGAGACTATGAGATCCAGGGAACAAGAAGTGCAAAGGCCCTGAGGTGAGAGCAGGTCTGGAAAGGGGGAGGGGCACCAAAGGACCCAGCACAGTGGAGGCAGAGTGAGTTGAGGGGGAGAGAGGAAAATGTGAGGTCAGAGAGGGGCCGAATCAGTAAGCCCACATAGGTCATGTGGAGATGTGGGCTTTCTCTCTGGTGTGGTGGGAGCCATGGCAGGGTTGTCCTACTCCCCGTCAGATGCATGAGGGGGTGAGTGGGGGCTTGTTATCTCTCTTCCTGGACCCAGTGGGCAGGGTACCTGCTCCTCACACAAGAGAGAGATGAGCCAGAGTCACTGACTCTCCTCAGAAAATGCCTGGAAGGATGTGCGGCCTGTGACAGGGAAAGATGGGAATGGGGGAGCCGAGGGAGCCCCAGCCCTCTGCCTCAGGGCAGCCTCTCTCTGCCCTGCGCTCTAGCTTCACATTCCCAGCGCCCTTCGTCTCCTGGACACCCAGACTGTCAGTTACAACTGCGGTTTTTGTTTATACGATATCGATAAGAAGAGGAATGCTATAGATTCGCTATATGAGAATGAGCACCTACAGAAATGGCCAGAGTGCCAGGCAGTTGCTGGCAGATGCTGGGTCGGGAGCCCCACCAAGGGGAGAGCCTCACTGCAGCAGACACAGCAGAAAGCACCCATGACAGAGAAGAGAACATCACCCACCTATGGGAGCCATGACCAGCCCAGGGCAGAGGCCTAGAGACCAGCGGCCTCCTGGGAGGGACAAGGCCCACTCCAGTTTGACTCAGCCTGCTCCCTCTGAGGGCTATGCCTGGGGCAGTGCCAGCCCTGGGGCAGTGCCAGCCCTGGAGGAGTTGGCCTAGACAAAGTTGAGTTCGGGGTCACAGTACCTGGGTGGGAGGAAGAAGGACGGAAGACCAGCCTGTGTTCCACTCATTAAGCCCGGCAGCTCCATGTGGGGTTGTGTCCACCAGAGGAAGGAAGTCTCTTTTCAGGGCACAAATGCACTTTATGGGCCCACAGGGGCCCACTCCAAGGATCCTGCCTTGGTTCAACCGAGTCCTTGCCCCATGCAGGGTGGACGGCACCAGGGCTGGGCTGTGGGGGCTGGGAGGATGGTCAGGGCACAGAGGTGGTGTAGTATGGGTCAGTAAAGAAAAAATCTCTGCTCAGAGTGTGCTGACAGGTGTCAGACCAGGAATGCCAGAAGAGCTCATCCAGTCTGTACATCCTCAAGAAGGCAGACACCCAGGGGGTGGGGTGGTGCCTAAGACCAGCCCCTACCAGGATCTGAAGGCCCGAGGAAGCTTGGTTTTAGACAATGGCAAATGGCCAGAGCTTAAGTTTGCAGCGAAGGGAAGAGGGGGCAGGGGAACCGGGCAGGGCCTGGGTACCAGCTAAGGGGCTCTCAGGAGAGGTTCTCAGCAGGACGTAATGAGGGAATCAGATGATTATTTTAGTGCAAATCTCTGCCTCTTGGGTGGAGGTTGAATGGGAGGGGCTATGAGGACTAATGAGACATCCCAGAGAGAGATGGGGTGCCTGAGGGGGGTGGAGTATAGACCCACTGGGTGGAGCCAGGTCGAGCCAGGTCAGATCAGGTGAGGGTGCTGTAGGCCAGGGATTGAGATGGGTAGCTCTCTGGAGCAGAGCAGATCTGAGGGGGAGGGGTCCACTCTTTCCTACCTGCCAACATTTCTGGAGCCAGGTTTAAACTCAGGCCTCCTCAGCCCCAAAGCCCTGGCTTCCTCTATCCATGGCTGCCTGCTGCCTTCTCACCCATCCCTTCCTTATCTCTGCCAGTCCCCCCACCTAACTTGCCCAGGTCCCCAAATGGAAATCCCTGGAGAAGGGGTCAACAGAAAGGGCTTTGCCAAGCAGAGTTATTTTTACTTGGTGCCCAGATATTTTAAAAAATAGGCAAAGCCCATGGGGTTGCCTGCCTTCTAAGGTCTCACTAAACCCAGGACGGGGGGCACGGACCAGCCTGGCTGGCCCAAATATTTGTTGCGTTGCCGGGTAACCACCAGTTGGCCCTGCAAGCTGGCATCTGCGGAACTGAGGACTTGGAAGGAAAGTCGCACAGCCGCTCAGGGCCTGGAATCAGAAACGTCAGGGAAGTCAGGAAGCACCCCACATGTCTCCTGCGGGGAGCGCTGATCCTCCGGAAACTGCCACCCAGGAGACAGGAGGCGTGAGATGGGATTAGTGGCTTCCCAGGGAGACCCACTTCATATGAGGCAGCTCGCAAATGAGCTCACGTGGCTCTGCTGTGGGGCACACATGGGGGAGGCCGGCTCACTGCCCCAGCCCCCGGCCTTGGCTTCTCCTCTCTTGCTCTGGGTTGCTACCATCAGCACCTACAGGTGTATTAGATGTTTCAGTGGGGATCTGCCCAGCCTGTGTCCAGGGACCCTTGAGCCAGAGACAAGTGCACACAGAATTAGAGGAGGCAACTCCCTCTACAGTGAAGTTGCAGGGTCTCTGGGAGGGCCTACCTACACCCACACTTTTGTCATCTGGCCTGCCAGAGTCTCCACCATCAGGTATGGGACTTCCCTAAGTGAGAGATGGGAAGGACATTGGAGGCAGGCCAGGATATCTTAATACAGGGCAGCAATCTCAACCGTAATAGCCCAGGCCCAGACAACATCCAGCTCCTGCTTGCACACCCTGAGGAATGGGGAGTTCACCACCTCAAGAAGCAGTTTGTCATCTTGAAGACAGCAGTGACTGAAAGTTCCTGAACCTGGGCCTGGCTCTTCCTCTGGGGAAAGACAGGGGCCATGGGAGAGAATGCTTTTCACATGTGAGGCTGTGATGATCCCAGGTGATCTTCCCTCCTGTCCTGAGAGCCCCTGAGACTTCCAAAGGTGGGTTTGATGTGCAAGCTCTGGAAAACAGTATGACAATGTACAAAAACAAGGCATCCATCTATGCATCCCAAACCATAGCAAGTAGGTGTGCAGGCCGGGAGCAGCATCCAGCTATGTCTGTGTGAACTCCAGTCCCAACACCCTGCTGGGAGATACATAGGTGGCCTTGCTTCTCTGAGCCTCTGTTTCCTCGTCTGTAGAATGGGCATGACATCAGTCCTGCAGGGAACTCTGGAACTGAGAGATGAGGCGGTTGTCTCCCTCCCGATGTCCTGGCTCTGACCCAGGAATGCCCTGTTTCCTCTGCATCAAAAGCCCTCTCCTAGCTCTGTTACCATCCTCCTTCCTTCCTCCACTTGCTGATAAAATCCTCCACAAGTGGTTTGTGTGAGCCAGTTCCCTGAGGCCTGGCCAGCTGCCCTCCGCCCACCTTCACTGCTCAGCTAAGGCCCCAGTCTCCACCCCTAAAGCCTCATCCTGACTCTCCTCCCCCGACGATTCCTCTTCACAGTGGTAGACACAGCTGACACCCATCTTCCCCCACACATTCCTTCCATGCAGTTGTCCTGGGGCTGCAGCCTCCTGCTCCCCCGCCCAGCTCCCCCTCTTCTGCCTTCATAGTGAGGACAAAGATCTGTCTTAGAAGGGTGCTTCCCAAGCCCTGTCTTCTAAAATCTTGTTTGTATGTCAAACAGGCACTTGAAAAGATGCTGAACATCACTAATTATTAGAAAAATGCAAATCGAAACTATGATGAGGTATAACATCACACTGATCAGAATGGAAATCATCAAAAAAACCTACAAACAATAAATGCTGGAGAGGCTGTGGGGGGAAGGAAACCCTCTTGCATTCCTGGTGGGAATGTAAATTCATACAGCCACTGTGGAGAACAGTATGGAGATTCCTTTAATAAAATATAGAAGTACCATATGACCCAGCAATCCCATTACTGGGCATATGCCCTGAGAAAACTATAATTCAAAATGACACATGTACCCCAATATTCTTTGCAGCACTATTTACAATAACCAGAACATGGATACAACCTAAATTGTCCAATGACAGATGAATGGATAAAGAACATGTGGTACATATATACAATGGAATATTACTCAGCCAGAGAAGGGAATGAAGTTGGGTCATTTGGAGAGATGAAGCTGGAACCAGAGCCTATTATACAAACTGAAGTTAAGTCAGAAAGAAAGAGACAAGTGTCATATATTAATCCATATATGTGGAATCTAGAAAGATGGTATAGATGAACCTATTTGCAGGGGAGGAGCAGAGACACAGACATAGAGAATGGACATGCGGACATGGGTGGAAGGGGTAGGTAGGATGACTTGGGAGACTGGGATTGACGCAAGCTATACGTAAAATAGCTAGCTAGCGGGAAGTGGCTATATAGCACAGGGAGCTCAGCCCGGTGCTCTGTGATGACCTAGAGGGGTGGGATGGGGGAATGGAAGGTCCAAGAGGGAGGGGATGTATGTATGCATATAGCTGATTCACTTCACTGTACAGCAGAAATTAATACGACGTTGTAAAGCAATTATGAAAAGTGAAGTGAAAGTCCTTCGATTGTATCCGACTCTTTGAGACCCCATGGACTGTAGCCCACCAGGCACCTGTGTCCATGGAATTCTCCAGGCCAGAATACTGGGAGTGGTTAGTCATTCCCTTCTCCAAGGGATCTTTCCAACCCAGGGATCGAATGAACCCAGGTGTCCCACATTGCAGGCAGATTCTTTACCATCTGAGCTACCAGGGAAGCCCAATTATACTCCAATAAAAAATGATAATATAATAAATAAATTAAAATCTGGTTTGTTCTTCCCTATACCTCTGGCAGCATGGGACACATGTGATTGTGGGTTTAAATCCACTGCTGTTTGCTGGATGTCCCACCTTGAGCAAGTTTTTAACCTCTCTGGATCTCAGGCTCCTTGGTCCTAAAACAAGGAGGAAGCTTATGGTAATAAACCATATCCTTCTCATGGGTTGTTGAGGATTAAATGGGTAAAACCGCTTAATCCAGGGTCTGGCTCCTCTTGAGTGCTTGGCAGTCGTTGGCCCTTCCCTGGGGCAGTGGCCCTGTGAGGAGGAGGCTGAGCTCTGCCAGGCCCCAGGCAAAGCTGGCAGCATTCACCCCACGGAAGTGGCCCGGGCAGCACAATGTGGAGAGCTGCAGGGCTGAGCTCCAGCCTCCACCCTGGACTGGGCAGCCCTGGGACCCGAGTGAGCAGGCAGTGCTGAGCTGGTCTGAGGTGGAGGGCAGACTCAGCAGTTCTGGCCTCAGGATGCAATGAACAGCCTACAGTTGATGAGCGACTGCCTTAAAATGGAGGTTTCTTGTGTCTGTAATTATGCCCTACCTTGAAGCCTCCTTAGCTTTAAAGGGCCAAGGCTCCATTAGCATTTGTGGAAAGGAAGTCCAGGGTCATCCTGTCCACTTTGTATCAGAGCTAAATAGCAGTGCCTCCCTGTTCCTTATCCAGATGGCCGCTGCAGTTCCTTTTGCTCTATGAAGTGCACGTCTTTGCCTTTCCGAGGCCAGATGACTTAGGGTCCCGCAGTCACTGGATGTCATGGCTTCCCCACCAAGTACCCAGGAACCAGTAGGGCTGGGTTCAAATCCTGCCCAAGTTCTTCCTAAGCTCGTAGAGGTGAGGAAATTTACATCCATAGTTTCAGTGAGTCTTCACAAACCTCCCCCTCCCCAGTTTCCAGCTCCTTGTATGTCAGGTTGGCAAAAACAGACTTATCCATAGAAAGTGCTAGTTGCCTAGTTGGAATCATATTTAGTACCCCACATGTCTTCTGGAAACTGTCTCTGATTTCCCCTGGAGGAGCATCCCCCTTCCCACTCTCAGTCCTTAGAGTAAGGCTGACCCTCCCCAGCCGCAGTTGCCCATGTGACCTTTGTGTGGCCAGTGACCACTGAGATTGGTTTGGGCACATGGCTCAAGTTAAACCAGTAAGGCTGCGTTCTAGACTCTAATTGAAACTGATAGGAAGAAACTCTGATTCTCCTGAACTTAGAGCTGGCAGGGTATCTATCACACTGAAGCTTCCAGGGGCCCTAAAAGCAAGCTGGCCAGTTTAAGCCAACACCAAGGAGAGAGAGACAATTTTCTCATAATATTTGAGCTTCTGGATCCAGCTATGTCTGAAGTCCATACCCCTGGATTTCTCAGTTACATTAGCCAATAAATTCCTTCTCTTTCTTTTTTTTTCTTTTGCTTAACCAGTTGGAATTAAGTTAATATTGTTGTTGTTTAGTCGCTAAGTCATGTTTGACTCTTTTGCAACCTCATGGACTACAGCCTGTCAGGCTCCTCTGTCCTTGGGATTTCCCAAGCAAGAATACTGGCATGGGTTGCCATTTCCTTCTCCCAGGGATATTCCTGACCCTGGGATGGAACTGGTGTCTCCTGCATTTCCAGGTGGATTCTCAACTGCTAAGCCACCAGGAAAGTTGAGTTAATGTTACTTATACCCCAAAGAGTCTTGACTAATTCAAGAATAAAAATGTTGAAAGGAGAGGGACAGAGCCCTGTGGCACAGCTGTAGTGACATCCATCTGGGCTGACAGCAGTCCATGAGTCAGTGATCCAGGAGCTGTCAGGGTCCACTGTTTGATCAGTCGGTTGTAGACCACGCCCTGTATTCCAGCCTCCGGGTACCATCTTGGCTTCACCAACATCAGGTATAGAGCTTTATAGGCACCTATAGGCACCTTGTGTCCTAGTGCCCCATCAGGAAAAAAGATTCGGTTACCTTGCCCTGACTTATTCTTTGTGAAAGACCTAGAGCTGCTTCAGGGTCCCTAAACATTCTTTGTGAAGGTTTCTTGGAGGGTTGGGCTGGAACCAGTGTCAGGCTTACAGACAACGACACTCAGCAGCTGCAGAGGGGCTCTCTCTGGAGACCCAAGCCAGCCCTGGAAAAGTGGGCAGAGGCAACAGGATCTGACAGCCCAGACTCGGAGGAAAGGGAAGCAGAAGGGGGAGTGGGCAGGAGAAAAAAGGGCTACTTCAAAGCTCATAAAATCACAGTGAGTTGGACTGCCCAAGATGAGCACTGGCTGCTTCCTAAATTATGCATATATGTGCAAATTTTATGCAAATTAGCCACGCAAAGGTGGCAGGGGGCACTTGCTGACAGCCTGGCTCTGGAGCCTTCTCAGTCAGTCAGCCTCAGCCTCATTCAGGGAGCTGAGCGGAGGAGCTGTCACCCACCAGGCAGCAAGAAGGGAGGGGACAGGATCTGCCTTATCCCAGCTTCCTACCAACTTCCCCTCTGGGGGAGCCTCTCCAAGGTGGGCCCTCTACCTTACCCTCTGCATCTGGCTTCTGGCCTGGACCGTTAGCTCACAGATAACCATGGATGGCCGGGACTTTCTGGTTGTCTGGTCCAGCCACTCTCTTCCCATTGTACTGATGATGAAACAGAGGTCCAGACTAGGAAAGGGACCTGCCCTGTCCCTCGAGAAGCTATTGATTTACTCAATAGCCTGATCCACCCATCCACCACCTCCCAGAAGAATTGGCCTTGTGCATGGTCAAGGTACGCAGCCATCTATTTACCTCCTACCCCACCTCAGACTTCAGATATTTTTCTTAACTGTCACAGTACTAAGATTCCACTGTTTGTGCTCTGGGTCTTTGGCACCACAGAGCTTGGGGCTAGAAGCTGGCAAAGTTTGGTTCCCACAGTGGGGATGCTGGACTTCAAGCACTAGATGATCCAACTGCTTGGAAATCTGTGCTGGGCCCACTTATTCCCTGAAAGATGGAAACTCCTTGGAGATTATTCCAGTCCTGGGTTTCCTAACCCCACCCTGGCAGCCACCTGGACTGCCTGCATCATCATTTTTTCATATTCTGCCTATCCTTTAATCACATTGATGAAAATAGTCACAAAAATGACTTACCTTTGTTGAGCGATTGCTTTGTGTCAGACATCGGTATAAGAATTTGGGATCATCACAACAACTCTCTAGGTTAGAATTTATTATCATTCCCATTTCAGAGATGAGGGTACTATGGCACAGGAAGGCAAAGTCAGTTGTTCATGGTTGCACGTCCAATAAACGATGAGGTAAGAGGGCTACCCAGGTGTGTCTGGCTCCAGGACACACACTTAGGAGACCTGCTCAATGCAGTCTTCCTTCTCCTCCAGAAAGTCTGCCCTGCTTGTGTGATGCTAAAGCCATCTGCCAATGTCAGGGCCTCATTCATTGATGGATCCAGGCCTTGGGCTGCTTCCAGAACCCCTGAAGCCCCAGTGTCCAAACTGTGTGGCTCTGGCTGCAACTTACCCACCAGGCCTGGTAACAGCTCTCTGAGGGGGGACGGCAGGGCTCTCCTCTTCTGTTCCCACCAGGGCACATCTTACTGTGGACCGGCACAGAGTTGGGCACCATATCATCTGGGCTACAGAGGCAACTGGACACCCCCAGCCTGAAGAGCTTTTCCAGCACTCAAAACACAGATTCCCAGTTCTTCATGTTGGACCCTCCTTCCTTGCCCAGTTCCATTGGAGGTAAAAAAAAAGAGAGAGAGAGAGAAATTTATCCTTGTATTCTCTTACTTGTCTCCTCACTTCCTGCTCCACAAGGCATGAGCCAGTGCTCCAGTTCTTTGTCCCCTGGAGCCTAGGGATTCTCAAAGAACATCCCTGCTTAAACCTCCCAGAATGCTTTGCTTTCTCTGGGATGGAGAGGAGAGTCCTGCTGGAGGTGCCAGGGAGGCCCTTAGGGAGGCTCAGGTCTAGCCCAGGGTAAGATAGATGGGGACGCAAAGTAAGGGTAGAGATGGGGTCCTAACTAGGATTCCCAGACTCCTTCCTCTGCCCCAGGTGCTCTATGGAGACTGTGTCTTAATCCATGAAGTTGGAACCTCTTTGGGAGCCAGAGATGCTTCTGAGAATCTGAAGAAATCTCTAAGTCCTGCCCTAACACAGAGATATGAAGGGACAAGTAAGGAAGGCCCTAGCTTTTCATCCCCAGCCAACAAGTCTCCAGCTATGCAGCCTGCCCTTTGACCCCAAACCTAGCCTCGGACCCACAGTCTGAGCAAACCTGAGCTCTGCCTGACTCCCCCAATGCCCATGCAAATTCTAGAGCCTGCTTCTCAGCCACATGATGCCCCAGTGGAATGAGCTCAGGCAGGTTATGCAAGCCCTGTGGTGACTCTGCTCTTCCCAGGAGAGGCCTGGTCCATCTATCACCACTGACCACTTACCTGCAAGGCCCAGGTGGCTGGAGACCTGTGAGGCTCCAGACCTGGCATCATCTGGTGGGAGAGCCCAAAGGCCAAAGGGAGGCAGCCAGGGAAGATGGATGGACGTGGGCTGTGCAGTCAGGGAAAGTGGCTGTGTGGCCTGGGGCAAGCCACCTCACCTGAGCTGCAGTATCTGTATCTGTAAATGAAATCACCACTACCACACAGGACTGAAGTAAAATGGATCTTGATGCTGGGAAAGAGTGAGGGCAGGAGAAGGAGTGGGCAATAGAAGGCGAGATGGTTGGATGGCATCACTGATTCAATGGACATGAGTGTGAGCAAACTCTGGGAGATAGTGAAGGACAGGGAAGCCTGGCGTGCTGCAGTCCATGGGGTCGCAAAGAGTCAGACAGGACTAAGTGACTGAACAGCAGCAAGCATCCAAATTTCCTAGCAAAGAGCCTTGCGTATAGCAAACATTCAGAGAAAATAAACTCCCAGCTCTGTACCCTGGCTCATGACCCTGAATGGTGGTCTCATCAAGTCCCAGTCAAGCCCAAGCTCCCTTCTGAGCATTTTGCTTTGCAGCCACCAGTGACCTCACCACTCCAGCCTCCTCCTGCAGCATCTTCATGTTTCCCCTTCTGGGGCTGTCTTGCATGAGAACCAGAGAGGATGGGTAATAAGAGATGTGGCATTCTGTAACAGGCAGAATTCTTAACCCCAGCACTGCCATCTCACTGCCTGAAATGCCATCCTACAGGCATCTGTTCTTGGGTTCAGCATTCAGCTTCTCCCAGCAGAGGGAGCATGCCTTTGGCCCTTCCTTTTCAGGGGCCATCATGGATCAGACATTTTCCTTTGGCTGAGTGGGCCCCATGTACCTCGGGACTGAGAGGTACCTCTCAACTAGGCCAAGAGAGCACGATCATCAAGGATATTCCCAGCATCCCTCTTTGTAATAGTGAAAAACCAGAAACAACCTGAATGCCCATATATAGGGGAGTTGTTAGACCAGCTAAGACCCATCCTTTGTAAAAAATACTTGGAAGCAGTTGAGATCTCCCAAACTTATGGGGGGAAAAAGTAAATTTCAGGACAAGATGTATCTAGTAGGATCCTAGTAATGTTGTAAAACAGCCTCTTATCTGTGCATGTGTAGGTATTTTGTGTGTAAATATAATATGTAAGGGAAGGTCTGCAAGCTACATATCAAACCGTTAACAATGGTAAACAATGGAGAATGCTCTGTAGGGAAAGAAGCCTCCTGTGTGCTTTGCTTGTATACTGTTGGAGTTTTTGTGGTAAAAATGTATTCATGTATTCCTATTACTAGAATATATGTTTAAATATTTTTTAGATCGTAAGAGCACCTGGGGTGGCTCAGATGGTAAACAATCTGCCTGTAATATAGGAGACTTGAGTTTGATCCTTGGGTCACGAAGAATCCCTGGAGGAGGGCATGGCAACCCACTCCAGTATTCCATGGACAGAGGAAGCTGGCGGGCTGCAGCCCATGGGGTCCAAAGAGTTGGACATGACTGAGCGACTAACCCTTTTAGCTTCCCTGGTGGCTCAGAAAGTAAAGAATCTGTCTGTAATGCTAAAGAACCTGCCTGCAATGCGAGAGACCCAAGTTTGATCCCTAGGTCAGGAAGGCCCCCTAGAAAAGCGAATGGCTACCCCTCCAGTATTCTTACCTAAAAAATTCCATAGACAGAGAAGCCTGGTGGGTTGCAGTCCATGGGGTCAAAAAAAGTCAGACATGACCGAGCGACTAACACAAGACTGTAAAATTAAAACACAGACACATACATATTTCAAAAGGCTGGGCAGGGTAAGGAGGCCCTGCCTTAGCTTCCCTGGCACCAGATGGGCCCCTACCTGGCTCCACTCTGGCACCCCAGCAGTCCTGCTCCCCTCACCCACTCATCACAGCCAAGCTCATTAGCTCTCTCTGCTGCTCCTGGTTTTGACCTCAGTGTTGCAGAAACATCAGCTCTCTTTTCACAACTTCCCATCACCCCTGCCCTGCAGCCATCCCTCACCACTGATCCGACTCAGATCCCACCAGCTTTATATTTCCCAGCCGTGCAGGGAAGAAGTCATGAACCCGGGACAAGCTGTGGTGAGGCCCAAGAGTTGTGGTCTCTTTAGAGCCCGTGGAAACATACTCTGCAGAATGACGGAGCCTTGAGTCTATCAAGCTTTGAGAAGGAAAGAGCCCGAGCTTGAGCTTTGCCCTATGCCTGGGGACACCAGGAGAGATAAAGGAGGAAGAGAAGATCTAGCTCTGCACTTAGGGACCCCGTGTCTGGGGAACCCTGCAGGGTCCCCTTGAGCACCAGGCAGCAATGCAGCTCAATAACTGACCAATATTCTCGCCTTTCAGATAGGGTAACTGAGGCTCAGGGAGGGGAACTGCCTCACCCAGCACAAGCCCCAGAGTAAGTCTCTGCACAGCGGCTCGCTCGTCCCTGGGGTTTGGCCTTTGTGTGTCCTTCCCTACCAGCTTTCAGTGGCAGGGAAGTCGAGAGCCGCCAGCAAGAAGCTGACACAGCAGAAGCAGCCAGGCCCACAGGACCAGGGGCACGACAGGAACACATGCAGCTGGGCCGTGGCCCAGGGAAAATATTGATTTTCTGGCTAATAAAGCCCAATTCCATGAAAGCTACAACTCCAGACTGAGAAAATCCATCAGTGTTTCATAAATATTTGAAAGTGTCCGATTGATTATCATCCTGGGATGGTCGCATCCTCGGGTCTGAGGCCGGTCAGGGTTGGGAGGCCCAGCTCTCGGCACTCCATGAAAGCCCCCAGATCTCTTAGTCATCTGTTCAGAAGATGCTTGTGTTTGTATTTGCTTCTGAAAGTAAATGAAACCCTGAAAGGACACACGGGAAACTAAAAGCCAGGCCTGCAGAGCAGCAAGAGGGAGGGAAGGTTTTTACCCTATGTTATAACTTTTACTTTTTTATTTTTGAAACATATGAATTTATTTTCAAAATAATAAATTTAAATGTTAAGCTGCTCCTGGGGCCATTATCTCCCTAGTCCTGAATAAATGCAGTAAAGAATATGAAAGTGATAATTGCTCAGTCGTGTCCAACTGTTTAGGACTCCATGGACTGTAGCCCTTGGGGCTCCTCTATCCTTGAAATTCTCCAGGCACGAATACTGGTGTGTGTAGTCATTCCCTTCTCCAGGGTATCTTCCTGACCCAGGGTTTGAATTTGGGTCTCCTGCATTGCAGGCAGATTCTTTACTATCTGAGCCACCAGCGAAGCCTGATAGAGAAGATAGGAAGGTACAAACATAGACCTCCCTAGGGGGCAGTTGGCTGGGGGCAGGGGGAGAACCAGCTGTCACGTGGGCTTCTCCATCAGCTCTGGGCTTGTGATCATGCAGCTTCCGTCACCCTGTGGGCCAGCCAGTTCCAGAAGGTGCAGAGCTCAGGTGAGGATGAAATTCTTAAGTGAGCCTGGATGTTTAAGGAGATGCTCTTTGTATTGCAGATGTGAGCAATGCAGGGTGGTACAAGCATACTTGTGACCAAAAGCATCCTGGTGCTGTGCTCTCTGGACTTCCTGCCCCCAACTCACGCCACTGAGCTGGTCTTCAGTGGCCAAGAGTTGCTTGCCTCAGTCGTGCAATAACGCATTGGAACTGAACAGGCCCTCGGGGGCCATCTAGCATCCACCCCTACTGATTTTATGAACTCACAAACTGAGGCCCTAGAGGAGGGTGTTGTCCAGTGTCACAGGGCACATCAGTGGCAGGGCTGGACCTCAAACCTAGACAATTTATGGCTTGTAAGCCAAACCATTCAACAATGTATGGCAAAACCTCCTTTACCCTTGTATCCTTGGCTATGAGAGGGGGTCACTTGTCTATAGCCTCTCCTTCCCAGAGTTCTGCCCAGAGTCAAGGAGGCTGGAGACAGACCTTGTCCAGCGTTCCTTGAGTCCAACTAGGTGTTGCTGAAGCACAGAGCTCCCTCGGCAGCCTCAGGCCAGCTGCCTGCCCCCAGCAGATCCTAGACCCTCAGGCCTCTGCCCCAGTAGAGTCTGCCAGCCTGACGAAAATGAAGAGAGTTCCCGCCTCTTCCAGGGCAGTTCTCAGTCAGTTCGAGGCCCCAGAGAAGGCCCCAGGGGTAAGTGAGTACAATTTCTGCTGCAGGAGCACAAAGACCGAGGGCCCGAGGGCCTGGCAGTGGGGTGGAGGAGAATTCCCTGAGGAGGGAGGCTGAGCCGGGCCTCAGGATGCTGCCGCTCACCACTTTAGCTGAGGTCCCCTCCCTTTCCTCACAGTGATGCACCTGGACATACGAATGGATGTGCACACAGGTGTGCAAGCATGTTTTATAAGTGCACACAGGGACCAGCAAAATATGTGTACCTGAGTGTATTTGTCCCCCCACCACACATGCGCGCGCACACACACACACACACACACACACACACACACGGACAAGCAGTGAGGGACAGCAGAACTTGGAGTCACAAGGGACTGGGGTCGGGCCCAGGGCGGTCTGAGGCTTAAATGGCCAGACAGGACCTCCATCAACCCCTCACAGGGAGGCCAGGGACCAGGCAGGGTTGGGGACTCTGGCAAACCAGGGTCTCTCACCTCCCAGCTTGGGGTCCCTGCCCTGCCCCCAGGTTTCTCAGGAAGAGGGGGACAGGGAAGGGGAGGGGCCTGGTGACATTGCCCTCCAGCACGGTCATATGCCCACGCTCCCTTACACTCCGCGGTGTGAGCGTGTGGGTGTGAGCCAGAGTCCGAGCGCCTCCTTAGGACATTGCTCTGCGCTAACTAGTTCCTGTGCCTGGGCCTGCCTGGCAGAGACAGAGACCCCCTTGCTGCCTGGCCCATCCCCGCCTGCCTCCTGTCTTTTCCGTCCTCCTCGCCCACCCCAGCCAACCACCTTCTCCCTCTCTGCCCTCCTGCTCTCACCTGTCACCTCTCTCATCTCTGGGCGAGCTCCATGGGTTCTCCCAGGTTCCTACACTCCCTCTCCCAACAAATCTCCCGGCTCACAGACACTTGGTTGGAGCAGCTCCTAAGGGAGGCAGAGGATAAGGTGGGGCTGCCTCTGATGCAGCTGGGCTGAGACTCCTTCTTGTTTAATTCTCTCCACAAATTGTGGTTGAAACTTTCATTCTTGTTATTAGTGATGGGGGAGGGGCAGTCTGTCAGAGTCTGAGCTGAGAGTCACACGTGTGTGCACACATCTTCTCACTTTTCTCTCTCCGTGGACGACCTTGGCTACCCAGTGGTCTTGAGTGTTATCTCTATGCACCCCAGACACACGTCCCAGACCCATGCTTCCTGCAGACTCCCCATTTCGGAAAATGAACTCCATCCACCAGCTCCCTTTGACTCCTTCTCCCTTTCCCTGGAAGTCCAAGTGCTGTCCTCCTTTGGGATCCCCTTAACCCCTTCTTCCCTCTTTGTCCTTATTGCCACAGCCCCTTCTCAAGCTACGGTCATCTCTTACTAGGAAGTCTACAACCACCCCTCCACATTACTCCCCCACCCTAGCCAAGCAGGGAGATATTTCATTGCAAGATCAACTCCTCTTTCCTTAGAATCTTATAACTCTTTCCAACTCCCTAAGGTGGCCTGCGGCACCTATGTCTAGGCCAGTCCACATTACGTCCCCCCAGCTCCCTGCCCACCAGCCACACTGGCTTCCTGCCTCAGGGCCTTTGCTCACGCTGTTCCCTCCACCGGGAATGCTGTCCTCCCCACTCAGCACTCGGAAACTCTCAATTCTGGGCCTCAATTCAAATTCTTTTCCCTAAAAGAAGCCTTTCCTGAACCCACAGTCTGAAGCAAATCTCTTTTCTCCACTCTTCTTGCAAACTGTGCTTTTTCCTTTAGAGCAGTTATCCCAGCCTGTTATTATGTGCTTATTCATGCATTTAGTTGTCTAATATCTGTCTCATACTCTGTGTCTGCATTTTCTCACCACTAGAGCACCATCCATGCCTGGCACAAGTATATGCTCAAGAAACATGTGTTGGATGAGTAAATGGTGAGCAGGTGGTTAGAACCTCCTTAGCCAGGGAAGCAGGAGAGCGGGCACCCTCAAACGAAGGGAGTCAGGCAGAGGAGGAGCCTGGGTCTGATGAACAAAGGACCTGGCCTAACCTGCATTGGAGTGAGGGGAGCAGTGATAAGAGCCCCCTCAAGTCATCCTGAAGGGAATGGGGAAGGCTGGCCTGTGGGTCCTTGGGCCTGGGTAGAGGCGTGTGTACGTGTGGAAAGAGGGCTATATGTGCTAGTTGTTGCATGGGAAGAGGGAAGTGGGCCTCGTTGCTGCAGATTTGTATTCCTGCCGACTTTTATTTCAAGCCTTGTTTATTTCTCCTTAAAACGTGGCTGCTATGCCAAGAGTCGTACTCGAATTAACTGCGAGTGTGTAATTTTACAGCTATTACCCGGGTGTTACTGTGACTTGGGTAATAACGAGGGAAATATAAACAAACAGCAGCAAACACAGTTTAGCAAGGAAGCCTCTGAGCTCCACGTTTCAGTTTAGAGATGGAAACAGTCCCATCCCTTCCCTGGCCCCCTTCCAAATACCCCCCTGAGCATGTCAGGCTCAGGGACCAGGGGGAGTGGGAAGCCCAAGGGTCCCAGACTCCACTTCCCCTTACCCCACCCCGCACCCCAGGTAAACAGATCCATCCCCAGAGACACAGTGCCCCCCACAATAACCAGGGCCCCCTCATATTCCCCCTGTACAAAAGCAAACAAAAGCCCGGCCTAATTATGTGATATTTCCCTTCTCTGGTGGCTAATGGCACCAGAGCTTATGTGACATTTTGCTCTTTTTCCTCTATTATTCTTGCTTATTATCTGCCTGCTGCCTGCCAGAGGCTCTGGGCTTCGGCTAGAACTCATGCCCACCCCCACCCATTCCTCCTTCTCTTGGGTTCTGTCCCTTTTCCCCTCCCTCACAGCCCCTCCTCCATCTCCCAAGAAGGACAAAGCTTGTCCCTGATCCCTGAGGCTCCCTCTGAGGGATCTGGGACCCAGCAGAGGGCTGGGCTGGGGATTGCTCCAGGCTCCTTGAGGTGGACGGGCCCTCAGGACATCCGTGTCTTCCCTCAGCTCAACTGGTGCCTCAGAGGCCTCCTCTGTGTCCCAGCCGCCTCTGTGGTACCAAGTTGCCCTCTGTATCACAAAGGACTTAATCCCCTAAGGATCTTCCTGCTTTCCTATCTGAAGGTAAATACCTAAGGGGGTGAGGGGTCCTTGGTGAGTGACCAGTGATGGAGGGATTTGCAGAGGTGTGAGTTTGCTGGAGGAGGGGGTGGGCTTGGGTCAGGGCAGAAGAGGAGAAGCTGGAGAATCCTCAGTTTCAACAAACAGCTGGGCCTCAATTTCAACAAACTCAGTCACTGAAAATACCAGCTTTTGGTGTGTGTGTATTTTTTTTTCCCCAAGTAATCTTCACTTACAAAAAAAATGCAACCAAGAAAACAAGAATATAAAACTCCTCCCTGTTTCTCTTAGAGGCAGCATTTATGAATAGTTTGCTGTGTATCACTGTGGATTTTTCCCTAAGTTAATCTATTCTATGTATTTTACACACAGACTTAAAAACAATGGGATCGTGGCATAAATATTGACCAGTCACTTGCTTTTTTTCCTCACCAATATATCATGGACATCATCCAGGTCAGTATGTATGGATCGACCTCATTTCTTAATGGCCACAGGGTGTCCCATTGTATGGCTGAACCACCATTTATACTTCCAGCCTCGCATCAATAGGCATCTGGGTGGCCTCCAGTTTGGGGCTGTATCCGTTTTTTAGTACTATAAATAATGGCCACCTGACAACCCCAAAGCTTAGCTGTGCTCATGAGTCTTAGTCAGCTGGGCAGCCCTGACCTGGGCCAGGCTAGGCTGATTCCTAAGAGTCCACTCGGGCATCTGCAGTCAGCTGGAGGGTCACCCGAGGGCTGGCTGGTCCAGGATGGCCTTGCCTGGGATGATTTTCTTCTCTCTCATGTGGTCTCTCATCCTGCAGCAAACTAGGCTAGACTTGTCCTCATGCTGGTAGCAGGTGACCAACAGAACACGTGGGAGCATACAAGGGTCTTCTAAGACTTCTTTAGACTAAGAAGTCTTCTAAGACTTCTATAACAGGACTTGACTAGGTGGTAATTCCACTCCCCTGCCTCTAGCCCCAACAGCCTGTCCTTTCCCAATCTCAACCCTTATATTTAGGTCTTTAATCTGTATTGAGTAATTTTTTATGCATAGGGCGAGGAAGGCGTCCAACTTCATTCTTTTGTGTTTGGGTATTCAGTTGTCCCAGCATCATTTGTTGAAAAAACTATTATTTCCCCCATTGAGTTGTCTTGGTTCCTTTGTTAAAAATCTATTGACTAAATTAAAAAGTGGGCCAAAGAACTTAACAGACATTTCTCCAAAGAAGATATAAAAATGGCTAACAAACACATGAAAAGATGTTCAACATCACTCATTATCAGAGAAATGCAAATCAAAACCACAATGAGGTACCACTTTACACCAGTCAGAATGGCTGCCATCCAAAAGTCTACAAGCAATAAATGTTGGAGAGGATGTGGAGAAAAGGGAACCCTCTTACACTGTTAGTGGGAATGCAAACTAGTACAGCCACTGTGGAAAACAGTGTGGAGGTTCCTTAAAAAGCTGCAAATAGACCTGCCATATTACCCAGCAACCCCACTGCTCGGCATATACACTGAGAAAACCAGAATTGAAAGAGCCACGTGTACCCCAATGTTCATCGCTGCATTGTTTACAATAGCCAAGACATGGAAGCAACCTAGATGCCCATCAACTGACGAATGGATAAGAAAGCTGTGGTACATATACACAATGGAATATTACTCAGCATTAAAAAAAAATTCATTTGAAGCAATTCTACTCAGATGGACGAAACTGGAGCCCATTATCCAGAGTGAAGTAAGCCAGAAGCAAAAACAACAATACAGTATATTAATGCATATATATGGAATTTAGAATGACGGTAACGAGAACCCAACATGCGAGACAGCAAAAGGAACGCAGATGTATAGAATAGACTCGTGGACTTTGTGGATGAGGGTAAGGGTGGGATGATATGGGAAAAGGGCATTGAAGCATGTTAATTATCATATGTCTAATCAATCGCCAGCCGAGGATTGATGCTC